>OW285237.1:178059911-179259911 GCA_935421215.2 Melolontha melolontha | reverse complement strand
TGAACCTCCTTATAGAATGAGTCCATAGATTTAAGTTTGAAGAGCATTTTATATATATATATATATATATATATATATATATATATATATATATGGTAATCATAAAGTAAGTCATAAAGTAAGGTGTATACTTTAAAGTCTTATATAATTTTAAGAAATCAAGCTAGTAGCAAAAAGTAAATGGAATCTAGTTGCTTTTGGATTTGGATTTTACTGTGTCTATGAAAAACAAAAGAGTTGTCATTACAATTGTTGACATGAGTGCCGAAACGAAATCATTCAATTTAGAGTTTTATTTTGAAATTAAAACTCAAGTAGACGTAGAGCTTAAACGACTCAAACTGTAATAGCATGGATTTACAAACAAGAATTGGTTTAGTTCAGTGTTATTATGAATGCGGCAGAAATTGCACTGCTGAATTTCGAAGATTTAGCACGAGATTGGGTTTGAGAACGGGGCCCTGTCAAATGAAAGCGTACCGCAATTTGATACAAAAATTTGAAAGAACAGGGTCTGTAACTGACCTACCAAGATCAGGAAGACCAAGAATTAGTGATGTCCAAGATGCAGAGGTTCTTCATGAAGATCAGGACATAGCCAGAGGTAATCCACTAGCAATCAGCAGTGCAAATGCGATATCCAAGCGATTGCAAGTGCCGTATACCACGGTTTGGAAAATTTTACGCAAAATTCTAAAAATGTATCCATATAAACTCAAAATTCTGTTTGAATTAAACGAGGCAGATTTGGCTACTAAGTACGATTTCTCTTTGCAAGTAATGGAAATTGAACCCGAATGGTTATCCCGTATTTTATGGACAGAGGAGGCACATTTTACTGTGAATGGTGGAGTCAATACTCAAAACTGTAGAATCTGGTCTGCAGAAAATCCACAAGAAATCGTTCAACAAGGTCTTCATGACGAGAAAATCACCGTTTGGTGCGGTTTTACAGCTGATTTTATCATTGGTCCGTATTTCTACGAGGAAATGCAGAATGGAGAAGCCGTATCTGTAACTGTAAACGGTGAACGATACTTGCAAATATTAAGAGATTATGCTATTCCACAGCTGCAAAACGAGCACCACGGAACTGAAAATATCATTTTTCTATTTTGCGTTCGAAATGAACTCATTATGAAACCCAAAACAGTATCGAAATGAGCTTCATTTCGATACGCTTTTTTCATTTTTCAATGTTGGCGTTGTTCGAATACAGAAATAAATATCATTGCTGTCATTTGATTTTAAGAATTTATGTACATTTGACAGATATGATATATGTCCGTATTTTACACAAACAACGTATGTTGCATACAATTGACAACAACATATATATGTTTCTATGTCACTCATGTTTATATTTTTAAATGAAATATCAAGTAATGTTAACGAAAATTAATAAATAATATGTAATATAATATACTTCGCGGATAGCAAGATTTAAATTTGAAAATGTCAAGTATCAATGTGACCAACTGCATGCTTTATATAAAAATTAAACTCTGAACTTTCAAATTAAATAATTCCAATTTAAGCAATTTATTAATGTAAAAAACGCAAAATAGAAAAAATAGTATAAAAAACTCGTTTCATAAGGCCTTTTGCCGCACTCGCTCTTTAGAAAACTCGCCGCTATCGCGGCTCGTTTTCTAAACTGATCTCGTGCGGCAAAATGGTGCCTTATGAAACTTGTTTTTAAATATACTATTTTGTGCAGGATGGAGCACGGGGGTGCTCCATCCTGCACAAAAATGATGTTTTCAGTTCCGTGGTGCTGGTTCCATTTAAAGACATTTAAAATTAAATGTTACATTTGTACAATTTTCAAAATTAATATTAGAAGGAATATTACTTTCGCTTACATTTACAGTTTTTTGTGATTGCCCTAGTAGTGGTACCTACTAAAACCTGATTAGCAATTTTGGTCTTATTTTCAATGGAGTTCTCGACATAAAGCTTCTGGGTCAACGGTGGCCATGGGATGAAAAACGTCTGTCTTAATTTATATCAACCTTTTGAAAAAAATCTGATAAAATATTCAGGTTAAGTGTCATGCTGACGTTAAAATTTGTCAATATATTAATCTTAATGTCAGTATGACACATAACCTGAAAATTTTATCAGATTTTTCTCAAAAGGATGATATAAATTAAGACAGACGTTTTTCACCCCATGGCCACCGTTGACCCAGAAACTTTATGATATCGCGGTACATTTGAGTTATGACGGATATTAGTATATTATACTAAAAGGGAGAGAAATGCGTTATTTTGGCAGAGGTGCAATTTGAAGCCCGAGGGCGAAGGCCGAGGGCTACAATGCACCGAGGACAAAATAGCATCTCTCCCGAATGGTATATACTATTTTTTCCACGGTCTCATTAACTTAAAAACACATATTTTGTCATTATGAAGTAAGTAGCACCAGAATTATTGTATTCGGATTTGAGCATTTATTTAGTAGTCGTTGAGTTATTGTCATAACTACAAAATAAACAAACAAAAAGAATTGTCAAATTAAGGTGCTAGTTTGGTTTAGTTTAAAGTTTGTTTAGTTCACAATGAATAATTGTGAGTCGGAAGAGATTGTGGAGGCTGCATATATTGCAATAAGCAATTTGCTGCCTACGAAGTCAAGATCTTTATACGATATAGTCTACAATCGGTTCAAAAAGTGGTGCGCCGAGAAAAATGTTCAAGTATACAGCGAGAATGTTTTGTTGGCATACTTCAGTGAAAATGCAAAGAATTACAAGTCTTCCACATTATGGGCGTAATATTCTATGGTTAAGTCATGCTTGATAATTTACGACAACATAGATATAAGCAAATTCCCCAAGCTGATCGCATTTTTGAAAAGAACCGGTGACGGATATCAAGCGAAAAAATCGAAAATATTGAGAAAGGGTGAAATCGACCGTTTTCTATCAAGTGCAGATGACAAAGAATTCTTAATGATTAAGGTAAGATTACTTTTGTTGTTAGGTATTTCAATTATTAAGTATTTTGATTTTTTATAGGTTGGATTAATTCTGGGGATTGCCGGAGCTTGTCGAACTGATGAACTAGTCAATTTAACTGTAGATGATATTGAGGATGTAGGCTCTTCCTTGATTGTAAAAATTCCAAACACTAAGACAAAGATTCCACGAACCTTTGTGGTTACCGATGTGGAAAATATGCTTGAGTTGTTTCGAAAATACCCGTCCCTTCGTCCTCCCCACGTCAAGCATAAGCGCCTTTTTTTGTACTACAAAGCAGGAAAATGTAGTTCGCAGCCAGTTGGCAAGAATACCATGGGAAAAATTCCGAGTGTAGTAGCTTCGTATTTAAAATTACCTGATGCTGCATGTTATACTGGTCACTGCTTACGAAGATCTTCAGCGACATTACTGGCAGATGCTGGTGTGGATATCACGACAATAAAGCGTCATGCTGGTTGGAAATCAACGACAGTCGCTGAGAACCCTCAGCGACTGTCGTTGATTTCCAACCAGTTTAATTTAAACTTGAGATTTCCAGCCCTACAGTCCTTATCTAAATCCCATTGAAAATGTATGGGGATTAATGAGATAGAGCTGCTACCCAGGAAGAATTTTTGGAGATTGTTCAAAATGCTTGGCATCAAATTTTTATAAATGTTGTACAAAATATTGTCGCTTCGTCTACAAGATTAGATGCAGTTAATAATAACGGTGGAATGACGAAATACTAATTATTTTAATGTAATAATTATTTTAATTTAATAAACAATCTTTCTCTATCGTTTTTTGTATTTTTTATTTACATTTATTTTAAAAATGTTTAATAAATGTTAATAAAACACACATTTTTGACAATTCCTGACTTACTATTATAAGTAAAGATAGCCACTTAAGTAGTCATAATTCAAGTCACACGCAGAAGCAGTGTCCCATTTTTTTTTTTGCTCACGAGAGTAACAAAAAACATCTACATTAAAAAAATACATATATAACATTAAACTTCATTATCACTCTGATGGTTAATGATAATGATGTTCAATTGCATTCACAAAAAAGTGGGACAACTCTTATGAACTATTTTTGTATTTCTTAAGCATTGTGAAACTGTCTAAAAGCCGTGCATAAATTTTGTTATAAAATTTGCAATAAAAAATATTACAAAATACTAGGCAATTTGACCTTCAAAGTTGTAAAATAAAATTGTAAGAAAAAAATAAAACTATTTGACACGATTTGAAAAATTTATTGAAAAATTTATGAGTAAGCATGCGCATTTTAAGTTCTGTGACATGTTTTGGATAATATTATTTGTTTGATGTTCTGATGCCAACTTCCCACGTGATACCTAACCTAACCTCGGCACGCCGCCGGCATCGGCCGTACGCGCAGTTTTATTGCCCACTTTTTATACTTTATTTTATAATTTATAGAACCAATCCTATAAATTTTCTAATAATATTTTATATAAAATTTTACATAAAATAATTGTGTGTGACTCGCTATTAATTTTACAAATAAATTTTATAATATTTTTTGATTTTATAACAAAATTTATGCCGTGTCAAACGGCCTTAACACGGCCTTAATACCCAAATGAGAAATATCAAAGTGACACATTATACCGTAAGTTTTTCTTATCTCTATACATAGCCTATGTTCAGTTTCAAAAAGAATGACTCAATCCATGGGTATTTAATGTAACCAACATCGCTTCAACAAATGTCAAAATCAATGTCAGTAATGTGCATAAACGAAATAACATTTTAAATATTTTAGCATTTGATATTTGTATTCACCTAATTTAAAATATACATATATATATATATATATATATATATATATATATATATATATATATATATATATATATATAAGTGTTTAGATAATTTAATAGCCGTTTATTAAATATAATAATTGATAAATTATTGGAGTTTTTCGGCTTTTATATGAAATATTTACAAATATCAAATTAGAATGTATGTAATTGCAGAGTAAGTGGGGATGTAAACATTGCTGTCTACAAATAGACAGCAAATAGCTTGAACCTAGGTCTATTGTGGGTGAGTGGTAAAACCGACAGTCCGACAAACTGTAGACTTGGGTTCGGGTCCTAACAAAGACAATATTTTTCAATTAAAAATTTCGTATGATTTGTTTTGTAATTTGTAGACAGCAATGTTTACATCCCCACTTACTCTGCAATTACATACATTCTAATTTGATATTTGTAAATATTTCATATAAAAGCCGAAAAACTCCAATAATTTATCAATTATTATATATTATATATATATAAAGCTGTTCATTTGAAAAGTCAATCTAGTAGCATGTGATTTACTAAGAACATTTTGAAGTATGTCGTAAATTAAAATTTACTACTTAACCTACGAAGTCGTATATTTTGACAGTTTCATACATACAAATAAATAACAAATGTGATTGACATTATCAAATGTCATTTGGATTTACGTTTACGGAACAACAAACACATACTAATATATATGCGTCTTATTCTATCAAAATTTCAAAGTAACCTAGATTGACTTTTTAAATGAACACACGTTATATATATATATATATATATATATATATATATATATATATAAGATGAAAAATAGAAATTTTGATCTAGTATAAACCTGGAAACAGTTTAAGGAAAGTGCGGGATCTGTTTTCTATCAAATATCTTGACAGGCCCATACTATCTATCGGAAAAATTCAGGCGATTACTAGGAAATTTGATTCTAATGGTTGCATAATAAATACACACAGAATGAAAATGAAAACCTCCCACATTCTTTCAGAAGACCTAAAATTAAATATGTTATGTGTTATGTTACATTGAAGAATGCCTCATAACACTATTAAGTAAAATAGCACAAGGGATAGGGAGGTTTATCGACGAATTACGAACTAAACCGGTTTTTCTAACACACTCTTTGCAGGAATTTCATAATTGACTCGCATATTGAATGGAATGTGAAGGTGGATATTTCGAACATTCATGAAAAAGTTAAAGAATTATAAATAAAAACAACCTTTTTTTCAATTTACCATAAAATTAATTTTAATATAGTTTGTATAAGTTAAATGTTAAATATATTATTTTCACACTTTGTTGACACTGACAACTAAAATGCCTTATTACAAGTGATGACACTCGCATTGTTGGTTGCATAACGTTTGCACGCATTGAAACGTTTATTTTAAAACTGTACATAGGTGTATTAATGTGTTATGTTCAGTAATATAAACATCTCACAGTATATTATTCAAAATTAACCGATTTTTAAAGATATAAAAATTAAAATAACAAAAACAAAAACTAGTCTAATATTTTATAGATGCGCTATTGGATAAAATAACTTGCTGAAGTTTTTTAGGCATTGATGAAATGTAAGGCACAATAAAATTTTCGGCCTGTCTTACTTCCTCCCATGTATTTTGAATGGCTTCCCAAAGTTGATCAGAATATTGAGGACGGAAATTTCGATTATAAATTTTCTTAACTGTAATACTGTAACCAGTATTTTCCATTGGATTCAAATCCTGACTATTTACGGGCCATTGCAGAACTTAATACGACTATAAACATCCAAGTAAAAAATCATATGAATGATCATTGATCATTCGAATAATATTTATCGGGTTTTCCCCAACACTAATAGCAAAAATACCAAAACAGATTGATGAAAAATTAAAAACTAAATACAGACAAAAGCAAAATATTATCCAATAAATTTGAAGAAAATATAAGTTAATTCATAACATTTACAACCTTTTAGACTTAGTAATAGATCTCGAAATACAAATCCAATATCGGAACCCACCAGACAAGAGGTAAATAAAGCAGTTCAAAAGCAATGTATGTCCAGGAAGAAATGGAGTAACAAATGAGAACATAAAGTATGCTGGAGAAGATCTAAATAAAACAATCTATGAGGTAATAATAGATATTTGGAGGAACGAAAAAATGCCGGAAAAATGGAACCATTCCATAATCATACCTATTCTAAGAAAATGTAGATATATCTAACTGTAATAATTATAGAGGAATCTCTCTATTGGATACAGTATACAAAATCCTGGCGATAGTAATAAAAAAGAGGTTGGAACCCATTGGGGAAGATTTGAAAGGACAATATCAAGCCGGATTTAGGAAAGGAAGAGGAACAACTGACTAGATTTTCACAATGAAGGAAGTGTTAACCTCATGCTTTGAATACAATATCCCAGCAAGTGTAATTTTCTTGGACTTCCAAAAAGCCTATGACTCAATCTTTAGAAAAAAAATAATACAGATAATGATTGAATTTGAAATTCCATCGAAGAAGTGCAATTAGTAAAATTGACTCTAGAAAAAAACTTAAGCAGTGTCCTTACCGGAGAAGGGACATCAGAAGACTTTGGTATTGCGAATGGACTCAGACAAGGAGATCCCCTATCGACGCTGCTGTTCAACCTGGCATTAGAAAAAATTATAAGAGATAGCAACCTTAAGAGAGAGGGACACTTGATGAACAAAAGTCATCAGGTCATTTGCTATGCAGATGACATGGCGATAATAGCATGAAAGTAATATGAATTGATAGAAATAACAAAAAGGCTGACAGCAGCGGCACGCAAGATGGGTTTAGAGATAAATCAGGAAAAACGTAAAATAATGATAATTGGAAAGCAACATAATGATGGAATCTGTAAAGTAATGACTGAAAAAGGAAATTTGGAATTTGAGAGAGTGAAAGAATTCAATACCTGGGGCACTAATAACAGCCAGATGCGAAGAAGAAAAGGAAATCAACATGAGAATAATACAAGCTAATAAAAGTGCAGGAATGGTAAACCACCAAATCAGGTCAAAGCACCTATCAAGGAAAACTAAATTCAGAATACATAAAACTATTTTAAGACCTACATTAGTATATAGTTGTGAGACATGGGTGATAAATAAAAATCAGAAAGAATTCTTCTCTCCCAACTCATTACCCTGAGCTAGGAGAGAAGAATTCTGAGAAGAATCCTTGAAGGAAAAAGAACGGAAGAAGGTTATATAAGAAGAACGAACAAAGAAGTAGGTAGCATATATCGAGGACCAAAAATAGACGAAGTAATAATAGCTGGGAGACTGAGATGGCTGGGACATTTGGAAATGATGACGGAAGATAAGATACCAAAACAAATAGCATGCAGAGAGCCGGTCGGTAAGAGACCAAGGAAAAGATGGAGGGAAGCAGTGCTAGAAAATCTGAGAGAAAAAATGTGGTAAATGTGGAAAGACAAAAGCGATAGATCGAAGGATATGGAAAAATATTACACAGCTCTGGGCCTGAATGGCCTGTTAAGCTACACTATATACAAGTGTTCCGTATCGTTATGTTCAAATTTTAGATCACCCGTTCTTAATCCTTTATAGGGGTACATGAAAAATTTAGTCCACGCGCAAGTTTCGAACACAAGAGGTTGTTGGGTCATATTCACCTGGCTGTCGAGCAAATCCGACAAAACATGTATGAAATTCGGATAAGTACTTTTTTCTGTTGGCTTACGGGTACAAGCCTGCATTCAACAAGGAGGTGGACATTTCGAAAATATTATTAATTGAACTTTTTTAAATAAACTCAGTTTTTATTGATTTTAGGATTACATTTTTTTTCATGATCTGACAATCACATTCATAGATCTGTAAACTTTGAAACAAATAAAAATGGATATAAAAGTTTTGCGTTTTTGTTACTTGAAATGAAGTCTACTTTACACTCCTAAAATTTGAACATAACGATACGGGACACTTGTATATAAAATCATCTATCTTTCGATTTTTTTTGTGTTACTTTATAAATCACAAACGAAAGTCATACATAATTATTGCAAATACTTCAAATATGCCGTTAAAAGGGTCATTGCCTGCATTTTGGTCGATTTATAATATGCCAAATTTTCTAATCCCCCTATTTACCATAAACAACAATATCTCTTTTAAAGCCTTTAAGCCAATATTCAGATGCTTCGATTATTTAGTTATAATTGTGTAGTGATTGTATGTATTAATTTTATGATTATGTATGTGTAAGTACAGTTCAGAAAACAGTTATTGTATTTTAGCAATTGTCGGTTAAGAAATTTTTGTTATCTCCAAGTTTATTTACAGTGTGTACAAAGTGCAATAAGTAAATATTGTGTCAATGATCAAACATAAAAAAAGTAAATAACGACAAACATTGTTGATATATTAACAGACAGGAGATTGCTCAATGGCTTCCACGTCTTCAGTAATTCTAAGGGATAACTTAGATGTTTAATATATCTGCATGTATGTGGACAAAATTGAAATTAAAGTTCTAATTTAATATACAAAGAATTAAAACAAAAACATTTTTAATAATATAAAATATTAAAAATCTGGTGGTAAGAACACAATATAGGTTAATATATTTGCGAAAGTATCTCTCCAGAGACGCAGACTCGTGTTTCATCGTACTATAGAATCATCAGTACGCCACCTCTGGAGATACGTTTATAAAAGCAACAAACTTGCTATATTACAGAGGTAAGACAGGGTGTAGAAGAACATTCAGCGCTGCTCATTGACGAACGACAAAACAACTATCGTATGGTCAAAAAGTCGTTGGATCGATATTGCCGTGGAATTTACGAGATATCTATGAAATTATTTATTTCAATTAGTTTTGACATTGACTTGACAACTTTTAAGTCAGCTGGCTATAAAATATACATAAAATGCAACTAATTACCATAACCTAAAATCTATTTTATTTGTGACTTATGTATACTTCAAACTACACAAGTAATTCTATAGATGGTTTTCACACTTCATGGCTATCGCGATCCAAAAACTTTTTGATCATATGTTATTAAAGTCTCAATAACAAGTGCAAAACTAAGCCAAGTGCTTCCATCTGACGGATATAACCACAACTTGCAGAAGCTGTATATTAAAAATAAATTATTATATCTACTCTTTCTAAACTAGTAGATTTGAAATGCTTTATATAATTTACGAATTTCTTCTCCTTTAGCTAAGGTTAATTTGGACGCTAATAGTTATTTGATTGTATAATGGAAACTAAAACACTGTTTAATTTCTTTTTTTTTCATTAATTGATATTGCAGACACTTCTAAGTGAAAAATTTTAATAATTATTGATGTACTTGGTAGGAATAACACACTTGGCTATATTTCACAAATTTTATTGTATTTTTCTAACATAACAGCCGAAACATATATGTTAGT
Organism: Melolontha melolontha; assembly: GCA_935421215.2. Lineage (NCBI taxonomy): Eukaryota > Metazoa > Arthropoda > Insecta > Coleoptera > Scarabaeidae > Melolontha > Melolontha melolontha. The sequence goes on along the minus strand of OW285237.1, from coordinate 179,249,673 downwards.
TTGTTATTCCTACCTAGTACTGTTACGCCTAGCGTATAGAAGTTTAATTCACTTAATTAAATACATATATATTTCGTCTTTAAATATCTCATATTAATTATATTTAACTAAGACATTTTTTTTTCATTTGTACAAACTTTCATTTTCGTTACAAAGAGAAAGTATTTCTATTTCTTTTGTCACCTTCTTAACCGCCGACGACCCTTCTTTCTACCTGACTCAGAACCCTAACGTTAATGTCGAATTTCTTCTAGATAAATTCCATATTTTTAAATTCTTTTAATTAATATTATTTACATCTTCTTTTATGTGTCGTGTTTGATATCGTTAGGAAGCTTATGTCACAAGGGTTATTTTAAGAATAATTATGACATTGACAGACGACGTCTTCAGGTCGCGCTTTTAATTAACTATAATTCAAGATATTGACCCCCTCTTCGATAGATCATAAACCAACCGTTCTAGACTTCTCTATCGACACGAAAACTAATAGTTCCTTCTTCTCTTTCGAACCTTTCGTGAGGAAACACACATCGTGCTGTTCAAGTGACGATGCTGTCACGCCGACCAGGTGTTCTTCCGCTTCTAAGGTAAATTGCATTGTTCTATGCATATTATTCTTTTAAGTGAGTCCATATTAATTTAACTCATTTCTTATTCCTCCGGTAAAGCATCGCTCTGCATATACTTGACCAAGGTATATCTTCGAAGACCACGTGGCCACCATCGCCGCAAATCAAAAGGTAAGCTCTGTATTCTTCGATACAAAGGTTATTTTATATACATATTAATTAACCCTTAATTTACTACCCCATTTAACGTTCGTTTCAGAGTATTTTTTGTGTTAATTTTAATCTACTTATCCACCACTCCACGTGTACATATTACTTTGTTTTAATTGCTTTTAAATATACGAGTTTCAATTTCTTATTATGTAAATATAAATACAAAATTTAAGGACGCCGCTGTGTTTTATTTTGTGTATTAAGTTGTTGTATATTTATTTTAATTAACCAATACCACGCACGTCCTGGACCTTTGATGAGACTTCACCAACACCACAAATTATCTTAATTATTACAAAATAACTAAAGTATAATTTTATATTATTTATCCTAGAATAGAATTTCATTATTACCATACCACCTTATTACAACCCCTTATTTGTAATAAGTGACGCTCTATTTGTAATAGTACATCAACAATTACATTTTAATTTCACTTTTCAGGGAATCTATTTATAGATCTTGCCTTTATAATAGCCTTGTATAATAGATCTCAAAATATAGGACACACAAACTAAGATATTTAACAAACTTAAGAAAAACATATTTTAGTTATAATTATTACTTACTTGCGTGGACATGCTCTGCGGTGGAGGTGACGTGCCTGTCGACACTGTAGTTTTTCCAAGATCTTCTGTTTTATTCATGAAAGATTCGTCACTTACGTTACTTAACACTGCACTTACACTAGTATCCACACCAGGTGAAACTTTTTGAACATATTCGTCACTGAACAGTATATTATCAGCACTTGAGTTCAGTGTTTGCGCACTGGTTCCAACGGAGATAGAAACGGATTCACTGGCAATTTCTTCAATATCACTAGCACTGGGTGATTGTCTTCCTGCAACAACAGGAAAAGACTTCATTAATTCAATTTTGGACAAAGGAGACCCTGATGGACGTACATGTTATATACATGTAGGTTTTATTTCCTAAGATATCTACTTCAACACACAAAAAACGCTGACAGAGGAATGGGTGAATAATATACAACAAAAAAAAAGTATAAAAAAAGGAAGCTCATCACACTTCGCTACTTGTGTAGTGTAGCAAATTTAGTCCCAGGCCAAAATGATATCTTTCTACTCGTCCTACCTTTCCTAGAGTTGATGGTGCTGGGTTTTGCGTCGACTTTAATCTCTTTAGGCGTATCAGATATCTTTAAGTTTCCCAGTTTATGTAAAACAGATTCCGTTTCGCTAAAATCTTTGCTATAATCGTCGCTAGATTTGCTTCTTTCTGACGACTTTGGAGCTGGTATTTCATTTCCAGTATTGTGCGAGCTTGATTTAGGAAAATTGGAAGCGTTTGTGGGCGTTTTACAACACACCAAGCATACTTTAGTGCTCCCTTCATTAACAAAGGTGCAATGTTCGCATTCCCAAGATCCATCAGGCAATCTTTCCTCTATAATCGCATCTACTCTTTTACTAGCTGCTGTCTTAGGTTCCACTTCTTGAATTTCACTGTCCGCGTCGTATTCTTCACTCGAAGTTTCCGGAACACCCTTTTTCGATCTCGTAGAAGATAATTTTTCTATTTTATCCAACGTAGGTCTTTTCTTCATCTCCCGAGGCATTGATGAAGTGTCTCTAGTATTTCGAGCTTTTCTTTCGCTTTTGTCGTTGTGGCTAAATATTGACCTGCGATCATCTACTTCGTCTTCTTCTGAATCGTCGCTCTTGCGGTATTTTCTGTAGCTTCTCTTGCTCAGGTGAGACTTTTTGGATTTAACACTATGAGTTGGGGAAGGTGGTCTCGAACAATGGACATGACCCATTGGCATACCCATTGGATATCCAAACACACCAGTCGACGGTGGAGGTCCGTGCCAAGTGCCCATCCACATTGGATTCATGGGATATCCTGGCGGTACATTTAAGCTTATGTTGCTGCCCATCTGTTGTTGATGATCGCAGACGTTTCCCCATTGATCCATCCACATACCTTGATAACAAGTTGGGCAATTCAATTGGGCCATGGATTGAGCCTATAAAACAAAGTCAAATTTTATTAAAGGATCTTTCTAAATGTACATGCTATTTACCTGTAAAGGATGTATACCATGCTGAGGAGGAGGAAAATGAGAATTTAAGTCGAAAACGGAAGTACTGTGAGGAATTCTCGGAGGCGGCGCCGTGGCGGTGCTGAACCTTCTGGGTTGGTAGCCTACATCGGAGCCGGATATTGAACCGGATCTCACCCTATTTGACCAATCTCCCGCACTCAAATTAGATGAGGACTGAAATAAATATTTAAGGAAGTTGAACTACCGGGCCATTATTTATAGTATTTGGTTTTGAACTGAAATGGTGTCCGTTTCAGTCTCAAAAACCAAGAGAGGAATAAATGAGAAAAGTATCAGTAAACATTGATCTCACTTGCTACTTACTTTCTTTTGCATTTGTCGTACCTGATTGGATGAATTCGAAACTGATAATGGTATATTTGGCGTGGTGCCTCTCATTATAGCTTGGTGTTGTCTATAACGTTGCTGCAGAGAAGGACTGGGTAAGTCAGAATTTCTATTTCTATCGGAAGCGGAACCGGTTGAAAAATCAGAACGAGTTGCTGGAAACGTTAATTCTGTAATTGATATGGTGAAGATTTATCCATTGCGGTCTTACAATTAACGCCTGGAGAATTGGGTGTCGGCGGTAATGGTCTGGTCATCATTCGTTTCAAATTGCCCATCTTATCCCTGAAGGAAAAGGTGTTATCTTTCCTGGAACCGGGCGATTGATTATTCTATAACACACAGAGAAAAATTATCGCTCGCTGGCTTTTCGGGGACGAAATTTGTCTGGATTTTCTGATCTAAAAGGCTTTGATAGAGACATTTTTGAAAAATTGAAATAATCATTAATCTTTTTTCACATATTAACCCACATGGAAATTCATTTTTGTGTAAGTTTGCAAGACTACAAAATAAATTAATGTGAATCAATTTCAAGAATCTATGTTTATCTTATTTGTACATTTGAATGCAATATGAGATAACACGTCAACAGATATAAAGTTATTTCTTCTGAAAAACTATGCAAACATTCAGTATAGCAGGGGAAGTTTTCTGTTGAATAGCTCCAGACGATACTGATGATACATGTTTCCTTGAAGTAAAATTTAGGTTGGATTTAAATACAGATAAAATTTGAATGAATACTTGGATTAATTCTCTCACTTGTGGATCTATTCCAACGTTTCGGTCAGACCATTTACCGACAAGGATTCTGGCAAACTAATTTCTATTAATAACAATTTGTTACGCGCAAGTATATTTTTCTTTCCAATTTTTTAATTTTGCAATATACTTATATGAGCATCAAGCATAATGCATGATTTTGCAAATTTTAATATTCCACCACCATAACCATTAGATTATTCAGGAAGATAGAAAGAAGTAATTTTATTTACATAGGTAAATTAGTTTCGTACAACTTGCGTTATGTCGAAGTAACATCTATACATCTAATACATAGCATAGATTTTCTTTCATAGTAAATGAATAATCACTTTCACCAATAAACGTATAAAAATACAACGTGAAAAAGAAACAGAAACTTAGATAAAGTAGAAAACTATAATTTTACACACACATTACCTGAACATGCAATGGTGTAGGACTTGGGCAGGGCGAGGGACCTATAGAACCAGATCTTCTGTGGCGCCGAGGGGGTGGGACTGGAGCAGTAGTTTGTTCTCCTTTGGGCGGTAGAGGTGGTCGTATATGTCCACGATTCTGGTCCGCGCTCTATCGCAAATTTCCATAAAAAAAGTATTGTTATCGTATCTTGATTACCTACCCTTCTGGTGTGCATCTGTCTTTTGGGATGTCGATGGTACATGTCATCACAGGACAAGCAGAAAATTTGATCACACTGACTACATATGACCGAAGGATATGAAGAGCCACAAAGTTCACAATGTTTGCCATCCTTTTTCTTATTTTCTAATGAAAACATATCAGATGTTCGAACGATTATTAGCACATGGTTTAAATTTTATTTTATTAATCAATAATTGGGGTAAATGCAATAGGAACTGACAAGCAATGGGAATTATTAAAGTAAATAGGATATTGAGTACTTTTTTTAATGGTTTTAGTTCTTTGTTTAGATTAAAAAGCAAATTTGGAATGGAAGTGTGTAAAGAATATTTTGAAACAAACAATTTCATACAAATGTCTAAATGTTTCATTTCAGATATTTTTAAGAATTTCAAAACTTGCTGCCACTATTCCAAAAGTATTCCAGCATACGCTCCGTTCAAGCCTGAAATTAGGTCCTTTTTGTTATTCTGGAAATTTTATTACATTTTCTCAAAATATTCTTCATTACAGCCAATACATTTTTGCATTTGAAGAACCGAGCTTGCGAAACATTTTTTCTATTTTCTAGAGGTGTTTTATATCTTTCTTGAAAGCGTCTACAGCTTCAACCAAACTAAAACCAATTTTCTGCAAGTTATCTCTAAGATATGAGAATAAAAAGCTAACATGTAACCATTTCATGTTAGCTCAAATCTACATAGTATATTACTCATGAATTTAATGGAGTACTCCATTAGATAGACTTTCTTACGAGACGTGGTGGATGGGCGTTACCATGATCCAATATGATTCCTATTTTTTTGTCGATCATAACTGATATTTTTTAAGAACTTCGGGCAAGCACAAATAAGTGTGTCACTCAGAGTTAACCATACTGTAATAATTCAGCTAATGGTCATCCAATAACTATCGAATTCTTAAATCGAAGGTCTTCAAAATATACTTTTTTTGCCTTTCTTACGAGGAATGGTGGTATATGGATGGTCGTTACCACGATCCAATATGATTCCTTTTTTTGTCGACCATATATGATATTTTTGAAGAACTTCGGGTAAGCAGAAAGAAGTGTATCACTCAGAATTGACCATACTACACTCAAAATCACTAAAGATGATCCCTGCGTCACTTACGTATAATTTGATCAACGACATTCAAAGAATAATCTCCACATCCAAATAACAAACAGTACCTGTGTGTATGACAAGGATAGCTTGAACGAAAGTATGCATTTTGAAACGTTGCCTAGCACAGACATACGGCTCAGGCAATTTACTTGAGGTAGACAAAGATGGGATTATTACCTAACCCGTGATAAATACACACACTTCCGCTTAGTAGTCGTCACTGCATTGACATTTGACAGTACTTTTTCGTTGATTTGATCGAATTGTAAATATATATATACAGTGCGTCCATCAAGCCCGTAGTAACGTTATTGTGCATTATTTGACAAAATGCAAAGATATGTCGATTAATGTTTTTTATTAGCTATATTTAGATGCTACCATTTTGTTTTTTCCGTCGACCTTGAATAAGTTATGACGTCATTGATCATTTTTTTAAATGTCAACCCTATATTTTTAATGGATTTTGAAAGCTTTTACAATTCTTATTCGATGATGTAAAAATTTTGGAATGTTACACTTCATCAAACATTCTAAAGAAGTAAATACTTACAAACGCCTAACTTCGAAGTTAAAATAAATAATTGTAAAATACTAACTAATATCGCAATGTAAGAAATTTAAAGCAAACAGTTCCATTTTAAAATACAATTAAAATTTTAAATCAATGCCATTAGAAATTTTAACGAATTTATTGAACGAGCCACGTATATAATGCGTAAAATTTTGGCAATAATTCGGCAATATTTCCTATGACGCAACTGTATTTATGGATGTTATTTCTTCGCTATGCATGCATGTTTAATTATAATTACTTACGTTGGGCATTTTTAAGCGGCAAAGGCGGTGCATTGGAATATTGACCAGCGAATTCTATAACTTCATAATCGGGTTCCTTCTCGGGTTTCTTTGCTGTTGACGTGATGCTTGTTTTGGATTCATTGGGAACGGGAGGAGGCGGAGGACCACCTCCACTCTTATTCTGTATAGTATATTACATACAAATGTATTTAAAATTATGGTATTTTATTATAAAATATGTTTAAAACATAACACCCTACACGCTCATTTATTTTTTAGTGTAGGGGTAAAAGCAAACAACCAATTACATAAATAAATGCTTGCATATTTGCTTTATTTGCGTATAAAGAGTTTACCAATAATTCGTTAATTTTACATTACGTTCTGAATATATCATTTTTCTACAATCACTTGATAAAGAATGCTTTTTTGCTTGTCATTGGTAACGAAAAGTTGATGTTTACTGAGGACCATCACTTTATCGCTCTAGCGCAATAAAGTCTTAAAATTCAGTCCATTGACCTCAACAGCGTATATTTCTTTTTGTAGAGCCATCTTAAAACGTTAGTGTACACAAGTTCCATTAACAGAGTAGAGGAATTAAGAGAAAGAATAGTTGCAGCATCCGATAGAATAAAAGATTCACTTCGGGGATATTTGAACGAGTACGCAATTCCATGAGATGGAGGGCGGAAGCATGCGGAAGCACATATTAACTGAAGAGGGCCATTTTCAACAATTTTTGTAATAATCGTTCCATGTTAGTTGTAATGTTATGTTAATATTGTATGTTATCAGTTGTTCTTCATTACACGCTGATACCAACCCGTAATGTGCTTAATTTTTTCTATTAAATTAATAATAATTTTGAAAGTCCTTCATAACTCGAAAATGATGTGTTACAGGAAAACAACTCAAGAGAGCTCTTATGTTTCAAATTTATCGGGGAATTCAAAAATAATAATTTATATTTTGGAAAAATTGTGTTGGAAAATAGTAGGCCATTTTCCAACACCCTGTATTTTCGTAACGGAAAATTTTTAACCATAGCTTATAAAGCAACTATCGTTTATTTTTCATGCAGATTCACACACTTAAATATTCGCATATCAATAAGGAACATCTTGTATTTTATCGTATCATCATCTATTAAGTTCATTTAATTTAAACATTTATTGATAACACAGGTCTACAAAATTAAACTTTTTGACAGATGTTTTTATTTTGAAAACTGATTTTATATAATTTTGGTAGGCGGATTTCAAAAATTCTATGCATTTATTTGTATCACGTAAGGTTTTTTTGAAAATATTAAATGAAAAAAACGATATTTCTAAAAAAATTTATTTGTTTATTGAGTTTATTGTTTATTGAGGTGAAATACAAGTTAAAAAAGTGGAAAAAAATACTTTACTCAGTCTTTTTTAAGTGAAATCTTTGTCTTTTTGCCAGAAAGCTGCGTTGTCCGGACATTCGGTTGTATGTTTTTAAGGGCATATCCCGTTTTAACATCCAGCAGTAGACCGCCATCATCGTTATGCTCCATCTGCCTTGGTATCGCCGTTCCATTTCCTTAATGCCTTGGTGAAACCTCTCTCCCTGTTCTTCGCTAACTGCTCCAAGATTTTCAGGAAAATAGTTCAAGTGTGAAAACAGGAAATGCACTTTCAAACTCATATTACAACCTAGACGATGAAAGTGTTGTAACATATTTTGAACAATATTTTCGTAGTTTTCGTACTTAGAGTTCCCAAGAAACTTATCAATTACTTCTTTAAATGAAACCCAGGCGTTTTTCTCGACATTGGTCATTGTGTTTTGAAAATCCTTGTCTTTGCATAATGTTCTTATCTGCGGCCCAACAAAAATACCATCTTTTAGCTTGGCATCGGATAAGGCTGGAAATGTCTCGCAAAAAATATTTAAAACACTGTCCATTTTTGTCTAGGGCTTTAACAAACTGCTTCATCAAGCCAAGTTTGATATGGAGAGGAGGCAGTAAAACTTTTTTGGGGTCAACTAAGCTATCTCTTAATACATTTTTGCTACCAGGTGTAAGGCTTGTTCTAGAGGGCCATTCTATTTGAGTCCAATGTCTATTCTTTGCTCGACTATCCCACTCACAAATAAAGCATGGAAATTTTGTATAACCTCCTTGTTGTCCTAGTAGCATGCACATCACTTTAAGGTCACCACAAAGCATCCACTGATGTTCTTGGTAGTTTATTTTCTTTAAAAGAAGTTCAAAATTTTCATACGTTTCCATTAAATGTACCGAATGGGCAACGGGAACCGAGGCCAGCTCGTTACCATTGTGCAATAAAACGTCTTTTAAACTACGCTTACTTGAGTCAATAAACAGGCGCCATTTTTCTTTTACATACGGCACATTTCCTAATTTTGAAATTATGTCAGGAATATTGTTGCGATACACTAGCGGTCCGTCTTGAGTAAAATATTGACATAACTCTTTTTCGCGATCCCGGTAAAAGCTTGATGTGACGCCAGGTGCCAGTAAATGTTTCTCACGAAGTCGGGAGGCTAACAATTCGCATGCATCCTTTGGAAGGTGCAAAACTCTAATTAAATCATTTAGTTCGCTCTGGTTAAACACTTCGGGCTCTCCGAAATCTGGTGTGAAATCTGAGTCATCTGGGTCGCAATTAGATTCCTCTGATTCTGACGATATGACGTTTTCTAGTGCTTTTGGGGCGATAGGTATCGGTACATCTGGTCCATGAGGAACTGGTCGAATAGCAGAGTCAAGATTGGGATACACAATTTGTTTCTTATTTTTTCTGTTGAATCCTTGAACATTACACGAACAAAAATAACAATCATCACTGTGATTTCTAGGCTCTCGCCATACCATAGGAACACCAAAGCTTGAACATTTCTTCCTACCTTTTTGCCAGTTTCTTAATGCTTCAACGCAAACGGAACAAACAGTATGAGGAGCCCAGGACTTGTCTTGGTCGCCAATTTTTACACCAAAATAAGCGTGGTATGCATTTTTCACAAACGAAGTTATAGTTTGCCTCTGCTTTACTACAACATAATTACCACAGATATAACAAAAGTTATTCGGATTGTTCACACAATGTCTTCTTTCCATATTTATACGTTCTAGAACACTTAAAATACGCAACAACGAAGATAACAAGCGCGCGGACACAGTAGCACGACGACTAACACAACCAAACTGCACATAAGCAGGTTTCAACGTTGTATTGACGCTTCTGCGCCGACTCTGATGCTTTGCTGAGAAATCTAATATTAACCAGTGTTGCCAAATCACATTTAATTTCATAAAAATCAATTCATTTAAAAATCATGCCTAACATGGAACAAACATATTCTTGTCATAGGTATGTATATTAATAAAATAACATTTTTAAGATATAGAGCGCTATAAAAAAAATTTACGTTGATAGAGCAAAAATATGGCGTTTTTTGAAATAAGGGCCCCCAAACATATACAAATTAGCAAACAGCTTTCAAACATCAAAATCACTGTAGACCTGTGTAATTATTGAGACCATAATATTACAAGCTCTCAACATTATCTTGGTTACTCATCTCATAACTCATAATACGTTACATACAAACTCATAATATGTATATTAGATATAAAATCATAATACGAAATTATTTTTGAACATGAATATCTATTTTGTCGCAATTATTAAATGTGAAAGATATACTGTTTGTGTGTGCGATTGCCAGATCTTCAATTTCTTTAGCATTTGCATATAGTGAATATTTCATTGATCCTTCAGTATTTGACACATTGCTTATTGAAAAGTTAGTAAATCTAAAAATCTGTTCTTACACTTTTCGCTGCCTTAAAATCAATAATAATCATAATAAAATTATTGATTTATTTTTGTCTTTGATGATGATACGATAAAGCTTTGAATATAACTAGAATATTAGCGATTTAGACTATCTCGGACGCTGCGCTGAGCAGGTGACTAGGCTCTGCCTCGTCACCTAGGTACATCCTCGATTATTATAAATTGTATAATATTCTCGCTATATTAATAGCTATAATATCTACTATATAATACGCAACAAACAAATAGGTTAAATTAACTCAATTATGCAGAGTAAAAAGGGAGGCATCATGAGTTAAAATTGATGAAGTCATAGAAAACAATAATCAGCAGAAATACAACAATTTATGTATTCAAGAAATGCATTAAATGACTTATGTCACTGATAATAATGGTGTTAGCATTGCTATTTGTTGACCGTTGCATGATTTTAATTGATTTAAAAAGGCTTCTTTTTATTGCCTAATGCAGCTTTCGGAATATAAAAAAATCTGATGGAGCCAAAACGGATGAAGACGCGGGACGAGGAAGCAAGAAAAAAAAAGATTTTTGGTCAAAAAATTAGTGGTAATTAACGAACGATGGAGAAGAAAACACAATCGCCAACTGCCTCGGTATTCAGAGCGAACACGACAAATACGCCCTACCAAACACTTCAATATACCAAGGTAATACTCGAAATTAACCATTGTATCACTTTGAATTAATTCTTTTGATAGTAAACAGCATCTTTGACTTTTTCAAAGCTATTATCATTTTCAATTCAATAATTTCATGTTTTTTATCTCCGTAAGCACGAAACGTGGACTTGACTTTACTAACAATTGAACTTGAATTTATTAACAGTTTTAACGGAAGATGTTGATGATGTTAGACAACGTATTGAAGCAAGTCACAACAAATCAATTCAATAATTAGCTGCCCAAACAGATATGTATATTTAATTAACATTACTATTTTCATTACAAATTTTATTCACTTTTTTAGGTTTATTTTGTAGTTCTACCAGAAAAATGTTGGTTCAAAATTTACATATGCATTCATACAAAATAACTGTTACACAGCAATTATTGGATATCGATTAACAAAGAAGAGTTCAATACTGTCCGTGGTTCAAAGAAAACTTAAATAATGGCGATATTCTAAATGTTACATTTATGTCAGATGAGGCTTGACTTCATTTATCGGAGTACATCCATAGACAAAATTATAAAACGTGGACAATCCACTGAAAATCCACATCATTTTGTAGAATACAATTTGCATGCACTGAAAGTTGGTGTTTAGGTAGCAATATCAAGATGTCGAATTATCAGTTCAATATTTTTTAATGACACTATCACTAGAGAACGATATCACTCTGATATATTGCAGATTTATATAGATCAATTGATTTGACACCATAGATTTTTGTCTATTTGGTTATCTAAAAACTAAAGTTTTTCTAAATCGACTTCATATTTTAGAAGAAACACAAGGCGCGTCGTCAATAGCAACCAGTATGTACCATTTAAATTGACAGCATTTAAATTGAAAAGCACAATATAGTTATTTATGGTACTAGTGTGTTATATACAAAATAACACACTTGAGAAAAAAGTTACTTTTCTCAAGTGTGTTATGGTAGATAACGGTATATGGTATATATGGTATATAACAAAGTGCAATACAAAATTTTATCCAACACCTCTTAATAACGCTTTAAATATGCATTTTTGAATGCAACAACTTGATATTTGAAAGTAACAAAGTGACAAATTTCTATTATGAAAATGTATAAAGTAGGTAAGTGTACAGTTACTATGGTGAATACATAACATGAGAGCAAAATGAATTGAGGTAGTAGGAGGCTGCGGTTCGTAGATCGTATTTCGTGAATTACATTCACAATATTTTTCTGTCAAACATTTAATGACAGACTGTCAGTGTGAATTATTAATTCTTTCAATACAATTTAAAAAAAAAAAACGTAACGGTCGACGTTTGCCAAACGGCGAATGGTATTATTCAATAGAAATGTGCAAGGAAGAATTCCAACAACGTTTTCCTGAAGTTGTTTTAGTAAATAAGAACTTTTCTCGTGACCTATTGAGAATTATAAATAACTTTCGAATAACTGGGTCTGTAAAAAGACAATGGAAAGGGGGAAGATCTTCTCGAGTTAGGACCCAAAATGTTGTTAATAATGCAAGAAACGCAATTAGAGAACAACCTACAACATCTGTCAGAAGACTGGCACAACAGTTGGATATAAGTTATGGAACCTGCCGCAGTATTCTTAAACGCGATATTGGTATGCATCCTTACAAGGTTCAATTGTATCAAGAACTATTGCCGCCAGATTACGTTCGAAGAATTGCCTACTGTCGTTTCTTTAATGCAAATCTTAACGACGACGATGTTTTGGATAAAACGTTTTTCACCGACGAAGCGTGGTTTCACCTGAACGGCTACATAAACGCTCAGAATATGCGTATGTGGGCAACAGACAATCCGCATTATTATAGGGAAACAACGTTGCATCCTGTAAAAATAGGGGTTTGGTGTGCCATGTCACGTAGAAGGCTTATTGGTCCGATTTTTTTCGAAGGAACTATAAATGGTGAAAGATATCGCAATAATATACTGGAAACATTCATAAATCAACTGCATGATGACGAGTTACAGTTAGGTTTCTTTCAGCAAGATTCCGCACGACCACACACTGCCCGTGAAACAATAAATTATTTACGTGAATTTTTTTATGAAAGAATTATTAGTGTTGACCGTTTCCCGCCAAGATCATGTGAGTTAACTCCTCTGGATTACTTTTTATTTCCATACTTAAAAAACTCTATTTTTAAAAATCCAGTGCATACAATAGACGATTTACGGAACAATATCGTGCGACAGTGCGAGTTAGTAGACGGATTTATTTTACAAAAGGTTTTTGAAAACATTAAGCGGCGCGTAAATTTATGTTTGAATGCCGAGGGACAACAGTTTCAACAATTATTGTAAACTTTTCAATAAAATATAAAACATGACATTTGTATGACATTTTATAAATATTTTAAGTTGTAAATTAAATTTGTATCAAGGAGACATTTAAGTGCTGTCAGTAAGATTTATTTACTTTATAATTCACGAAATACGATCAGCGAACCGCAGCCTCCTACTACCTCAATTCATTTTGCTCTCATGTTATAATAATATCAGCAACAATGTCAAAATATTCCGAAAATGGAAAAATTAGAAGAATTTCCTTATATGCCCGAAGAAATTCTACATGATGCTCATGCCGCAAGTTGTGCCCTAATACCAAACAAATCAGATTAAAGAATTATATAATAGAGAGCTCGCTAAATTTGAAGAGTGGAGGGAATGTCGAGGTGTAATTTTATTAAATGAAAATATCATTCTGAGCTATTTTACAATTATAGAAAAAGCTTAGCACCTTCTTCACTATGGACGCGGTATTCCATGCTTAAAAGCGTATTGGAAATATATAAAATATTGATATATCAAAATATGGGAAATAGGTTTCTTATTTAAAAATAACTAGTAAGTCTCACAAAGCCAAAAAGGTTCTGGTCGATTTACTCGATGCTAAATACCACACTGTCTACAAAAAATTATATTGATTTAAGTCAGTTCAAAAAGTTGACTGCATTTAAAAAAAAAGAAGCAATTGGATACAAATCCAAAAAGTCAAAAACCTTTTTACAGAGCGAAATATGCAGATTTTTGTGCGACGTTCATGACGAAATACACTTATTAAACAAGGTAAATTTTATATGTTTATTTAATATTATAGTTTAATAGAGATTTCTATATTATTGGTTGTTCTAATTATTGGAATCGCGGGTGCTCGTAGGTGTGACGAATTAGTAAAAATGACTGTAAAAGATATCGAGGACAAAGAATATCTTCTAATAGTTACTATTCCTGATTCAAAAACAAGGACTCGAATTTTCACTGTCACAAATAACACCCAAGAAAATTCAATTAACTATTTATCTTTTTATAGAAAATACGTCGGTTTAAGGCCTAGAAATCAAAACACGCCGCCACGATTATTCTTAAAATATACTAAAGGAAAGAGTTTTTAATCAAGTTGTGGGACTACTATTGCCAAAATATCGAGTGAAATTGCTAAATACTTAAACCTACCAGACTGCCCCTTATACACAGAACACTGGTTCCGCTGAACATCGGCCACTTTATTAGAAGATGGTGGAGGTGACACCACACAATTAAAGCGACACAGGGGATGAAAAAGTTCCACAGTTGCCGAAGGCTATATAGATGATAATCTTAATGAAAAAATTGAAACAGCAAAGAAAACTTTACCGGGACCATCGAACGTCCAAATAAGTAATTATGCTGAACATAATAATCAAGAAATTACCATGTCAGAATATAGCCTTAATATTCCAACTGGATCAGGAATTATTTTTAAAGACTGTACAAACTGCACTTTCAGTTTCCAGATTACAAATAATGCCAATAACTGAATTGCTGGAGTCTAGTGTTTTATTTATTTGTTATAAATATGTTACAATAAAGTTAATGATTTAAAATAGTTCCATTTTATTAAGTGATTGTAGAAAAAATGTTGTATGTATTACGAGCAAAAAGAGACATTATTGCTTTATAGATACCTCGCAACTGGTACTTCGTTTAGGAGTTTAGCATTTACCTTCCGCCTCGGAATTTCCACTGTTGCTTCAATTGTTCGAGAAACTTGTATTGCTTTTTGGGAAATATTAAAACCATTACATATGAAAATGCCAACCGAAGACTGTTGGAGAAAGCTGTCCGAAGACTTTTACAAGAAATGGCAGCTTCCAAACTGTATTGGCGCAATCGACGGCAAACACATAAGGATTAAATGTCCGACCCACTCAGGAACAATGTTTTACAACTATAAGCAGTATTTTTCGATTGTATCACAAGCAGTTACCGACGCGAATTATCAATTCATTTTAATCGATGTAGGTAGCTATGGCAAGCAAAGCGATGGTGGAACTTTTCGTACCTCGTCACTATTTTATATACTGCAGAATGTAACACTTAATATACCGCCTGACAACAGAGTAATGCCTTATGTATTTGTCGGTGATGAGGCCTATCCATTACAACGACATTTACTCAAACCTTACAATAAAAGACAGCTTAATCCTGAAAATGAGTACTTTAATGATATTATCACGGGTTAGAAAAGTGGTAGAATGCTCGTTTGGTATAATAAATAAATATTATGGAAACCAATCGAAACAAAACTGAAGTAGCTGATATGATTGTTAAGTGTATATATACATTAAGAGATATGGAAGGAGATTATTCAGTGGCTGCTGAAGATGTGTTGCAACACTACAATGTTCTATACAAAACAATAGGGCATCAGACGAAGCAACATTGATAAGTAGAGTGGACCAATTCGGAGCGAAAGCAGAGGCGTGACTAACGAATTGGTACCCGCATGCGAAACATTATTAATATCTAGAGATATACTATCACGAACGGTGCTGTTATTATGTTATTAAGTAATATAATAAGTTATTATATTACTTAATACTACATATTTGTATTATATTTTGTTTGTTTTAGTTCCAATTTACAGTTGTGTATTGTGTATTGTGCATTCTATAGAACAGGAAAGTGTTTTATATTTATATGAATATGAATATCACCTATATTTCTCTCAACACTGCTTTATAGAAATTATGTGTCAACAAATTTTTGCTGTTCCCTAGTTTTGATTTATTATAATTCCTACCTTTATCCGTCGTCTAAAGTTTAATATAAGCACTTATATAATATAAGTGCTTATATTAAACTGAAAAGATTGAAAAGACGACGGATAAAGGTAGGAATTATAATAAATCAAAACTAGGGAACAGCAAAAATTTGTTGACCCATAATTTCTATAAAGCAGTGTTGAGAGAAATATAGGTGATATTCATATTCATATAAATATAAAACACTTTCCTGTTCTACAGAATGCATAATACACAATACACGACTGTAAATTGGAACTTAAATAAACAAAATATAATACAAATATGTAGTATTAAGTAATATAAGTAATAACTTATTATATTACTTAATAACATAATAATAGCACCGTTCGTGATAGTATATCTCTAGATATTAATAATGTTTCGCATGCGGGAACCAATTCGTTAGTCACGCCTCTGCTTTCGCTCCGAATTGGTCCACTCTATTGATAAGAGATACATTCAAAATGTTTGTATGTAATAATAGGTATTGAATAATACTAATAATAAAACTTTACTTGTCACTGTTTATTTCTTGACCTACTTGATCTTATAATTTATTTAAAATGTTATTATTGTGTTTGTTGTCTTTTTGATCCCATAAAGGGCTTGGAATAAATACACTATCTATTAATTTCTCCGTGTTCATTATCACCAACGAGGATGGCGACGAAAACAAACTGATATGAATTCGTCGCTTGCCTCTCGGAAGCGCTCGAGCCTAGTCGCTTACTTTGTCTCCCTACTATGTACAGTTAGGCTTAAATATATATGATTAAATATGTCGCACCTCTTTCCACTCCGCTTTCCTCTTGCTAAGACGCTTCAGTATGAACGTAGACTAACTGTTACTCTCGAGCAATAATGTATCACTTTTCGCTCTTAATACATAAATAACTATAAAATGCTTTTTTGCCATAAACGGATTCTTGTGGCCTTATTTCTGATTACTTTTTCATACATATCAGATGGTAAATCTTGAATTCTGCGTGTGATATTTTCTTTAAGGTCACAAATCGCCCGTGGCTTATTCTCGTAGACCTGAGACTTGAGATAGGCCCATAGAGGAAAGTTCAAAGGTGACAGATCGCAATATCTTAGACCAATTACGCCATTAGCCAAGAAATCGCACGAAATAATGACTTTTTCAGAATGAAGAAGCAATTTGTGAATCACTTGAGGATTTTCATCAGCCCAAATCCTACAATTTTGTTTGTTCACGCGTCCACTAACCCAGAAATGTGCTTCATCCGTAAACATGATTTTTGAACCAAAATTCGAATCGACTTCCAACTGCTCTAGAACCCAAGCTACAAACGTTCGACGCACATGATGATCAGCTGGTTTGAGCCTTTGAATAATCTGAATTTTATAAGCTTTTAGATGAAGATCATGATGCAAAATTCTCCAACTAGTCATCTGACAAAGGTCGAGTTGTTGAGAACGACGTGACACAGAGACTTTGGATCTTCTCTAACACTCTGGATTAATAAATAGAGCGTTCAGTTGATCAATTACGAGTGAGTATTGATATCTAGTTAGCCTAGACCATTTTCCTTAAACAAAATTAAATCTTGTTATAACGGCAAGAAATTGTGACATTTTAAAAGTGTCACCGTAAAATCTTACGTCAAGAAGTTGAAATATTGCTGTGCAGTAAATTTTGAAAAAAAGAATGTCGAATGCAAATGTGAAAGTCGATAAATTGGAGTATCGAGCCATCATCAAATACTTGTATTTGAGAAGCTTAAGTGGTAAGGAAATTTTGGAAAATATGGTTAATACACTTGGCGATCAATGCCCATCATATGCGACTGTCAGAAATTGTATAGCGTCATTTAAAAGCGGAAAACTATCCGTTGACGATGAGAAGCGACAGGAAAATCGATTTCGGTGTTCACCCCGAAAATTTTGACGCAATTCATGACTTGATATTATTAGACCGTCGAATTGGGCCGAAACATATAATATAACTGACGCACTAAAGATTTCATATCATATAGTTCACGTCGATTTAGATGTGAAAAAAATTTCTGCAAAATGGAAGCATCACGGTCAATCTGTACCCGTTTTGAAGGAGATCCAGATTTTTTGAACCGTTTTGTGCCTATGGATGAAACATGGGACTATTTTTACGACCCAGAAATAAAACAGCAATCGATGGAGTGTAAGCATTATGATTCTCTAAGGCCTAACAAGTTTGAAGTTCAAAAATCCGGCGAAGAATTTCTTGCTTCACTTTTTTGGGATATCCGCGAAATAATTATGATCAATTACCTAAAAAAGGGTCAGACTATCACTGGAGATTCTTATTCTAAATTACTCCGAGAGGGAAAATTGAGGAAACAAGACATGGCATGTTAGCGAAATGTGTGTTGTTTTTGCAGGACAATGCCCCTGCACACAAATCGAGATCTAGGGTTCGAATTACTGGAACACCTGCCCTATTCCCCAGACTTAGCCCCCTCAGACTATTATGTTTCCTCGATTGAAAAAAAGTTTAAAAGGGCGTCAATGTTTGTGTAACAAAGAGGCAACAGAAGCTTGTGGAGGGTTGGTTTGCAGACCAAGAAGAAACTTTTTCTTAGAAGGGTTAAAGGCGTTGCAGGATCGCTGTATTAAGTGTATTAATTTAAGAGGTGACTATGTTGAATAATAAAATATTCTAAGGCCCAACTTTAAATCGTTTCAATAGTAGGCTAAAAATATATAAATACCCCCTCGTATGTTGCCCATAAATTTCTCGCAGTACACAAAATGTTAGTCGAACCGAATATGTATTTTGTTAATAAATTTTAATAATTTCTACTCGCTGTTGAATACTGTTTTGATAATAATTTTACTAGAAAAGAGTGCGAAAATAGATGACAGAAAATTGGGAGTAAATTAAATGCCAAAAAGCACTCGGAAATTGGAGAAAGGTAAAAAAACAGTTTCTAATACTAGAATTTTAATTTCTTTTTTATTTAATGTGTTATTAATATTTAGGAATGTATTTAAGTTCTAGGCATGACAAGATTTGCGTTCGAAAGCGAAATCGAAACAGGCGAACTTGAAAAAATACTGATCTACAACTAGTCGTGATCCTCTTCCAAAATAGGAACTTACTACCTCGGAGGAAAATATTTTAGAGATGATAAACCCGATTGCTATGGATGGTCATATGTATTCTTGCGAGTCTACTGTTGAATTTGTAAGTTAAATCTAAAATTCCATACCTCTCATTTCTCGACATGATTTTTTTAAAGGATTTCTCAGAAACAGTTACGAAAGAAACCACTATAGAAACAGGTAATTAACAAATTGAAATAGAGGGATTATTAAATTAATTTCTATAATACCATTTCAGAACATAATTGTCATGCACAAGAAGAAGAGGGCAACAAATGGTTTGCGCTTCCAAACAATCTACATTGCTGGAAAAAGAAATCAGTACCCTCAAGAAAAGAACTAACAAGGTATACACAACATATGGATGTCACAAACAATCTAATTACCTTAAGTGCAAAAAAGAAAGAAATTGAAGAAAACCATTATTTAAAAAAACTGGAAATTCTCTATCTTAATAAATAATTTAATTCCATTTTTTTTTTGTAATCCCTTTTGTAACTTTTGTAACTAATTTTCTAAATTACATTGAATTTATAAAATTAGTTACAATTCAACCACTATCGTTTATAATTACAAGTCAAGATAATCTTACTATTACTTTTCATTGTGTTGCTGCTGGAATAAGTGACGACACAAGTTCAATCAGCGTTTGCACCAAATCTTTGGTTAAACTGATTATCGTTGAGACCAAAAGCATCTTTACGATGTTTAAATGTCCTTGGATATCTTGCAACATCTCCGAAGTTTTCCATTACTCCAATTGCATTTAAAATGACAATAATCGAAATTTGCCATATTTGATCACAGTGATTGTAACTACAATAGTTGGAAAATATAACGAGCCATCGAAAAAATTAATAATTGGAGTAGACTGTGAAATTGGGTTGGCACTTTAGCCACTTCCACATAATGACACATTACTTGATGCTTGACAGTTTTATTTGGTTTCATTGTAAAAAAAGGTTATGGCATTGAAATGATACTACAACAAAAAAGAAAACAAATAATTTATTTAATATCGAAATCATAATCAAAATTTACATATAGCTACAGAAGTTGTTGAAAATGTTATCCATTTACATCTAAACAAATTTAATTTTCTTAATAAGAGTTTTGAAAAATTTGACACAAACTTATAGTTTCAATGTCAAATAATAAATGTCATTATGTGGAAGTGGCTAAAGTACCAACCCAATTTCACAATCTACTCCAATTATGAATTTTTTCGATGCCTCGTTATAATTCTTTGCAACCCACTTTACTTTATCGATGCGGATTAATATTTTCGGCAGTTAAATATCGAAGGGTTTTTCTGCGGCAATTTCGATAGTAAAATTAGATACCTAATGCCACTTTAGAAAAAACGTTCTAGAGTGACGTCAGTATTTCAGATGACATTTATCGAATGATTTCGAGAATAGGGTCCCAGAGGCCCAATTCTCGAAAATTTTGCCACTTTCGTGCATCGTATTACCCGCTTAAGAGGTTAAATATTTTTCTGATACGGTAACAGTTTGCAGTTAGTAATTATTCAATAGTATCCTTCTTTGATATAGCATATAACACCCTAAGATTGAATTCATTTGAATCCCAGTTGTAAAGGTGGCTTTACACGGTCAAAAAATTCATGAATTTTGTGACCTTGAATTTATTGAATCGTGTAATACACAAAATTGTCGTGAATTTCTTGACGACAATAAATTCATGAAGAAATTCGCGAATTAGAACCAGCTCTAATTTTTTGTCAATTTTTTGAGGAATTATAATTACATTTTGGTTTAAAAGTTATAGCCAACTTTGGATGTAATGTAATAGTTGTGTTATTAGAGGTTACCGTAAGAATTAGAGGTTATATAAGTATTAGTGGTTATCGTTATAAAATAGATCAACTGAAGATTAGTAAAGGCTCATAATAATTAGTAATCAACTTATGAGTACAAACACAAGGAGGTTGGCATAAGCAAAAGTCACTATTTTATGGTTGGTATTAACTAAATAATTATTCTATCCCATTTCGATCTATAATCTTTTACAACAGAGTCTAGAACACGTTTTGTTAAATTACTGGTCCTGGTACACTGCGCGACATATAAAACCCGTACAACTCTTATGAGCGTAAAATCAGATTTTTTTAAGTTTCGTAAACGGGACAAATATATTACAGACTTCATAGGTTATCTATACATTCCTAATACCATTTAACTTAAGTCAAATTTGACAAGACAAATAAAACATGTCAAATTTGATAAGTCTGGCTTACACTGACAATATGTTAGTGTACGCGCGCATGTAGAAATGCCGATAATTATTTCAAACACTACGTTCCAAAACTTGTACAAACGACTAATACATATACCTACTGCAACTGCCTAATACTTTGAAAAAATTAATATTTCTACATGTTATAAATTGAATTGTCATTTGAGAGTGTACATTTTATTAAATATCTGAAAGTACTGTATGTACTGATGCTTCGATGTAGCCAAGAATATGAAGCGGGTACGCCACTGTCTGCTAATAGAACACGTAGCACTTGCAGACGACTCTCGGGAACACGACAAAAATAGCATACGTTCAGAATTAAAATAGTATTCAAGAACATTGTTAAAATTATATAACGATAAATTAATTTCTTGCAATAATTGCATTTGTTTGTTTTTTTAAATATTTTTTGGTTATAGTCATGTTCCCATGATTCATATCGTGATTTAAATTTAGTTTGACAGCGTCACAAAGTTAATAAGTTGGAAACAAGTGTAGCCAGTAGTCAGTGACTTATTTATTATGTTTTATTTATCGGATTTTTGTCATCTCTGTCTGAAAGACGACAAATATTTGGTTAATTTATCGGAAAGGTTACCTGAAAACAATGTTATCAAATCTAAATTGAATGTTTGTGTCTCGGAAGTGGTTAGTTTTCTCTTTTTCTAAAATTGCTTAATTTCATCGAAGAGAAACCGTTTTTTTTTGATTGATTGTTGTGAATATTTTGTTTCAGAAATGGTCTGCGTCGAAGAAATTATTAATATGTAGGTTGTGTTTGCAAAAGTTAGAATTCGCATACGATTTCAAGCAAACATGTATAAAATCGGACGGTATTCTGGAAAATCATCTCAAATTATTAAGAGAACATGATATATCAAAGAATAAACTAGTTAAAGCCAACCTACAAGTAGTACTCTCGAGGGATGCATTTTCTAATAAGGTTTTACAAAAGTACATTTCATCTCAAGATAGTACAAATAAATCTACTAAAACATTGACTCGAATACTTGATCAATCATTGGTTTATACTCCAACAACTAGCTTTATCATAGCAAATGGACAGCCAATATCATATCAAAATATATTTTTAAATTTCGTAGCCACAAATCCACCAGTACCACAAACTAATCAACCAGTAATACTGAATGTTGGTGACCAAGGCAATCTTTCGGAAAATGATGCTATTTTAAAACATTTACTAGAAGCAAGAAAACCTGAAGAAGTTAGTGTAGAAATCGATCCAACATTGTATGATTATGGCCATTTTTTAGCATCTTCAAAACCAGTTCCAACTGCAAATATTGAGTGTACAACATGTGCCATATCATACACCACGATAAAACTGTTGCGTCGTCATTTCAATGAAGTACATGATGGCGTTTTACCATATAAATGTACACATTGTTTTTCAAAGTTTCTTCTAAAAGACCATTATGATAAGCACATGAAAAATCACATGGATAATAATGCTGATACATTGGTTGGGAGTACTGTTAATTTGGATAATTTATTCAAATTTCCACAGAATAGAATAAGGGGAAATGTAATTGAAAGTGATTTAAAATGTGATCAATGTACAAAAGTATGTATTTCATTAAACAGTTTGGAAAAACATATTACCGATGTACATAATAAAGATATAAAACGTTTTTATTGTGATGTTTGTAAAGCAGGATATTTTACAGAAGCCTCTTTAGAAGATCACATGAAAATACATAAGAAAAGTAAAGTAAATAAGAAAACTAAGAGTATAGAGGAATCTTCAAGTGAAAATAATAAAGTCGCTGTGGAATTTTATGATTTAACTCTTGAAAGTACTGATGAAATTGTAGGTAATAGTATAGGCCTAGACATTGTAGATGAAGAAAACAAGAAAAAGATTGAAAATTGTGTAGAGGTTAATGATTTGAACACAGAAGTAATTAACTTGGAAAATGATAACTTAGATGTTAATAATGAATTAAATGATAATGGAAACACAACTGATATTACGATGAGTGATGCTGCTTTCAATGAGTATATTATTGACTCCCCTGATGGAAAATTCATTTGCAGCTTTTGCAAAAGAGTGTTTGGTAGAAAGCATGATTTAAGGCGCCACATAAACAATGTTCATGTAAAAGCTACCCAGTATATATGCCATTTATGTGGTGAAGCTTTTTATGAAGGTTTCCGTTTGACACGGCACCTGAGATGTCATTACAGCAGCTTGAGTTGCAGTGAATGCCACAGAATATTCTCTAGTTTATCGGAGACAACAAATCACATGCTTACAGTCCATAAAAAATTGGGAAATGCTGAGTGCAATGTGTGTTATGTGTCATTCAGGGACGTGCATCAGTTAAAGCTGCATATGGACATGCATATGATGGAAATTGTCTACAAATGTCATATATGTAAGGAAGAGTTTAGAGAATGTCGAGAGCTCACTAAGCATGTCTCAGAACACAACGGCATGAAGTCATGTGATGGTTGTACTCGCATGTTTTACAAAGAGGAGGAATATTTGCAGCACAAAGAAACATGCAATACAGCGCAGTATAAATGTGAAATTTGCCCTAGGGCATACAAGAAAAAACGTTACTTACAAGCGCATATTAAATCAAGACATGCAGAGACCTGTGTAGACGAACCACCCCAGAAGAAAAAGTGTAAAATTGATGATATTTAGTACACATAATATTTGAAAGAAGTGCAATAAATTGTATTTTGTTTATATATTATGTAGGCAAAACAATGATACATATTTTTTGAGGTTCTGTTATTGTTTTGTTTTTGTACTTAATTATTTATTATTAGATTCAAATATACAGGGTGATTTAATTATCAGTTGCCTGAATATAGCTAGAGATTCTGAAACAAATTAAATTAAGATTAATAATTAGATTCTTTTTTTTTTAGTAAAAGAAATATATAATCCCTTAATTCAAATAGCAAAAATTCTTGGGAGAAATTAAAAAAAACGTTAAGTGTTAATTTTTATAGTTGATTTAATAAGTAATTGCACTATTACCCATTGTAAAAATATGTCATGCATCATTTCGTTTGTACGAAAAAGAAATAGACAATACAGTTTTTATCATGTATTAAATTATTTGAAATCATCTTTTCTGTTAACCTTCAAATTAATTATTCATTAATAGAGACCGGACACATCGGGCTGAAATGGACGTCATTACGACGGACGATATAAATAGTCTACAACAACTGTAAGTACCTCACGCAGTTGTTGAATAGCACTATTCATTCGGTTAACTGCACATCTATTTTTTGTGTGCGGTTAACCGAATGAATAGTGCTATTCAATAACTGCATGATGTACTTACAGATGTAGACTATTTATATCGTCCGTCGTAATGACGTCATTTCAGCCCGATAATATGTCCGGTCTCTATTCATTATATAACTCATTTTATTTTTTACTTTGGATTTGTTTATTTTTGAATTACAGTAGGATGATGAAAATCTGAACTAATTGGGGATTAGGGGTGCACGAATTATTGATTTGTTCGTATTTTCAAAAATAAAGTATACTTTAACTTATAGTGTTCATATAACGGGAACATACTTAATATAGGTTATATTATAATAAATCGTATGTCTGTATATATTAGGAAATTTTTGTTAGTTAAAATACATAGATATGTATTGAGCACTGCTATATCGTTTATATTACATTTCTTTTTTTTCTTTTAACAATTAACTATATTTATTTTTAGTAATACACTGCGCGAGATATAAAGCCCGTACAACTCTTATGAGCATAAAATCAGAGTTTTTTTAGTTGCGTAAACGGGACAAATATATGCATACTGTCACTTATAGACTTCATAGGTAATACATACATTGCTAATACCTGTAAAACTTAAGTCAAATTTGATAAGCCTGGGGCTTACATTGCTAATATGTTAATGTACGGCTTTTATATGTCAGGCAGTATACACGACGGTTGAGGAGTTTGGATTTTTAACGATTCGAATTATTGACGTTCGGATTTTCGACGTCCTACTGTATACAGATTTATAATATTCATTTTGTTACTAGGTTTTAAATAGCGCAAGATCAATATTTGCATCAATAAATAAACTTGTTTATAAATAATTCTACTCACATTTAATCTGCCATCTTGTAAGTGCTATCGATTTCATAATAATCTGGGACAGTAAAACTGCCATAACTTGATTTTTTAAAATTTTTTTAATAGTGGATGCGACTTTTTTTGACATTTTTTCTGTTAATATTCGCTTTTTGTTGGCTAACGCACAACTTTGATGTTTTAAATAAAATGGACAACGTCAAACGACTTATGTGCATTTTACATTAGCAAATACATGTCCCAGATCATTATGAAATCGTCCTTAAACTGGCGGACAAAAAAACTGTTAGACTCATTTTGACGTTTGACAACATGTTGACAAAATTAACACGTGAATCAGTTTTTAAGTTTTGAAGGTTATGGAGATGCAAAATGTCAATATATAGGTATAGGTATATTATCTGCCAGATGGATCTTTTAAAATATCTTATTTATAACCTATAACCATTCATATACTATTTTTAAGAGATCGATAACCCATTTTACAATGAAAAAAAATTAGTCGGACGGTTTTTTTTGTCACCCAGTTTACATCAGGTTTTATATTATTATTCTACGTTTGTTAGTTTGTAGAAATTGAAAAAAACCAAATATATTTAGCATAAAAAAAAACTGATATAGAAAATTCCAGGACATTTGTTAAGTTTTGTAGTGTAACTGTATTTACTTACGAGGGCTGGTTGATTAATTTACGCAATCGTCCAGAAACAAAGGAATAATTTAAGTAAACAAATTTAATTTTTTTTACATAATCTTTTAATTCGACACATTTGGTCCCCATCTGTGTTGAAACTTCTTTATTCCGCCTCTAAAGTTGTTTTCTTCTAACCCTGCAAAATAATCGTCCACTGTTGAAGTTAACTCTTTATTCGTGCAGAATTTTTTGCCTTCGAGAAAATCTTTTAATTTAATGAATAGATGAAAGTCAGATGGTGCTAGGTCTGGCGAATATGATGGGTGCGGTACTAATTCGAACCTTAATTCTTCAATTTTTTGCAGCAACCGTACTGGAATGCTCAAGTGCATTATCATGGTGAAAGAGCACTTTCTTCCTACTCATTCCTGGACGCTTGCAGCGATAACTGTCTTCAAATGATCTAGGCGATTTGCCGTTTACGGTCTTGCCCTTTTGAAGATAGTCTATCAACAATATTCCTTTTGCATCCTAAAATACCGATTCCATCACCTTTCTCAGCGATAAAACTGTCTTCTTTGGAGTTGGTTCTCTACATTTAGTCTACATCTTTGAATATTGTTTAGATTCAGATGTATAATAATGAATCTATGTTTCGTCACAAATAACAAATCGACGCAAAAATTTGTGGTGTTGTGTTCAAAAGTGTCTAAATTATTCATCGATATTTGACAGCGAATACGTCTTTGTTCCGTCGTCAGTTAAGGCGGCACCCATCTTGTCGAAAGCTTTCTCATATCATGTTCTTCGTCGAAAACATAAATCACTTGTTTCTTTGAAATGCCCACTGCCTCTACTATTTCTAACGCTTTCTACCGCTGGTCACTTAGCAACAAATCATGGACTTTATCCACTATTTCTGTGGATAAAGTTCAGCCGTTTTCGAGGAAATCATCTTCTAAGCTACTCCTGCCACCCTTAAATTAATTTCCTCATTTTCCTACGATTGTTTACAAAAAACAACCCTCAGCCAGTATAGCTCGGATATCATCAAGGATTTCAGTAAAAAGGACGTGCCTTTCTTTAAAAGATACTTAATCACTGCACGATGATCAAAATTATCCATTTACACTTAACCAGTAGCGGGGGCAAAATTAAAAAAATTGCTTACGAAACACGCTTTGTCACAAATTTATCAAACACTAAGAGTAAACTGTCAAAATGTGATCTGTATTTTTTTTATTTCACGGCCTACTCTAGGCGATCGCGCGAATTAGTCAACCTGCTCTCGTATCTGTAATAATTAATGGAATACACGTTGGTTTTTAGGCACGTAAGAATATCCTGAGTAAGTCATCTCACTTAACTAAATTTGTAAAAAAATGTAGAAGAATAATTTGAAAAGTGACTTTCTTTAATACCCAAAATCATTAAGAAGCACGCTAGCCAGTAATTCAAATTAATGAAGAAATTGTAAGTTGACAGCTAGGATGACCTTTGAAAATTTTAAACATCACTGTTAACGAAAATTAGTTCTTTTTTATGTCAACACAGACAAATAAAGTCACTCTTTAAATTATCTCCGCATAAGTCAAAAATTTGAAATGAAATAATTTCAGATTTTAGTGCAAATTTTTATCTAGAACTACTACATTTAAGTTACTAAATTGATAACATAACCTCAATATAATATGATTGAATATCATATAGCATAGAATAACTATTAATAACATTCATAGTTTCCTAATATCATTCAATATGTGTGTCTTAAAACGATATAAATATTTACAGAAAATTTTTACCATCGTATTTTAATTTATTTACATTCCATTAAATATGTGCTTCTAAATGAAGAGGTTATAATTGTCACCTAAATATTATATCAAAGTTAGACATAGTACCACTTAAGAAATTAATTTTTAGAATTCGATTTGAATTCTATTGTCTTTTTATTTATGACTGTCAAAAGAAAATCCAGATCTTGTTACTTTAACACATATTATACTGTGGTGTATTATTTACTATTAGTTGCTTGATTTTGTTGTAAAATAAGTTAAAACTGTTGTATATATAATCTGTAGTTTTTAATAGTTGATAAATACTAGATATATTGAGATTTAAGACATGTATTTTTTGCTTAAAACCAATTATATCCTCTTCTATTTCTATGAGATAAGACCATTATCAGACTTGGTTCTAATTAAATTCATATTTAGTAATATAATTATTATTAGTATTTGTTTCAATATATTGTAGTGAACGTGAAAAAATAAAAGATTTGCTTATATAATTTGTCATGTTATCTAATTTTGAAACTCCTTGTATGTAGACTTCTGTAATTTGAATGTATCAAAAAGAATGAGTACAAGTCTAACATTACGTTGTTTTTATTCCTATTTAAGAATATAAAAAAAGTAAAAACAATTAAATGTTGTAATGATATAATAGTATAAACATATCTAAAATTTAAATAGTTACAAAATGCGTGTTAAAATTTGTTTTATTTTAATTTTTTTGGAGTAAGTGACTATTGAATTGTTTATAAAAATCCGAGGATGAAACTGAGGTCTATGTGCTTTGATTATTTAAACATTCGTTTCGATGAAGTAAATCGATAAAGAGTAGCTTTAATGGATACACCACAGATTGAAGAGTTGCGAAATTATTCTGATTTTCTGTTGACAGATTCGACGAAATAACGACGAAAATACTTTAGAATCCTCTGCTATAAGTAACATGTTTTGTCGACGTGTGCACTCAAATATATTCGGTAAAGCCAAATGCGCTTTCTTCTAAAATCCATGGATTTAATTTTTGTTGTAATCAGTATGTTTGTAATTTATGCATATTTATTTTCCACGAGCGTAGCTTTAGATAAGATAGTAGGATGCATCATGTATATATTTACGCGAATTGTAGAAATTAACGCAACACATTTACATGTAAAAGTCATTAGTTCTCATTTGCATTAAGTTCAATATACCAGAGAGTAAGATTTTTGAATCGTATTTATGCCCTTACTAATTGTTGGTAGAAATGCGTTTAAGAAGATGAAAATTACTAAAAATATCTAATAGGCGAGAGTTGCCTAAATTGAACTGCCTCTTAAATTGAACCTGTGTATTATTTCTATCAAAACTAAAGTCCCTAGATATATATCTAGGGACTTTAATCAAAACTGCATCTGTGCGCCTTCTGTTATTGAACACGGCAACCTTGAGACTAGAAAATGACGTAGTTTCAATTAAGTCCCAAGTTCCCGCGAACACTGGTATTAAGCCTGTTCTACATGGTACTAGATACATACTTTTTTCTGTACTAGATTCTAGTAACTAAACTCTAACCTTGAAGTTTCAAACATATGAATGAATAGTTTACACATTTTTCATACTTATCAACCATATTAGGTTAAAACAGTACTACCAATTCCATGTAATTAAGACATATATTTGTCAACAATAGACAAGGTTATGTCCAATGTGATATTTTAAATTTACAAACAATTTAAACAAGGATGACCCAAGTAAAAAAGTTAAGAAAATTAATACAGCGAGAGCCAAAAAGACTGAAATACTTGGTCAAACTGATTTTGTTTATAAGGTTTTTTGTTTATCAGCAAATTTCAGTAGGTAGTGATGCAGCGGCGTAGACGTAGTCATACGGTAATTTTAAAGTAAATATATTCTAACCTTAAATCCACAAAATGATTACTAGTGCTAACAGATTAATCTGAACTAAAATAGAGAATAACTAAATAAAATAACACTACAGTATATTATTAAACATCATATATTATAAATAAATTTACAAATATACAAAAAGAAAACGTATGTACGGTCGCGGTTACATAAAAGCGACCACTAATTTGACATTTTGTGTTTTTTTTCATAAATTTTGGCTTTGTAAATAATGACACTAATGACAAATTAAATAATATTTGACTTTTTTCATTATTAAGTGACATGATGTATACAATAGGAAAAAGTGCCGGTCGCTTTTATGTGACCGCGACCGTACTATCGTGAGCAATTGAAAGTTAACACTTTATTATGTTGGCATGTCGAAATTTCAAAATTTATCTAATGTATACAGTACTTTTGAAGTGTCAGTGTCAGCATTTAATCATAACATAAATGACATTAGCTTGACAATTTGGTAAAAAGATCTGATTGAAATATGCATTTAATATTATTGCGAAACATTTCGCAATAATATTAAATGGATATTTCAATCAGATCTTTTTATGCAAATGACATCATTTTCTGTAGTTCAACTTGTATAGTTAGTCATGTATAAACTCTAATAGAATAACCTTGTATCACATATGCGAATTAATAGAGTAACTGTATTACATCATCCAAATATTCAAGAACGATCGAGAACTTCAAAAAGAAGCTGGGGATTCACCGAGAGCAAAAGACGCTGGAACGAATCTAGGAGAATGGAACGAGGGACTTGGCTGGAAGTAGCGAAGCGAGTCACACGTGCGGACCCCTAAAAGTAATAGAAAAGAGAGGGTTTACCGCAATATATGTACTTAAGTAAGAAAAGAAGTACATAGTGTAGCAAGAGGTATTTCTAGCATACAAGTGAAATTATTTGTTTGACACGTAAATTCCCACGTTTATTACATCAAGGCCTTTGTCTGGGGTCCTAGGCACCTTGAGGCCCGAAGAAGAAGTCACATTTAGTGTACAAGTGCATCACCTCCAGAGGAAGCGATTAGATTGTGAAGTGATATTGCCATAGTGTAAAGATATCAAGGTTAGTGAATACTAATACTGTTTCTAGAATCTGATCAGACTAAACAGTTTAAATATATGTAAAAGTTATCGTATCTCGCCCTATATGTATGTATAGTGTCTAGTTAATATTTCAGAGTAACAATAAAGAATTTTGTAGTAGATTATATGTAGTAATTAAAATGCTCTTTTGTCAATATATAAGTATATGTTTTATAACAATTTTGTTTTATTCAAATCATGTAATATAAATTTCATTGTAAGAGCATATTAATCAAAGGAGATTTGATTGCAATAATTAATAATGAAGAGGGATTCATTCGTTTCACCTACGATTTCATACACTCCTTGAGATAGGAAGGCGTAAGTACAATTGCAGCTTACCAGCTTAATATAGAGTTCTCATTTTTAATCTTTCCGCAGACTTTTAGCTAACCGGCAATTAGTATAAATTCAATTATATACCTTAGAAGGGGTAAATCTTCTTGGCGCCCAACTGAACAGTAATTGAATAAATTAATTACTTATTTTTCAACTTTGTAAATCTATTTCTCAATATTCAGGGTAACTCTGGCATTTAGTTATTTTCATCACCGAAGTTATCATTGTTAACAGCGACCTCGAATCCCTCGATACACAGGATATTATTAATATATGCCAAAGATAAGGTCTGTTACATGGTTCAATTTAGGAAGCGCTTGGTTCAATTAAGGCAACCGGTTGCATAATTTGAACCGATTGCATATCGTTTCCTTTTCTTATTTAAAAAAACGGCTTTATGTTTTTGGATTGTATTTTGTGATTAAATACATAAAATATATTATAAACTGGGCGCTTGTGTGAACTTTAGTTGAAATAATCACCAATTTCTCAACATACAATTTTTTTTCTGAAATCGGTTCAATTTGGGCAACTCTCCCCTATTCCATAGGTATGATATTAAAGCTATTTTTTTACTCCAACAATTCAGAAAGATATTCTGATTCAACTCTAACTGTGACTGTGAATGTTAACTTTGCAAGCACTTATTTGGATAATTCGCTACTAATTTTCTTTTATTTGAACAATTTTTTTTAATGTCAGATTCTGATAGTTTTGTTGTTGCAAATTCATACTTACCACCCAATGTGGCATGTTTCTTGCCATTCTTAATTTCGTAGACGGATTCGATATGGCCATAGGTTGCCATTTCGAGTCAGCTTTTTTCTAAAATAACAAAATGGAGGCGTTGATACAAACGAACAGCCTTATTAGTGAATATATTCATTAGATCACATAACTTCTGCTTTTAAACTTAACTAATGTTAGCGTGAAAACTAGAAAAATACAAGTTGGTTACACTGAAATGGATGTGTCAGGGAGGGACGGGGAGGTGGTTGTGTTTTATATATTAAGAGAATTATTTGTAAGTTTAGTTAATAAATATGTTCATATACTAAACGGGGAGTTTAATTAGAAAGAACAGGCGACTACACTAAGGTTATTTATTAAAAACTTACGTTCGAAAACAAATATTAATATAATCAATTGCAAGCTAATGATGATGTGTAAATTTAGTAAATTATAATTTAAACAAGTATATGAGCGTTGATTGAAGGAATATACAAGGTGTGTATAAATTGGCGGACCCACTACACGTGGCGACATTCTTGGTCAAATTTTGAGTTAAAAGTCCTAATCCTAAAACGATGTATCAGGCTTTCTTTGTCTTCAGAATGAATTTGAAAGAAACATACATTTGGCAACATTGAACACGCATGTGCTAGTTATAATCTTCGGAACATTTTTACACGTCGTCATGTGAACCTTACATTTTAAATTTAAAAAAGAAACAAACGAAATAAAATTGGTTTCTTAGATTACATATTTATTACGAAAATATTACAAAGTTTTAAAAATTTTTGATAATATTGACTAATTTTTGTACATCTTCTTGATAGAAATCAATGTAATTATTACCTACATAATTGTTCGAATTGAAATCCATCAGAAAACTAAACAAAATTATACAAATAAACACGAAAAATAAGCAAGTCGAATGAAATAGGTAGATTACATAAGTGTCAAAATTTGACAGTAGTAATGTATTTTACTAGAACAACATTAGGCTGCCTACTTATTGTTTTACAGCGTTGTCAGATGTGTTTTTCGTCAAAATAAGTTAATAAACAAATATTAAAAACAAACTTTAAAATCAAAAAGAAAACTTTAACGAAAGGATAATAACAACAATTCTTCTTTCATCTAAATTGTAGCTCTTTCTGTCAACAAATATCGAGTAATAATGCTTATTTTAAGACTGAAAGTCCGAACTTTAGGAACCTCGTGCAAAGAAAGATATGGAGCATGGTACAACATTTTCGTATTAGGATTTTGGACTCCGAATTTAACGAAGAACATCGCCGCGTGTAGTGGGTCCGCCAATTTATACACACCTTGTATAAAGTTGCGCAATCATTATGCACTTTGGCGTAGTCAAAATTGGTTTCGACATTTAGGTGTCGCATCGTACTGTTGGTTTCGAGATTATTTCAAATTATTTCAGTTTACCGCGCACTGTCTCAGGTAGATGTAGAGAGAGGTATAGTTAATATTGCTTGCGAAATCTTATATTTCACCCTCATGTGAGCGCTTGATTTTATTGTTAACAAATTACACATCAGTATGATTACGTTTTACGCTAGTAAAAATTAGCAGTACGGTCAGCCACTTACGTATGTACAATAATTGTTTGAAAAATGACGAAGGATAAAATAAGTTTTTTTAAAGTTTCCTGTAAAAGACGATAAGAGAACAAGAATGGAAGAAAAATTGTGGAAATATCGAAATTGCTCTTGCTTTTACCCATATACATTATTGAAAATAAACAACGAAAAATGCAATTCCTATAAAGCAGGGACTATTTTATTTATTAGTTTATATTTCGTAAGAGAAATAAAGTACGGTGACTGTTTTTCATTGTTTTAACTGATAATTACGTATAGAGAATTTCGTTAAGCTTCAATAACTTACGCATACATTTTTAATTTTCATTTATTTAGATCTAGAACATTGTTTACGATACTTTTTCAGATAGATATGGAACAACATCGAGAATGGCATCATGAAACAATGACGAGTTGGATTAAGGGTCATACTGATTGTCCATTGCCAGTGATTCCGACATTTATTGCAAAGTCTGTAAAATATCGTTAAAAAATTCCAAGAAATCACACGTAAAACGTCACTTAGCATCGCAAACAGATACACAGCTTTTAGACCCGTTGGAATCTAACAATTTTAACGAAGAACTTTGTGAAACTTTAATGGCGGCAAATATTCCATTAAGTAAACTAAACAAACCCACCTTCAAAACATTTCTCCAAAAATATACTGGTCGAAATGTTCCTGATAAATCTACCTTACGCAAATATTATGTTTCTAAGTGCTACGCGAAAGCAGTAGAACGCATTAGGAGCCATCTTTCAAATCAGTATCTATGAATAAGTGCCGACGAAACTGTCGATATATTAGGACGCTGTGTGGTAAATTTTGTAGCTGGTGTACAACATCCAAATATTCCATATAACGCATATGTAACAGCAACAAAAGTTATAAATACAGTTGATGCGGAAACAGTAGCTAAAACTATTTACGAGAATATGCACCAAATGCTTCATTCGGACGACAGGTACAAAGAAAAAATACTTTTATTTGTCAGTGGCAGTGCTCATATAAGTTAAAAACAGACAGACTATTAAAGGAAACATATCCTAATATGCTGCATATTTACTTGTGTAGCACATGCTCTTCACAGAATATGTGAATATATCAGAGACACCTTTCCGAAAGTTGATAGACTTAAAAAAGTTTTCAGAAAAGCACCATTGAGAGTAGCTCTTTACAGGAGAAAACTTCCATATTTGTCACTGCCTCCATCTCCAGTAATAACTAGATGGGGAACATGGTTGGAAGCTACTAGTTTTTACGCAGAGAATTTCGATAGTTTACAAAATTTCGTTACATGTTTAAATGACAATGCTCGAAGTACTTCTGAGTGCACGAAACTAATACAAATTTCAAATTTAAAAAATCAGTTGCACTTTCTTCAGGAACACTTTGGAAATTTACCAAAACTAATCACTTATTTTGAAAATCAAAAGCTCAGATTAAATGATGGATTAACTACATTAGATGTGGCTATTAATAATCAGAAAAATACTCCAAGTGTCTTCGGATGTGGCCTTCAGCAAAAGTTTAACGCAGTTATTAATGGAAATCTATATTTAATAGCATTGCGGTAATTGTGTATGGGGACAATGCCTCAAAATTTAACTGCTAAATATGCTGAAATAAAAGAATATTTCCAGTATGCACCTATTATAACCAGTTGCGATGTAGAAAGGGCATTTTCTATATTTCATTCAAAGAGAACAAATTTTACAGAAGATAAATTTGAGAAAATATTGCTAATTAATATTAATATTCCTTTACTCAACTTGAACTACAAAACAAACAAATAAAAATGTATTTCGTATTTTATCGATCACCACCCGTTTATTTTCCAATTATACCGGGTGCGGCAATAGTGTGTCGGCGGAGCTTAGCATGAAAACTAATAAAGTTGTAACAATGAAATTTTACGTACACATGTAGTATGCTACAGTGCATTTTCTAATTTTATTTATATATTTACAGGCTGTTCCAAATTTCCGCAACCACTTTCAATTTTTTTTTTTAAATAGATTGCTATACTTTCTTGTTATTATGATGATAGCCACCCAAATTATCTTTGCAATGATATATGACAATGTGCACTTACAACTGTTAGTTTTGGTTTAATTGCAAATTTTGTTAAAATCTTGACAGTTGCAGCGTCTAACATTTTAAGTCTTAGCCTGAAAATGGGTGCAGTGCCTCACGTAACTTTTTTGTTACCAATTTATGGACTAACACGTTATATGTTTTGAGGGTGAACAACGTGACAACATATACAGAGTGTTAAATATGTCGTGCCAAAGTTATCGAAGTTTAAAGGCTATTTTCTCTTTTTTTTTAAATTGAACCTATAATTTTTTTATTAGTCAGCAAATTCCTTGTAAAATTGCCGTTAAAATGGTACCAATAACATAGTACTTATTTCTAGTATTTTCGAAGTTATAACCCTTTAATGGGATATACCTATGTTTATAATATTCAATATGCGGTGCATCTAATAGTTGGTTGGCCATGAAATGATATCAAACAATGTAGCTTTTACAAACACCTGTTTGTTAATTCTTTATTATTAGTTTTAGAATTACATTTTGTAATTTTTCAATAATAAAACAAAATTAATTTGAAATGTGTTCAAATATATTTCCATTCTGCTCTACACATGCTCTTAATCGCCTCTGCATCGACAGACTTACATTTTGAGCCATGTTGTTTTCACTTACTTGAAGAAAAGCGTTTCTGATTCGTTGCTGCATGTTCTCTGCCGTTGTAGGAGGTGTTTCGTAAACTATATTTTTTACAGTAGGCCACAGAAAAAAATCACAAGGGGTTAGATCTGGTGACCGCGGTGGCCAGCTTGTAAAGCTTCCTCTCCCAATCCACCTATTGGTGAATACCCTATCTAAATGTGTTCTTGCAGCAGCACCGTAATGTGCAGGTGCAGGGACGTTATCAAATGACATTAGCAAATGTTGCTTCATCTGTGAAAAGCACATGATCTAGAAAAGTTAGATCTTGTCGTAATTGGAAAAGTAGCCATTCACAGTAAACAAGTCTCCTTTCAAAATCCGTTTGTAATAAGCCTTGATGATTTTGAATTTTGTAAGGGTGAAATTCTTACAGCAGTGACTTCTATCCCGTGTTCTTTCGAAATTATCCTTGTAGATACGCGCGGATTTTCCACAACGGACTGGACGACTGTCACTTCATTATCTTCTGTAACCATAGACTTAGTTCTTTCATGTTTGACATAATTCACTGAACCCGTCCGAAGAAACCTTGTCAACAAAATTTCAAACGTCTTAATATCTGGTGCTCTTGGGTGAGGATACTCCATAGCATATGTTCTTGATGCTAAAAGTGGATTTCTATTGCTAGCGCCAAGAACAAATACCATGTCTATTAGCTCCTCTTTCGAAAAATTCATTCTAAAGAAACACAACTATAAACTATTACGGCATGGAAATAAAAAATAATGACAACAAAACGATATAACTGACAACAAGATAACAACTAATAACGAACAAACGGAAATTGATAATTAACTAGCCGAACTTAAATTATAACAATTAAACGCGATTACAGTAAAGAGAAACTATTGAAAAACACTTTATATGGAAATTTTAAGTAGATATTTGACGTTTGGTTACACAGCAATTTTTGCCTAATATCATTTCATGGCCAACCACCCAACTATTAGATGCAGCACCGCATATTGAATATTATAAACATAGGTATATCCCATTAAAGGGTTATAACTTCGAAAATACTAGAAATAAGTGCTGTTATTGGTACCATTTTAACGGCAATTTTACAAGGAATTTGCTGAAAAAAATTATAGGTTCAATTTAAAAAAAAAAGAGAAAATAGCCTTTAAACTTCGATAACTTTGGCACGACATATTTAACATCCTGTATGTGTTGTCACGTTGTTCACCCTCAAAACATATAACATGTTAGTCCATAAATTGGTAACAAAAAAGTTACGTGAGGCACTTCACCCATTTTCAGGCTAAGACTTAAAATGTTAGACGCTGCAACTGTCAAGATTTTAACAAAATTTGCAATAAAACCAAAACTAACAGTTGTAAGTGCACATTGTCATATATCATTGCAAAGATAATTTGGGTGGCTATCATCATAATAACAAGAGAGTATAGCAATCTATTTAAAAAAAAAAATTGGAAGTGGTTGCGGAAATTTGGAACACCCTGTAACTATATAAATAAAATTAGAAAATGCACTGTAGCATACTACATGTGTAAGTAAAATTTCATTGTTACAACTTTATTAGTTTTCATGCTAAGTTCCGCCGACACACTATTGCCGCACCCGGTATAAATAAAATTAAAAACTCTTTGAAGATACAAATTTTCAATAGTACGCTCGTGGGCGATGAGTCATCGGCCTCTGGTGTCCGGTCCCTACTTATAAAGACACTGCATTTGATTGCACATCTAAGATTGAATAAGTAATGCCACACGTTACTAAACACGCTACCAAAGAACTTTATTGTTTTCATCATATATAATACGAGTAAATGGTTTTATTTTAATATTTGTGCTTTTCTTTAATTTAACTCCTGGAAAATCAACGAAGATGAAATACTAAGTAATTTACGAAAACTTAAAGTAAAATTACTACTTCTCATTTATCCTGTTGGCTCTTTAACCATTCCAGAAGCGTAGTAAATATTGTGGAATTTCTTCCACAAAAGGAAGCGGAGCAGACGCCCCATCACCATTTTCTTGATTTTTAAACGTCTCTTTATTTATTTTTACTTACCGAGTAGAAGGAATGCAAAAGAAAAAAAAATAAATAAAGTAGATTGTAGTGCGCAAGTGGCTTATAAATGATAAAGCAACAACTATCTAATTTCCGGAGATTCCGGTATCGGTGACCTGAACCGTGGACGATGAGTCATCGGTCTCTCGTGTTCGGTCCCTAGCTATCATAATTAAAATTCGTTTTTTTTCTCGCAAAATATGAAATATTATTTATGAAATAAGAATTGGAAATTAAAGAAGATACAAAACATTTAATTTATCCAAACAGCCAAAAGAAAAACAAAAATAATGACGAACTCAAAAATCCAACCCCACTCAAAACATCTTGGTGTGCTCTCAATTCAGCCTTTATCTGTTAAGATCATTTGAACTGTCAGTACTGACACTTATTGGAAGCAGAAAATATAGCCTGAGCAGTAGTCTTGAACGAAGATGGACGCAGTATCCGATACATCGCTGCCGTCATGAATATTCCCAGCAGTACCGTCCAAGACGCAATACAGCAACATCATCAAACTGGGGAATACACAAGAAGGCCAGGATCAGGCAGACCACGCACTACAAACCAACTAGAAGATCGTTTTATGCTGTTATCTACACTACGCCATCGTGGTTTATCATCAACAATTGTGTCTTGTCAAGTCGAAGACGTTTACAGTACTGCAGTTTCTGCACGAACCGTTCGCCGAAGATTTAAGGAATACGGATTAATGTCAAGGAAACCTGCTGCTTGTCCACCTTTGCTCCCAGCTCATCGTGTTCGGCTTCTACGATTTGCCCGTGAATATAGACATTGGACAATGGATCAATTGAGCTCTGTATTGTTCACGGATTAGTCATGTTCTTGTCTGTGTTCAACAGATGGACGAGAACGTGTATGGAGAAGGCCTGGTGAATGATTTTCAGTGTGCTGTATATCTCCAAGAATTGCATTTGGGGGAGGCGGTATAATGGTTTGGGCTGGCATTTTACTGTACTGTACGAAAACTGAGCTTGTTCTCATTGAAAATGGTACCATGACGGCTGTTAGGTACATCGAGTGTTTAGCTGATCCGTCGTACGATTTGATGTATTCGTAGGTGAGAACATAACGCCCGACCTCACATCGCTCGGGTGGTTGAACAATATTTGGATGCGGTTAACTTTCGCCGTTTGCTATGGCGAGCTCGAAGCCCGGACTTGAATCCTATTGAGAATCTCTGGGATTCATTAGGTTAACGTGTTCGGCACCGACAAGCCATACCAGTAACCATTCAGGATCTTCGAATAGCCCTTCGCGAGGAAAAAACATTACACAAGAAGAGGTCGCCAACTGCATCCAAAGTTTACCACGCCGTATGGCAGAAGTCATTAGTCATTAGAATTCGTGAAGATAGTACGCATTATTAATCGCTTAAATTGTTGAAAACGTAGATGTAAAACCTAGATGATAAGAATTTGTTAATTTTGCACAATTTACTGTTTCGTGTCTTTATTTTTTATTGAATAAATTGTTAAGTACCTTTTTTTTTATTTCACATTCTTACTTTGTAGGAAATGCTTCATGCTTGTTAAAAAAAATAAAAAATTAATTTATCTTGTACTAACAGACATTTACTTCGGTGTCCGTAATTTTTTGTCCACGATGTATTATAAAGAAACTAAAATAAACTAATGGTTAATTAGTACTTTTTAAGGAAAAACGAAACAAAATCCAAATTATATCACAACATTATCGCCATATGTTTCATATTAACACTGTATATTTTAGTATATTTTTATTGACGGAAGATTTTACCCTAGAAATTTTGACGTGGCCCACTAAAAATAAACATCTTTAAAGATAGGATCAAATTGTTTGATGCAATATTATCAAAAGTCTTTAATAATTATAATAAAATGAAAACAAAGCAAATGTCTTTAAATTTTAATTAGCTCTTCGAATTGCAATTGTTTTGTTCCTGAAACTATATACTTAATCTAGGTTAATGTCTAGCAAAAATAAACGTCCTACAAATTAAGTTGTGCAATTAAATTTATTTTATAAACATGAACCAATGTAAGTACAATTAGTAAATAATCCCAGTTATATTCAAATATAATACAAAGCTAAAATACGTAGGTAACAACTCTTTTGAAAGAAAACAAACCGGTAGTAGTTCCTTATTTATTTTTGTAAAATTTAATTTAGGCCATTTAATTTTGTGTCAGTGGGCGGTAAACATAACCTTTTCCATTTATAAATAAATCAAAAAAGAACTGCAAACAGATGAAATGATATAAGTATTTATTTACTTTCTTTACTGTAAATTATACATTCAAAAATACACATGGCTTTAAACATTAAATAAGTATGAATCGTTAGTGCGACACATCAAATAAGGACATAACTGAAAAAGTTTAACTTACGTCCATTAACGTGCAATGAGATTTATTACTTCGTGGAAAAACCAAATCTTTTAGTATATCACTGGAAACGTGGTGGATAGGATACTGGTGGAAGACACATCATTCCTAGCTGTGCTAATATTAGTCAGTCGTTTTGGGAAAAAGCCAAAATTAAAAGTATTAATACGTCCACTACATTCCAAGACACGTACTACTTTTATTTCATTATCGGTAGATTACTCATTTAAACTAGATTTATTTTCTATATTTAATATACTTACAACAGTCTTTTATAAAAATTAACTTAATGAAATCAAACGTTGTCCTATTAAATAAGAAAATTCGCATTTGCCATTACAACTTTTAAAATTCTAACCTCACATTCTTATTATTTTATTTAAGATGAATAAATTTCAAAATCGCCTATGATCCATAGATAAGTACAGATTATTTCGCGGTATATATTTTTGTTTTTTTATCCTTTATAAAAGAAAAAAAATATGCAGTTCCTTTAGTTACTAGTTAAAATAAGTTAATGTTTAAAAAACGAGTCGAAATGGCGGTCTTATTTCTAAAAAATTCACTTACTTTATTCCTTTAAATGTATCCTTCTCATTAATGCGCCAACAAAACTCAGTTAAGATTCAAATTAGGTCATATTCGGGGCAAATCAGTGCTGCCAGTTCGATCTTAGATGTACCAACCTTTCATCAGAAAATATACTGAATTTCAGTTAAATATAAAATAATTTATTATGAATTTTTTTAATTAATTTACAGTTATGTTTGTTGTTATGCTGTTTTAATAGGGTTTACAATTATTTGCTAGGTTAAAAATAATTAGTTTTCAATATACAGAGATTGCAAAGAGATTGTCATTGCCGCTCATATGAGAAATGACATAATGTATGCATGTGCTGCCTTTTTGCAATGATGTTACAAACTTATTCAGTGGCGGTACGTATTAATCAAGTGTATTGAATAATTAGTGATTGTTGCAAAAAAATGCAACATTGTGCAAAAGGTATAAATTCACATTTAATTATTGAATAATTTGAAACAACTATTTTTCTAGCGAATTAATTGCATTTTCGCGAAGTAATGTAAATATTGCTTTCTACATTTTACGACGCTAATTATTCGAATTTTTTTTTAATTGAAAAGATTCGCCCTTAAGCAGGATGGTCCATGGTTTGCCGGACCATCTAGCATCATCTAGCATAAGAGTTGGTATAGATTTTAAATATATTTTTATACGAATTACGTTTGTTTGATATTTTCATGTGAATTTACATTTTGTAATATATTTTGAAGGTATTCAAGAAGCTGGAAAAGAATTAAATAGAGTATGGACAAAAAGAATATTTTGTTCGATTAAATTCTGCAGTGAATATGTCTTAAGAAGTTTATCTAATGGGTTTTAAATTACATATTGCAATACAGAAGTTAATCGAATGAAATATTATTTTTCCTTCATATATAAAATTTGAATAACCCCCAATAGTAATTTAACTACAGCTATGTTGGTTGCATACACAATTATCCCCTTTCCCCGCATGGATCCCAGCCCACAAGCTATACATAGGGATCTATTTTACTATTAAGTTATAGTTTGTTTCAAATTATAAGAATATAACTTTGAACGGCTCTAATGCTTTTATTGCACCACCTGTGGTAACAACTACCTGGCCGCTCAATACGATTATCTTTTACGCAAACAAACTGCTGAGGTCCGTAATGACAAAATTTAAGTAAATTGTAATTACTGCAATTTAGATGAAATAAAATTTAATAATAATATAAGTATCAACAGTTGTTAATATATAGTTATTATATTTGACATTTATATTCTGTCATTTATATTTTGTATTCTCTTGACAAAGGCATCATTGCCGAAACATGTAGAGTTATTTTAAATATATATACTTTGAAGTAATGAACCAGACCTTTAATCGCCGACTTATTAAGTTTACCTTATCATACCAAGGTCACGAAGATATTATATATATATATATAAATTGATAAATTATTGGAGTTTTTCGTCTTTTATATGAAATATTTACCAATATCGCTCCGGATTGGTCCACTCTACTAATAACTAAACCCGGACAAACGAATGGATATACCGCGACGGTGACTTTGTTAGAAAGCATGCATACATACCCGATGTATATATGCATAACCATATATTTAAATAGATATACCGCGCAAAAGAGACGTCCGACACGCGGAAACATGGGAGCTGCCATTTTTACGTACTTCCTGAAGGATAGACTATCCAACTTGTAAATGTTCTATATTGATTGCATAACTATCTACAAAATTAACATAAGTATTTCAGTTAGATGTGGTAATTCTACTCGTTTCAAAATCACATGAAAAAATAGCTTTGAACATTTAATTTTAAAATGCCTTTTGATATTTAAATATTGGCACACACCAAATAATTTTTATTCTTAAAAACAAACCAGATAGATGTAAAATAAAAAGGTTTGTTTGCACTTCAACTTAAATTCTTCTCTCGTTTGCTATTACAACAATTTCAGTTAGTAAAATAGCGTTTTTATTATTTTCCCCAGAATTGTAAGACAAAACGCACACACGCTACTAAATAAGAGTTTTATTATTTTGAAGTCGAAACTTATATTAAATATAATTATTAATTATTAATTATGTATTAAAAAAATTATTTATATTAAATCATATGCACACATCAGCACAGTCATATAACATAAAATATTTTAGACTAAAATACTGTAAGGTATTTTTAACACAAAGTCAACTACACTATATTATATTTTAATATTCACAAAATAACAATATATTCCAAACAAATACAAATAATAACACAATAAATAACATGCTCTTCCCTGTCACACCGTCACGTAGTTCTCTCGTCTTCTGTTGTTACCAACTCCCCAAAAATGAATATCCCAATGTTTGTCATAAATATTTTACACTCTCGACTATCCTGACGGCCAATGCCCTCATTGGCAGTAATCTTCTAGGAATTTGGGTGGTTTGGTAAGTCTGCGTTGTCTTTCCTTTCCTTCTTTCGGGTTCTCAATCTCTTCTTCTTCTTCGGTTCGACTCTTTAGTTCACTACTTGACGTTTTCTCCATCTCGATTTCTGCTCCTTCCTCCCTCTCTTCTTCCTCATCCTCTTCTTGTCCATCTTCCTCACCATCAACATCTGTATGGTTTTTATATATTTTTAACTGTGATACATGTGCAGTAGGCTTCTTTCCCCTTATTTTTGTATTCAATCTCTCCAGTCTGTAGGTATCTGCTGGCAACACTCCTACGATCACCATTGGACCTTTGTATTTCGGCTGTAATCTTGTAGATTCGCCGGTGGACTCCTTGGCTGATTTGACTACCACAATATCCCCAACCGAATACTTGACTCCTTCATACCGTTTCTTGTCATAATGTTTCTTCTGCATTTGTTGGTTTCTCGCAATTGTCTCTTTTATTTCTTGTTGAATTGATTCTGGGGGTAACCATTCCGGATCTTTCCCAGCTATTTGTTTCAAAACTCCATCATAGTAATTTGGCACAAACCCATACAAACTTTCAAATGGTGTTCTTCCAGTGGTTCTACTGATGCTATTATTTATATCCCTTTCTATCTTCTTCACCTTTTCATCCCATTGCTCCTCATTGGTTTCTGCCATCAACATAGGTATAAGTCGTCTGTTGACCCTTTCTACTACACCGTTTGCTTGAGGGTGTCTCGAACTATTTAACGTATGGTGTATTCCAGCTCTGAGAGTAAATTCTTCCATCTCTTTTCCGGTGAAAGCCGTTCCTCTATCGGTTACCAATATCTTTGGGGTTCCGAAGTCTAACACGAAATGTTGGAAACAACACACCGTTGTCATCGACTTTGTATCTGGTACTGCATATAATCTCACGAATCTAGTCAAACCATCGATAACTGCTAAAATGTGCGTATTACCATTTCCGGTTTTTGGAAAAGACCCAGTGTGGTCGGCGTGTATTCTCTCAAATGGTCTAACAGGTGAAGGTATAATATTCATCAACCCCGCTTTTCTTCCCGCTGGAATTTTTGTG
This sequence comes from Melolontha melolontha, assembly GCA_935421215.2. Taxonomy (NCBI): domain Eukaryota; kingdom Metazoa; phylum Arthropoda; class Insecta; order Coleoptera; family Scarabaeidae; genus Melolontha; species Melolontha melolontha. The sequence continues at coordinate 179,204,762 of OW285237.1, read as the reverse complement.
TAAAGGCACTCAATACATGCTCCAATGTGATTCTTGACATATCGTCGCATGCTTCTAAACCAATAGTTTCTCAATATCACTTGGACGGTGGCCTCCAGTCCTGGATGTCCCACTAGATCATGGTTTCTAATACACAAACTCTTTCGCATACTATCTGGCATCGCGTATAATTTTCGAATTTCATTTTGTACTTTAACATTTTTATACAATCTTCCCTTTTCTAAAACGTAACCATTCACCATTTTTCTTTCTCCTTTGGTCCCTTTTTCCTTTTCTAGTAATTTTCTAATGTTTCGTAAGCGTTCATCACTTGCTTGTATCATCTCCAAATTCTCTTTCAGCATAAAATACATTAATATTTTTCACCAAGTCCGGTGTATATTGTCCTGATTTGTCATGTACCGAGTTAAACATTATCATCATATCAGATACAGAATTTGTTAATTTGCTTATCGCTTCAGCTTGTGTTATAATTGTATTTTCTAAATGGTTCTGCCTCTTTCCTTTTTCCGAATCTCTCTCCAATGCTTCGTCTAGTATGGCCTCTGTAATTATATTATTCTCTTCTGTCGACATTTTACACAAAGTACTCACTATAATGCAATATTTCGTTTCTATTTCCCGCGTATTCTTGGCGTTGGCGTCGTTAATATTTACTAACAACAGATATCACAAAGTTATATCATATCCCACTTCTGATTATTGTTAGGTATTTTTAACACAAAGTCAACTACACTATATTATATTTTAATATTCACAAAATAACAATATATTCCAAACAAATACAAATAATAACACAATGAATAACATGCTCTTCCCTGTCACACCGTAGCGTAGTTCTCTCGTCTTCTGTTGTTACCAACTCCCCAAAAATGAATATCCCAATGTTTGTCATAAATATTTTACAATACAATTAATATTATTTTAAACTACAATAAACACAATATAATCAACGGAATTTAAAAAACTTCACATGTATTAAACCAGCGATGTACAGTATGTTTCAAAATAAATGCGAAAACTACGATATATATATGAGCAGCCAACACCGCACTGTTGTAATGTTGGTGATCGCCCCTCTGCATACCGAGTGATACATAATCCGTAATTCTCTGTTAATATTTTGAACGTGACTACATTTTCATTAAATTTTTAATTATTGTGAAATTTTTAAAATTAAAAATGTATATAATGTGTTGATAAATAATAAATTAATTTAAAAAAAGAGGTAAAGTCAATGTCTATAGTAACTGAACGTATTATTTAAAAATTGTCAGCGGGGAATCGATCGTGCGTCTATGTCGCAAAGCCTTAGGTAGATGGGGTATATAAGTGCATGTGTATACTTGAGTAGTTGCGGTACATATTATACATATACGTGTATTTTTTTAATACCATTGGTAATACGTTTTATGTATTCCTTAATGACGGCCAGCGCTCTAACGTTGATAGAGATAAATATATGTTCAATTCATAACTATAAAGAAAACATCTGTTTGTGTGTATTTTTTAGGAAGGTGACATTTTATTTAAATTTTTGTTTTTAATAAATACTATGCGTTTTTTTGTTTAGTGCTTTCAAAACATTGTAAAGGCTTCTTGTAATATTAAATTCAGTTCTTAAATTACTTAATATTTCATTGAACATGTTTGACATAATAAACAAATTCATTTCTATTTGTCATTTTACAAAATTTACTTTTGTCCATATGGAATTACTAATTTGGGTTTAATTTCATTAGAAAACATCTCTTGGTATCTCGAATTTGGCAACCTCTACAAAAGTTTTAAATCAAAAATTAGACGGGAACACATTTTTCGTCCGTTCAAAATTGTGTCCGATGTTTGCTTCGGCGAAGTGATGTATGTGTGTGGGGAAAGGCCATTAAAAACGATTAAAGGCCCATTTATTTAGGATTTGAAATTTTTAGGCGAAAATTTAATTTACAATATTTTCATATAGTATGAATGTGGTCTTTTTGTGATTGTATTGGTTAATTGAAAGACATTTATCCGTTTTATGATTTGACGCCTATAACTTAATATTTCAATAAACATGTTTGACATAATGAACCAATTCATTTCTATTTGTTATTTTACAAAATCAACGTTACTAAATAAACTTTTGTCGATATGGAATAAGTAATTTGGTTTTTAATTTATTTTAAAAAATCTCTATCAATCTTGATAGTTTTCATTCGTATGACTAAAAAAAAGTTTGCGGTCGACAATGTATTATGCGTATCTAAGATATACCAATTTTTATAGTGGTAAGGTTTATAAAGAAAAGAAAAAAAAAATTAAACTCTAATATTCTCATTAAAAGTGACATAAAATACCAAAAAAAAAAAAAATAACAAAATATTGAGGAATTAAATTCTAACAAACAAAACATTAAAAATAATATTGTATATGCTAATATTTTTCAATTAAGAACAATATGGTCTGAAATTTTAATTAAAAAAGGATGATTGTCTATCAAACCAATTTCCACCTACTGTTGAATAATTTTATAATAAATGCTAATTTGTGTTTCACATAAAAAAGAAGCAAAAGAAATTTTGAAATAATATACGAATATAAGTACATAAAAAGATTATTATTATATGAATGTCAGTACATACTATATTAGGTATGGCTCTTTAAGAAACAGTGACTAATAGAAAAAAAAGTTAAAAATATTTACAAATAATTTGTGCGAAAATAATACGCGTTGCATTCCGGCTCTAAAACTATATTTTAATATTTGGTCCAACGACCATTGTTGTCAATACTAGATTGCAGTCGCCTTTCCATGGAATTTACGAGGTTTTCACAAAATCCCGTAAACCTGTAATGCTCCCAAATTGTACTGGCATGCAAATATATTTCTTATGCATTTCTTATGCGATTGTTTCCCCGGAAGTCATCCCATCGCCGCACAATGTTTGCCCAAAGATTTTCAATGGGGTTAAAGTCCGGAGATCTAGCAGGCCAATTCATCACTGTGAACTGAGGGTGGTTGTCAAACCATTCTATAACAATTCTAGCAGTATGCACCGGACAATTGTCATGCACATACATTAGAGGTGCGTCCCCATAAACGGCCTGTACGCTCGGTAGCATGCTATTTTCTAATAATTGCACATACACCCTTGCATTCATTCTTGGGTCTACGCGTACAAGTTCTCCGGGACCTGCTACAGACATCCACCCCCACACACCCCACCACATGTTAAGGGATATTCGGCCGCTCCTCTTCTTTTTGAGTACATTCCGCTCTTGGTATCGCGAATTCGGCAACCTGTACAAAGGTTTCCGAGACCCAATTTCGGAAGAGAACACCTTTTCGTCCGTAAAGATCGTGTTGTCCCAATTGCGTCCTATGTTTGCTTGTGCGAACTGCAATCTGCGTTCCACATGAACCGGAGTGAAATCGATTTTCTGTGCTGGACGTCGGCATTTGTATCCGCTGTCCTTCAGTCTCCTCCAAAGTGTTGGGCGGCTGCAATTTAAATTATTTCTCTCGATAACCGTTTGTAGAGAAGAAAACGGTTGCTCAGAAACGAAGTTTATCGCGTTATTCAAGACATTTTCATCCAGTACTCGTTTCCTTCCACATCTAAGACGGTTATTGAAGAATGGATTTTCTTCTTCGTCAAATTTCTTTTTCCACCTATAGACCTGCGAGACCTGTTACAGAAAATGAAAAGAATATTTACTTCGTGAAGACTATTTTAGAACAATCTGAAGAGAAATATTTACCTTCACATTATAATGTTAAATAATCTAATTAAAAAAGTATTCTGAACTGAATTATTAAATACATGTTTTTATAACATTAAAAAAATTATCAAGCTAATTTGATTGTAGTAATTTCCCTTAAAGTATAGCTTTTGTATATATACGGAGTTAAATAGAGCTTCCTTAGCCTAATAGAATCCCTATGTAGCTCTCCCTAAGCTATTTATGGAACACATTTAGTTAAGGAATAAATCAAATGAAGAAACCTTATTTCAAATCTAAGATTTTTTTAATATGGGTTTATAGGAATTATATATACATAAATAAATCATTTTCATAAATATAAATCAAAATCGATTAATTCGCTTATAATAAATTTCTTTGTTGAATCTAATAACTAGAGCTGAGGATGTTTGCGGTATAACCATGGTTATATCATGTAACCATAGTAAATTACTATGGTTACATGATATAACCATGGTTATACCGCAAACATCCTCAGCTCTACTAATAACACAATTAAAAAATAAGCATGCTAGACTAATGTTTGTAATTGTAAAAACGACATACATTATTGATTGTTTTAGTCAATAAAATTTTTGGATTATGAAAATTATCAAATCTTGTTTAAGAGTGATTAAGTGCTCATACAAAAATTTAACAATAGACTCTAACGTTATTTTTATAATCAATTAATTTGTTGAAAATTTTACGAATGTATACGTATATTACCACAAATCCAAATAAAAAAGCCTGCAATTAATGCATTTAATTGCTAGATCAATAGCAAAGATATCACTCACATTTAATAAGTCTGTGGGTAGTTTTTGGTAATAAATAAAATAAAGAGAAAAAACAAATTAAACATACTGATAGGTTCATTTCCTCTGCAATTTCTGCCATTCCTATGTTTCTTTGTAATAATGCGCTCATTTTCCCCTTATTCTGTAGGGTTATATCTCTTTGTCCAATTTGTCGGGGCATATTTTAATTTTTCTAGAGAAAGCATGGTCGAGTTATTTAAAAAAAAAAATATTAAGCAATACTAACAATACTTACTTTAAAAGAGTTTATTGTAACGAAATATTAATTTTTTAGTGTTACACCTTTCAATCCGTATAAAAATAAAATTGATAAATGTATTTAAGTTAGCCAATATACTCAGTAAAGGACCACATTCATACTATATGAAAATATTGTGAATTCTATTTTTCGCCTCGAAGTGTAAAATGATATATGGAAGGGTGTATGTATTTATTCTTTTTTTTTGGGTGTTTTTTTCCCCATTTCAAGAGATGTGTTAGTAATATAAACAAAACCAGATGTAAAGGGACGAGCAGATTAACGGGCCTGTATGAGGCGAAAAATAAGAATTAACCTGGAAAGGGGGCTGCAATCTACTTTTCAAAATTATGGTCGTTTAAGCAAATATTAAAATTTAGTTTTAGATCCGAAAAAGCAAGGCTTATTTTTGGCGGCAAAGAATTGTTTATTAATTTTTTTTTTTTTGGTCGATTATTATAAAAATTCATATTAGCAATATAAATGTTTCACTGTTGGTCCCAATTTTTTTTTTAGCCATACCTAACATAGTATTAAAATATTTATTTAAAAAATATTTAGGGTTGCGATAATTTTGGTGACCACAAGCGAATCATGTGCACATGTCTAAATAACCCATTGAAAGAAATATTATAAATAGAGTGGACCAATTCGGAGCGAAAACAGAGGCGTGAGCAACTAATTGTTTCCCGTATGCTATACATTATTATCTAGAGATATACTATCACGAACGGTGCTGTTATTTTTTTAGATAAATAACAAATGTAAGATGGTATTTTCAAGATTATGGAACGTTCTCGATGATACGTATAAAAAATACAATCTAAAATGTATGTGATTAGATGATTTAAAACAAAAATTAACGTCTTATGCGTTTTCCGTGACTTGGAAATCTGGAGAAGCGCGATGAAATATTGTAAACATACGGTGCGTCTCCAATGTTATTTCTCGAAAACGCGTCCGCCGTGAGGAAAATATGTGCCTGTATAAAGAAAACGATCGCTACACATCTAGTGATGTGATGTTTGCATAATTAAAATAATCTTTGAAACAACTTAATACATCTGTAGACGAACCTTTACAAATTTGTCTAAGTCTGGCAAAATAGTAATATTTATCATAAACAATTTCAAACTTTAAAAAAATACACTATTTTCTTGCGTCTTCTTTTGAACATAGCTGTGCGTGTGTATCTCTCACAACTAGAACTGATTCCTGTAACGATAGCGAAGAATTTTGTAGGTTTTCTAATGCTTGCACTATTCCGAAGTAATTGTTGTGAATAGTTTGTAAATCACATTTTACCTGACTATTTTGAATTTTTTGTCCAACTAAAAATGTCCCAAATACGCAAACAATCACACAGCTTGTAAAAATAAAACCAGATGACACAAAAACATAACTTTGATTTTGAACATCACAAAATAATAACAAAGCACAAAAATATAAAGGCTTGGGAGGTCTTACAACTTATCCATATTTTTTTACAATAGCAGAACTATCTACGACCATAACGAGATTGATGGACTGTCTAAACTCTATAATCCACTCATTAAACAATAGAGGACAACCAATCGCACCCTCACGCACCAAAAACAATAATTTTTAATTATTTTGCCAGTTGAAAGTACATATACTATGATTCCCTAACAAATGGCCTGACCATGCTAATTTGATAAACAAAAAAAAAACATCTCCAACAAAAACATTTAGTCACACAAAATATTCTGAATGACGCGATCGACTCTGGAAAGGTCTCGGGCAGGTCCGACCATACACGTACACAAATATGTGTTTTGAAACGGAATAAATGGGTGAGTTTTATATCATTTCATTTTCCTTACTTTATAATTATTTTAATTTTAATTTTTAATAAATTCATACAAATCTATAAATTTTTTCTTACCTTTCGTTGTATTAATTTGATGTTTCTAGTCACTTGAAAAAGACTTAATAATAAAACTAATCGAAACATCGTATAGAAAAAAATTTAAATTCATTAAAGGTCGCTAAAGCAATAAAAAAGTCTATTATTTTAATATTAAGACACGGCCTATAAAATCAATAAGATATTTAATTCTTATTAACACTAAATATATATATATATATATATTAAATATTTACAAAAATCAAATTAGAATGTATGTAATTGCAGAATAAGTGGGGATGTAAACATTGCTGTCGACAAATAACAAAGCAGATCATACGAAATTTGTAATTGAAAAATATGGTCTACGTTGGGGCTCGAACCCAAGTCTATAGCTTGCCGGGATGTCGCTATTACCACTAAGCCACAATAGACCTAGGTTCAAGCCAGATATATATATATATATATATATATATATATATATATATATATATATGTTGATGTGAGTCTACTTTCTACTCTTAAATTTATTCTTTTAGTAATAAGATTTCGGTTTCAAAAATGTTATATCTAGAATATTCTGATTTTTGAAATATTACTTTAAATTTATTATTTTGTAATAAATTCATAATTGGTTTTTGAAATCATGATACCGTTGAATATTTTATGTAATATTAAATATATTTGCTAAATATCAAAATTCACTTAAAGTTATTTTCACGAGGACCTTAGATTTCTAAAAAAACCAATATGTTTTATCTTATTTTTGAACATATATCGGTACATTTTTTAATTTGTTTGACTTATGTGGACTTCATTTTCATAATTTGTAATCTAGATTAAGTTGGTGAATTTCATTATTATATTATCTTTAATATTATTTTAGAAACCTTTGTATTAATTCCTTATAATATATGATTTATACTTTTACTAAATTTCTTATGGGAGTCTTGACGACGAAAAACATTAGCATAGATTATTTTTTTTTGGTATTGATTGGAAATATTTTAACCTGCATGATATAAATATAGTTTTTTATTTAATATTCCGTTTATATTCCTCATATAAAATGTTTATGGGAATATATTAATCACGAAGAAGTGTAATAAAATAAAGTGGACACATTAACCATATAAGGAGATTTTAAATATACATGCGATTGCGGAAGAATGGATTTAGGTTAATGCAACGCTCATGAAGAAGACTTCAGATTTCTTTTGAATTATTTTGTAGAATATCACCACTCCAGGATTCTATATTGAACATAAGCCGGTGGTATACCCTGCAAGATTGGATCATAAATTTATCAGCGACTTGGATATTATCCGGCCATTGAAATCAAGCTACTGACAACCTACTTTGATGTTACATTTGGAAATATTCCTGTGAATTTCGTCCAAAGAACCTGTTGAAATTACGATCTTCGAAATTTAACGTATCCATCAGGTATTTAAGTGAAAATGGTAAAATAAGTGTTTGTAATAGATATAACATTTGTTGCAATGACTTTTCTATATATCATTTACTCACGTCATCTCAAATGTCATATCATTTAACTTTTAAATGTTACATTTGGTAGTTTTATTTTAAAATCTTGGAACTTGATTAATTTAGATCTTTACATACGATTAGGTTGTCTATTATTTGTATAGGCAATACATCTCTTTAAATATATTTTTATTATTTTGTGATAATATAAATAATAACATTAAATATATTCATATACATAAATTGGACTTTTTCTTTTTATTTCATGTATTTTTAAGTATTTGTCTATGTGTGTCGAGAACTTACTTCGTGACCCTTGAGCTTAAGTTGTTGTCTTTCATTTATTGTCATTTAGAACCTAGCTATCGTATTTTTCTTGAGCTAGCCATACTGTTATTACAATTAATTTTTCATTCATTATTATAGTAACGCATTCCGCGTTACTACAATATACATATATACTCTGAAAAGTTTTTGTAGTTTTTCGGCTTTTTTAAGAAATATCAACCAATATCGCTCTGGCTTGGTCCACTCTATAATATTGCTTTCAATTGCTAATTTATACATGTGCATGTGACTGCCGCGTGGTCAACGCAAAGATCGCAACCGTAATAATAATAGTCGGTTTACGTACTTTTATTCTTACATTATTTCAACTTTTTTGTTGCCTCTTTTTAATGTGAAACACAATTTAAACATTTTCTTAAACAGTACGTGGAAATATAATTCATTCGTTTGAAAGAAAATAAACTTTTTTATTTAAATTTCACAGCATATTTTTTTTAAACAAATAAAGTTGCCTGTAAAAATTTTTTTTATATGTTTCATTTAAATTGTCAGTTAAAATAAAGTTCCTCAATATTTTGTTATTATTTTTGTATTTTCTTGTTCTTGTTATTATTAATAATAATATACTTCACTATTTGCATTTTATTATTTTCTTCTTTTGTTTATAAACCTTATCAATATAAAAAATACTATGTAATATATACGCAAAATAAATTGTCGTCCGTATACTTAGTTTTAGTCATACGAATGAAAAGTATCAAGATATATAGAGATTTAAAATATTTATATGAAAACCTAATTACTAATTACATAAGGACAAAAGTCAATTTCGTTGAATGACAAATATAAATGAATTTTTTTATTATGTCAAACATGTTTATTGAAATATTTATTAATTTACAAACTTACTATCATATTACAAGAAGCCTTTAAAATGTTTTTAAAACATCATACAGAAAATCGCATAGTATTTATTAAAAAAAAAAATTGAAATTTAATGTTGTCACCTTCATAAAAAATACACACAAACAGATGTTTTGTATACAGTTTTGAATTGAACATATGTTTATCTCTATCAACGTTAGAGCGCTGGCCGTCATTAAGGAATACATAAAACGTATTACCAATGGTATTACAAAAATACACGTATATGTATAATATGTACCGCAACTACTCAAGTATACACATGCACTTATATATCCTATCTATCTAAGGCTTTGCGACAGACGCACGATCGATTCCCCGCTGACAATTTTTAAATAATAAGTTCAGTTACTATAGACATCGACTCTACCTTTTCTTTTACATTAATTTATTATTTATCAACACATTATATACATTTATAATTTTAAAAATTTCACATTAATTAAAAAAATAATGAAAATGTAGTCACGTTCAAAATATTAACAGAGAATTACAGATTATGTATCACTCGGTATGCAGAGGGCCGATCACCAACATTACAACAGTGCGATGTTGGTTGCTCATATATATTTCGTAGTTTTCGCATTTATTTTGAAACATACTGTACATACCGCGGCCCGCGGGCCGCATGCGGCCCACTGTCGATATTTATGCGGCCCGCCAACGAATTTTAAAAATTGTTCGAAAAACTACAAAAGTAGGTAAAAATCCATTCAAATCAATGTTTCTTAACTTTTTATTTTATTCTAACTTTTGTAATTGTTAGTGAGATATGTATCTTTAAGTACCTACTACTTTCTTGTTCAGGTTTACTACGTAGGACAGGTATTATCCTCGTCGTTCCAAGCATATTGTTACGAGACTAGAAATCTGTCGAACCAACTAGATTACTCGAAGATTCGCGTTACACGTCGGTATTAACCCCGAACAATGTGGTAGGTTCTCGATGTTAGGTAACTCGTATAAATACAACGCATCGCCCGCTATCGGGGCAGTTAAGTTTTAACTACGGACAAGCGAACGTTATATTGTTTGAATTGTAATCTGTGAAGAATAAATATTTCGTCGTTCGAACTTGGCATCTACCTACGTAACAATATATCAATTTTGATATGGATAAACCAGGCCCCAGTAAAAAACGTAGTCGTAAGGTTGAAGATTAAAATCGACAGTTTCCAGATATTTCGGCCGAAAAATACTTTTTTATTTCATCGCATAACGAAAGTGTCTGTTTAATATGCAAGAGTAGTGTTTCTATTCCGAAGGAATATAATGTGAAAAGGCATTATGAAACCCAGCATCATACTTTTACTAAATTAACCGGCGAAAATCGAACGCAAAAAATTTCCACTTTACAAAGGGAACTAATAGGCCAGCAAGCTATGTTTACAAAACCAATTCAAGATGCTGAAACAGCTACTGAAGTTAGCTTTGAAATATCTCGAATAATAGCGAAAACTTGTCGGTCTTTTAAAGATGGTGAGTTTGTTAACCAGTGTTTAGATATCGCCGCAAAAAAAATGTGTCCGAAAGATGCAAAGATGTTTGAGAAAATTCAACCAAATCGGATGACTGTTCAAAGAAGACTTACCACATTAGCAGATAATATAGAAGAGCAATTAGCTACGAAATCGAAAAGTTTTGAGTATTTTTCTATAGCACTCGACGAATCTACAGATATAAGTTCCACTGCTCAACTCTTAATATTTTTACGAGATGTAACGCAAAATTTTGAAGTGAATAAAGAACTGATTGGTATGAGTTCTTTTGACAAGTCAAACCAAGGGGAGTGACATGCTCAAAGCTCTTCTGGAAAAATGTTCTATAATGGATTTGGATTTAACGAAATTATCTGGAATTACGACTGACGGAGCACTTTCAATGGTTGGAAGTAAATTTGGGATAATAACTATGTTAAAAGAGTATTTACAAACTAAAAACATAAATACCAAGGAATTAATGCAGTTTCATTGCATTATTTATCAAGAGGCCCTCTGTTAAAATTATTGGGATTTGAAAATGTGATGAAAGTTGTAGTACCTACTGTAAACTTAATAAAATCACGAGGTCTCAATCACCGACAATTCACACAATTTCTCGAGGATATTGAAAGCGAATATGGTGATCTCCTGTTTTACACTGAAGTAAGGTGTCTAAGTCGTGGGTTGTCACTAGAGCGGTTTCTTAACTTGATTGAAGAAATCAAAATATTTCTGACGGAAAAGAAAAAGGACGTCTCCGAACTCGACAACCCTGATTGGCTGTGTGACTTGGCGTTTCTTGTAGACATCACAAATCACTTGAATGTCTTAAATACGCGACTCCAAGGCAAAGATCAATTGATTTCGCAGTTATACTCTCATGTTTCGTCCTTTCAATGCAAATTGAGTCTTTTCAGGACACAAATCAATTCAGCCAATTACAGCCATTTTCCGAACTACAAAAAAATTATGGAGAAATTCAATAAAACTGATGTCAATTTCGCTTATGTTGAAAAAATTGATATTTTAATACAAGCTTTTCATGATCGTTTTCTAGACTTCAAAAAAGTTAAACCTCTGTTAGACATTTTCAGTAATCCTTTCAACATTTCACCCGAAAATGCACCGGAATCAATACAGCTTGAATTGATAGACATGCAAAATGATGATAATTTACGAAACAAGTTTAATGAAGGTAATTTACTCAACTTTTACCGTTGCGTTGAGAAAACCGCTTATAAAGAGTTGCGAATAAATGCATTGAAATGCGCAAGCTTATTTGGATCAACGTATATTTGTGAGCAAACGTTTTCAGTGATGAAACTTAACAAAACAAAAAATCGAAACCGTCTGGCAAATGAAAATCTGGAAGCAATTTTACGTGTGGCGACAAGTAATGTGGAGCCAAACATAAACAAAATTGTTAGTTCAATGCAATGTCATGCATCAAAATAATAAAACATGAAATATTACATTGTAATGATTAGATTACATTACGATTACATAATTACAACAAACATTTTTGAATGTTCTTTTATTTTTATCATTTGTAGTAATTCATACTAACGAGCCATCGAAAAAATTCATAATTGGAGTAGACTGTGAAATTGGGTTGGTACTTTAACCACTTCCACATAATGACACATTACTTGATGCTTGACAGTTTCATTCTAAAAAAAGGTTATGGCATTGAAATGATACTACAACAAAAAAGAAAACAAATAATTTATTTAATATCGAAATCATAATCAAAATTCACATATAGCTACAGAAGTTGTTGAACATGTTGTCCATTTGCATCTAAACACAAACAATTTTCTTAATAAGAGTTTTGAAAAATTTGACACAAACTTATAGTTTCAATGACAAATAATAAATGTCATTATGTGGAAGTGGTTAAAGTATCAACCCAATTTCACAGTCTACTCCAATTATGAATTTTTTCGATGGCTCGTTATTTAAAAATAAAAATATTTGTGTTAATAAGTATTTTTTGTAGTGGCCCGTCCTTGCCTTATAATTTTCCCGAGTGGCCCCTGTTCCCTATAAGTCTGTGCATCCCTGTATTAAACAGTAAACACTGCCTGTCAAAGATGTTTATATACAACGGCAGTGACTGGGTTGCCTTAACAGCAGGAAATACGTAAAAATGTCAAATTCTATCTCCTTTTATTCCAAACTCCGTACAAATGCGCAGTGGACCATGAGCTGTATATTTATTTATATGTATGTGTGCATGACTCGATCGGGCAAATCATTCTCACTGCGCCTTCTGTTCAAGCAGTACCACAGTTGAGAGAATTTACGACGAAATATCGTCAAGCGAACCCGGAAGCAATGGCCGGACAACCGAGAACAAAAACCAACCTGATAATAAATCCAGAATACTTGGACAAATGTTCACCCAAGACACTTGAAGATATAAAAAATATAATCAACCAACTCACCGACGAAGAAGATATCCAAGACGCATTACAAAAATCAGGGCATATATTAATGGTTAACCCAGAAGAACCGACGATTCAAATCGAGTTAAAAAGCAACCCCACAGAAAAACAAGAAGAAGAAAAGCCTCCTGTAAAATCGAAGAAGAGCCAACCGGAACCGAAAATCGAAAACGACGCATTCAGACATCCGAAAAAAACATCAAAAAGACAGAAAACCGACCACACAACGCCATCAATCGAAACAAAAAATTCCTACGACGCCCTCAACACCAAAACCGAGGAAAAATGGAAGAATAAGTAACCGAATTCACCCCACAACCGTCAACATCAAACAGCACACCCAGGGTAAATGACAAAACAAACACCACACAAAACACAAACACCGAAACACGCAAAATACACAAAATCGCACCAATCATAATAACAGACAAAGACAAATGAGCACATATACGACACATACTCAAAACACACAGCATTAACACAGTACAAAACAAACTCGTGAAACCAGGCATACACATCGAACCGACAACTGACGAAAACTACCGAAAACTTAAACACATACTCGTCAATGAACAAATACAATTTTGCACTTTTCAACTGAGAAGCGAAAAGACACTAAAGGTAGTTATGCGTGGCATTCCTACCTTTATCACAGACACTGACATCACCGACGACTTAACTGACCAAGGCTACCCGACGATAAAAATAAAACGCATGAACGGCAAACACGGAATACCAGCACCACTTGTACTAATAGAACTGACGAGACAATACAAATCAATTTACAACATACACGACTGCTGCGGACTCACAATTAAAATCGAACCACTAAACAAACGGACAGACATAATACAATGCCACAAATGTCAGACATTTGGACACCACCAAAAAAACTGTAACATACACTACAAATGCATGAAATGCGGAGACGAACACTCAACACACCTATGTACAAAACCCAAAACAACCCCACCAAAGTGTGCAAACTGCGGTGGCCCTCACTTATCCACTTTCCTTAACTGTCCTAACAATCCAAACAACCCTGTAAACAAAACCACACCCAAACCCGAATACAAACCAGCACCACCACCAACAACGAACCCATGGACACAAGAACAAAGAAACACAACACCTAACACAACTGACGAACTAGCACTTGCCTTAGGCAATATGCTAACAACACTACACTCCACAAACGCAACAACAGAACAGATACAATACTTCGTAACGCAAACACAGAAAATAATCACACTCTACAACAACAAACATTAAACACACACGTGACTGAAACGCAAAAAACCGATGACCAGTGATTTAAACGCAAAAAGCGGCAAACACACAGACTACACATACGCAACACAGGACCGCTCAAAAACACACAACACACGATTATTTATTAATCAGACACAAACACGTCACAACCCTGGGAAATACGAAACAATGGAGTGGAAATGGAGGCAACTCCGACCACAACAAAATTCAAGTCTCATATAAAAAAAAAAAAACTCGATCGGGTTAGTATGAATCGAGGCGTGTTAGCTTTGAACATGGTTCCTCGACGATGCAGTTTGTTAAATGCGACGAGCGTGAGTAAATTCATTAACCAATTCCTTACATTAGAATATACTTGTATGTGTTATTTGTAAGATTAACATTTCACCATACGATATTTTTGTATGTAAACAACGTGTTAATAGCAAACGCCACCTGTTAAATGCGAAACGTTACATACCATATTGTATATGATTATATTATTATGTTAAGTGTATGTAACATTCCACAAAATGTGGAGCTGGGAGTTCAGCAATAATAGGGCTTGGCACCCTTTTGTTCAAACAACGACAAAGATATTTAATTAAAACTAATATTTTAAAATCATGTTTATGTTTAGTAAGCCATGGAATTAAAATTCAGCATTTGACTTAAACTGTCAGAATGAACTTTGTAGACATTCAAATATTAATAATGGTTCAATTAACTGAAAAAAGAAACGTATTGAAATTCTGATGATGATTGGTTTTGGTAACCGTGTCACTCAGAAATTGCATCAAGATCGGCATCCAATATCACGAACCGTCGTTGGCAAAACTTTGAGAAAATGTAACTTGAGAAATTTACCGAAAAGTGTACCTGGCTTTCTAATCCTTCTTAGTCATTTAAAGTTAATCACCTGGTTACTTGGAAAAATGTATATAATTCGATAAAGATATGACCATATGATATTAGTGTTGGTGACCGTTGTAATTTTGAAATACCGCGATATCATAAAGTTTCTGGGTCCAAGATGGCATTGAAATAGAAAATATATGTCTGAACTTTATCCATATTATCATACTGGTAACTTAACCTTAATTTTTGAAAATTATTTTGATAGTGTCATCGCGACATCAATAAATATGTCATTTGATTTAATAAAGATACAATAAAACAACAAGCTCAGCTTGTATTCAAAATTTTATTAATAAAAAAAAGGCAAAATTAAAGCAAATGTTGAAATTGTTGTCCGTTATTTTCAATTCCCAATGTGACACGCCTTTTCATGCTGTTAAAGGCATTTTGCAGCATTGCGGGCGTTATTAATGCACATTCGTCAATAATTCTTTGTTGCATATCTTGCAAATTAGCAACATGAGTTTTAAATATTCTATTCTTTAGGTGAGGAAACACGAAAAAGTCCATAATTGTCAAACAAGGTGATCGTGGTGGAAACTCAACTTCCGTATGTAAACTTATGATCCGATCGTCAAAAAACTCACGAAGAAAAGCAATATTTTCTCGTGTTGTGTGTGCCGTTGCACCATCTTCTTGAAAGTATCCATATTGCAATTCATCATCATGCAACTGTTCAATAAATTCATTCAGAATGTTTCTATACCTCTCAGCATTAATTGTGAAATTAAAAAAAATAAGGCCAACAACTCTGCGGCGAGAAACTGCTAGCCAAACACCAAGTTTCGCATTATGGAGAAACGATTCAATAAAAATATGAGGATTTTCACTACTCCACATTCGAGTATTTTGGGAATTGACATACCCCGAAAGATGAAACCATGCTTCATCAGAGAAAAATGACAAATTTAGCAGGTCATCATCTTCTATTAAGTTATTTGCAAACCACTGGCAGTACGCACGACGTCTAGGGTAGTCTACCGGCAAAATAGCCTGATGTGATTGCATCTTATATGGATGCATGTGTAAGTTTTTCTTTACAATTTTCTGACATGTTCCATAAGAAAGTCCAATCTCTTGAGAAAGGCGTTTCAAAGGTTTTGTGGGTTCATTTACCATACGTTGACGAACATCATTTATAACTTGTTCCGAACGAAAAGTTGGTCTACCAGTACGTGATTTATGACTCACAGAACCAGTCTCACGAAACACACCAACACAATTGGAAAGGCAATTATAAAAATCCTTGAGAATTACAGCTAATTCTGGAAAGTGCTCTCTAAAATCATCCAAACATGCACGTTGACTGTACACCCAAATTTCATCAATTCGCACTCCACTCCGAAAATAGGCTTCAATCATGTACGCTTTTTGCACTATATTGTAAACCATATTTGAATTTACTCGAATGTGCTATGTTTCAAACTCGACGTTCAAACTTGCTTTCAGCAATTCTAACACATTAATGGATGACAGATAATGTCACTGTCAAAATAATTTACAAAACAGAGTTATAGTTCCTAACTTAAGTTCAGACATACAATTTATATTACAAAGCCATCTTCGTCCTAGAAACTTTATGATATCACGGTATAAACAACAATGGGACTTCACTCCCAAAAAAGATTGGCAACCGCTGCAAAACGGAAAAGTAGAAAACAGTTGATGAAACAAATTCGGATAAAAAATCGAATAGTGTCTCAACGTGATAATATTGTAGATAATGAAATTGTTTTCACTGAGACAAATTCGGCACGCGGCGACAGTTTTGATTCGGATATATTAGATGAGGTTTTTATTGAAACAGAAAATTTAAACAATATTGCAAATTTTACTCTTGCTGGACGTAGGATTGTTGATATAAATCATCTGTTTACTGTTCTAAAAGGAATACGACATGATATGTTTGGCTGTACTTTTCAAAATGTAGAAATAATAGCGGAAAAACATTTTGGTTTTGAAAGTGTTTTACGTATAAATGCAACATGTGTGGAATAACCGATACATTCAGTACTGAAAATGAAAATAAAAAATGTGGAGTAAATGAAGCAGCGGTGTGTGGAACTGTTGCAATAGGGGCGGGTCATTCACAATTAACAGAATTTTCCGCAGCTTTAGACATTCCTCAAATGTCTTCAGCAACGTATGCGCGCATAGAAAAAAAACTGCTAAAAAATACAGAGGAGTTAGCATTAAAAGAAATGCTAGCTGCAGGAAAGGAAGAACATAAGTTGGCAATTGAAGCAGGAGAAATTGATAGCGACGGAATACCTTTTATAACTGTAACAGTGGATGGAGCTTGGTCAAAACGAAGTTACAAGTCTAATTATAACGCTCTCTCGGGCGTTGGGTGCGTAATTGGGACCAGAAGTAAAAAAGTTTTGTACGTAGGAGTAAAAAATAAAATGTGCAAATTTTGTAAAAATAAGGATAAAAAAATGTTCCGTCTCATAAATGTTTTCAAAACTGGAACAGTTCTTCAACTTCTATGGAAGCAGCTATTATTCTAGATGGGTTTAGAATGTCAATAGAAATGCATAATTTGCGATATAAAACTATTATTGGTGATGGGGATAGTAGTGTATATAAAAAAATTCAAACAGCAAAACCTTACGGACCAACATATTTTATTGAAAAAATTGAGTGTCGAAATCATGTGTTTCTGTACGAAAATACGAGAAATTTCAAAAACTCCTCGATCAGATATGTGTATACGAAATTTTTTACGGCAGAATATTCTTAAATTTAGAACAGCTGTAGTTAGTGCCATAAAGTACCGCAAAAATGAAAATGTTTCTTTTCAACAAAAAATTGAAAACTTAAAAAATGATATTCTCAATGGACCTGCCCACATATTTGGAGAACATAGTAACTGTGCTAGCTATTTTTGTAGTAAAGATGGTAACAATGGTAACAATTCAAATACTATTGATTACAAACATTTCAAAAGCAGTGCTCTTGTGATAACGCAATGTAGTCATGTATATGCAAACACTCTCGACGAGGCCACAGCCTCGTTCTTTTTAATACAAAAGGTAACGTGTTTTACAAACACGACCTTACTCACGTGTTGATTGCATATACAAACTATATGTCAGGGTTTGTATTATATTCTAGAAAGAAGTACAAGGATCATCTCGGATATATAAAGACAGTAATGTAAGTGAGAGGATTCAGAATCATATTCACATTCATACTCACGTTCAGATAGACAGTTACAGTCTTAGTAATAGTTAGAGCATAGTAAATAATGTATATACTTGTTAACCAGTTGTAAGTGTTATATTAAATTATAATATGTTACCCGAACTTTGTGCGTATCATTCTCGATAAGTCGCCCTACCTGCTATCCGGTGTGGCCGCCCAAACGGCCCACATTACATGCCGATCCTCCAGGCACTTAGGGCTTAAGGCCCACCTTTATTACACTCTATATGATATATTTTTTCAGTCTTTGAATAGAGTAGCCAATTTATCCTCCAGTTTACTTTATGACGTAGACAATAACGCCGTAGAATCCTTCAATTCTGTTGTGAACAAATTCGTGGGAGGAGAAAGAATAAATTTTTCGCTGGGAGACTCGTACCAAGGGAGATGTTTTGCGGCAGCCATAAATTATAATAATAAAGAGACATTTGTATATACATTTGTTAAGAAAACTAATGGGGATAATTTTAACGGTGTATATTTGGAAAAATTCAAAAATCTTAAACTAAATCAAGCAATAAAAAAGAAAAGCAAAAAAATATAATTCGAATTCAAAGTGCTGATTCGGATTACGGAGCGTGCAAAATCGTGGTACCCGACATGCCTATTCCGGAATACGAAAGCAAGAGAAAACAATTTCTTGATGAATTGTCATTATCTGATTCTCATAATATTCAAATTAGGACGGTGAATCAGAGACATAACAACGAATGGGAAAAAGAGAGACAGATAAGATTAACGGCAAGTAACTTTGGCAAGATTTGTAAAATGAGAGAAAAAACAGACACGGCTAGTACAATAAAACATAATAACATAAAACATAATAGATTCAATAATAAAAAACTACCAAATTCTCTTCAGTATGGCATAGATAATGAAGAAAGGGCCAAGCAAAAATTAATGGAAATTACAAATTTGAAAGTTGAGGCATGCGGTTTGTTCATTGACGAGAAGAAAAAATTTTTAGGCGCCACTCCAGACGGATTAATTGGATTCGATTCTATTGTCGAAATAAAATGTCCTTATTCAGCGCGTGATAAATTAATACATGAAGCCATTAACGAAAAATTAATTAATTATTGCACCTTAGATGCAAATGATAGTAACAAAATTTTGCTAAAACCTTTTGATAATTATATGTATCAAGTGCAGGGACAACTCTACATCACCAAAAGAGAGAAATGTTATTTCGTAGTTTATACTAAACACGATTTGAAATATATAGTAATGGAACGAAATGATGATTTCTGGAATCATCATATGATTGAACATCTGGAAAAATTTTATATGAATGCAATGCTTCCAGAAATAATTGACGCGAGGTATCATAGAGATCAATCTATAAGAAGTATTATGAAAAAAGATCTCTAATTTTTTTTTATTCTAATTTTTTT
Organism: Melolontha melolontha; assembly: GCA_935421215.2. Taxonomy (NCBI): domain Eukaryota; kingdom Metazoa; phylum Arthropoda; class Insecta; order Coleoptera; family Scarabaeidae; genus Melolontha; species Melolontha melolontha. Next base: position 179,184,712 of record OW285237.1, on the reverse strand, counting down.
TAAATACAAACTATTTACTTATGTCAATGCAGAAATTTATTAGCTGCAAATTAGTTTGTTCACATATAAATGACTAGAAAATTCATCTTTGATGTTCAGTCTCCGATCCGCACTTAATTTTCGGTGATTATTATGGATCAAAATTCTCTTAAAACTCAATAAAAGGTAATTTAATTAGCTATTGAACCAGTTGCAGCATTTATTTCAATATTTACGCCGATTTATTGGTTGATAAGTTAATATTGTTATAGGTAGAAGCCTGTGGAGCCAATTTACATAATCCTTCGACCCTCTCAGCAGGACGTCTTGGTACCTACTCTGTTGCCGTGTGCTGTAATGTGGGCTGCATATTTTCAGGGACGTTGAGTATCGGGTTGCCTGTTTTTGACTTTTATTTTTATTGATAACTAAACAACTATTACATCTAGACAAAAACGGGCTGTATAGCTACCTAGATATTATAAATACCTACAACACAAACATTTCATAACTATATTAGCTGGCCTGGTTATCTCTCAATTTGTCCGGATAGATTTTCTGTTTCTTACCGATAAAAGTCAAACCGTACAAAAATTTTGAAAAAAACGTAAATACCTACCTAGTTTTTATTGATACATGGTCATACATACATCGAGCGGTCTTTCAACTTTTAATTTGAAGCCAAAAAAAGGCCGGAAAAATACACTCATTTCAGTGTGGGATTGCCGGGTATAGCGTAGAGCCTTAAATGTGGAGAATTTTATTAAAATATAAGTAGACGTATCAAAGATATTCGAATGGATCTGTACATTTGCTTTTATTAAATGTTTAAGTTACGCAAAGAATTAAAGAAACACCAACTACGTAACTAAAATTTAATGTAATCTTTTAATGAAGAAGTAGCTATTTCTTATTTTTCAAAGCCATTTCTTTCCTTTCTTTTCTAGTAATCTTTACTTTCTTTTCTACTTCAACCTTTGGAGCGGCATTAGGTTTTACCGGGTCTGGCACAGACTCCGCAGGTACTAACCCGGCCATTAAAGCGCAGGTGTAATTACCTGCACCGGGATCGTCGAACACTAAATTCTTATCCTTATCTCTCCATTCCACGTAATTTATTTCAGCCATTACCTGCAAGTAAATTAAAGTGGTTTAATTGAAAAAAAAAATTCAAATTCCCTGAAATTTTTCGGTAACCTGCCAACCAAGTTTTTTTGCACATCTTTGCAGGGAGTAATTATCGAATATACCCATCATTACTGGAACACGTAAAGATCTGGAAACATCTTGAGCACATCGCAACATCGTAAATCCAATACCTGAAAAATAATATTTTACAAGTGGTGCGATACTTTGTTAATGTACGAGGGATATCCATAAAATAAGTTTCAAGTATTTCGACGACCTTGGTGTTAATGGTTATAAAACTCCAACACCGCTGGGCCAAATGTATTAATGTTGAAGGGGAATATGATGAAAAACCAAAAAAAAAATCGCTGCCGTAATTCATGTGTTTCGTTTTAAATTTTACCTCCGTCAAATCAGCCTTGTACTAATGAAACCCAATAATCTTCAATTAGGTTTAAGTAAACAAACTTTTTGGGACATTAAAGTATTCAATGGAATTCTTTTCTGCATTTAAATGGGGCAATTGGTATATGATTTCAATTATCTAGGTAAACTACGGTACAAAATTAACCGGACACTTGAATTTTTTGAAAAATGTCAATGTTGCGCATGTAATTAGGTTTGAACATGTTACAACTTGTTTAGAGTCAAATCCGTGCGCGTACCTCATACGAACATAGCAGGCAAGAGTGAGTTGTGTCAGTACTGTTATATCGAGTATGTCGCAAAAAAGCTACCTCATTCCGTTCTTTGCAAAAATTATTCGCTTAGTAACACGCTCAATTTGTTGAGAAATTGTTGTTTTCGAAAAACAGAAACTAGAAAGATGCATGAGCCCCGAACAAATTATTCTAACTGTTGGTTTAAAAATGATGGATAAAACATAAGAGTGCACAAGAAGGCCGAAATAAGGTAGACAAAGAGCAACAAATCACATCCAAGATCGGCTCATGTACAAAAGTTGAACGACGTCGAAAATTTTCACGATTTAATTCCATTTTTCGACTAACTTGTTAACTTTGACAGTTCCTTGTAGGTAAAACACTATACATATTGCACTGAAACTTGGAATTTAGGCTAACTAAAGATGGAGGTTAATTTTTAGTACTGACATTTGATTAGTGGCGCCATCTATGTGCCAGTATGAAAAACATAAAAGACGTCGCTCGTATCTAACGGGTGTTCAGAAACATTCGAAGTCAAGTGGGCTCTGAACAAAAAATCGTATATCTTTACTTAAGTATTAATATACTAATTTGATAACCTATAAAATTGTATTAAGTAAATGTATCAATCTATTCAGACATGACTTCATATTTTCAAGGACTACTTTGACTTCGAATGTTTCTGAACACCCGTTAGTTGTATCATGTTGTATAGTTCCTTAAATTATCTATTCTGCTTATCTAAGAACTAACCTTTCCTTCTGTGCGTAGGTTTAATAGAAACTACATATATGCGCATGAAACTATCGCAATCGAATTCAGCATAAATATCAACTTTCCGATTCAATGCAGTTTTTATATGCATACACTTAGTTTGCGCTTCGCCCTGTAACATTATAGTTCGGCTAAAGACACGTCCAAAATCCTCTTTTTGTACCACTCGCATCAATAGAACTCCAATAATTTCATTGTCGTTCGCTAAAAAAGCAAAAATTGGATTACTGTAAGCTTCAGACAGTAATTTTAACTACTGTCATATACATTTTCGTAAGGAGAAAATTATTCAAAATATAGATTCATAGAAAATTAGCCTGGGATAAATTTCATCAACATATCTTAGTAATAACGTCAATGAGAAGAAATGTAAAGAAATTGTTACTGGATAGTTAATATCAGAAATACAGAAGTGGAGTGAAATGTTCTTAGCTTGATCAAGGGAACAGTTATATTTCCAAAGTAAATAAACTACTCAAAAATGAATAGGGAATTAGATCTGTTTTTATCAGATCTAATTAATTCGATTAAATTTAACGTATTTTCTCAAACTATAGATAAATTAGAAGGACCACAGTCGTTTGTGGACATTTTATTTGGTAAATGTCTTTTCTGTGTGATAAAATATTGAATCTTGTATTTTAACCTTAAATTAATTTAGAATACAAAATTATAAAAATTGCATTTTTTGACAAGTATTATTCATTTTAAACGTCATTTCACATTTTCACGATGCCAAGACGTCATTTAAATAAAGAAACTTTTGATTTAATTGCGTTATTGCATCAGCGAGGGCAATCTGGAGCAGAAATTGCCGCAATTTTTAATGTGTCTCCAAGTGTTGTTAGTAGGGCTCTAACAAGATTCCAAAAGGTAGGATCTGCAAGGAGAAGACCCGGTAGTGGATCTGAGAGGAAAAAAAATCCAGAGACAAGACCGCTACATACGAATTCAGACAAGGATGAATCCGTTTAGAAGTGCTGTATGCTTGCGAACACAGTTACGTGCCGCCACTGGAGTTTCGGATCAAACCATCAGAAACCGTCTGAGGGAAATGGATCTTCATAGCTGCAGGCCTGTGAGACGCCCAAAATTAACTAATGCCAATAGAATGGCTAGAAGAACTTGGGTTAACCAACGACTAGCAGAAAATTTTCAATGGGAGCATGGTTTATACACCCCGATGAATCCAGATTCTGCTTATTTAGTGATAATCGTAAAGTAAGGGTCTGGAGAACTCGAGGAGACCGTTATAGACGCGAGTTTACAAAAGCTGAGGTGCCTTTTGGCGGCGGTGGTATCATGGTGTGGGCGGGCATTAGTTTGAATGGACGTACGAACCTCCATCTCTTTGAAAACAATGTCAATGGACACATATACAGAGATAACATTATTCAGCAATATGTGGCCGACTTTCGTGTGGCTGTGGATGAAAACATGGTTTTTATTGATGATAATGCAAGACCTCATCGTGCACAAATTGTAATGCAAGCAATAAATGACCTCCATATTAACCATCTACCTTTACCACCAACGTCTCCCGACTTGAATCCAATTGAGCACATTTGGGACAGACTTCGAGAACAGCTCAACGAACATAATCCACCCTCAGTTAACGTGCAACACTAGCGGGAAATTTTACCGCTGTGTTGGAGAAGAGTGTCACAAGAACACATTAATAATTGCATTATGAGTATGCCCCGAAGATGTACAGCTGTGAGAGATGTCCGTGGCCATTATACACGATTTTAGAATTAATTGTTACAGAAAAATGTTTATTTTAGCTATTGTTAAAAATGTTGCTTATTTCATTTTTGATAATTTCTTAGTAATCTAACGATTTTTCTGAATAAATATACTTGAAAATTTTAAATTGTTGTGTACAATTATTTATCTAATATAATACACTACAAATATTTACCCATACTATCTAAAAAATACAAAAAAGTAAAAATTCCTTATTAATTTTTGAGTAGTTTATTTATTCTTCTACATAGTTGCCTTCCAATTCTATACACTTAATTCAACGGTGCTCATGCTTATTTAGACACTCCGTTTAGTAAAATTGTTCCAAACAATCAAACCAGGCAGATGTTACCTTATGGTTTGAGCCAAATCTCTTACCAGCCAGTATTTTTTTATAATGGATAATAGCAAGAAAATGTTACTAAGGGCTAAGTTCGGTGAGCAAGATACGTTTGAAAATAATTTACGTAAGGTTAATCACACCTTTCCTTGTACGACCTTTTCATAATTTTCTACAAACCCAATTTTTGAATATTTAAAATGCAATTTCACGTCTGTTTTGAAGTCTAAATACAAACTGTAATACTTCGTGGGAAAGAAAATTTTTCGTAAAATTCAAATTTTGAGGAAAATATACAGGGTGCTATTTAAAATAAAAAAGTTGGAGTCGTTTCCGGTTAAACCGGAAGTGAAAAAACATGAATGTTGGGCTCAATTTAAAGAAAATTAGGTGCATATTAGATTCTCCAAATTTCATATTTTTATTTTATTAGATAACGGTATACCGTTGACTTTTAAGTAAAATTTAAATCTTATTCATTGTACCGTAATTAACGCAGCATGCAGTGTAATCATAACAGAAAAAGACACATTACTCACATTAGTGTACCAGAGTTAGTCTTAGTTTAAATTTGTGTCGTTAAGTAATAGGTTCATTTAATAAAATTCTAAAGCAGTGTACCTGCACATAATAAAATTCCACGAATATTTTTGAAATGATTAGCGAATATTAAATTAAATATTCAATATCCCTATTTTTGTAGTCCTAAATTTGATAAAATAGTGGTACCTACCTATATAATATGTTTGTTTGAATACAGTTCTGTGTGTGTGGTTATCTATTTGTCCACTACCTACAACCGAAATTCCAGGTACTTGGGTGGCTTAAACTATTCGCCGCTTATATAGTAAACAGTATAAATCCGGATACAATGAAAGATTTTACAACAAAAATCATTAAAATTAAACTTACTGGAGTCTCTGGAAATACAGAGTTTTCTGAGAATTTGCTTAACGATCAATTAGACCTTAATGCCTCTCCTTTATTGAATTGGTTTCTAGAATAACTAACTATGCTCTATGTTATGTAAAATTTCCAGGTAAAATAACATACTGTAGATCTCGGTTTCAACTCGGAAACCGAGATCTACATCTAGAGAACGACCGCGGAAACCTACACCTACGTTTAGAATAACAGAGACTATTTAATTAAGAAATTTGTATAATTGTTAATACAATAGGATCACTATAATCTCTCGTTCATGTGTAGAAATAACAATATTATTAGGAAGATCACGTTAGTAATAGTTTAACATCTGATGAAGCTACAGTGTAGCGAAACATATCATTGGTAAGTAATAGCGAAATAAAACAACTGGAGATTGCATAAACGTTTTACTTCGTATCCTGATAGTTATCGATTTCCAACCAGTATCGTCGTTTCAAGATTAATTATATTATTCTAAATTATTCTAACCCAAAAAGATAAATATAACGCGAATGATTAAGAAACTCAATTTCTCACGGTTGTTAAATTACATTCTTGCTACAATAATTTAATAGTCACTCGGTATTAAGAATTTTGAGAAAATAAACTGTTGTCGCCATCTAGGTATAAGGCTAAGAACATTTAATTCCATCTATTATTAGTAGTAATTTATCTTATCCTAAATAAATAAAATTTATAAAGTAATTAATAATGCTCGTTTTCAGAACATAGTTGAATGAAAACGGAATAATCTAATCACAACTATTTTCAACTACTTAACTGCCGATTCGTATACGCTTGACTTAATATATGTTGCTAGTTTCTTTTGTAAAAGATCAAACCTTGATTACTATTAGAGCAGTTTGTATGATCAGTTACGTTACGTTATTTACGATAATGCTTTCGTTTAATTCATATTGAAATTCCAATGCAATAGTTCAATTTAATTTATTTTTTACTTAGGGTCATATCGTAAAATAGTTATCATGTCTCTAAAGTGTCATCAAGAGATAAACAAGGACAAAACTTTAATCATACTCGTTCACGATCGATGATATTCTTATAGCAGGATTAGTTATCTTGTGAAACTTGCTATTTTTATGAGCCCTTTAAGAGTAAGAGTCTGAAAATGCGTTTTAAAGAAAGAATTGAGACTTACTTTTGTGTTAAACTTAGTAAAGTTTGACTAAAACTCATCAAGTACTGTAAAAAGCATACGATGATTCATAAAGAATACTGCATTGTCTCTTGGATTGACGTTAATAGTTTAGATTTTATGGTGTATATTTTATAAATTGTCTAAAATAATATCATAAGGGTTTATATTACCTACTTTCGTCTACGGCCATAATAGATGAAGCGTCTTTGAGTTGAAACAAGCACTGATCTAAAAACGACCTCGTCGAAATTTCATCGTTTTCCATTTCTGTGTTTTTACACAGCACATCTGCAGTGATATAGTAGTCCTATGGAATTTATAATATTAATAACGATATAATCACTTCTTGTAAAATTTAACGTCTACCACCACTACTTGTTAAAAAAGTTCGTCAAATGTGGTACACGTGCTGTGTGAGCGCTTGCATTGTCATGATGAACAATAATTCCGCGAATTTTGGCAGTATCCCTCATATCTGTCAATGCACAACAGAGCGAATGTAATAAACAGTTTGGTTTGGCAACAACTACTGCTAAAAAAAAATTATGCTGAGAAGCGAATTGCATATAGAAGTTTGAATAAAAATAATTTACAAAGAACAAAACTCAAAACTATGTATTTTCTGTGAAACATTGAAAGAATAAAACATTACTATGAACAACTAAAATTTGTTCAAGGTGTTCCTGTGTTACTAATTTAATTAATTAATCTTTTAGATGCTAAAACGTCTTTAAAAATAGAAAATGTCCTTTCCACATCACAACTGGTGATAGGTGCGTGATTAAAACGTTGCAAAAGTGATTCATTCTTCGAATGTATAGATTTTTTAATCGGCTCTGGGAAAAATTGATATAATATATTCAAATCTGGATTTCTGCTAAATACGGCACTTGTCTCGGCTTTGAGAAATATTTTCTAAATGATGAAACTAACTTATCTACATTTGGAAAATGACCCCTGATGTATTCACCTGCACAGGTAACGTGTAGCATATTGGGATACGATTGCTTTAATAACTTCCCAGTTTTTCACATATAAGCTGGCGCATCAGTCAAAAATAATAGCATCTTATCTTTATAGATGTTATCCGATGACAGAATATTATGAATACTCAAATACTTCTAAAACTGTTTCACCATTTACGACTGTAATATTTTAGTTGCAATTAAGAATGGTTGGTGTGAAGTTGTCGGATGAGGAATACCACCAACTACATTTAACACATGTCGTCCCATTACATCCGTTGTTTCGTCTGCACTTACCGAAAGATAATGGCCAGATAGGTTGATACGTATTTTGTCAATGGTTCTCAAATAATATTTTGGTAACTGGTATTTACGTAAAGTCATCTCGTATATAACGATCAGCATATTTTGTAAAAAACTCTTGAGGACTGGATTGTTAAGCTTTTTGAATAGAATATTGGCCGCCATGAAAGGTTCACACAGTTATTCGTTAAAAGTCTTAGGTGCAGATAGTCATATGTTATCTTGACGAGTTTTCGAAGAAACGTGTCTGCATATTACACTTTTGTGGACGCCTTAAATTTAATGAGCATATCTCGGTATCATTACGAATATGCAACCCATCTGTATGGTCTCTAATCCATCCTAACATGGTTGCCCTACGAGAATTCTCCATAGTTAATGAAAATAAAGAGAAATACTAAGAACATAAAGAAATGGACTAAAATGATGAAACGAAAACTACTCCAAAATAAGGTAGTAAATTATACTTAATATTTATACAAAAATTATATGATAAATATAAGGTAAAAAGGGGTAATTGTCAAAATGGGGTAAATGTGATACCAGGTCAAAATTTCGTAAATTTCCATCAAAACTGCTTTCTTGAGCAAAACACTATCAAAACTTACATCCCTGATCTCTCTAAGCCTGTTGGAATGCGACTTTACCGGCCGACTATTGAATCAGCTGTTTATTCGTGGAACTACGTATTTGAGGTTAGAGAACGAGTGCAACATGTGTTTCTTGATTTCGCAGAAGCATTTGGAATTTTTAGAGCCAGCTTGTTCAAAAATTTGGTCTGACGTGGAAAAACTGTGTAATTTATATTGTGAATGTTACATTTCATGAGGTATTTGCGTCTTTCTTTATACTACCGTATGTCACATTTGTCCCTTAAAAATGATACAACGGGGCAAATGTGATTTACGGCATATCACATTTGCCCCTATGCACATTACATTTACCCCATATAAATTTACAGATCGAAATGGTTCGTAATTATAAAAGAAAGCGTGATGACCCAGTTTACTCCGCGGAAGACCTACAAGTAGCTATACGGGAAATACAAGCGGGTCGAGTGACTATCTACAGAGCCTCCAAAACCTATAAAATTCCATACTGTACCATTTACAGCCGTTTAAAAGGTCTTCGGGGCGCAAAAAAAAACAAAAGAAAGGCAGATCAACTGCATTGGATTGAACTAGCGAGAGGGATTACCACTTTAGAGAAATGGGGATTTCAAGTATCCAAAAAGGAAGTTTTACAGCTAGTTTTCAAGTTTGTAAAGGAGCATAAACTTGTAAATACTCCATTTAAAAATGGCATGCCAGGGACTGACTGGTTTCTTGGTATTAAGAAAAGACATGGTTTAAGTCTGAAGATACCAGAATCTATAGAATTTGCAAGAAAAAAAGCCACTAACCCTTTCATAATTGATGGATATTTTAAACTTCTGAAAGAAACTTTAGCCGAACTACAACTTGAAGAGAGGCCTTCTCAAATTTGGAACCTTGACGAGAGTAGTTTCGCCATAGATCCTAGTAAAACAAAAGTTGTCGGCAAAAGAGAACTGCCCTGCTCCCGTATTACTAGTACTCCTGGTCGTGAAAATACAACTGTCTCATTGTTGACCAGTACTTCTGGAGAAAAAGGTCCACCATTAATCATTTTTAAAGGTGGTAATGTCTGGGATCTATGGCAAGCTCCTGACGATGTCTTCCCTGGAATGTCGTACGCTGCCAGTAAAAAAGGGTGGATGGATGGTAATATTTTCTTCAACTACCTACAAAACACTGTTATTCCTGCTTTGGGCGAACAGAGGCCAGTACTCATCATATACGATGGGCATTCCTCACATGTCAGCAGAGTTATTGACTTGGCAAGGCGACAAAATATTACAATTCTAAAATTACCACCTCACACAACTCACCTGTTGCAACCCCTCGACGTTTCCGTATTTAAATCTCTAAAAACAACCTGGGATAACAAGTTGGTTACGTGGCAGAGACACAATGTTGGGCGCAAACTACCAAAAAAAATGTTTTCAATACTTATTGCAGAAGCTTGGAGAGACATCGAGGCAAATGTAATAATTAGTGGTTTTAGAAAGTCCGGTATTGTGCCATTTGATGACAGAGTCGTAGCAAGAGAAAAATTCGACATCGAAGCATTAAAACGATGGGACTCCCAAAATACTATAGTCACTAACAGCGCTGCAGAAAATATTGATGATCCACAAATTCAGCTCCCAAATACTTCAAATGGGATAACCTCTGTCTGTGTCTCTAATATACCAGGCCCTTCGACAAAGTCTGACGATATTGCACCTTCAAATGGAACTGTTACTTTTGAAAACCTTTTGCTACAATGCGTTCGTCAACATCAACCCTCAACAAAAATAACAAAAAGAAAGTTGGCTCCTGGAGCTCAAGTTATTACTGCACCGAAAGACGGGGCCGCGGAAATACAGAAGAAGCAGTAAAAAACTCGTCAGAAAGCAATAATAAGTATTTCTGTTTCGTCTAGTGAATCAAATAACGAATCAATAGCTAATCAAGATTCAGATAAAGATGAAGAATGTTTACAGGAATTGCAAAACTTAGAAGAAAGCGTAAATTCCAATGACTGTCATACTCTCGAAGTTGATAAGTGGGTTTTAGTGCAATACGAAACCAAAAAAAGTGTGGGAAAGATTATTCAGAAGAAATCTAAATTTGTTTGGCCCAATGTTCAAGATGAAGACTTGGCAGACAGCGCAAGTATACTGAATATCCTTCCACAGCCAACAGAGGATCGAAGAGGGTCGGGATTTACTTTTTGAGTGAAGTTCGATGGTTATAATAACTTATAATATCTTCTAGTTACTTAGAATGTGTTTCTAAATGTTTAAATTTTGATAAAAATAAGTATATTTTGCTAGTTAAAAATTATATGTTTTATATTTTTTTTAAAAATGTATAATTCCGTTATTTTTTTACGAAATAAAATATTTTAAAAACCAAAATACGCAGAAATATTATATTTATTACGTTTGCCCCACAGATACTTCTATTGGAAACACTACACCAGGAGAGAGTCCATTATCACATATACCCTAACTCACGGGGCAAATGTGATATAATGACGCTGTTTAAAAAAAAATTAAAAACAGATAGCCTAAAAATTAATTCACTTTGTTTGGTTATACGCATCATTTTGTTAAGGACCAAAGAACGTTTGCTAATTTTTACAGAATTTTTAAAATAATAATAACATTTTCATTACCATCTAAAGTTACACTAGTGAAATTTTACCTCGCATTTACCCCACTTCACCTTACAATAAAACAATATAAAACGAATTTTTTAAAATACTAAACGTTGTAACTAAATAACACTGAAAGAAATGAAACCAGAAGCAATCCCTTATACAACAGAATAGAAAATATACCATCTCAAGAACAATAAATACATATATGTATATGCATGTATAACAGCATGTAAACATGAGAATACAATTTGGAAATTAGCAGATATAATTTTTTAAGGGATTATTTCAACGTAGTCAAATAATATATAAATGTATATTCCGGCTTACACGCCACTATTGAATTAAATTTAAGAAGGTATACACATAATGTACTATTCATAACGACGGAAATAACAATATCTGCTCGACGAATGCAACCGAGCAAGCAAATAGTGGGGCTGTTATAACATGCATACTATACTTGATACCGCCTCAACGTTTTATCGCGGACAGGAGAGAGTAAAAAATAATTTCTTAGCAACTAAATAATACATTTCCCTCTACATTACTTCATTAAATTCCTCTTTTGTATTAAATTTTGAACTCTAAATTAAAATATTGAATTCTAAGTACGATCACAGCATACTTTTCTTTCTTACCCTTATAAAATCTAGCACGTCTTGAAATTTCTTTTCTTTAACGTCCATTATGCAGATGCCCGAAGTCATTCGTTTCCACACTATAGGAGCGTAAATACGTTCTCGAATCAATTTCAATTTGTCTTCCTCTTCTTTCTCCTCATCTTTAATGGCCAAAACGCGTTCGTTTTCTAAACGCAATCGCTTACTCATTCTTAACCGACAAACGAAAATTTGTTGAGGCTTCCGAGAGAAAATATAATTTTAATTAAACTTCATGCAATGAATAATTACCGATTTACTGACACATGTCAAAGTTTGCAATAATCTTGTGACAATTTTTCATAATAGTATATCAAAGTATGATATGATAAGTGGATATTAACGTTATTAAAACACACGCGATTTTTCAAGCACGATGGCAGAGCCGAAGTGCTTGAAATATAGCAAGTGTTTTAATAATCAGTTATCGATCAATACTTTACACTATTTTTTTATTGATGCATTTTAAACGCATGTTTTATTGGTTTCAATACCAGAAACAGAAATACAAACTAATAATGTAAAATTGTTGGATGTGATGTGACATAACTTTGACTGCCGTAGAATTGAGGAAATTATAAAAATTAATTTATAAACAATCTGTCACATAACAGTTAATGGGTTATTGGTGTGTAACGATGCGTTTTAAGATTAATTATTTAAGTAATAAAGCCGAATGTACATTAATACCGCAAAAGTTGGAAACTGGATATAAAAATGAGTACAACAGATTTATCAAATGAATCGAAGAGGAACAGGCTACAGCTATAGATGAACGAGTTATGCTTGCTAACTTCAGGAAATGTGGGGGCAGTACAAGGCCTCGACGATGTGGGCTATCCATTCTAAATTGCAAAACGTGTTGCTGATAAACAACATTTTTTTTTAACATGGTTTCAAACAAAATTTATACCAAGTTTAAAAGAACATTGTATAATCCTAATGGACAATGCAAGTTATCACTCGTCTTTGGAATATAAATTACCAAATAATTCTTGGAATAAGGGACAAATCAAATAGTGGTTAACGAAACAAAATATTCCTTTTCAAGAAGATAGTTATAACGAGTTGTTAAAATTGGTGACTTTAAATAAGCCACCTAAGACATATAAGGCCGATACTATTGCAGAAGAATCTGGTCATATGGTATTGCGTCTCCCACCTTATCAATGTATTTCCAACCTCATAGAAAATATTTGGGGTATAACAAAAACTTATTATAACAAGTACATTGGTAGGGATGGATGGGGCATCGAAAAATTAATTGCAATGTGGAAAGAAGCATTAGGTACCATTACACCAGAAATATGGACCACACTGAAAGGCCTCTCCAACAGTGGTGGGAAAGAGAAGTAGGTTTCCATCGAGACGACATTCCAGAAGTAATAATTTCTTTAGAAGAGGACAGATGAATGTTATGCTACAGATATTGAATAACTTTTTTAGTTACTGTCAGGCGCGGCTCGTGATGACGTATTTTGGTTTGCAGTACAATGATACGAGTGCCTCGTGTGTTTTCGGTGTTTACTAAGCAAATGTTACAGTTAGTACACGAGAATACACGAAGCACTCGGATCATTGTACTGCAAACCAAAATACGTCATCACGAGCCGCGCCTGGTTACTGTACATTAACTATATCATATATTTCATAATTATGCCGAGACATTTAATTTTTTTTGTAAATGATGTGTATAATTTTGTATATTATGGGATATTCACTATACGAAGACGTACAGTACAACACGTCATTTATTGAACTGTCGGCATGATAAATCTGTTCCAAATAAAATACCTATGTAAACCTGATAAAATTCAACGTTAATATCGCCGTATAAGTTTGTAAGACCGAGAAAGAAGCATCCATTGTTGACAAATTTGTTCTGTCATTTGAAAAATGTATTCTGTCACTTGACAAATGTATTCTGTCATTTAAAGAGAAAGTTTTTGTAGTACTGAAAATGCTACCGGAGTTACTTCTTTTCAAGATCAGGAAATGTTTAATATTATGCCTGTAATCGAAACAGACATTAGTCCCATCAAAAGTCACTGTCGTTATTTGGATTTTGCAAGAAAGAATAAGAAAAAGTAAAATCAATTACAGCCGATGTAATAATAACTATAAGGCAATACCTTAAAAGACCACATTCAAATCAGGTCGTAGATCCTATTTTATTTTGGAAGGTAAGTTTTAAGAAAAAGGATAAATACATTTTTTATTTGGATTTTCTTTTAGGTAACAGGAATGGAGCTGAAACCCTTAAAACAATGTGTTCGGCAGAAAGTGAGAGTGTATAATGCAGCTCGTTTAATAATAGAACAAAGGTGTGCAAGACTAAAACCGAAAAATGTTAATATAATATTGTTCCTAAATAAAAATATTAATAAGTAAAGTATTTATTTTATTAAAATTACACCCAACCTTTTCGTATTAGTTAAAGTTATAATTCAATAAGTTTCATCTTACTATACTTTCTAACTATTAAAGATATGAATGTTTAAAAACTTAAATATTGTCTTTCCTACTGTTTTTTTCTAAATTAAGTCCTAGTGAAATATGTGAATCCCTAGACAAAGTACCTAATATTATTTATAAAACCATTCTTTATAAACGATTCCTTGTTTGAGTTGAAACTAAAAGCCGAATTCGAAATATGGAAAAATAGATTTACCGATCTTGAAAAAACTGAATCCCCTCATTCCCCTCAGTTTCTATACAAATCTTGCAATGAGGTATTTTTTCCATCCATAAAAATTATTCTACAAATTCTACTCACCTTTCCTGTTTCCGTTGCTTCAGCGGAAAGATCGTTTTCTGTTTTAAAAAAAATTAAAAACGTGGTTGAGGAGTAATATGACCGAGGAACGATTGTGCGGTTTAGCTATTATGCATATGCATAGGGATGTTCCAATTAATATAAACAATGTTATTGACACGTTCGCGAGAATTAAAAGGCGAGTTAAAGATTTTGTTATTTAATAAGTCTTAATTGTATCATAATAATTTTTATTAATATTTTGTGCTGTAAATGTTACTTTTTATATTTGTTGTGTTATTATTTTTTATTATATTTATGTTACTTTGTCTGTTATTTTATTTTCAAGACGTTTATATTTTAGTTTTTGAATGTTCAAATTGAAGATGTATAATAAAGATATACTTTTTCAGTTCACTTATGGATGTTTTATTAAACGCTTCTATTTGATATTTCATTCAAGGAAGAGCGTACCTATCTAAATGCATAGGTAATTGACAATATCTTTTAAACATGTGGTTCTATGAAATACCCTCCCCCCCCTCCCATGTTGAAAAGCTAAATCCGCCCTTGGCCGGAGTCCCATCCATTTGGAACCAAAGTTGATCAACAATTAGTATCAATTGTTGGAATGATGTGGTTTCGTAAGAGGTTTAAATATTTTTCTGAAGTGAGGTTACCGTCAATAAAAAATGGGCCAATAAGTCTATCGCTTATTATTCCAATCCAGACGTTGACTTTTTGAGGGTTTTGTGTTCAGGTTAGGTTTTAGGCATGAGGATTTGTACGGGACCAATACCTAATGGATTAATGGAAAGAAAATTTATTAATTTTCAATGGATAAATGTAGAATACAAACCGGAAATTCTGAGAGTTGACTTCACCATTTATGGTAAATGTAGCTTCATCAGTAAAAATTATTTGATTTAAAATTGCTTCGTTTTCATTTAACATATTAAACATTTTTTCACAAAAATCAGTTCGTTTTACTTTATCTTCCTCGAAAAAATCCTAATGGTTTGGTACCTTGTATGACATATTTAAATTCTTTCAGGGTTCTGTACACCGAACTGTACGATACTCCAAAATGCCTGGCTACATCTAAAAGCGATCCTAATAAGTTCTTGTACATAACACAGGATATTCAGCTTCATGTCTTCTGTTAACACATGATTAATTTTGTTACTTTCTTTGTGTGAATTTAGAAGACAACCATATTCTTTGAATCTTGAATATTTAAAATTGCCTTTGCACAAGGTATAGGATAATTAACGGCAAACATGTCTCTGACCGTCCTTAAACTGTTATTCTTCTGGTACCACATTACCATTGAAACTTTTTGGTCGTTGCTATACGTATCCATGATTTAAATAAATTATCTATTTTTCAATAAAATATATTTAATTTAAGATTTTTGTAACGAATAAAAATTGAGAAATATGTGACATTAATCAAATTTTGGCAATTTATTTAAAAATTAATGAATTGTTTGTACGTAGATTTTGGTGTATAACTGGTTGCCTACGCCACCATATATTTATTCCTATGTGTAATTTGAAATGAAAATAAGTCAGTCAATTACCTATGTGTAATGACGAAAGAAAAACCCGGTATACCTGCCTAACTAAAATGTCTATTACTAGAAATAAAGCATCTAATACTGTTCGTGTATTTGATAAATGGCTTGGATTATTTTATATTATTTTCTTGATAATTATATTAAGCAGGAAGGACCTAATTTTAGAAAATTCTGATTATAAGAATTTTAAGTGACTGATATATAGGCAACACAGTTAACACATATTGCAGTGGATTTTTCCCCGCAACATTTAGTGAAAAATATTATTTTATGTTTAAAACATTAAATTTCGATAACTCTGTATGTTTTGGGAAATTTAGTTATGAATATTAGTTGTATTTTGATTTATTTTTGAATTGTTAGGTTTTGATTAGCGCAGTTCCTGGTAGCCGTTTGGACTTGCTGGGCAATATTCTTGATAACCGTATTTTTTATGTGTGGATGCGTGCCGCATGTATCCGACAGACACGTTTTGTTATTCAAGTGAGAGTGTTGCATATTGGAAGATAAAACTTTTTTATAATATTTTATATTATTAAAAATACCTTTGTATTAAAACTTTTTTATCTTTTATTTCAATTCGGTTTTTGTTTTTGAATTCATAGTGTTTGTGCTTGCTTAATTCATTACCGAATTTATACGAGTTTGAATACCTCGTAATTTTGATTTAATTAATCTCTTACTTGGCGTGTTCTCGAATGTTATAAGAAAATATATATATTTTTTCGTAAGTTGAATTTTATATTCTATCATATTATAATTTGTATGCATTTTATTGTTGTATAATTAATTGTACGAATTTCTATATTTTAATATTAGTTAATATAGATGACAAAGATATTTTCATCGTTTCTAGTAATTTTTTATAAGGTTAAATTCTAGAACGTTTTAGGTATTCAAGGTTGGGGTTTTTTTATACTTGTGGTATCGCGCAGGTGTTAGAGATATCGGTTTGATAGTTTTATTTGTTTACTTTTGAGTTGATTAGAGTGGGTGAAAATTAGAATATTTCTTTGCCATTTATTAGGTTTAATTTTGATCGGAGTAACTAAGGTTTTTTTTATTATATGTCCAGTCATTTTTCATATAATATTTTTTGCCTTAAAAATATTGTTTTATTGCAATATTTATCTTAATACTTTATTAAGATTTTTTTAAAATAAAGAGTTAGTTGGATATTGTGATTTTTAATTATATTTAACACTTTCGTTTATACTTTTATACTGGCGCCCATTAATTCTGTAGAAGAGAAGTACCACATTTTCCCATTGGAAACCCGGAGAGGAAAGCTGTCTCATTAAAGTAATTAACCGATTGGGCATCAAAGTTGGACAGTGTTGTGGTGAATAGTGGTTCATTCAACTACGAACTCACTATTCATAGCAATATGTTAAAGAGAAAAGAAATGAAAACGTTGTCTAATGAAAATAATGACGTGCATCAACTCCTTAATCTCAAGCTCTATAGAGTAGAAAAAGTCTAACATTCCTGGACGACTGCTAGGAGTTCGAGAATATTAAATGTCCTGGGTCGTTTATGACCAAGGCGATACAAAAGAAAGGCTTTTTCTTGAAAATATGAATAAAATGTCACAAAGTGTCTTACGAATTTTTAACATTTTTAAATTTAAGTAATTTCTGAATAATACAATTTAAAGCGAGATTAAAAAATTATTGTTATATATGCGAAATGTAACTATTTATTAAATAATAATCAAATTAAATTAAATATTAATATTTTCTTTTCACAGCGTATTATCAATAAAGGAAAAATAAAAAGCACTACAGTAGCTTGCAAGGATATATTTAATAAAACATTAATTACATAAATAATACATATTAATTATCTTTTAGGAGAGGGTTTTATTATATTACATGATTTTCATCTTCCTAGAATCATATACCGTAAATCAGTGCAATGTTCGTCAACAAAAGTCCATTATAGTATTAAAAAAAAGCTACTTTATTTAAGCTTTATTTTCCTCGGCGGCCGTTGCTTGCGTAGCACCAGAGGCTGTTGATGTCGCGTCATCAGGTTCCGATGCGCACGAAAGCGATGGGAACTTCTTATGAAGAACTTGTCTATATTTCGGATGACTGTGAAATAAATAGAAAACGTATTAATTGGTTTAATTTTATTGCTGACAGCTATTTAAAAAAGTAAAATAATTGTTACATCTGAGCGCGTGTTAACGCGCAATCGCCTAGAGTAGGCCGTGAAATAAAAAAAATCACATTTTGGCAACCCACGACTACATCCCAGTGTTAGTCAACCAGCAAACAATTCCGCATGCCAACGAAGCTAAGTATCTGGGCATGAGTTTGGATGTCAAGCTACGTTGGAGAACACATGTGAAGAAGAAACGTGAGCAACTGAACCTCAAATTCAAACAAATGTATTGGCTTCTCGGACGTCATTCCGAATTGTCAATTCAGAACAAACTGCTGCTTTACAGGCAAATACTAATGCTTGTATGGACTTATGGCATCCAACTCTGGAGATGCACCAAAAAATCAAACATAAAAGTCATTCAGACACTCCAGAATAAAGTACTCCGAAGCATCATCAATACACCGTGGTATATCGGAAATGAAGATATCCGTCTCGATCTGAAAATATCCAAGGTGGAAGACGAGATCAAGAGAATTACAGGCAAACACCAGAAGAGGTTGGAAAACCACGAAAATGTCGAAGTGATCTCGCTACTCGACAACAACGGACTTGTTCGGCGACTTAAGTGCCAATGCAGAGCCTAGAAATAGTTCTAAGTGTACTAAAATCACGTGAACGAAGTGATCAGTGTAACGTGGAATGCGTCGCTGGGCGCTCACCTACTGAACAGATAGGCTGGATATTAGGAAAAAATTGTTAGACAGACTTCGTCTAGATTCAATGCTCAACTCCCTTTGGTGCTTTTAAATAATTTTTTTTTTTTAATTGTGGCAACCGATGCCTTGTTAGTTTACTGTTAGTGTTTGATAAATTTGTGACAAAGCGTGTTTCGTAAGCAATTTTTTTAAATTTTAACCTGCCGCTAATTAGGTGTAAATGGATAATTTTGAACATTGTGCAGCGATTAAGTATATTTTAAAGACAGGCATGTCTTTTACCGAAATCCATGTTGATATGCAAGATACACTGGATGACGGTTGTCCTTCGTGTACAACCGTCAGAAAATGGGGCAATAAATTTAAGATTGTCAGGAGCAACTTACAAGATGATTTCTGCAGTGGACGGTCGAAAACGACTGCAAGTCCAGAAATGGTGAATAAAGTCCATGATTTGTTTCCGACGTGACCGACTATTGAAAGCGTTAGCATTTCAAAGGAACGGGTGCTTTATAATTTTCACGAAGAACTTGATATGAGATTTGACTCGTCAAGATGGATGCCGCGTCTACTGGCGACGGAGCAAAGATCTGTTCACTCTCAAATATCGATTTTTAAACGCAATATACCAGATTTTTTGCACCGATTTATTACTTCTGACAAAACATGGGTTCATTATTATACACTCGTATCTAAAGAACAGTCGAAAATGTGGACCAAACGTGGAGAACCAACTCCAAAGAAGGCAAAGACAGTTTTATCTTCGGGAAAGGTGATGGCATCGGTATTTTTGGATGCAAAAGGAATATTGTGAAAGACCATCTTCAAAAGGGCAACTATTACGCATATCTTCTAGATCGTTTGGAGACATCTATCGCTGAAAAGCGTCCACGAATGACTAAGAAGAAAGTACTCTTTCACTAGAATAATGCATTTATGCATTCCAATACGGTTGCTACAAAAAAAAATTGAATAATTATGGTTCGAATTAGTACCGCACCACCCACATTCGTCAGCATGTGACTTACACCTATTCCCTAAATTAAAATATTTTCTCGGAGGCAAAAAATCTGCACAAATGATGAGCTTAAATTTAACAGTGGACGATTATTTTGTAGGGTTTAAAGAAAATCACTTTCGAGGCGGAATATGATGGAATAAAGAAGCTTGTGTATAGATCAACCAAATTAAGAAGAGATTATGTAGAAAAATAAAGTTAGTTTATTTAAATTATTCCTTTGTTTCTACGATAACGCGAATTAATCAACCCACCCTCGTATAGAATCGTATTTAAAGTTTAGAAATATTCGAATTATCTCGCCATTGAATTTCGACATTTACATTTATCTGCTCACTATTTAATTGAAATATTTTCAATATTTAAAAAAGAATTTATGTCAATATTAACATTTACATCATTGTGTATTATGAACATAGTTACGAAGACAGTATAAAAAATACTTGTTTTAAAGAAATTTTGTTTTCTTTTAGTTCTCAACATAGATAATTAACGGGTGTTCAGAAACATTCGAAGTCAAGTGGGCTCTGAACAAAAAATCGTATATCTTTACTTAAGTATCTGATTTGTAATAATTATTAAATGTCAACTGTTGTCTGTCAAAAATTGTCAGAATCTAATATCGAAGATACTAATTTATATTTTTTAATTTTGAAAATGGTATTTACTAACGTACACAAAGCATTCATGGTTGAAGCATATTTTCGAAATGGTCAAAAGATCGATGGCCAGTGGAAGTATTCAATTCAAGCTTGTTTGGAAGAATTTCGAGATGAATTTCCCAACCTTGCTTTTGATTATAATACTTTTCAGTGTACACTAATCAGAATTGTTCCAGTTTTTCGACAAACTGGTAGTGTGGGACGCCAAGAGGGTGGTGGGCGACCAAAAGTCCGGACAGTAGAAGTGCTTGGGAATGTTAGAGAAATAATGACTGATGCCCCTAAAACTTCAGTAAGAACTCTTGCTCAACAAACCGGGTTGTCAGTTGGTTCTTGACATAAAGTTTTAAAAGAAGATTTACAGTTATTCCCATATCGTATAACTTGTTTGCAAGAAATCCTCGATATTGATTATCCGCGACGAGTAGTATTTTGCGAATGGTTTACAAATAATTTTAATGATGATGTCCTAGACAAAACTTTCTTTTCAGACGAAGCATGGTTTCATGTTAGTGGATATGTTAACTCGCAAAACATGAGAATGTGGAGTGATACAAAGCCCAATAATTTTTATGTTGAAGCTCCTTTACATCCTCAGAAAGTTGGTGTTTGGTGCGCTATAAGTAGAAGAAGGATTATTGGTCCATTTTTTTTTAATGGTACCTTGACTGCAGAAAGATATCGACAGGAAATACTATTGCCTTTCTTTAATCAACTTCGCGATGATGAACTAGCTTGGGATACTTTCAACAAGATGGTGCTAGAGCTCACACAGCGGCGGAAACAATGAATATGTTACAAGAAGTGTTTGGAAATCGTTTAATTAGTTTGAACAGCGATCATGTATTTCCTCCAAGATCTTGTGATCTTACACCTTGTGATTACTATCTATGGGCTTTTTTAAAAAATTCAATTTATCAAGTACCAGTGCAAGATTATATAGATCTCCAAGACAGAATTATAAATAAAATTAGTGAAATTAGAAATAGTCCCATACTGCAAAATGTATTTAGTAGCATTCGGAGGAGGTGCGTAAAATGCTTGGAAGAAGGTGGTGGACATTTTCAACATCTTTTATAATTATGGTCATTATTGTTGGTAATTTATACAACTACAATTTATGATATTTATTATAAGGTTGTAATCTAAGGACTCTACAAACAATTTATTTGTTTCAAATTTATTTTAAGCCATTTCTTACAATAATTTGTTGAATGTTAATATATTAAACTAGTACGATAACTAGATACTATTGTCACTATAAGATAAATAAAACCTTTACTTGTAAAGTTATTTTCTCTTAATTCTGCATTGTCTTTTTACATGTTACTACAGATTAGATGAGCTTTATTACACAAGAATGAACAGCATATTAATTGGATTATGTAATTTTTTCCAGTTATCGCATGAAGAGGTGCTATTGTTCAGCAAGAATTCTCTATAATATCAAAATACTTAATTTGAAATTTGCAAATTAATGACTGTTACCTTCTAAAATCATTACTTGACTAGTTTATATTAATTAATATGGTATATTAAAGTAATATATTTCGACATAAACTGACATTTGCGTGTATGATAAAAAGACGGCAGACTATGTGCCAGACAGACAAGAATCATTTCACCATGTGTACTAAATATTGTTTTGGATACTATAATATAAATATGTTATGAATTGTGCATCTGCTATTGCCAATAATACCACTTTTTATTTAGAATAAATGTTTCGTTCATTGTTAGAAATACAAAATAATATTTTTTTTTTTATTTTGATTTAGAACTGTAAAATATATGTTCAAACACTGTTATATCTTTGATAAATGCATGTATGGAAATATTTAGGAAACTAAATATAAACTATAACTATAACTACTAAATATATGTTTTTCTGCTCCGATATGTAAACAAAGCGAGAGGAATGAAAAATAATATTTAGTACAGATGGTGAAATGATTCTTTTCACCATGCACCGGGCACATAGTCTGCCGTCTTTAAATAACCTATAAAATTATACCGCGATATCATAAAGTTTCTGGGTCAACGGTGGCCATGAGGTGAAAAACGTCTGTCTTAATTATATCATCCTTTTGAGAAAAATCTGATAAAATTTTCAGGTTATCTGTCATACTGACATTAAGATTAATATATTGACAAATTTTAACGTCAGCATGACACTTAACCTGAAAATTTTATCAGATTTTTCTCAAAAGGATGATATAAATTAAGACAGACGTTTTTCACCCCATGGCCACCGTTGACTCAGAAACTTTATGATATCGCGGTATTAAGTAAATGTATCAATTTATATCAGACATGACTTCATATTTTCAAGGACTACTTTGACTTCGAATGTTTCTGAACACCCGTTATAACAAATAAGGAATGAAAGTTCATTTCCCTAAGTGGAACTGTCTTGGCGTCTAGAATGAAGTTCTCCTTAAACGTAAGATGACTCTTATCTAGCAAATACAGAAATCTAGCGGATAACTTAATTATGTGACACGTGGTAGTGACACAGGTGACGCTTTATTTTTAGAGTGTTTTTGGTTAGGATCAGTAATTTTTTCATTAAACAGTTACTTCGCGTGTTTTTGTATATTTTACTATTATTATTAATAGTATTTTGTTATCCACATCACAGCTAATAATCCCTACCATATAAAACTGGTAAGTAAAATATTGTTTTAGTGTTTAGTTTCTAAAAAAACTGCTTGTAGTTTTCGAAATGGGAAAGGCTGGTTGTGTCGTATTTGGATGCGGTCCTTCAAAATCAGATTCTCGTCATTGTTTTCCCAACCCTGCAAAGTGACGAACTGCAAGAAATATCTATCATTTATAGGAAACAAACAACCTCTTGAACTTAACCGATGCAGTGGCGGCTGGCGCATAAGCGCTGCAGTGCTGCAGAGCTCCCAAAAAATTGGGCGGGCGAACCTGTATTAGTTATAACTAGTTTTCTTTTACATAATTTTTCCGACATTTCTGATGTTTATAAAAGCGTAACATATTGTTGTGAAAATTCTCCCCCTGTATATCAAAAAATTAGCATATTTTTCTACATCACCTGTAGAGGACATCAAACCCTACAATTTGACACCTCAATCATCAAAATCCGATCAGTAGAAGCCGAGATATTCGCTTCCGATATTCCAACACTAACGCCGGTTATATCGTATATACTATATTATCAAATATACAATAGGCGACCAGTGGAATAACCAACCTAATTCGCGCGATCGCTCACTTGTTCCTTATCTGGTCCACACGAACGTGCTCTGAGCGCTCTTTCCAACACCCGCGCGCACCCCGCTATCCCCGTGACTATCTAAAACCAATGCATGATTTTACCAGGCAATATTCGCTGCATTCATTCCAGCGCAGAGGTCATATGAATCGGT
This sequence comes from Melolontha melolontha, assembly GCA_935421215.2. Lineage (NCBI taxonomy): Eukaryota > Metazoa > Arthropoda > Insecta > Coleoptera > Scarabaeidae > Melolontha > Melolontha melolontha. The sequence continues at coordinate 179,160,599 of OW285237.1, read as the reverse complement.
ATAGGTATTTAATATTTTCGCGTGTTTTTTACTGTGCGGCGAGTTTAACGTAAAAACAATAATATTAGAGTGTGCGTGCTTCTGTTTTTCTGTATTGTTGACAATTTATATAAACTCTGTGTATTATGGAGGTGGTCTTTAATTTAATTAATGTGAAGAGATTCTTTAAATATACATACGAACTTATGAAGAAAAGTTAAACTTAAAAGCAAATAGTAGGCCATTAGTAGATATCACTATTGAAAAAACTGGTGTAAGTAGAGGGAAAAATTATACACGTAAATTTAGTAGCGATATTTATTCAAAAAATGAATGGATTTGTGGATGCAACAAAAAAAAAATGCTTTATATTGTTTTCCCTGTTTACTTTTTGGTGGCGATAAAGCTTGGACGGAAATAGGCGTCACGGATCTAGAGCACTTAAGTTTGAAAATAAAAAGACATGAGAATTCTAAAAGCCATCTTCATAATTGTATGGAATTTGCGTTACTAGGGTCAACTAATATTATGGCTCAACTAGATTCTGCTTATTGGGTAAATACGAGGTGTGGCATAATGAAAATGTGTCAAAGAATCGTTATATTTTATCAAAAATTATTAATTGTATAAAATTTTGTGGAGCTTTTGAATTGGCCCTTCGGGGACATGATGAGAGCGATACTTCCGAGAATCCGGGGATATTTCGTGGACTTATTAATTTTTCGGCTGAATTAGATGCAACTCTAAGTGAGCACCTAAAAAATTGTTCGGTATTTAAAGGCACTTCCAAAGAAATACAGAATGATCTGTTACAGTGCATACTTGAAGTCTGCCAAGAACAAATAATTGAGGAAATTAATAATTCTCTAGACAATTTTAATGACAAAGTGATAACAAAATTTGCAAATCGAAAAGAACGTAGAATAGATTTAATTTATAAGAAACAATTTGTTAGTAAAGTAGTGCTTAGTGACTCTTATTTTTTTGTGTGACAATTGACAATCGTTCCAGAAATCCATTACTTCAGTGCGGAAGGCGAAGAAAGCACGATAAGATCGATGGGAGACAACCTCTTACTGCCCGTGCAAGGTAAATTTTTTTGTAAAACTTGCAGAACACCTTAAAATTTTTAGCACGAGCCGCCACTGAACCGATGAATATGTTTATATGCACTATAGAATTTGTACTAATTATTTCTTGAATACTGATATTGGACCTAATAGAATATTTAAAAAAATGGTTAGCCTAAATTGTTTCCTACAGGTATTGAATATGTTTGTGTATGTATGTATGTTAATTAAATTGTATATTATGCAAGAATTACAAATAGAGACTAATTATTACGAAAGTGAAATTAATAAGCTTCACAAACCTGTTGATCTTTAATTATCCGAAAGGTGCATATACTGCAAATAGAATACTTAATGGAAAGCATCGCAGACCTGTACCCAGTAATGTTACCAATTTTTACAAGTGAGCTTTTTCCATTAACAATATAGATAAAATACATATTTGTTTTTGAATTAATTTTTACTAATAGGTACATTTGTTTTAAATAAGTTTCATTGAAATGATAGTAAACCATACAAACTTTTAAGATTCAAAAATTTTATATAATGAGTAAGAGTCTGGATATATGCAAAATATGCTTTTTTTAATTGCCTTATTTCATTTAAAAAACATTAAATAAACCCAGAAAACTCATAATTTTGTTGATATACCTTTTAACAACAAAATAATGAGTTTTCTGTGTTTGTTTAATGTTTTTGGAATGAAATATGGCAATTAAAAACATATTTTGCATAATCCAGACTCTAATAATCAGTAATTTTTTTTTTTGCAACGAGCAAATTTTTAGTGTCGAATTGTCGAGATATGCAACCAAACACACTTTTGCGCAATTTTGTTTCATGATCCTCAGAATTTTGTAAAACGTGTTAGCATATCATCATCTTCATTCACTCATACAAATGAAATTAATTTTAAAAAGAATTCTAATTCCATTCCTTCAATAAATTTAACAAATTGTTCAAACGTCACCATTAACTTTAATAATAATAAATGAAGTATGTAATGTTTAAACAAGTTGTTAATATTACTGTTTTCATTTAATAAAGATATAACATAAAATTTACAAAATGTAATTTCAAGGTCGTAGAAAAAGTGTAGTATTCTATTCGCAAGTAATGGTACTTGCGAATAGAATATATATCATTTGAGTTAGTAATAGTCATCTATTAGTCACTCAAATGCAGGCGCGGCTCGTGATGACGTATTTTGGTTTGCAGTACAATGATACGAGTGCCTCGTGTGTTTTCGGTGTTTACTAAGCAAACGTTACAGTTAGTACACGAGAATACACGAAGCACTCGGATCATTGTACTGCAAACCAAAATACGTCATCACGAGCCGCGCCTGCTCAAATGATTTACAACACTCGCCTTCGGCTCGTGTTGCAAACTTCATTATCGTGAGTAATAGCCTTCATTACTTGCTCATTAAATAATATACTATTATTCGATTCACACATGGTATGAATCCTGTGAGACCTTTAATGTGAAAAATAAAAACAATTAAGCGATATTATCGCCTTACCTAATTCCATAAACTATGGGATTATAAACGGCATTTGCTTTAGCAAAAAGTGAACACCATATGGTGGCCAGTGGTGTTATTTTGGCGCTTTCAAAAATCCCTACGAAATTGGTGACTAAATACGGCGTCCAAGCAACAAACCATAACGAAATTGTCATTAAAGCTACTTTTGCTAGTTTACATTCGGCGCTGGTCTGAGCAGCTTCCGAAGATCGCAAGGAAGCTACATTCATTTTCTTCGCTTGTTCTCTCATTGCTTTTTCATGTTCTGCTACTGCCTATAGAAAGTAAATAGAATATTCATCATTCGTTCAAAAGGTCTGGGAAATTTATAAATGACTCTATTTCTAGCATATAAAACTTTTGCAAAATTAACAAACTTACCTGCACAATAAACCAATATGAATAAATAATACCAAATAGTGGCAAGAAATAAACGAAAACGGAATATATAAGGATATAGCTTCTGCTGAACCAATCCTTGGTTAGATAATCGGTACCACATGCCGTCATGTTACCTTCTGGAACGTACCTAAACAAAATAGAGATATTATTTTCAAGAGATACTTCTGGAAAAAATGTTTTACATTAAATTATGTAATACACACACACACATAAGAAAAATCTAAGGATATTTGCTTTAAGTTATAATGAAAACTTATATATATTTTACATTGTACATTTAACGTATATATTTTGTTTGAGAACGTCCTAAGAAAACAATAAACAACTGGATGAAAACGATAGTTGCAAAAAATGAATTTAGTATCTTATTTAATTGAGTGGCAGATTGTAATTTTATTCACTATACGTCGCTTTTTCTTAAAAACTGCATTGCAAATTATTGCGTTTAACAATGGAACGGCGACATTTGACTTTAGATGAAATGAATCGAGCAATAGGTCAACTTGAAAGTGGCGTGCGGCAAGTCGAAGTAGCTAAGCGAATAGAAGTTTCCCAAAGTGTCACCAATCGACTGTGGAAGCGTTTTAGGGAAGCCGGTAGTAAACGACATCTAGGTCGTGAACGCTGTACAACGGTAGCCCCCAGGACAGATTTATGGTTTCAAATGCTAGAAGACAACCTACAATAACAGCACCCTGAGTTGGTTACGGAACTATAGCGTGCGCATAATTTAATTGTTCACCGAGATACTGTGAGAAATCGTCTCTATGAAGATGGTCTAGATTCTCGACGACCAATCAGATGTCACCTCTCTCAAGAGGTAATCGCGGAGCAAAATTACACTGGTGTCAAAAATTTATAAACTGGGATGAAAATGGTTGGGCTACAATTTTGTTTACAGATGAATCCAGATTTGGATTTTATCCAGATTTTCATTAGACAAGGGTATGGGGACGATATGGAAATATGGAGCATTTGAATCTTGTCCAGGAAGTACATAGTTACAGAGGTGATACTGTTATGGTATGCTCATTTTTCCAAATGGTTTTAGAACAGCTCAGCAATATTTGGATAATATTCTTCAGCCCATTGTGCGTCCATTTCTATCTGGTGCAATGACAATGCTCGTCCACATGTCGCGCATGTTATGATAGATTGGTTAACAAGCGAGGGAATTTATGTATTGCCATGGCCAACACAATCTCCGGACCTGAATCCCATCGAGCATGTATGGGACATGCTTCAGAGAAGAATTACTCCGCACATGGGTGCCGTTAGATTCAAGGCGCTTCTAACAGCAGAATGAGACCATGTAATTCTGTCGATGAACAATAGGTGTATGGCTGTGCTTAATCAACGTGGAGGTCAAACTCTATATTAAAATGTATTTTTTTATTTCTTTCTCGAAAACTGTTTAAAAATAAATCTAAAAATATTGCATTGTTTTATTATCGAAATAATTTTTTGTTTTAGTAAATAATTTTACATAAATATATTTCTACAAACTAATATTTTTATTGAATCAAAGGGATCAAACATGCTATGAAACAAATGTTTATTGTTTTCTATTTTGACAGTTGGAATTTAGTTTTGATAACTGCAGTAGTTATTTTGCAAGCTAATTTCAAACCGAGTGGTCTGCAGTAAAAATGCATTTAACGAGAGAAAATTTTAGGGCCATGACTATGATTTTAAAATTTCTTTAACTCCAAAACAAAGACTTCGTGCTGCATTTGGCGATCAAGCTCCTTCTCAGAGGAGTGTTTACAACTGGTATAACGAATTTAAATTTCAAAGGGTTTCACTTAGTGACGATTTTTGGGAAGGAATGCCAATCTCAGTCGTTACTGAAACAAATGTAGACACCGTACGAAGAATGATTCAAGATGACAATCGAGTTACGCATAGCATTATTACCAGCACTTTGGGTATTGGCATGACTGCAATAAACAAGATTTTACAAAATAATTTAGGTGTGTGGAAAGTCTGTTGTCTAGATGTTGTTCAAAAGGCTCGTTTACCACGCCTTAAATCGGAGATTGTCCTTCATCAAGACAATGCCTCAAGTCACACTGCGCGTCAAACAAATGAATTTTTGAAAGCTTCCGGATTAAAATTACTAGATCATCCGTCCTATAGTCCGGACCTGGCACCTTCAGATTTTTTTCTATATCCTAGACTAAAGGATAAAATGCGTGGTGTAAGATTTGCAAGCCCAGAAGATGCAGTGGAGAGCTTCAAAAACCTTATATCTGAAGTGACTCAAGAAGAGTGGAATTTATGCTATGATAACTGGTTTTATCGAGTGTCTAAATGCATTAAGTCTAAGGGCGTATATTTTGAAAAACAATAATAAAAATAATTTTTGACTACAATATTTTATTTTATGAGTTTGCAGAAATAATCGATGCTACCCTCGAATCAATATTCTTTCAAATCAGTTATTGCCAATAGAATACTTATATTATTAAAAATATCCATAGACTTTTCTAGTGTGTGTATTTATGTATTTTGGTACCTGTTCCAACCAAAGAGTGGTGCTATTGTCCATCCAATCGAAAATACCCACACTCCCAATATCCTAAGTAGAGCACCCTTGTGTGTTAGTGGCTGTCCACTAAGTCCTTTCACAATCACGTTGTACCTATCCATTGCGATCATTGTCATTGTCCAAATTGATACACAGCCAAATAATGATCCAAGCATTCCGTAAATTTCGCACATAAAAGGTCCTAAAATACAATGATATTTTCAAATAATTGCTAATTAAATGCATTAATAGTAAAGACCGCCACTTAGACAGGCAAGCAACGGCGTCACTGCGTTGGTTTTACTGAAATAAAAGTAGAAAAATGCTTTCCGTTCGAATTACTCCTACGCATATTCATAAATACATCTATAAATAACTTCACACTATGATAGCTGTTCACGTATTCATGTACTACATACATATAACACGCAAAGCGCTGGTAAAGTGAGTGCCCCAAACCTCTCGCTTGTCTACGCTTCTGTGAGCCGACCGAGAATGCCGGTCTTTAATAATAAATTTAATTAGTATTTTTAATAATATAAAATATTATTAAAAATCTGGTGTGAAGAACACAGTACAAGTTCATTATTCTTCAGAGACGCAGATACGTATTTCATCTTTCTTCAGATTCGTCAGTATACTCCTGCTGGAGAAGAATACATTCACAAAATGTAACAACTCGTTTTAATTTAATAATTAATTTTTATTATTGTGATTGATATCTATATATATATATATATATATATATATATATATATATATATATATATATATATATATATTAAATTAAATTAAAAAACTCATTTATTAAGTATCCCTATATTTCGCAACAACTTTGTTACTCCTTGCGGAGATACTACAAGATTAATGAGAAATAACATTAAATAAATAAGAGTATAAAGCAGTAGTAAAATACTTACAAAATGTAGAGTTGAAGAAAATAATAAAATTGACGTACAAGGACAATAAAATTGATTAGATTTAAAACTTAAAGTAACTATAGATACAAGCCTTTAAAACCTTTAAAAAACATGTATATGTAAAAGTTTAAAGGCTTGTATCTAATGGGTGTTCATTTGAAAAGTCAATCTAGTAGCATGTGATTTACTGAAAACATTTTGAAGTATGTCGTAAATTAAAATTTACTACTTAACCTACGAAGTCGTATATTTTTCATACATACAAATAAATAACAAATGTGATTGACATTATCAAATGTCATTTGGATTTACGTTTACGGAACAATAAACACATACTAATATACAAGGTGTGTATAAATTGGCGGACCCACTACACGCGGCGATGTTCTTCGTTAAATTCGGAGTCCAAAATCCTAATACGAAAATGTTGTACCATGCTCCATATCTTTGCACGAGGTTCCTAAATTTCGGACTTTCAGTCTTGAAATAAGCATTATTACTCGATATTTGTTGACAGAAAGAGCTACAATTTAGAAGAAAGAAGAATTGTTGTTATTATCCTTTCGTTAAAGTTTTCTTTTTGATTTTAAAGTTTGTTTTTAATATTTGTTTATTAACTTATTTTGACGAAAAACACATCTGACAACGTTGTAAAACAATAAGTAGGCAGCCTATTGTTGTTCTAGTCAAATACATTACTACTGTCAAATTTTGACACTTATGTAATCTACCTATTTCATTCGAATTGCTTATTTTTCGTGTTTATTTGTATAATTTTGTTTAGTTTTCGTATTTATTTGTACCTATAGTTTTAATCAGCGAATAGTACAAACGATACCACAAAGATTGCAGCTATGTCTACAAACTGATGGATTTCAATTCGAACAATTATGTAGGTAATAATTACATTGATTTCTATCAAGAAGTTGTACAAAAATTAGTCAATATTATCAAAAATTTTTAAAGCTTTGTAATATTTTCGTAATAAATATGTAATCTAAGAAACCAATTTTATTTCGTTTGTTTCTTTTTTAAATTTAAAATGTAAGGTTCACATGACGACGTGTAAAAATGTTCCGAAGATTATAACTAGCACATGCGTGTTCAATGTTGCCAAATGTATGTTTCTTTCAAATTCATTCTGAAGACAAAGGAAGCCTGATACATCGTTTTAGGATTAGGAATTTTAACTCAAAATTTGACCAATAATGTCGCCACGTGTAGTGGGTCCGCCAATTTATACACACCTTGTATATGCGTCTTATTCTATCAAAATTTCAATGTAACCTAGATTGACTTTTCAAATGAACACACGTTATAGTTACTTTAAGTTTTAAATCTAATCAATTTTATTGTCCTTGTACGTCAATTTTATTATTTTTTTCAACTCTACATTTTGTAAGTATTTTACTACTGCTTTATACTTTTATTTATTGAATGTTATTTCTCATTAATCTTGTAGTATCTCCGGAAGAAGCAACAAAGTTGTTGCGAAATATAGGGATACTTAACAAATGAGTTTTTTAATTGACAGACCGCTTGCCCGCTTTTAATTTATTTTATTCAATATATTACTGTCGATAATTTTGTTTAAATTATATTGTTATATTTTATGTATTTTTCAATTTTATGTATGGATATTTCTTGAATTTATCCTTAACTATACAAAAAAGGTTTTAAATATATCTATACGTTAATATGCACGTATAACGCTTTTGTTTAATTATGAAACAGACATGTAAATAATTTACATATCTGTAACTGTATACTTGTATTTTCAGCATTTACTTCTGCTTAAGACATATGTTTCTGCCATCTATAGGCGTCGTCAGTTAAGCTAATGAAGCAATGTATACAAATGATACAAATCTTTATAAATAGATCTGTATCTGTATATGACATTTAGCCGAAACCGCCTATTAGATAAAGCAAATCTCATCCTATCAGGTGGCAATTATTTAATAAGTGACATCTGACGGACGAAAGAGACTTTGCCGAAAAAAGCGATCTTTCATTTGACCAGCTAAGCTGGTACGAGATGAAACAATACGGGTAGTCCTTCAAAAACGAGCCAGATGTCGGTAAATATACAAAAAAGCTTAACTGACGACGCCTATAGATGGCAGAAACATATGTCTTAAGCAGAAGTAAATGCTGAAAATACGAGGTATTGTCCAAGTATACAGTTACAGATATGTAAATTATTTACATGTCTGTTTCATAATTATCCTTAACTGTTCACCGTTATTATTTTACAATTATACGTGGAACAGAATATCATTCTAATGTCCACCACGATTGCGTTTGCAGGCATCAATTCGAATATGCAAATTTTCAATAACTTTTCGACATATTGCTGGAGTTATTTCACGAATTGCTATTTGAATGTTGTTCTTTAGATCATTAATTTTTTGTGGCTTGTTAGCATACACTTGACTTTTTAAAAAAACACTCAAAAAAGACTTATGATATTAGATCACATGACATTGAGGCGCATGTTCAAGAAATTTCGATCGCAAAAACGTAATGTTACTTCGAGTTGCGTGACATCTAGCACCGCTTTGCTGGAACTATACACCGGACACATCAATATAAGTCAATTGTGGTCATAAAAATTCACTCAACAGTGATTGGCATCGCTCAGTGTTCACAGTAATAGCATTTCCAGCATCGTCTTTGAAGAAGAATGGTCCAGTGATACCATTTGCTCGAAATTCACACCAAAGAGTAACTTTTTGTGGGTTTAGAGATTTCTCATGAATAACACGAAATCCTCGTGTTATTCACCTCACCAGATACGACAATTTTGCTTATTGACGAATTCATCCATTGTGAAATGAGCTTCACCACTTAAAAAAAATTGTTTGAAAACAACTGATCTATCGTTCGTTGTTCAATAATCCATCTAGCGAAATTACAGTCTCTTTATTTGAATTCCTGGATTAACTGGATTTTATAGGCGTGTAAATGCAAATCTTATGCAAAATTCTCCATAACGAGCCATAACATATGCTCAATTCTTGCAAACGATGTGAAATGGAATGTCGCTTCATTTTCAACACTTTCACTTACAGCAGTAAAGTTTGAATTTGTACGCACAGTTTTTTTGGCGTCCACTTTTAAGTTTATCAATAACAAAACCAGTTTTCTCGAATTTTTTAACAAATCTTTGAAATGAAGATTGATTTGGTCGATTATTTACACCATGAATTTTGCGATTGACATTTTTCAAAGAACGCCCATTTTCATCATAAGAATAATGTAGATGCGTTGTTATAATGTATACCTGTCCGCGTTTTTTGCTCCTGGTTTGAAGGAATTTTCGGAATTTGGTTGACCGAAGTTTTAAATAATACAATAGTTTGAAATAACACTAATATATTTACAAGATAATCGTTAATAATTTGAATTTTGGAGTTCCAGTAATTTAATATAATTGCATGAAACTGGGCCTTAAATATTAAAGATCGAGAAACTGGTTAATAATTAAATACTTATTCTTGAAAGGAAATCGCTGAGATCTTGGTCGGAACTGATTTTTGGTTTCAATAGGTTTGTTTTGGTTCGCAATTCTGAACAGTTCTAGAACTACTCGACAATCGTACTCGCTGTTAGGTGTTTTGATTACATATGAACTAGTTCAAAATTTTGATTATATGTTTTGGTTGTTGCAAGAATTAATTCGCAATGATTCTAGAACCGTTCTAGCAGTTCTTGCTCCTTAGCGAATACCGGTTCAGAATTAATAGTTCAATCTTGCGCATTGCGTTTATCTGTTTCTGTTTTGACATTTTTGAATGCTTAAACAGTTGGTCTCTAGGTTGGTCTAAGTCTCTAATAAACATAATTTAAATAAGATACATAGAAGAAAAATATTTAAGTGCATTAATTTAATTTATTTTTGCATGGAAACGGCAAATAAATTAAAGATAAACGTTATACTCAAATTTGTAGATGATTTAATAGAAAAAAGGTAGTCGATGTTCAGAAAAAAATGTCAAGGTACAATCATCATTTAAGTAAATAATTTTAAAATATTTATATCATATTTTTACCTTTATTATTCATTTTTAATAATTCTTGGCGAGCAATTATGAGCTTCCACGAAAATACAGTTATTTCTGCAATTATGCAGAGATTAAGAAATTGGAAGTTTTTTGTACTTATTTGAATTGTCACTAGATGGCGCTCTAGTAAAGTTTCAATTTAGTTTCAATGTGTTTTGGTTTTCTTGAGTTCCCTCAAATTCAGAACTATGCTGGAATTAACAAAGTTGTGCGCATAAGTTCTGCGCAGTTCTATTACTGTTCGGAATTGCGGACCAAGACAAACCTACTTACTTTTGCAATAAAAGTTTGTCCCCCCAGTTACAAAGGAGGAAGAAAACAACTAAAATAATTATAATGAAATTGCGTTGCAAAGATTTTACCCTTCGGCTTGTCGAATGCTTATTCGGGAAATTCCTAAATTCAAGGAAAAGTAGATGATGCAGTTTACCAACGTTATAAAAGGATTAAATAAAAAATATGCACATGAACCCTTAATTATAATACTGGGAAATAAAATAAGTACAATAATTACAATAAACCGCAAGTGGGCTAGAGATAAAGGACAGTATTTGAAGAATACAGGAGAAATGCAATTAAACCGAAATCACTAAACCTTATCGTAAAAAGATGAATACATTGTTACATTCAATATAATAAATACAATAAATAAAATATAACAATAAAACTTATGCTATTATTGAAAACTTATATTTCGATCAACCAAATTCCGAGAATTCCTTCAAACCAGGAGGAAAAAACATGATTCGTCGCAGCCGAATGATAAATTAATTCACCACATGGTCCTTAGCAGCCGAATGATAAATTAATTAATCTACATGGTCTTTCGCAGCCAGATGATAAATTAATTAATTCTCATAGTACTTCGACGAAATGGATTCTAGCCAGAATATTTCGACGAGGTGTATTCGACCAAGTTCCAACCCAGATCTCAGCGATATCCTTTCAACAATATATTTAAGTATTCGCCAGTTTCTCGGTCTTTCATATTTAAGGCCCAGGTTCATACAATTATATTAAATTACTGGAAATCCAAGATTCAATTTATTAACGATAATCTTGTAAATATATTGTGATGACTCATCCAACGATGCGTCGCGCGTCATACCTCTGGCGTTTTCTCGATGCATTTAGAACGCTCGAGAAGAGTATTCACAGCGATATAGAAGATATACAGACTGTCCCGTAAAAAACGCCAACATTCATAATTCCGTTATTTATTGTCCGGTTTTATTTAAACAAAAAGTAAATTTAATAGCATCAAAAACACTATAAGATAGCAGTGTTTTATTTGTTTTCAATTGTTTTCATTAATGTCAAACGACAGTCAAGTTTTTTATTTTAAATGGCAACATATATATTTTTGGCTATATTCGGATTGTATTTTTTTTTCTGAATTCAACGATGTATAACATGTTTTGTTTTTGATAAACGTTTGTTGCAAAAAAAAACTTTATAAATTTCATCTTTGTCTGCCATTATTTATAAATATTCGAATGTGTCATGAAACATTTGAAATGTAAGTATTATAAATATTATTATAAGAAACAAAACACTTTACAATAAATGTTGAAATTGCCCGCCACCTTGTTTAACACATATCGCACATCTCCTAATAATAAAAAATAAAAAAAAAACTTTATAAATTTCATCTTTCATTATAGTAGACTTGGCCCAGTCCACTAGCATTATGTCAATGTGCCTTAAGTGTCAGTTTGACTTTATTAAGTTTTCTGTATTATCCTGTTTGAACGTTTTGCCGCAACAAAAAGCGTATTTTCGTTAAAAATGAATAACAATGAATTAACAGACATGTTACAAGTGTTCTTTGAATGTAATAAAAATCGCCTTCAAGCAGTTCGTCGGTACAGTGCTCGTTTTCCGGACAGAGAAGTTCCAGGTTCGAAAATATTTCAGAGAATTGAAAAGAATTTAAGAAATTATGGATCATTTACCAAACCAAAAACACAAAAACGGAAATTCTCCGAAGATAAGGAATTAGATGTTCTTCTTGCAGTACAGCAAAATTCACGAACTTCGATTCGCGAAATTGCACATAATATTGGGGTATCAAAAACTACAGTTCATGGTATTTTAAGAAAACACAAACTTAAACCGTACATAGCTCGAAAAGTTCATGCATTAGAACAAAATGATCCTGGCCGAAGAATCCAGTTTTGTCGTTTTTATTTAAATGCATTAGAACAAGACCCGAATTTTTACAGAAGGATAATTTGGTCTGATGAATGCACTTTTAGCAACAACGGTATTTTTAATAGAAACATACATCGACAGTGGAGTGCAGACAATCCGAGATTTGTAATTGAAAATAATTTTCAAAGACGTTTCAACGTAAATGTTTGGTGTGGCATTTTAGGTGATCAATTAATTGGGCCATTTTTCATAGATGGTTGCTTAAATCAAGAAAAATACTACACTTTATTACACGAAAATCTCCAAAACTTTTTAGATGAATTACCTTTGGCAAATTTAAATAGAATATTTTTTCAACAAGATGGGGCTCCCGCGCACAACGCCAGAGTAAATACTGATTTGTTGAACACCCAATTTGGAAATAGGTGGATAGGAACATCCGGTCCTATCGAGTGGCCTGCGCGTTCACCGGATCTTACGCCCCTCAATTTTTGGTTGTGGGTTTATCTACAAGATTGAGTTTATTTAACAACTCCAGAAAATGTTGACATTTTAAGACAAAGAATTATTAACACTTGTCAAGAAGTACCTGCCGCTTGTCTTTTAAATGCGACCTTTGGAGTAATTAGGAGATGTGCGATATGTGTTGAACAAGGTGTCGGGCAATTTCAACATTTATTGTAAAGTGTTTTGTTTCTTATAATAATATTTATAATACTTACATTTCCAATGTTTCATGACACATTCGAATATTTATAAATAATGGAAGACAAAGATGAAATTTATAAAGTTTTTTTTTGCAATAAACGTTTATCAAAAATAAACATGTTATACATCGTTGAATTCAGAAAAAAAAATACAATCCGAATATAGCCAAAAATATATATGTTGCCATTTAAAATAAGAAACTTGACTGTCGTTTGACATTAATGAAAACAATTGAAAACAAATAAAACACTGCTATCTTATAGTGTTTTTGATGCTATTAAATTTACTTTTTGTTTAAATAAAACCGGACAATAAATAACGGAATTATGAATGTTTGCGTTTTTTACGGGACAGCCTGTATAAGAGGAAGGGATTGAAGCATTCCATACCGAATCATCGCGGATTAAACTTACATAAATATAAATACATAAATGTGCTTATTGTTAGTAATTAGTTTTTATATTGTTATTCGTTTTATTATTAATATGTGTGTGTACTAATATTAATGTGTATTAATAAGTGTGTGTCTAAAGTTATCGATAGTTTTATGTAAGAACCCGAAAAGACAAACTTTACAATATAATGGCCAGTTGCACCGAAGTATTTAACTAGAGTTTAGGATTAACAGCTTGTTAAGATCTTCTTTTGACTTGCACGGTTGCCTAAACAGGGACTAACTATTCTTAATCCTGACATAAATTAAGCGGTGAATTTTGTCGGTTTAAGGAACTTAACAGTAGTTTATCAAATTCTTGACGTTTGTTTTCCGTGATTGCAAGTTAATTTTTGAAATGGAATTCGAAGACGAAGATACTTTTGAAGATGACATAGATATTCTTGAAATAGTAGATTTTGGATTTCCCACTCGAAATAATTATTTCGAGTTAGTGGATGACTATACTTTCTTTCGACGATTTCGATTATATAAAGAAACTGTATATCATCTATTCACATTAATTGAACAAGAATTAGAATATCCTAAGGATGTGCAAGTACTTATTTGTTTTGCATGTTATAATTACTTTAAATAAGAAAGTATATAACATATAATTTTATAGAAATAATAGCATCACCCCAATAAATCAGGTACTAACATGCTTGCGATTTTTTGCAAGTGGAAGACATCTTAATTCAGTGACAGACTTTGTTGGTATGGATACTTCAACAAACCGGTGTTATTTGACACTTCAGCCACAACAGAGCTTAAACCGTTTAAAGATAGTAAACACTAAACACAGACAACACCAGAGAACGAAGACAACATGGAGATCTTTGTTGGAGGTTAAGTAGGTCCCGAAAATCACGAGCGACATTAGCAATATTAATATAATACAGAAAATCCCTAACAAGCTTTCTAAAACCAATAGTTACTTAACTATCCTCTAATATGAAACAGAGCAATGATACAAAAAGCTTGTGTTTATGTATGACAATACGTTATGCACGTATAAAGCATTGTTACAATATGAAACAGTCATGTAAATAATTTACATATCTGTAACTGTACACATGGACAATACACCTCGTATTTTCAGCATTTACTTCTGCTTAATACATATGTTTCGTATTGTCATACATAAACACAAGCTTTTTGTATATTTACCGCCATCTGGCACGTTGTTAATGGACTACACCGACATACGTATTTTTTTTTCCTATAATAGCATAGCTATTCGAACGAAAGGTCGCCTTCCGTCATAGTCTCTTTCGTTCCGTAAGATGTCACTTATTAAATAGTGTCACCTTATAGGACGAAACTTGCTTTATCTTTGTTGGGTGATTTCAGTAAAATGTAAATACAGATACAAATCATTTGTTTAATTGATTTGTATCAATTTGTATACATTGCTTCACTAGCTTGACTGATGACGCCTAGATGGCAGAAACATATGTATTAAGCAGAAGTAAATGCTGAAAATACGAGGTGTATTGTCCATGTGTACAGTTACAGATATGTAAATTATTTACATGTCTGTTTCATATTGTAACAGAGCAATGACATTATATTTAACTAGAGTTTATTATTTAATCTCAGGTTATTAAATACAAGATTAATGTCTTGGTCGGTGTAACTGACCCTAAGTGTTATTTCAAGCTATTGTATTATTTAAATCTTATATTTCGGTCAACCAAATTCCGAAAATTCCTTCAAACCAGGAGGAAAAAACACATGTTTAAAATTGCACCACCTTCTACTAAAATAAAATGGCTTATGTTATTCGAAAATATGTCATGTGTAAACATTATACAGTGCTGACATCGAGCCGTCACAATTGGATGACCCCATATTTGCTTTTTGTCTGATAATTTCTAGCATTATTATTCGGAAAACAATTTCGTAAGCTAAGATTTTTTAAATTATAATAGGAGGAATGACGTTATTTATATTTGGTGATATTTAAGTCATTAGAGACCAAGCAACAGTAGATTCTTGACATAAATTTCCCAAGAAAATTCTTCGATGACTTCGTTTACTATCAACTATAAAATTAAAACCTAAATCGACATATTTGGGCATCAAATACACTGCTTCTCTACATTCCATTTCTTAAGAATCAACTTGTATATCTATTCTGATACCTGAATGCTCTTTCCACCTACCTAAAATCCATGTTTCGTTATAGCAATTTATTACCATCGGTGGGGACATAGTGGCCATCATTAGGAAATCTGAGAATGCTAAATTGACGACTAAAAGATTCGAGGGTGTTCTTAAAGATTTGGTGCTACTAAAAATATAGATGACCATGCCATTTCCGGTTATGGAGACGAATCCCAGGCATCCGATAACGAATCCGAGGATCGCGTGCCAAAGTGGGTTCAAGGGAGGATATTGGTACCAATATTCGTCGACCATATGGAGCATATCGGGAGGAACTTTGTCGACGACGGTTATATTGCCACCGAAGCCGCTCCCCGTTCTAGCGGCCGCCACCCAGGCCGAGAACCTGGGTTGCCCCAGGACCGACATTGTGAATTCTGCAAGATAAATTTTTTATAATTATTTACAAATTCTTAATAAATAATATTTCGTAATGACATAATAAGGTCTAGTTATAAGATTTTTACATAAAATTCAAAACATTATTTGTTATATTTTTATTATCATTTTATGTAACGGAGAGACTCTTACATAAAATATTGTAAGTAGGATCTCGAAAGAAATTCTTATTTTACCAATATTGGTATGAAATTACGAATTATCGTATGTCAAAATGGCAAATTGAACGAATGTTTAGGATTTTAAATTTTTTTCTTGATGTGACTCCATGTTCAAATATTTATTCATATCATATACCGGGTTTTTCTTTTGTCATTACTCATAGGTAACGTGTGTTCATTTGAAAAGTCAATCTAGGTTACTTTGAAATTTTGATAGAATAAGACGCATATACGGGGTGAGTTTTTTTGAATGTTTAGCATTGGGATCTCAGAAACTACTGGAGATAGAAAAACGCTTAAATAGGGAAACATGCGCAGTTTTACGAGTTTAATTTAAAACTGATTTTGTTTCTCCGATAACTTTCATGGCTTATTAGATATTCAAAGAAAACTAAATTTTACGATTTTCTTTAAACATGCTTAGCACCGTTAATAGTAATTTTAGAGAAAAAGTGTTCAGACAAAAGTTTTAGATAAATTTACGCCAAATAAAACTATGTAGCTAATATTTTTTTTTCGTTCACCATTATCGAGTGATGACACAAACTTGTGTTTTTTTAAATAGAAACCATAGTTGGTTTTGACATCATTAAAAAGCTTATTTTTAGCTGATTACAATGATATAACGTTTGATATGGTTATTTTAAAGAAGAATGAGGATATAGACATTTCTATGATTGTTCACTTTATAAGATAAAAACTTAAAAAAAAAATGTTTGGTGTTTTGTAATTCAAAAAACGAAAAATCTGAGATACAATAGTGTTCGTTGGAGCAGTCGAGATAAATATACTAACATTGCTTTCACGTTGAGTCGCAGAAGTGAGAGCTGTTAATTTTTACTTTTAAGTCAAGTTAATTGTCAAACATTGACAATTAACTATTAATTAATTTAATTGTAACTTAACTATAAGCGGTGCAAACGGCCGTTAATCATAAGTTTGCATTGGCTATGGAATTTTCTAACGTAGAAAAGCGTGATATGGTTGAATGTTACATTCAGTGCTAGAAAAATTCTACTAGAGCTGCTGAAGTTCATTTTGAAAATTATTTTGATCGACGTCAGCCGTCGCTACCTACTTTTAAGAGATTATGGGATAATTTCTGAAGATTATGGTTCGTTCGTTAAACCAAAATTAAAAAAAGGGATGGATGAAGATAGAGAAATAAACACATTAGCAAGTGTCGCTCAGAATCCATCTACATCGACCCGACAAATTTCAACAGAAATGGGCTCCTCTCAACGCACTATTGTCAAAGTGTTGAAGAAGCATAAATTTCGTCCCTACAAATTATCAGTATCACAAACTTTACATGAAGGTGATAACATCAGACGAATAGCTTTTTGTAGACGGTTTAAAGATCAGTGTCAAAACGATCCACACTTTTCAATGAAAATATTATGGACTGATGAATCTCGTTTCACAAATTGTGGAATGTTTAATAGGCACAATGAGCACACATGGTCTCAAACAAATCCACTTCACGTTGAACATAGGAGACCACAAATTAAATTTGGGTTTAATGTTTGGCGTGGTGTTATAGGATCAACTGTTCTTCCTCCTTTTATTTTTGATGGATCACTAACTGGCAATCGTTATCTTAATTTTTTACAACAAGATTTCGAGGAAATGTTAGATAATTTAAATTTAAGAACCCGAGCAATGCTGCAATGGTTTCAACATGACGGAGCGCCTCCGCACAATCAACTGAATGTTAGAAATTATTTAAATTTGAAGTTCCCTAATCAATGGATAGGACGAAATGCACCCATTGAATGGCCGGCTAGATTCCCTGATTTATCAGTTTTGGATTTTTTCTTGTGGGGTGTACTAAAGGACACAGTATACAAAAGAACATATGAAACAATCGACGATTTAAGAGAAGCTGTCTTAGTTGCTTTTAATAACATCGATAGGCGTAAAGTCCTAATGCTACAAAGAATTCAAATAAATTTTACCTCAAAGTAGCCCTTGGAAATTGTGATTATGTCTTAGCTTGTTACTAATTTTAATAGGAATTTTGTTGGTTATGAGATGAGATATTTGATTGAAATGACAAATGTCAAAATAATAAAACGAACATTTTTAAGTGAATGAAATATGTTTATTTCCAACAAACAAGCAAAATTTTATAAAAATTGTTCAAAGTGTCCACCACCTTGTTCGAAACATTTCTCACATCTTCTTCTAATGGAGGAAAAAGTGTTTTGTAGTATCGCATTGTCAATTCCATTAATTCTTTCAGCAATTTTGATTTGAAGGCCTGCAAGATCAGGTATCTGTACTTGATAAATTGAGTTCTTTAAGAATGGCCATAAAAAGAAATCACATGGGGTAATGTCACAAGATCTTGGTGGAAATTCATGTTCAGTGTTTAAACTTATCAACCGATTTTGAAAAAATTGCTGCAGAATATTAATTGTTTCACCTGCTGTGTGTGCTCTAGCTCCGTCTTGTTGAAAGTAACCCTGTGTTATTTCTTCGTCGTCAAGCTGTTCGATAAATGGCATAATAATTTCTTGTGGATACCTTTCTCCTGTTAAGGTTCCGTTAAAAAAAATAGGGCCAATAATTCTCCTTCGACTAATCGCACACCATACACCAATTTTCTGCGGATGAAGTGCGGTTTCAACAAAAAAATTATGTGGTTTCTCATTAGTCCACATCCTCATATTTTGTGAGTTCACATATCCATTCAGATAAAACCATGACTCATCAGAAAAAAAGGTTTTGTCAAGAAGGTCATTATCAAAATTATTTAAGAACCACTGACTAAACGTTATTCTTCTGGGATAGTCGATTTCCTTGATTTCTTGATAACAGGTCATGTGATATGGAAATAAATGTAAGTCGTTTTTCAAAATTGTATGACATGTGCCAAGTGCCACTTGTTGTGATAATGCTCGTACGGAAGTTCTTGGTGCATTATTTATAATTTCTCTTACATTATTAACTAGCTCTTCTGTACGCTTTTTCGCCCGACCTGCGCCTTCTTTCTGTTTAACACTCCCTGTTTCTCTGAAAACCATAACGGAATGTGTCACTGCGTGCCGAAAACTGTCATAATCAAAGATGACGTTAGGGAACTCATTTCTAAATTCTTCTAAACAATCTTGAAGAGAATACTGCCATTGTCCGTCAATCTTACGTCCGTTTCGAAAATAAGATTCTAGCATGAATGATTTGTGTTGTATAGTAAAAACCATGTTAAATCAATTTTAAATTACAAAGCAATTTTTGTCAACTATGCATCTGTCTAATTGACAACTAATGCAAATTTAAATTATTAATAATCATACGTTTTTAAAGGAATGGCCTACTAGAGGCAAAGCTTATTTGAACGCTTTTTACAAATTCTGTTGTGAAGAGATGCAATTTGTGTATTAATAATAATGGAGGTATCTTTGAACATTAATAATGTTGTGTGCCCTTAATAAAAGTTCTTATAGTTTTCATTTTATTACTACATAAGATTTCAAAATAAGTTTTCGTTTGGTTTGTATTTTATCAGTTCGAAATTCAATTGTTTTCCATAAAAACCATAACAATGTCTATATCCTCTTTATTTTTTAAAATAACCATATAAAACCATATATCATTGTAATCAGCAAAAAATAAGCTTTTTAATGATGTCAAAACCAACTATGGTTTCCATTTAAAAAAACACAAGTTTGTGTCATAACTCGATAATGGTGAACGCAAAAAAAATGTTAGCTACATAGTTTTATTTGGCGTAAAATTATCTAAAACTTTTGTCTGAACACTTTTTCTCTAAAATTACTATTAACGATGCTAAGCATGTTTAAAGAAAATCGTAAAATTTAGTTTTCTTTGAATATCTAATAAGCCATGAAAGTTATCGGAGAAACAAAAGCAGTTTTAAATCAAACTCGTAAAACTGCGCATGTTTCCCTATTTAAGCGTTTTTCTATCTCCAGTAGTTTCTGAGATCCCAATGCTAAACATTCAAAAAATCTCACCCTGTACATTAGTATGTGTTTGTTGTTCCGTAAACGTAAATCCAAATGACATTTGATAATGTCAATCACATTTGTTATTTATTTGTATGTATGAAACTGTCAAAATATATGACTTCGTAGGTTAAGTAGTAAATTTTAATTTACTACATACTTCAAAATGTTCTCAGTAAATCACATGCTCCTAGATTGACTTTTCAAATGAACACCCGTTATAATGCATTGACTGACTTATTGTCATTTCCAATTACACATAGACATAAATATATGTTGGCATATAGTAGGTAACCAGTTATACACCAGTAACATTTTCAAACTCAAAAATTTCTGCTTTTCGTTCATGCTTAAATCTTAAATTAAATACATTTTATTGAAAAATACATAATTTAAAACAGTTAATTATCCCAACAGGCGTATAACTTGTGCGAAGACAATTTTAAATATTTTTAACAAATTCAAAGAAGATGGGTAGTATTTCTTTAAGGTTGAAATACCTATATCTAAGATAGTAAAATTAGTGTATCAAAAAAGGTAGAAAATATAACAAGAAAGTACAAATAGATTTTACCACATAATGATATTGTAGAACGTCCTCACATTACTTCTAATGAATTACCGAACATAACGCACGCATTGGGACCATTTCAGTAACACGATAAAAACAAATAACACGTCGTGGTATCTTACGAAGAAGTGGTTTTATAAAATGGAGAAATTTATCATAAAAAGCAGTAGTGGGAAATTCTTGTAGGTAATAAATATGTTACTATTTCTTTAATAATCACAATAACATTATTTGACAGCATCACTACTGAAATTAAAGATTGAGGAAGGGAAGACACTATGCAACAAACTTTTGGAATCTGTTAAAGCAAGGCCATTTTCATATGAAGGAGGATCAGTTACTAGAGTAGCAACTGTTTGAGAACCTCGATTTAAAGAGAAAGTTTTCGTAGTAGTGAATATGCTACCGGGGTTACTTCTTTTCTAGATCAAGAAATGTTTAATATTATGAAGAAAATAGTTCCTGAAAATAAAGAACTTGCCTGTAATCGAAACAGACATTAGTCCACATCAAAAGTCACTTTCATTATTTGGATTTTTGCAAGAAAGAACAAGAGAAAGTAAAATCAATATTACAGCCCATGTAATAATAACTATAAGGCAATACCACAAATGGCCAAATTAAAATCAGGACGTAGATCCTCTTTTATTTTGGAATGTAAATTTTAAGAAAAAAGTGTAATTACGTTTTAATTTGGGTTTTCTTTTAGGTAACAGGAATGGAGCTGAAACCTTTAAAACAATGTGCTAGGAAATACTTCTGTATTCCAGCGAGTTCAGCAGAAAGTGAGAGTGTATAGTACAGCTCGTTTAATAATAGATCAAAGGTGTGCAAGACTAGAACTGAAAAATGTTAATATGATATTGTTTATAAATAAAAATTTAAAAATATTAATAAGTAAACTAAGTATTTATTTTATTAAAATTACACTCAACCTTATCCTATTAGCTAAAGATATAACTCAGTGAGTTTCAGCTTATTATGCTTTCTAACTATTAAAGAATTACAAATGAAACAGACATGCAATATACATATCTGTAACTGTACACATGGACAATACACCTCGTATTTTCAGCATTTACTTCTGCTTAAGACACGTGTTTCTGCCATCTATAGGCGTCATCAGTCAAGCTAGTGAAGCAATGTAATACAAATTAATACAAATCTTTTTAAAAAACAGATTTGTATCTGTGTATACATTTATACTGAAATCGCCGCACTGAAAGCAGAAGTAAATGCTGAAAATACGAGGTGTATTGTCCATGTGTACAGTTACAGATATGTATATTGCATGTCTGTTTCATTTGTAACAAATGCCTTATACGTGCATAACGTATTGATATACTTAAAACCTTTTTGTATATTAAAGAATTGAATGTTTAAGCATTCAAAGGGAAATTATTTAGATTGCCATACAGAATGTACATGAAACTCTTTAAATCTAGTTCAAAACTTTTAATTTATCGCGAAAGTATTCTAGAATCTAGTTTAGCAACAATACTTATACTGGTAATAGTGGGTAATACCAAAGAAAATAAAGCCACAAAGAATTAGGTTATGTTTTTAGAAAAGAAAGAAAATCGTAATTTGAATGAAAAAATTAATTTATTCTGACGATTAATTAAGATAAACAAAACAACATAACAAAAGCGTTTATAGCAAATTTTCAAAATGTCCTCCTTGTCTTTCAAGGCAATAAGCAAGGCGATTTTGAAAGCAACGCAGGGTAGTCCGAATAAATTCTGGATTTATTCCATCACATGCAGTAAGTATTCGTTCTTTCAATTCATTCAAGTTATGAATTTGCAAGTTATTATAAATTTTGCTTTTTAGGTAACGCCAAAGAAATAAATCATTTGGAAATAAATCAGCTGATCTTGGGGGGGCCATGGTATGGGGCCAAACCTGCCAAACCACCATCTTTGAAATGTGTTACTTAAAAACTTCCTGACGGCGTGAGTAGAATGTGCCGGAGCCCTATCCATTTGGAACCAAAGTTGATCAACATTTAGTATGTCAATTGTTGGAATGATGTGGTTTCGTAAGAGATTTAAATAGTTTTCTACAGTGATGTTACCGTCAATCAAAAATGGGCCAATAAGTCTATCGCTTATTATTCCAATCCAGACATTGACTTTTTGAGGGTACTGTGTTCAGGTTGGGTTTTGGGCATGAGGATTTGTACGGGACCAATACCTAATGGTTTAATGGAAAGGAAATTTAGTATTTTTCAATGGATAAATGTAGGATACAAACCGGAAATTCTGAAAGTTGACTTCACCATTTATGGTAAATGTAGCTTCATCAGTAAAAATTATTTTATTTAAAATTGCTTCGTTTTCATTTAACATATTAAACATTTTTTCACAAAAATCAGTTCGTTTTACTTTATCTTCCTCGAAAAGTTCCTGATGGTTTGATACCTTGTATGGCTTATATTTAAATTCTCTCAGGGTTCTGTACACCGAACTGTACGATACTCCAAAATGCCTGGCTAGATCTAAATCGTTCTTCTACATAATACAGGATATTCAGCGCCATGTCTTCTGTTAACGCATGATTGATTTTATTACTTTTTTGTGTGAATTTAGAAGACAACCATCTTCTTTGAATCTAATATAAATATTTAAAATTGTCTTTGCACAAGGTATAGGCCTGTTAGGATAATTAACGGATAACACGTCTCTGACCGTCCTTAAACTGTTATTCTTCTGATACCACATTACCATTGAAACTTTTTCGTCTTTGCTATACGTATCCATGATTTAAATAAATTATCTATTTTTCAGTAAAATGTATTTAATTTAAGATTTTTGTAATGAATAAAAATTGAGAAATATGTGACATTAAAGAAATTTTGGCTCAGGGTTCTGTACACCGAACTGTACGATACTCCAAAATGCCTGGCTAGATCTAAATCGTTCTTCTACATAATACAGGATATTCAGCGCCATGTCTTCTGTTAACGCATGATTGATTTTATTACTTTTTTGTGTGAATTTAGAAGACAACCATCTTCTTTGAATCTAATATAAATATTTAAAATTGTCTTTGCACAAGGTATAGGCCTGTTAGGATAATTAACGGATAACACGTCTCTGACCGTCCTTAAACTGTTATTCTTCTGATACCACATTACCATTGAAACTTTTTCGTCTTTGCTATACGTATCCATGATTTAAATAAATTATCTATTTTTCAGTAAAATGTATTTAATTTAAGATTTTTGTAATGAATAAAAATTGAGAAATATGTGACATTAAAGAAATTTTGGCAATCTATTTAAAAATTAATGTATTGTTTGTACGTAGATTTTGGTGTATAACTGGTAGCCTACGCCACCATATATTTATTCCTATGTGTAATTTGAAATGAAAATTAGTCAATCAATACATTATACCTATGTGTAATGACAAAAGAAAAACCTGGTGTACCCGCCTAACTAAAATGTCTGTTACTAGAAATAAAGCATCCAATACTGTTCGTGTATTTGATAAATGGCTTGGATCATTTTATATTATTTTCTTGATAATTATGTTATGCAAGAAGGACCTAATTTTAGAAAATTCTGATTATAAGAATTTTAATTGACTGATATATAGGCAACACAGTTAACACATCTGTTAAAGAGAAAAGAAATGACAACGTTGTCTAATGTGACATCATATTAAAATGATGGCGAGCATCAACTCCTTAATCTCAAACTCTATAGAGTAGGAAAAGCCTAACATTCCTGGACGACTGCTAGGAGTTCGAGAATATTAAATGTCCTGGGTTTACCGTTCGGTAGATGGATTCTCGGAAGGCTGTCGTTTATGCAAAAGAAAGGCTTCCTCTTGAAAATATGAATAAAATGTCACAGAGAGTCTTACGAATTTTTTAACATTTTTAAATTTAAGTAATTTCTGAATAATACAATTTAAAGCGAGATTAAAAAATTAATGTTATATATGCGAAGTGTAACTATTTATTAAATAATTAACAAATTAAATTAAATATTAACATTTTCTTTTCACAGCGTATTAACAATACGGTAGATTGTAGGTAGATTTTGGTGTATAACTGGTTGCCTACGCCACCATACATTTATGCCTATGTGTAATTGGAAATGAAAATAAGTCAGTCAATATATTATACTTATATGTAAAGACGGCAGACTATGTGCCCACACTGTCAAATTTAATAATACACGGTTAAATTTTTTAAAAATAAATATATCGAATCCCTATCAAAACGTTAAGAAAAAACATAAATAACTTACCCAACATGTTTACATTGTTGCAAAAAAATGCGGATGTGCGCGATGAAAAAACTGCACCATAATATATGTTTCTGTATTAGTCTCGGAAAGGTTCGTACGTAGCGACGTATATATGTATATGTTTATATACTGAGAAGGATTGTTCGACGTTGAGAGATGTTATATTTGCATAGTTAAAGTGCTCTTTGTATCTGTACAATGGATCTTCAGTATTGGTAAAAAGTTGCCCTAATTTTGTAAAATCTACATTTTTATCTAATACACCTTATGTGTATTATTAAATTTAACAGTGTGGGCACATAGTCTGCCGTCTTTACTTATATGTAATGACAAAAGAAAAACCCGGTATGATAGAAGGTTGTGTTCCGGAACCATCTCGATTTTTTTTTTCATTTCGGCGTTTCAATTTTCAGTTATTGTAATTTATCTTAGGCTTTTGTTAATAATTCTAAATAATATGTGTTTTTATTTCCAAGTCGGACATTAAATCAGATTGGAAATAATGTAGAAATGATAATGTTTTTATTCAGAACGAATAAAAAATTATTATTAGTTATGTAGTCATTCTTTGATGTTGTGTTGTTTTTTAGACTGACGATAGCCTATAATTTCAGTCGTAGTTATTTCAGAAACGGTAAATTCTACAAAAACTGAACAATATGGGATGGGATTTTGAAAAAAAAACACTGACGTAACATTTTTTCCAAACAAAATGTTTGGTTTCATTTACTATGTACGCCCCTAGCTATCTTTTTCTTTTTGAGTTACTATCAAACAGTAGACCTCAAAACTGAAAAACGTTAGATAAAGTTTGCAAATAAAATGTTTCTTAAGTATTCTGAATTATAGCTAAATTTATATTTGTTTGATAAAACTTCAACAGCCTGTATCTCAG
Source organism: Melolontha melolontha (assembly GCA_935421215.2). Classification (NCBI taxonomy): domain Eukaryota; kingdom Metazoa; phylum Arthropoda; class Insecta; order Coleoptera; family Scarabaeidae; genus Melolontha; species Melolontha melolontha. Next base: position 179,134,381 of record OW285237.1, on the reverse strand, counting down.
TCAACAAGCATCTAAGAGAAAAATATTATTAACAAACCCATATTATTTTAGCGCGAGATACCCACACACGAATTTGTTTGCAGCATAAATGGAAGACCCGGTATAATTCTATAAACATAATTTTAAAATAACGAGCGATCATTAAAATTTTCACTCTTAGCTGGCCGTGTATATAAAAATTATGTCGTAGCTTTAGTCATTAAGATGTTATTTCAAACATCTGTCAGTGTCAAATATGTATTTTAAAGTTTCATCAAAAGAAAAAGAATGGCCTTTAATGATATGCATAAAGCGTTTATGGTAGAATGTTACTTCCTGACATCTCAAAAAATTGATGGTATTTGGCAGCATTCAATAGAAAATTGCCTTGCGGAGTTTGAAGAGAGATATCCAAATACTGTTCCTAGCTATAAAACTTTCCGTGATACGCTAATGCATTGTGTAAATATTTTTCGTCAAAGAGGCAGTATTTTAAGGAAAAAAGGAAGCGGTCCTCCTCTCAAGAGAGGTCGCGGCGTAATTGAAAATGTCAGACAAATTATTAACGAATCTCCTCAAACATCTATTCGCAGAGTTTCGCAACAAGTAGGGCTTTCGTATGGAACATGTCAAAACATTTTAAAAAAGGACTTGTACATGTATCCATATAAATTAACTTCTGTACAAAATCTATTGCCTACGGATTATGAAAAAAGAACACAATTTTGCCAATGGTTTATTCAAACAATTACAGACAATATTTTAAATCATACTTTTTTCACCGAAGTAGCTTGGTTTTATTTGAAAGGTTATGTTAATTCGCAAAATATGCGTATGTGGTCCAGTGAAAATCCTCATTTCTACAGAGAAGTTCCTCTACCTCCAGAAAAAATAGGCGTATGGGTAGGTATGAGTCGTCACCAATTAATAGGACCAATATTCTTTGAGGGCACGATAACATCGGAGAAATATCGTAACGAAATTCTCAGTGTTTTTACTAATCAATTGACTAATGATGAACTCCAGGTCGGATATTTTCAACAGGATGGGGCTACATCTCACGTTACACTTGAAAATATTCAGTTTTTGCAACAATTTTATGGCGATAGGATAATAAGTAGAAATACAGCGTTTCCATATCCACCACGATCGTGTGATTTAACAGTCATGGATTTTTTTGTGTGGCCATATATAAAGAATATTATTTATGAAACACCAATTAATAATCTACAAGAGTTAAGGCATAAAATCATAGAAAAATGTGAGCACATCAATAACTCACCGCAAATACTGATCAATGTTTTCAATGCTCTACGAAATAGAGTGCGATTATGCTTGGTGGAGAATGGTCAACATTTTACACATTTTTTATAATATTCTATTACTTTGTATAAAAATTATAAATATATTTAATATAAAAGTCAGCATTTCAAATTATTTTTTAACAATCATGACGTTTGAAATTATAATGACAGATCTCCTCTAATAACTTAAGTTAGGACATACTTTTTGTGTACATGGCTTACTTGAGCGAAAATTTTAATGATCACTCGTTATATCTTATTATGAAAATTAAAATGTAAACCCTATTAATCAAAACAATATTTTTTTTGTTGAAAAACTAACAATAGAATTCGAATAATTTCGTTTAAAACGACAATCGATTTTTGAATTAAAATAGATTTACAAGCTTTTTGATTAAAATTTTTTATTTCACCCGATTTTATGGTGTGATAACGCAATATGCATGTATATGCAAATACTCTCGGACGAGGTTATATCCTCGTTCCCTTTAATACAAAACAAGTGTTTAATAAATACGACCTCAAGCATGTATATATTATGTATACATACTGCGGTAGGCCAGGGTTTGTTATGGCCTAATTAACTCTCCGAGGACTTCTCTATTATATATATAGACTGTAGGATAAGTAAAAGGGATTCAGAACATTCAGAGTAATTCAGAATGATTCAGTATCTGATAGAGAACTAGACAGACAATATCTGTAATAGTAATAAGTCAGAATTGTATCTATTTATAATGTACATAGTTTGTTAACCAATTTCTAAGTGTTGATTAAATTATAAGATGTTACCCGAACTTCGAGTGTATCATTTACAACGATAAGTCGCCCTACCTGCTAATCTGTGTGGCTGCCCAACGGCCCACGTTACATGGCGATCTCTGCCTACCTACGGCTCAGGACCATTCTGCCAGTCGTGTAAGACTGCAAGGAACATGTAGGAAGCTGGAACGGACCAGAGAAAAAAAAAAAAACCTACGGTTTAGCAGGTTAAAATCAAGAAAATGGGCAAATACGCGACAAGAACGGAGGAAATCATCAACAAGAGCGAACAGAAGCTCCACAAGCAAGAAAGAAGAAACACAGGTATTCCTTTCAAATTAAAGTGAATGAACAGTATAAAACTTTCATAGACATAAACTGTGTTAAAATGTTTAGTTTAAATTGTATACACAATATCACAATATGTGTATCATTTATTTCTGCTACGCAAACATATTGCAGCATAGTAATATATTCTATAGTTAAAGGTCAAGTTTATTTAAAAACACATATGCACAATGTAATGTAGAAATACTACATGGGCCGTACACTTCGCAATTTTGTTAATTGACGCAGAAGTTTAAATATTTTTTTTTTTTAAAGAAGACGTATATATATATATATATTTATACACGAAACAACGAAGATATATGTTATATTTCTTTTTCATAAGTTCAATTACGTGCATAAAAATGCATGCGTCTTCACGTTTTAATAAGCGCCATACAAGAATGTTGCAGTTGATATTGTTTATTAAACGAACAAATAAACAATAGCATGTATGTTTAAACTAGTCGCGAATAAACAAACATCGAATTCAAATTAAAAATATGTATGTATCGACAAGATAGTTTAATAATACTAGAGTCAAGTTCGCTTATATGCAAACACATCATTTATTTCTGAACGATGGTACTTGGCATTGAATTTAGTGCCGACGCATTCAGAAGTTCGCAATGAAAAAAGAATTAATTTTAAATTAGAGAGACCAATATACGAGGAGTAGTGTATTAATTTTATTGGTAAAGATTCCGAAAATTTGTCACAAATGCCTTAGAAGTTGATTCCAATGCCATAATGGTTAGTAACGGGACGATACGATAGCATCCTAATCACGTCTGGAGCTCTATAAAGACGACAGAGACCTATCGATTGTACCTTTACGACACCAACAACAGTGCAACCTACAGGACAGATCATCCTAGAGTTGTGGACTTGGCGAAAACGTTAACCAACCGAATCAGACAAACTTCAAGTAGGGAAAAGGCAAAAAGACTCCAATTCGCCCCTAGGTCGTGACGAAGCAAGCATGCGCTTCCAGGAAGTGATCCTGCACGACAAAAAACGCTCTCAGAATTTTTTTTTTTAGAGACAGTTATAACAAAAGTGTGTTTTGTTAACTGGTCTCAAGTTTTTCTAGATTGAAGAAAAGGCTTACAGCATAAGGGATCAGCAGCACGTGCCACCTTACTGTAGCCAGAATAAGCTTCACAAGATAGTTCTGCGCAGGAACATGACAGACACGAAATATGTGCTGTCCAGGGAAATACACGAAAAAGTGATTTCCAAAATAATTTTTTCCCATGGAGGAAAATAGATAGAAAAACGGAGAGTCGATTTATTTTAAAGTATGGTTGGAAAGGGAGCATAAGAATTGGGAGCAAACGATCATGCACAAAATTGAAGACAAACAATCAAGTATAAGGAATCGAAAGCGAACAATCAAAGCAAGGAGTTAAGACAAACAAGCGAACATGAAGAATCCAAGACAGAGAATCGAATGCGAAAGATTAAAAAATTAGAAGGAAGAATTGCAAATACAAAGTAAGTCAACTATTAGATATATACGGAAACATGATATAGAAATAAAATACAAAAAGCGAACAGACTAACAAGATTGAGACAGTGTACAAATTACAAAGGCCCGATTATTATAGTTATTTTTTTTTGTAAAACGTACTATGTAGCAGTACATTGAAAATTTATTTAAAGGTTTTAATCTATATTATATATATTTAGTACTACAAGTTATATTAAACATTATCATTCCTAGAAATAAGTATAGATGGGTTAGTTAATACTATTGTTAGATTAAGTGTAAATACGTTAGTAAGAAATAATAAACTTGTACGCATATAATGAGTGAACAACTAATTTTAAGGATAATAGGACATTTATATATATTTTTTTTTAATGATTCACCATATTTTAGAATAGGAATAGGGAAGGTAACCGGAGAGAAAGGTTTTAAAGAAAAGCAAACACCTTAGTGTTGGTTTTCTTTAAACCCTAAGGAGGGTGGTGTGATAACGCAATATGCATGTATATGCAAATACTCTCGGACGAGGTTATATCCTCGTTCCCTTTAATACAAAACAAGTGTTTAATAAATACGACCTCAAGCATGTATATATTATGTATACATACTGCGGTAGGCCAGGGTTTGTTATGGCCTAATTAACTCTCCGAGGACTTCTCTATTATATATATAGACTGTAGGATAAGTAAAAGGGATTCAGAACATTCAGAGTAATTCAGAATGATTCAGTATCTGATAGAGAACTAGACAGACAATATCTGTAATAGTAATAAGTCAGAATTGTATCTATTTATAATGTACATAGTTTGTTAACCAATTTCTAAGTGTTGATTAAATTATAAGATGTTACCCGAACTTCGAGTGTATCATTTACAACGATAAGTCGCCCTACCTGCTAATCTGTGTGGCTGCCCAACGGCCCACGTTACAATGGTGTAGAAATCTAAGAACGAACTACATTGCCATATAATAATTAAGATTTACTTAATTACATGTTAATAATTTCAAGAATTAATTAATCTTAATTGAATTAATTCGGCTTTTACTTGGTGAAGATCCATAATTTAATATAGAAATAAAATTAATAGTTCAAATCTTGAGTTTATTAACATTTCTTCAATACGAGAATTTACACAAATATTGGGTGGCCCATCTAGCCAACCCTTATTGTTACACTATTGAGTAACTAAACATGTTTACACATAAATTGTTTTAATAATGTAAATGTACATTTCTGATTGCTTTAAATGAATAAATTTAACAAAGGCGAGTTATTTAAATTCAACTGATCGTTAAGTAAAATTTGGGATTGTAATTTCTAAACTTTCCAGTAAATTTAATTTTGTGCCTTTATTTGCTAAATGTAGAATTTGAAAATCATTAAGTTTTATTTCTATTTTACTTATTATCTTTATATTGACATTTGTATAAAATGTAAATGCTTGCATATTCCAACTTTAAATGAATAGAAGATTAACTAATTACTTAATTACAGAAGCAAACGACCCATGCACTTAGCATTTATATATTTCCAATAATTTCAAATAGAGAGCAAATAAATTATATTAGGAGTATAAATTAATAATAACATTATTAATAGCATTTTAGAAAGCTATATTTATCTTTTTACCTGTCTTCTTAATTCAATTGAAGAGAGCATATTATATATAATTTAATAAGCACAATAAAAACAGTGATTTAACGTTAACTTACAATTAAAAATCTTTTCACTATCTCAAAACAAATCTTCTAACCGCCAGTTTGGTCTGCTAACAGGGTTGCGACTCAATAATATCTTTAGACATGACCTTATTTTATAGAAAACTTATAATCCTGTAATAATTTAATAAAAATAATCCGTCCAAGAAAATATGTTTATGTTTTATGGTTTCTTATATAATTCCATTACATCCCAAAAGTGTGTGCATTATTCCTGCGTCATTTTTACCCGAATATAATCTAATAAACATGAACTTGCATAATGTATCTTTACAAAATAATATAGAAAACTTCAGTACTATTCTTTCTTTGTTTTTGAATCTAATATAATACTAGAGTATCATAAGAGTTAAAATACAAAATATTTTTATGTTAGAAATTTTAAATATTAAATTTGAAATATTATCGCGCCGATACTTCAAACAGGAAACACGCTAATGTAAAGAGGGCGCTGAATAATTATAGGAGGGGATTGGGCGTGCGTATTGGTTCTCCCTCTCACAGTCGACGCCGTTTTTCTCGATTTCTCGTCCATTTTGAATATTACTTCAATTTGATAAGTAGCGTCCCGAGAATTTTTTGTATATTTCTCGTTGTCCTCTAGTAACTAAGTGTAATTTTATACAAGTAAGTTTGATTTTAATATTTGTTTTGTCCTATATTAATTTAATTTTGAAATTTCATAAACCAGCTTCAATTTCATTTACATAAAGTTGTTCGCGTTGTGCAAAAATTGCCGGCATGTTTGATTTCTGTTTCGCCTCATTTAATTTTTACTTTATGCATAAATAATTCCAATATTCGTCGTGGTTGAAGTTTATTATTAGTTTCATAATTAGTATATTATTGCATGGGTTTGGTGTATTATTGGATGGATTCAGAAATTTTGCAAATATTGATTGGCGTCTTTGTCAAGGTCAATAAACTGTTCATTTTGTAGCTATGTCTGAAGGAGCTTCAGCCGCACCCGTTGCAAATACAAATCCACCACAACAAAGAACCAATACTACGCCTGGTAGCGGTGGCGGTACTGGAGGTGGTGATCGGGGACCTCCTGGAGGCAGAGGAGGCGGCGGTGGTAGAGGTGGTGATCGTGGAGCCCCAATGAGGGGTCGCGGCGGTGGTGGTGGTGGTTTTATGCGTGGCCGGTAAGTCTTTAAGATTAATATGTTCATGAAATATAGCCTGGAATTCATTTTAAATCCACATTATATTACACTGTGTTCAAATAATAAATTTCTCGATATACTTTCATTATATATATGTCTTACAACATTAATTTGATGAATTTTTGTATTGATACAAAGAGATGAGAAACGTGCAACACTGGGAAATGTGAGTATTAATCCAGGCCTACAAAATCATAAAGTAATAGAAAATAATAATATAGGTAACATAAAACCTGCAAAAGAAATTGTTAATAAAGACATTTCACAAAATCAGTGCAATTCTGATATTGCAGCTTCAACATGTGAACTAAAATCAATAAATGTATTTCCGATAGAATCTAACGATGAAACTATAGATTCTCACAAAACAAAAATCCATAATTTATCAAAAAGAAAGCGTAAGAAAAGAGAGGAAAATGCTCCTTGGAAGACTGCAGAAGTAATGCTTTTATTGCAACAGAAAGATAAGCTTTTGAGAAAGTTCAAACAAACTCGAGATAAGGCAGATTTTGAAAGTTACCGCAAAATTCGTAATTTAGCCACAGGAAAAGTGCGAAGAGAAAAGAAAAAGCTTGAAACCGAAGAGAACAATTCTCAAAAATATAAACTAGGCTCTGATCAAAATAAAGACACTGATACGAAGTCTATACCACATCTGCTAGAATTGAATATCAAATTCAATCAGAGTTTCAATAGTCAAACTGATTTCATGTAAGTAATACACTTTATATAAACAAAATCCACCAGCAATCAAGATGCTGTTTATTTTTGTTTAAAGTGTATCTACTTGCTAATGAAATAGTGTTATTTAAATTGTTACATGACGGATTTTAAAGTAAGAATTCTGCTAACTTTAAATCTAGAAATCGTAACATTAATTATTCTAATCTGATATGAATAAAAAGCGGTTCCTTGACATCATTTTATGAACGCCAAACTGTTGAAGATATCAAGATATTTACATAAGTTTTACATTATCAAGGCATTACTTCTATTTTTAAAGCTACAAAGATAGCTAAATTCGTATTTTTTAGTCATTTGTTCCATAGCAATAGAATTTGTTATTGTTTTGAATTAAAGAAAATGTTTTATTTAATTTGGCGCCAAAAGTAAAACAAAATTTATTTGAAATGTAGTTGTGAAATTTAACATATTGAATTATGTTGATAAAAAATTGTTGTTTAACCATGTTATGTTAAAACAAATTAAGAAATATTTCTTACTGTATTATGAAGAAAATAATCAAAATCTCTTTACTTTTAAGTAAGCAATTGTCTTAGTATATATCAAATGTATAACTCATTGCTATATCCTTCAGACTTTCTTTTTAATCAGCGGCTTCCATAAACTTTTTCTTGCAGTTATTTTCATTTATATATTTAAAAAGAAATATGGTATTTTGAAGGTGTGTGTGTTGTAGAAACAAATAAAAACCTATTAATTACAGTAATTTATATTTGAATTCAAGACTTTTAGGCAAAATATTTCAAAAATTTTGATTGAACAAAAATTATAATTAAATGGGTAAGAGACTTGAAGTGAGAAAATCTCCCAATTGAAATAGATATTTTCATGTGGGAAACACTTATGTTTAAATGGGGTGAATCGATTACCTATGTTAAATCATAGATTTGTTCCAATTAGGTACCGGTTTAGTTATGGTACGTGACTATTTTGAGGGCAAACGTTAGTTTTACTCTGCTTTTAGATTCGTGATAATTATGAAGAAGCTGGAACGTATTACTAGGTTTGTTTTGCTTCGCAATTCTGAACAGTTCTAGAACTACTACGCAATCGTACTCGCTGTTTGGTGTTTTGGTTACATATGAACTAGTTCGGAATTTTTTGTCATGTTTTGGTTGCAAGTATTAATTCGGAATAGTTCCAGAACCGTTCTAGCAGTTCTTGCTCCAGAATTAATAGTTCGAGCTGTGTTTATCTGCTTTGACATTTTTAAATGTTTGTAAAAGTTGCGTTAAGTCTCCGATAAATATAATTAAATTATATAACATTCCATTTAAGAAAGGACCAGATGGCGCGGCAATCTGAGTATAATTTACACAGGAATTTCAAAAAAATAGATAATTTGTATGTGAGGTTATGTACCTACTAACTTATACAAAAGATTATTTTTGACGTTTGTTTATTAACATATTTATTATTAAGATAGGCTTAGACTTTAAAAGTTTTATTCAAGCAAGAAGCGGCAAATATATACCAATGCAAGGTATTATATAAAATATTTCAATCAATATCTTCTAATCTGTTATTTATTGTTTGAAGGTGTTGCATCCACAATAAATTTGTGCGTAAATACAGTGAGAATGTGTTAAAATTACGACAGGAGAAATATTTACATCTTTCTTTGATTTTATTAGAGAACAAAACTTTTGTGTAAATGTGAAACAAATAAATTTAAAGGATTGATGGTGATAGTGTACATATTATAATTATCATAATATTTGTGTATCGTTTAGCTTAAAAAATATAGCATTTTACAAAATACAGTTATTTTAATAGTATCTATAATGAGAGAGCAATAAGGAAATTCATTCTCTTGCACATCATTTCACATAATTTGGATAAAAATTTTTATACATCTAAAAAAGTTATTTAAAAATATTTTCATTTTACAAAAGTAAGTACATATTAAAAAGGATAAAACAGCAATTTTGCACCAAAAGATAGGTAAAACATAAGCATTTTTCCAGTTTCAGTATTTGGTTAAACATGTGTTCGTTCCTTTATTTCAAGTTATGACTGATTAATACTTACTTTTTTGCTTATGTATGGGATAAATTGCTACTATCGTACAATGATTTTTTTTTGCTTTTAGCAGAGATATGGTTTGATTACAGTTCAGATTTCAATTTAATTGAGAGAAAAAAGAATAAATAAAAAGAGAAATTGTTTTCATGGGAACCTCCATGTGTTCAGTAAAAACAATTTTTTTCGTAAATGTCTGAACACAATGAGTGTAAAACCCTCTTTTATTAGCATAATATACATTAAATCTTTTACCTACACTTACATAATTTCATTAAAAAAATTATATAATAATTTCCTACTTAGAAATTTCATTCATATTCCACAATTATCACAATATCTGGTAGTTACTTGAGACCTAGGATGTCGAACAATTTCTGAAGACCTGAAAGAACAATCTCATGAATGTATATTGTAAACATTAATATAAAATTATATTTAGATTATAATTTATTCACTATATTAACCAAACTATACAATTTCTAAGTATAAAAAAATTATATCTAACACACACACGAATCTAAATCAAGAACATCACTCACACATAACTAAAATTTAACACCACAGTTCATTATGTTACATATTGTTCACGAATATATATATTGAAAACTACTCATCTTCAAGATCAGAACCTGAATCTAATGAAAATTCTGAGGATGACCCAGTATTTACAGTAAAAGTCAAATTTTCTAATACATTTTCAACAATATTATCTAAATCATACATTTTGTTTTCTTCTGTTATAACGTGATGAATGCTATTTTTTCATGCGTCAGCATCAACCATGTCTAATCCTTCTAATTATAAATTTCTTACTTCGTCCAATTTATATGTCTTATTATTGGCTGCAACATGATGCTTGACTTGAGCCCATTTAAGTTCAATGGGGTTAAGATTACAGTGATATGGAGGTAAACGTAAAGCTGTACGGCCACTTTCTCTAGCTATTTCATCGACCACGAATGAAATGGATGACAGGATGTGTAATTTTTTACAAGCTCAAACAATTCAATCTTTAGCATGGAATTATCAGCTAGAATTCCTTTGGTTAAAAGCCATTCAATGAGTGCCTCCTTTTTCCATGATAAAGTAGGTGACTTTTTTGTTTTAGTAGAATGATAAGGCATATTATCCATTACTATAACACTATTGGGCTCAAGAGAAGGTAATATATTTTGCATCCATGTGATGAACATCTCACTATTCACATCTTCATGGTAATCTGCAGTTTTCTTGGATTCAAATAATAACAAACCCCCATTTTTCCCACTTGAATTCTAGTTTCTTTAGGATTCTCCAAAGTGATGTTCATTTTAAAGGAGGTAAACTGGCATCCGCTTTAATAGGTTCACATATTTTTGTGCAAGTTGGTAACTCATTTTTAAAGAAAAATGAATGCACGTGCCTTCTAATCGTACTTTTTGATACTTCATCTAATTTATTGTAAGCATCTCGGCAACTTCGTTTTCTTAATGGAGGCTGTCTAACTCCAGACATTTCAATTTCCTTAATAATGTCAAACATAGTATTTCTACCAATCCCTACTTCCCTTGAAGTTTGACGAACAGCAGCTGTTTTGGACATGTTAACTTTGTTCTTAAAATACACATTGTAAGCCATCAGCCTCTGTCCACTTTTTACATATTTTCCTTTACGATTTTTTGATGGACCTGGTAAAGCGGCGTCATCCATGCTCTAAAACGATTGCGATTAAATAAATGAAATAAATAAATTAATGAGTGATAAAATATTTTTAGAAAATGATGTTTTCACTTTATAGTCTCTATAAAGAACTATCTTTAACAAATATTAATATTAAATAGCACAATAAACAACTAGTAAAACATCCAATTGACTAGCATTGACAGAAATACCGGTCAGTATTGACAGCAAAACGCTAATTTGACAGAACTAAAGAAACATAATTTTGCCTGTATAAAGGCGGCCTCTATTTTAGCCAATCACAAGCTCTTATTTTAAGCCCTATCTTTCCCAACGGTTTATTCTTATTTGGAATCGACGATAGAAATATAGAGAATTTGAAGTAAAATATTTGAGTGCATTAATTAATAAAAAAAAACATGGCAAAAATGTCGAGGTACGATCATTATCCTGACTGCAGCTTTGATACTGATTTTCTAAAAATAATATTTTAAAGTAAATAATTCTAAAATATTTCATATTTTACCATTATTTTATTCATGTTTCTTTTTTTTAATAATTCTTGGCGGGCAATTATGAGGTTCCACAAAAGTACAGTCATGCATGCAATTATGCAGAGATAAAAATTAAATCTTTTTTGTACTTACTTAAATTGCTACTAGATGGCATACTAGTAAAGTTTCAATGTGTTTTGGTTTTCTTGAGTTCACTCAAATTTAGATCAATTCTGGAATTAACAAGGTTGTGCGCATCGGTTGCGTAGTTGTGTTACTGTTCAGAATTTTGAACCAAAACAAACCTTCTGATCGTTTGGTTATCAATCTATTTTGTAGTATTACCAGCAGTAATAATTGTAGTAATCAACTTTGTTTTGTACTATGATATTGTGTGATATTACTAGCACAGAATCCCTGACAGTTTGATGTACTTTTGTAGTGCGCATGTGCAAGCAAATGATTAATTTTGGTATTAGTTTGCAATTGCGTATGCTAGAACAAGCGAAACATTATGCGCGACATCTGCCCCAAATGTGTGATACTAAATAGCAAAAAAGTATATAGTTCCCATTCCCGATCATTAGGTATTCTGGCACCATAACCAATTATAACGTGTGTTCATTTGAAAAGTCAGTCTAGGTTACTTTGAAATTTTGATAGAATAAGACGCATATATATTAGTATGTGTTTGTTGTTCCGTAAACGTAAATCCAAATGACATTTGATAATATCAATCACATTTGTTTTTTATTTGTATGTATGAAACTGTCAAAATATACGACTTCGTAGGTTAAGTAGTAAATTTCAATTTACGACATACTTCAAAATGTTTTCAGTAAATCACATGCTACTAGATTGACTTTTCAAATGAACACCCGTTATATGCTTAGCTTATAAATATTATTTTTTTTTTTTAATTCATCTAAACCACTTTTCCCGTTAAAAAGAAAGTGATATCGTTTACGTTAATACACTCGAATTGGCCTAAAATACACCTTACCTGTTACAGCGTTATGCGCATGTCCCAAATTTCAAATTTTATTAAAATCCAGGAGCTGTTCGGATGATGCACAATCAATCTGTACTACAATTTTCGTCTGCTAGAACAGCAAGAAATTAGTAATTTCACTTGCCATAACACAATATTAGTATTACGCATGCGCTATACAATACCTAATAGTTTCTTACTGCTGCTAGACCAAACCTATTGCTATTGCCAACTGTAGTACTCACAAGATGAAGTATGTAATGCGCATGTCAGTACAAACAGTACCTGCTTCATTCTGAACTGTTTTGAAGGTTCAGTGATTGGTTTGTGTACGATCAAAATTTAGTTGAAACTCTTTTAGTATCGTTCTATGTTCTGTCCAAAATGAAGTTGGAACGCATTTTCTACAGTGCGCATGTCCGGTACCGTCGCTGTACGGTTTTTCTAGAGAGTACAAACCTCATATGTACTCTTTTACATGTTGTCTTTGAAGAATTACTTTTTGCAATTATCCGAAATGTTGTAGAGAATTAGTATGATAACCAGTTTTTATAGACCTTTGAAAAAATCCAAGCAGTGCAATGTTTAATACAGAAAAATCTTAATTTATAAACTATATGGTGTGTTTTTGTTTCAACTGTCGCCAGGCAATTATTTATTAACAGGTAAATAGTGCGTAATACACAGGTGTTTTTGTTAGAACGACCAATAGCCAAATTTTAATTGGCGCCTATATTGCTTGGCTTGAAGATCAGTTCAAACAGAAAATAATAGAAAGAACAGAATATGTGATACTTCTTGTGTCCTTAAACCTATTTCAAAAATATAGTAATATACACTCCGCCAAAAATAATTATGGAATCACTCAATTTTTTTTTTTTAATATTAATTTTTTTCAAAATTTTATGTTCCATAACTAAGTAGTACACAAACATTAAAAATATAACTAAAAGCAAAGAAAAAAACCAAAGGCCGCAACTCGATAAACTGAAAAACTAACACCCACGCAAAAAATTTAATTAACGGAAACTTGAACTAATACTGAATATTTCCGCCCCGGGCCCGTATTACGGTTGCCATCCGCCTAGGCAAAGACTCAATAAAACCAATGATGGAGTTTTGACTCACCTGGTTCGTTCCATTCTTCAGTGACCTCTGCTTCTAGTCCTTCTAGCGTTCTTGATGGAACTTGTCTGGTTCGTAGTGCCCACCCAATATGGTCCCAGGCATGCTCTATTGGGTTCATGATCGTTCTTTTATCTGGCCACTCCAAAATACGTATCTCAATCGCATTTATGTAATTTTGTACAATGTTGGGGATGTGGGGGCGAACGTTTTCATGCATTAAACGGAAATTCGGGCCTATGTAATGTCCAAATGGAACCGAAGGTGGCTCTGAGATAATCTTAATGTACCTATCTGCAGTCATAGCGCCATTATGAATAACCTCCAATTCCATCTTAGCCTCGGAAGTTATATCTTCCCATATCATAATCGAACCACCTCTGAAACTTGTTATTTGCCTGAAGTTGCACTGACTGAAGTGATCACCATCTCGTCTATATACTAGCAGGCGTCTGTCTGATGGGAACAGGCAATACCTAGACTCGTCTGAACAGAATTTTACCCCAATCTTCAGCACTCCAATCACGATGATCTCTCGCAAATTGTAGTCTGTGAACTTGGTGTTCTGTAGTGAGTATGAGGACTTTGGACGGTATTCTTGCACGTATTTCTTGTTCTTTAAGTTGGTTCCTTACCGTCTGAAACGCAACATTTGCATTTCGAACGGTAAGCAGCTCGCTTTTATCTGCCTTGCAGTGCAATGCCTTATTCGGAAGGCTGTAAATCGTAAAAACCAATCGTCTATGGCCGTAGTTGATCTCTTCCTACCTTATCCTGGTCTCCTGTTATATCCCCCAGTTTCTCTATACCTGCGCACCAGTTCCGAAATTATTGATTGTCGGATACCTAGCACCATACCAACGTATCTTTGATTCCTACCATCGTTAATTAACGAAATGGCTTGGACAATTTCTTCGTGACTCAAATTACGTGCATTACGCATTGGGGGACCGTCATTCATCTTTACCGAACCAGGCAAGAGGGTTCTACATGGATACACGTGATGTTAAAAGAAAAAACTGTAGTTTTAAACTTACCAATTTTTGAAAGAAATGAGAAGATCAAAGCACCTAAAGCTCACGAAATTTAAAAAAAAAAATGAATTTGAACTCGGTGCGTGACAATGTCATAAAACCAGAACAAATAAACACTATTGCAATGATTTAGTTTCCATAGATAAGGTGATTCCATAATTTTTTTGAGGAGTGTATTTAAAATAGAACCGCTTATATTTGCAGAATACAGAATGACAATAAAAATACGTGATCGTTTGAACTATAAATTTTTATATTACAATAAGTAAAAATTTAATTGCTTCACATGTAAAAATAAAAAAAAAAACTGGTGATTTTTGTATATGTATTTTCAAGGATACATATTAAACGAAAATTAATATACAATTCTCTTTCATGATGCAAACTAACAAAGGTAATATAAACATTGCTAAATATTACATGAGTTCTATACAATCAAAGCATCAATATAATTTATACACGCGAACTATAATTTTCAAATGAAACCGTCACATCGCTGTAATCAGTTTTAGTTTTTAATAATTCATGCTTTAGCATCCATCCCACAATAGCTTAACGCCAATTACAGGAGGCATCGTCATGCCACGAATTATTGCGCCTGCGTTCGTGAAATCGATAAACTAAAACATGCAACATCTAGTAGTGATTATTGTATTTTGATAATTAGTGGTACGTGTATATTATAATAATAAATTATGAAAATTTAAAAGGAAAAAAAAAGCAAATTATTTTTGTTTTTATATTGGTCCTCCTTGGTTATTTACGCACTCTCCTTGGCGCGTTGTGGCATAGTTTCCTATAAATGATTAACGTTTTCATGTGGTATCGTATCTCAGATCAGTAGTGCTGAATTTTGTACTGCTAATGTCTCATATATTGAGAAAATATCGATATTTGGAAAACTATGGCAAAAATTGAATTATCATCGTCCACTATTGGATATATCTTCTCTTTCTGAAAAAAATAATTTAAGATTTTCCTGTCTCGTGATGAAAAATTAGTGTAATTCTTTTATAGCTAACGTCATTTACTTTTATCAATCGTTTTAATAGTTTGCTGTGCAACAAAAATTTCGGAATTTTGTTGCTAAATCGTTACGTTTAATCGCAAAAAATACTTAGCATTCAAATGGCACATTTCTTATCAAAACAAACCAGTTTTCTAAACAACAGATTTGTTTAATCGAAAATACTGCCAAAAAGATGGTGTTCTAGCGATTTATAAATGACACGTCATCAATTATTGGTTATAGATAATGCAAATGCCTCTAGGGTTATATAAACAATGAGACAGCAAAATATTTGACGGTAGAATAAGTATGAAGGGAATTTTACATTTGTTAATAGGAAACATTTGGACATATTGTAAATTATAATCCCACTATCACATATGTAAATTAGATGTGGTTATATTTCACATAAACATTTATAAAACATACTTCCTGCAATTGTTTTAAACTTACATGTAATAATAGCAGTAGTGTCCTGATAAGTAAAATAATTAATCCATAGTATATACAGGCAGCGCAAAAATGGTTGTTCTAATCCTACACCACTTTCCGCTAACCACATATCAATATTTACTTCCACTTTGACGCACGGTTATGCATAGGCGTAGAATGTTTCTAAATTTTGTTATAAATATTGGCAGTTAGTCAACCTACTAGACAGCCTAACTGAATTTAGATTTAATGGTCGTGCTCTAGTGTAAACGATTTTTTTTCTGAAATTTTGCGCAAAAATTATAAATATTACCGGCAGAAAACACATAGCATACGACTATGAACAGAAAATGAATGATAGAATTTTGTTAAATCCATTAGAAATAGCTAAGATGCTAACTTCAGATGGTAAACGGATGAAAGTATTGATATACGCGCCGTGGAAAGTGGTGTAGAATCAAGACAATCATTTTTGCTCTCGCGGTATTATTTTATTTTTTTTTTTAACTTTAATTTCCAGGTTATTTATTCATTCTTTAAATAAAATGAACAGTTTCTTGAATTTTTCGTGGTGTATATATATTCTAAATTAAAACAAAATACCTATATTACAGTGGAGGCCCACCAGGACGCGGCGGTCCAATGATGAGAGGACGCGGTGCGCCACGAGGTGGCCCTAGAGGTGCACCAAGAGGAAGATTTACTCCAGGAGGTGCGCCCAGCGGTCCCGGAGCACCTAACGGACCTGGAGGAGATAATGGCGGTCAACGAGGTGGCCCTATGGGCCAAAGACCGATGAGAGGAGGTGGTGGCCCAGGCGGATTTAGAGGTAGAGGTGGGCCAAGAGGCCGTGGTGGTCCTGGAGATCGTGGTCGCATGGGTGGCGATAGAGGAGGCCAAAGAGGTAGAGGTTTTATACCTAGGGGGCGTGGTGGGCCGATGGGTTCCGGCGGACCGCCAAAACGAGGGCAATCTGGACCACCACAAGGCGGACCAGGTGCAAAGAGGCCACGCTTTGATAATACAGGATCAGCAAATGGATTTGGACAAGGGTAAGCATATTTTGAGGTTTTGTAGTAGACGTCAGGTTAACATTTACCTATGTAATTGTCATTTTTAAATTTGTATTGAATTTGATTTGCTTTCGGGAGAATATAGCTCTTGAAGGGCCAATGTATTGTTCGGGGTGATGACAAAATATTATGAAAGGATATTAAATGTATCCTCAGCAAAATTAATCAAATTTTATCATTTATAAAGAAAATATTCTTTAATCAACTACTTGATCAATATTTTATTTGGGGTAAAAAAAAATTATCGGAAAATAGGTTTGGTCTAGCTTGTAAACTTTGTCTCTGACTTCCTCTCGGATTCCTGGTTAAAACTGGGTTGTTGGCACTATTCTTTCCTTTGTCGACGTTTTACCCACTCTTCCAAGGGATATCCTCGAGACTGCTACTGCTGGCTTCAGTTTAAGTGTAACTAGCAACGTCGGTAGTTGCAACCCTGAGGACGTCCTTTACCAGGCGAAACTTCGGCAAAAGAACGAGCTGTACCAAAAACGCATCCCGGGGTCCTAGAAGAAATCGCAGGGAATAAGTTCGTTTGAAAATAGAATCAATTGTCCTGAAGTAGATTTAATAAATATCGTATAGTTTATTGATTTCAGTCAATCTTTAAGTCGGTGTAAATGAAGATTTTAAAATTATGTAAATGTCAATCTTTACAGAAACCTGTAAAAAAAAAAACTCATTATTTTTGTTGACAGGCAAAATTATGGATCGGCCGGACAGGGACAACAGGGTGGACAAGGAGGTTACAATCAGTCACAACAATACGGTCAAACACAATCATACGGACAGTCATACGGTCAGGGTCAAGGTGGATACTCTGGCGGCGGAGGTTACGGCACCGGTACTGGCCAGTATGATAGTAACAGTTACGCACAGTCGTATCAAACAGGCGCCGGAGGTTATGGAGGTTCCGGTGATTCATACGGTCAATCAGGCTACGGCACGCAGAGTGGTGGTGCGACCGATGGTTATGGACAATCTAGTTATAGTAGTGGTGCAGGTTACCAGAGTCAGCCTGGCGGTTTTGACAGGGGCAATTACGCGTCAGCGGGAGGATATGGTAAGTTTTCGTTTTATTCTTTCATTTTACAGGTAGTTAACAAATTATCTGAAAGTGTTTGCATTAGTGTGTGTATACAGATGCTTCGCGAAACATTAGGCGTTTATGCAAAGATACTCTCCTAAAAATATTGGATTAGAAATCTATATTTCAAAATAGTATTGTTTAGTTTGTAATTTACAATTTCATTGACTGTCTCTCTACAGAAAATTAAATATTACATCATATACATATATTTTAATTAATAATATTCAAATGTGAATAAGTAGTTTCTCCTTTTACAAACTGCAGAATTTACGATGTGATTCATCACAAGAATTGTTGGAAATTTTTGTTTTAGATGGTATATGGTTTTGAATAGGTACTTACAGCATATAAACAAACGTCTTCAAATTATATACAAAGAACAGACCTTATTCGTTGTGATCAAGTACCTTAAATATGCACTGCAGGAAAAACACACCAGCCACTTGAAACAGTCTAAAAATTGAAAGGAAAGAAAGAAGACGTGAGTTCGACTCTCGTCAGGGACGAAGTTTTATAAATAAATTCCTCGATTAATTAATAAAGTAGGTACAGTCGGTTCGTTTTACTTAGATGGATTTCGGAGGCATGCCGGTATCTACTTCGGTCAAGTTCGGGTTATGCAAGCGACAAACACAAAGTCAACAGAGAGGTATTAGTATTATTACAGTAAAAATAATTGCATTAATCCCTTTGTAATGGTTCCAGCTAAAATAAAAGAGAGTAAATATAAAATTAATAAGATAGGTCTCTTTGTCGATTTTACATATAATCGGATATCTAATAATTACTATATTATCGCTTGCTGAGGCCCTTCAATTTTTGGTAATACGAGCACAATACAATTCAATCAACGCAGTAAATATTCTATGTAATACGTATGCATCCTTCTCGCCTACATAAAATGCACCGACTGTACTCTCCTTCAATAACTTTCATTGTAACTACTTCATTGTACTATAGGACTCAAATCATAACCGACTTGCCATGTTATCCAACCCTGTAATTGGGAACTATTTTATAATTGCATTATGTAAATCACAGTAACAAAAGAAAAAGGAAGAAAAACATAATAGAAAATTAAAACTGCTTAGAATTTAGCATTAATTCGAATAAATTGTAGGACTTCAAATAAATCGCAATATATTAAATCCCATTTTAGGAAAAAATAATTAACTTAATACCTACCGACAGTTTGCTATAAAACACTTTGGGCACATAAATTATTAAAGCTGTTACTTTGAATCTGACATCCATGATTTTTAATTAATCTTGTGTTCGATGTCATTGAGAGATCTAATAAAATTCCGCAAGTAATGTGTTTGTTATGCAAGGATAATCAATAAAGAGGTGTTTCAATGTTCTTATCTATAAGAAAGTCAAGTTGGGACTGATAATATTGTTCGATTATTAAGTTATAGA
This sequence comes from Melolontha melolontha, assembly GCA_935421215.2. Lineage (NCBI taxonomy): Eukaryota > Metazoa > Arthropoda > Insecta > Coleoptera > Scarabaeidae > Melolontha > Melolontha melolontha. Next base: position 179,114,537 of record OW285237.1, on the reverse strand, counting down.
AACTTTTATAGATTACATTATCAAAAATCTTTGAAAGATCTGTTAATTGGCCTATAAATACAAAGATTATTTGTGGATAGAAATCTCGATTGTGTTTTCAAGTAATTGTGGAAAATACAAACATTTTTGAAGGAATTATTATAGGATTTTCACGATAAGAGTGCGAGCACGTCATTAATGTCGTCTATGCTGCATTGTCAATTGTATTTGTCATTTACAGGTTATGTTCAACAAATGTCATTAATATCCGTTCACGATTCGAAGACGTGCACGCCATCAATGATGTCAAAACAATGTTGCGAGATCATTTCCAAAATCCACTTGCAAAATCGATTTGTATACATTTTAGGTTAGGGGTAGTAAACGCTTATGTCAAACTTACAGTATTTAGGTTATAAGCGCAATTTGTAATATGAAATTATAACAAAATACAAATACGATTTTTCTTGTCTCACAGCTGATTAAGCTTATAAACATTGGCTGCTAAACCCTTTTGGCATTGCAAACCAAGAGTAAACAAACAGACGCAAAATATTACAGAACGTTACACTAAACATTCACACCGACACAAATGCGCATTCGCAATGATGTTGTTATAAATATTATACTTCGTTTATTGAAATTCCGTTGATGACGTGCACGTCTTCGAATCGTGAACGGCGTGTGACCTTAATTTATTCCATCAAATGCGAACTATGGTGTGTCTCAGAATAAGGAATGACTCGAATATTCCGTCAAAACTCGGCCCACACAGCTTAAAATTTGACCTAGCGTACGTGTACACACCTGAGAGTGTAGTTGTTTTTGTAATGTCATTTATTTTTATTACATACTTATCATAACTTATTTCTAGCGTTCCGAAAAAAAATTATTACAAAACTACCGCAAAAATACAACATAAGATTATAAAATTATCAAAATAAAATGAAGTAGAAAGAAACAGTAAAACCTATGGACTATTAGCCTCTTTCATTGTTTCCAACATGAATAATAAATGGTTCTAAGATAATCCTCTATTAATCCATCTAGGTCCCACATTCTACTTTAATTACATGTCAATACAATTTTTCCATTTGTTTGCTGTAACATTTGTCAAGTGTTTCCATTAAAAGCTCTTGCACATGTGATATTTTGAACGTTTTATTTTTTGAAGCAACTTCAATTGCAGCTTTCCCCTAGGAAGAAGTTGGTAGCTTTTCAGCTCTACATGAATGATAAGTTGCTTTGTCCATCACTATTACAACAACACAGTTTTAAGAATCTGTGTAGCTGTACTTATTTTTGGTACAGGTGGATCTCTAGTACTTGTCATGATTTTATTGAAAGTGGAAAGATTTTATTTGGTACAGCGGTAAATAACGATATCAATGACAGAAAAATGCAAGGAAACGTTGACAGGTTATATTTGTATATAAAACATAACCTGTCAACCGGCCGATATTTCTGGATTATTACCGATACTGAACAAGGCTGCAGAAGAGCTAATGAAATTCTTGAGAAATAAGTAGCCATTGGCGGGATATTTGAATCACTCCTTCTTATTCTGAGTCACACAATAATAATAACCCAAATGTCAAAATAATTTTTGTAAATTTCACAAGCTGTCAACGTTCGAGTTGTTTGCAGGCAAACAACATGAAGGCGATATAACCTGGTATAACTCGATTAGTATTTTTAGTTAGTATTTTGATAATTGTATATTTGCTGGACTGAAATGTCTATCAATGACGTAACGTATTCTTATCGTGAAAATCCTATATTAGTGTGACAAAGTTGTTCAAGAAAACTTTTAATACATCCATGGGTTTATTATTCTAAAAGGATAAAAAAAATACAAAGTGAGGCCTTAACCCTTTCGCTGCGCATATAGTTATTAAAGGCGCCAGTCGTGTGCACATCGTTTTCGCCCGATCCGTATATATACGCCCGTAGCAGTTACGAGTCTAAATAAAAACTATGATTTTCTATACTAACTATATATTATGTGAGAGGAACAAAAGACAAACTTTTTAAGACAGATAGTGATCTTGATTGGAAACGTAAATAAAAAGTGAACATTCATAAATCTTATGAGTATTGATATCTTTCAAAACATACGGTTAGACAAAGAGGTACGTTACATTTTGTGCACATATACCTAGAGACACTTCTTTGGAATGTTTCGCACACACAACACATTTCATTATGTTGACTTCTTATTTTCTGTTGCTGGAACAAGAGAAATAAAATGGCGCTCTGTCAAACGCAATGAATTATCACTATCAATTGCTGTTCTTCCACGGTTGGTGGTAAATATCCAAAATCTGCTTTACGAGATCCTTTTGAAATTCCGAAATCGAAATATTTTTTCCAGTTTGTATTTTATATAACATGTGTGCATTCAGCATAAAATAGGTCCACTAAATGAAAAAAAAAATTCTTGTACCACTTCATGGTCCTGCGCACACACTACCGTACTCGGCAACATATCACTCTTGTCGATAGCGCCCATGTTTTCATTATAAATGACGATGCAACGTGTTTTTTTTATTGCTTCATTTGTGCTTCTGTCGATCTTATCCGTGGGGACTACTTCGCTGGTGTGAAAAGTTGACAGCATTGTAACCTCCCGTTTATCTTGCCACTTTAGAGCAAGAAGGTTGCTTGTAGACATATATTCAACGTCACCCTTTTTTATATAATTATTATAAATTGGACTGCTGGACAATAACGTCAACTAATTGTTCACTAAAAAATACTTTGAAATAATCTAATGCCGTACTCGCACCATCCAAATGTGTGATTTTACACCCGGATTTGTGGGTATCAAAAGGATGTATTGTGGGATTTAGATCAATCGATTTCCAGCCAATATCGATATTTTTGGGTCTTTTAGAAGCTTGACCTTTATCTCTAGAATCCGCCTCTGAATCGGAGGAAGAAGCGATCACATCATCAAAATCTGGAGTTGATACCTGTTTCTGTAACCGACTCGTTTGTGATTTCGTCGTCCGTATCTAGCCAACCATCGTTGCGTTCCTGGGGCATTGGGAAGTCGTCCTCTTCTTCATCACTATTGGCTAGTATATTAAACAATTCTTCGTCTGTGAGGGGACGAGAACGCCCAGACATTTTTAGCAGAAACTATTTACAATAGCCCGCACAAACTAGGTGTATTACTTTATGAAACGACGCTCGCAATGGCAATCGCCTGCGCATGAGTAATCGTACTCTACTCGTTGGAGCAGTGTACTAGCGAACACGTATATGAACGGCAGGAACAGTTTAACGTTGTATATATTTTTTTCTAACTGATCCGTACAAATACGTCTGGAGCAGTGAATCGATAATCGTTAATATATGGGCCCGGAGCAGCGAAAGGGTTAATAGATTTTAATTACTCTGTTCATACAGAAAAGAAGTAAAATAGAATGAGAAGTGTACCTTAATATGCGTTGAAAAGTATGTTTCTATTCTCAGAATAACGTATAAAACAATAGCTTCTTTGTTATGTTTAAATTGGAGATAATTACATTGTACATAAAAGCTATCAAGATTGCCAAGTTTGATAAGTTCTACAGCGTTGTTTGTATAACAATCATCAGTAATTATATACACTATGCAAGCATTTTTACGTTTCAATTTTTTTTTTATAAGTTGCAAAATAAATATTTGATAAAATAACTGAACATTCTGCTTAAAAAAAAAGGATAATACTCTGGGTATAAAATTAAATGGAATTAAACAGTAAATACCCTGGGGTATATCATAATTACAAAGTTAATTAGTGAAATTGCAAGATAATTCACCCTGCAACGAATTCAGAAGATATAAAAATAGTTTTAATAGTAATTTTATTTTTCAATCTATACGTAACGTAATAAAATTACATTGAATGAAAGCTGAACTACAATTATTTTATGGATAAACACAGGTTATGGTAAACCCCAAAGATTTAAGTTGGATAATCAAAGATCTTACGAAATTTATTAATATTTTATAATCGTTACAGTGCCTATGAATAAAATGGCGAAAAATAGTATGTAAGCAAGAGGATTTAAAACGAATAATTAAGACTTACAAAAATATATTATTTATTAAAAGAAAATGAAAAAGAAATATGCTGACAAACTTGTAAATTTCATAGGACTTTTATTGCTGCTACTAATACTATTTGTTTTTTACTTCTCATAGCTATTGTTAATTGTTATTTAAGTATTTGACAAAGATTATATAATTCCTGTGTTATCCATTACGATTTCTGTATTATATATCACAAAATGGATTTAATATAGATTTTTAAAATAATAAAGGAAAGTAAAACATCAGTTTTTTTTCTAAATTTTTTGATTGAATATTTACAAAGAGAACAGCAACGGCGTCAAATATGAACAACCGATATGGAAGTTGCCACTGTAACTGAATAAAACAGAAAACAATTAAAATTGTCTCTCAAAAATAGATAAGAGGGAAAACAGTATGTATTATCTTTTAGATGTTTTCTTTTTTTATTTTTATATTTGTTTTATTAGATTATTTGTAGAAAAATGAATATGTAATTAATCTATTGAATTTCTTCTTGACTGAATATTTCAGGTTCAGCAAACCAAGGTAGACGCTACTAATAATCTCATCAAGGCTTTATTAAGTTAATTTAATAAAACATCAAAAAAGACATACAAAAAAAAAACTATTATAAGTGAAAACCGATAAGAAAAGAAAAAGAGAAACGTATAATAATATACATAGTGTACAATTTATGTTATTAGTTTTTATTCTGAACAAAATGTACGTCCCTACTAGATGATTATAAATCCAATATTTTGTAAAATATAGTGAAGGCATATAATTTTAACACAGTATTTCTTCCTTCAATAAATATTACGACTTTTTTTTAAATAATTATCATAAAGTGAATGTGTTTTTAGGTTAAGTATATTATTATGATTTTTGAGTCATTGACTTCCTGATCGATGTTTGTCAGCAAATATTTATATACATAATATTAGGTAGTATGATTTATAATAAGTAGTTGATTTTTTTTAAGAAACCAATTGAAAAATAAAGTATTGTGTTCTTACAACAATCTTTCTATCCTTGGGAAACTTTGAATGACAAGTTTCTTTCCTCCCTGTCCGGCACAAACAAAAAAAGCAATTATTTAAGCAAGGATGACTATCGAAAACATACAAGAAAGTTTTTAACTTTAGAAGAGAACGTGAAGAATGGTTTTTGAAAAATTATATTTAAATTGAAAATGTCTAAACAAAGCATATACAGTTAGGCTTATATACAGTCTGTTTGAAATTACTTTAGGCGTAAATACTATCAAATTTGTTTTTCCCCAATCTCAATATAAAAAAAACTTGAAAGTAAGACATAAATTAATGGGTTATCCATTTCGTGGTTTCAAAACCGTAGGGCTGTCATTTGACAGCTGTCAAATATTTCTATCAACCGAAGCGTCAAATTTTTAGCTGGATGTTTGCCATTTACGAAAATGCATCAAATAATAACAGAAAAGCACGTTAAAATTGTTAAAACTTACTGCAAAAGTGGGAATTCAAACGTAGCCACGTTACTCGGAATTAGAAACGATTTTGACCGTCTTAATAGTCCTACTTTGTAAGCTATTGGCAAGATATTGAAAAAATTTGAAGAAACGGGGACCGTGTTCGATATTCAGAGGCATGTACATTATCGTAATGTACGCTCTGCTGAAAATATTGCCGCCGTGAGTGAAAGTGTCCGAAGAGGCGAATTTGTCGATTCCACGGCTCTCTTACGGCGCATTATTGCGAATTTGGCATCTGAATTTACATATACATCCGTAAGCTCAGCTCACGCAACTTATCAACAACGCAGGAGATACGTTAATTGGCAACTTGGGTAACAGGCCATGAATTTTGCGAGCATATTCTCTTTAGCGATGAGGCACATTTCTCACTCGGTGGGCACATAAATTAGCAAAATTATCGCATTTGGGGCTTTGTAAATTCTTGAATAATTCAAGAGAGACCATTACTTCCAGAAAAAGTGACTGGTGCTTGTGGTCTAGAGGTGTTATCGGGCCGTATTTTTTCGAAGATGACGAAGGAATAACGGTATGGTCGTGTAATGTAGCCTGGTCCTGCGGTGGCTACATCGCTGCGTTGGTACGCAGATGTGTTGATATATTAAATAATATGCAGATAAAGTTGGTTTAACATCGTATAATTAATTTAACACTTATAAAGATTAAACATTTACTATATACATAACTATTAATAGAACGGCAGTCGAAAGGAGAGTTCCATCTCGCACTCGCTACGTCGTGCTGTCTATCTAACTATTTATATCATGACTCTCTGATAGAACGTCTTAAATACGTTGGAGTGCCCTCCTTTTGACTACGTCCTCTAATTGAGAACGCTTGTGTTAGTAAATCAGATGGTCCGAGGCCGTGTTTGTGTATACAATATAAATAAGACCTGGGCCGCACCTTGACTATATCAATAATACAAACATTACCCAACTAGGTTATTACAGTCGAATAACAGACTTTTGGACTGCAATTGAAGATATGGACTTGACGATATGTGGTTGCAGCAAGACTCTGCAATAAGCCACATAACACGACTGATTTGGCTGTATTGCGCGAGAAGTTTGCTGGCCGTCTAATTTCACGTTTTGGCCACCGAAATCATGAGATTTGACGCCGTTAGGCTCTGGGGGTGGGGGGCTATGCAAAAGACCGTGTTTATGCGAACTATAACTGTAGAGCATTTGAAAGACAACCAAGATACCGACCAAAATGTTCCGAAAAGTGGTTTAAATTACCTCAGAAAGATTGAGTGTTGCCACAAATCCCGAGGCGCCCATTTGAAAGATATTGTATTTCACACATAATGGCAAGGTCCAAACTTTATAATAAAAACAAAATTTCATCAAAAATTTTTATTTTGAAACCTAAAAATGGATAACCTTTATATATGCTATAATTATGCAATTTTAACTAAATCACATTACTTTAATGTTATCAACTTATTCCATAAAAGTAAAGAAATTTTTTTAGTTTGTACAATTTTGAAGAAACCATGGTGGTTAAAAATATTCAGTTAAAGTCCATTGAATTTATTGTACACAAAACGTTTTTGTTCCCCTGCAATATACAGCGTTAAAATGTAAAAAAAAAGGAAGTTTTGACTTTGACATGCCCATGATTATTTTTGGCCAGGTTACATATTAATTAGCAACTTCGATAGATATATTTACATCTCGTAAATTACAAAAATTTAATTACATGAGATGGTCAATAAGGTTCTAATCGGGGCTTTGTTTGATGTAACTATTTCAAGAAAGTGGGTGCCTTCATTAAATTACTATTGAAATTGTGTTTTTTTAACAATTTTGTAACATGTTGAGGTTTTATTATCTTCTTTGTAAAGCCCCTACCAATTAACATCCAATAATTTATCAATTCAACCACCTTCAAAGCAAGCCAAAACTGTATTTCTACAACTCTGCTTAGCGATCTTGACAATACATTAATAAACTTTATTGTCCAATAAATTAACTCGTCATATAAAATACAATAATATATCGGGTGCCCTTTTAATACTAAAGCTTACGTTTCGAACGCGGCACAATCTATCCCATTTTCTTAAATAATTGTAATTAAAAAATTTTGGCAATAAACATTTCGAAAATAAGCATATTTTGTTTGATTTTATCAATTTTTATATTTAGGTCAAAAGTGATTAGCGCATAAGACGCTAATGTTGTTGGAGTCGAAATCAAGTACAGTGGTGGTAACTTAACCACAGTTTGACACATGCTGTCAGCTTCAGTATCAAACGGACACCGATTATATATTAACATTCAACATAATCACAATAAAACAATACAATCCTAAATATTATAGAAGCATATAAGTGTCAACGCTCAATAACTGATAGAATCTCCTCAACAGAATATACGCAACTTTCCCGTAAAATTTGTCGTAATTCACGCCTGAATCCATGAAGGCTCGCCGCGTCCATCGATCCTTCCGGCAATTGCTTGAAAAATTTTAGACCCATTGAGACCGGAGACCCCTTTGCAATATTTAATCGATGATATGGTACTTGCAAATCGTTTTTGAGAAATTTTCTTTTATTTATAAAACTGACGGCAATTCTAAGATATACACACTAGGCAGACACAATATACTTTGTTTAAACTACTGCTTAAAAGATGTGTAACGTATATTGCCCATACAACGAATTATGCGTCTCTAAGCATATTGGGAAAATCCCCAGAAGATGATGCCGTACGACACTCTTGAACGTGCCTGTCCATAATATAATCTCAGATTCTTAATGCCTAGTGAGGTTTCTTACAATTTTTATTTGGTAGCAAGAAACGCTGATACACCGATTAACTTTTCGCAAATCCCGCCAATTAATTTAACAGAACATCAAGCACGTTTATGGATGATTTGCGATTTATTGAGATACCACACTCACGTCAACATTAAAATTTGCCCTTTAACTTGTGTGGTTTCTAAAACCAAAATGCCCCCCCCCCCCCTCCCGCGCGCGGAAATTATTGGATTGAAACCAATTGTGAAGCTGGTTCAGAAGTACATTTGCCTTATTTCGTACATCCATAGAAGCAATCTAGCATTATATCTCTTTAACGGTGCGAGCAGTAAGTCTGCCTGACGGAAGTGACAACTTCATTGGTGAAGATTCAAATGTTTGGACAAGCGTGTGAGAGGTTTTTCTATTCGGAATCGGTTCCTCTTAGGTTAGTCTTGAATGTTGAAGTTAAAGTCAAATCGACATTTCTACCTTCTTACGGCGATGTGGTGTACTAACAAAGCCATGCAATAATTTTATACACACTAAGCGGTCTTGAGTCTTGCAAAGCTTTCATTCATCTTTACATTGGGGTCCCTGCTATACACATGCCATAAAAAATCCGGCTACGAACAAACGTTTGTTCACTTCTGTATAAGACTTAAGTGTAGTTCTGTTTTGCAGCTATTTGACTTTAAATCTTGACGTTTACTAAAAGCTAATGAGAATCTCTCTTGTACTTAGTAGTGTGCTGGAAAAGAATTGTCAACCAATTTTTGTATTTCATACAGAGCACAAATATGCTTCCTTGTTTCGATATCAAACTTTTTTTTGCTTACTTCAGCAATACAACAATATACTATCGATACCAATAGCAGCCCAATACTGAATTTAAATTAATTACAAAATAAAGCTGTTTGATTGGAATCTATGACTTGCATATTTAACAAAGTTTTAAACTTAAAACTCTTGGGTAATATTGATAGATTGCTTTGTGTGATTGGATCAAGGTGTCATACATGCATTGTACCCTCTTACAAGTACATGCTAATAAGAGGAATTTATTACTTGAATCAAATGATATACGCAAACTTGTTTACTTGTAATTTTATTTAAATTCATAAAAGTAAAGTTTTTGTCTTTGATGTTTCAAATCAATGTTATATATTATTATTTTATTAAATATAGAAATCTATTCTAAAAGTCTGATAATTATTCTGTATATGCTATCATTTAGACATTTACCTTGATAATTATTTTTAAAAAAATCATGAACATCAAGAAGATATTTTAGACAATATGTGGAAAATGATACAAGACTTAAGCGCAAGTGAATCTTATCGTAGGTATAAAAATTTATACAATATATTTAAGATTCTTCGAAAAATTGTATGAACATAGTGCAATTTTGCATGAAATTGTTCGATTTTTTCTAATTAAAAAATAAAGGAAATATTAAACAGTGTTCCAATTTAAAAATGCGTTTTATTTTGCAAACAAAATTTCAATTTCGTTTAAAGATGGTAAGTTTTTTTTTCCTTTACCTTGATGTCTTAAAAAAAGCTATGCATTGTAAATTGAATAACTGATATTACAAATTCTTCGTATTATGCTGAAGTTTTTTCTCCTATTTATCTGATTCAATATAATCTTAGTGCATATTATAAATTATATAAAAAAATGATATATTTTCTAGTAAAGTGAAAAATATGGAAAATAAATAATGAAATTAATTGTTCTATTTAAGAATATTAATTTTCATTTTATTATTATTAAAATACTTTTGGCATTGGTTTACTACTTCAGAATAATACTAAAATAATAAATAAATTTTTAGAAAATGTTAAATGAATAAGTATTGTACACAGCTGTTCAGGATATAACCCTATGAATTGTGAAAGATAAATCTTGAAATAAAGTCAATGGTGGCGTTACACAGTTAATCACATAAAGAAATTGTGACCTTTTGTTATTACGCAACAAAATTATGAATATGAAATGCCTTCGCTATAATTTTGTTGTCTCATAAGAACTTTAATTAACATATTCCAATCGTTACAATTGAAACAGACATGTAATATACATATCTGTAACTGTACACACATGGATATTCCAATCGTTCAGTATATTTTTGTATATACTTTGTAGGATATGCTAGACATCAAACATTCCTTCTAACTTGTTTTTTGCTTTATCCTTGCATTAAAAAGAAATTAAGTTTAGATTATAGAACATATTATTTACCAATTTTACTCGTTCAACAATATAATAAGCACAGTACGTAGACTTTCACGACCGGCATAAATATCAATGTTTGATTCCAGGCTGTAGTCGCGATTCCAAAAAATTTCTTCCATGCGTTTCGTTCACAGCTACGCTGAACATCATCATTGGCGGTGAGGGCGAAGTATACCTCAGTTGACATCTAATGGCACTTGCGTGGAAAACAATTTTAAGACCAAAAAAAGAAAACGCAGCGTAAAACCAGAGAGATAGACATATTATAGCCACGCCTCGCGCTTCCTGGCTGCCTTTAGATATTAACCGAACTATACTCTTGAATTACGTCGTCTAGTGATACTGCAACCGGGATGGCGAAACAAGTGACGACGCCATTGGGGTCAGTCTGAACACTACCACTCTCGAAAGCCCAACGACCTACGAATAGTGACGTCTTCCCGGTCGGTCGAAGCATGGATAATATATAAATAGGTTCGCGAAAAAAATTCCCTTTCATTTTTTTTTCGCATGCGTCAAACTTTCTAATTGCTCTCCCAGTCGGCCCTGGCGGTAGTAGTAACAATTGGCGGCAGTTTTAAATATTAATTTATCTAATTTTGACACATAAAGTGACACTTTTCAAGACTGTATGACGTTAGGAAACGGTTTACTTTTCGTAACTAGTTACGAAAAGTAAAATATTTCGTAACTAGTGTTGAAATAATATATTGTACAACTAGTGCTGAAAATAGGATATTTCACACGAGCATGAAGTTTGAGCCACGAGCCGTAGGCGAGTGGTTTAATTATGCGAGTGAAATATTTTCAGCACGTGTTGTACACTATACTTTTCCGACGACCGCTTAGTGACAAGAATTAATTTCAATGAAAATAAAAGAATGATTCACAAAATAATGATATGGTGTATTTCATAACAATAATTTGACATTTGAGTCATTCATTTGACAGTTTCCTATTTGTTATTTTATGATTAGTAGGTTGGCACGTCTATTACTTTGCACACGGTTCTGCGACGATTCTAATTGGCCCTCTTGAACTTTTCAGCACAGTTTTAGTTACAAGATAACTTTTCAACACAGTTTTGGGGATACAATGCAATTTGCAATTTTCAGTGCTAGTAAATCATGCGAATTTGTTCTTTTTACATTGTGGTCGTCGGAAAAGTTCATTTCACAAGTTACGAAATATTTTGAAAAAAAACATTTCATCTCAAGTTAATAAAGGGGAACGTTAAATGACACAAACTGGTTAAATTTTTATTTTATGCATTATAAACATTTATAACACAATGTGAACAATTGGTGAGGTTAATTCCTGCACACGTAGAATTCATGGCAGGTACTCTGATGTTATGATGCAAAACGGAATGTGCATTTGAGCTTGATTCACCAAGAATATCATTGGCAATCCTTTTCTTATTTTCTATAGAATTCTCTACATAGCCCTCAGCTACAGTATTGGACTTCCAGCCTCCATGTCGTTTAACCTTAAAAATATCCGCACCAGAATCTGCCAAAAAGGTAGCCGATGACCTTCTGAAGCAGTGTCCGGTAAATAAGAAGGGATTTGGTAGTTTCAAAAACTGAGCAATTCTTTTCGGTAGATTACCGATTGTATTAATGCCAACTGGCTGTGCCCCGCATTTACCATTATTATATTTGACGAAAAACCTATCGTGGTTAACGTTTTGTGGACGCAAAGAAATATATTTTCTAATAAGATCAAGAAAATTTTTCCCTTCAATATTTCCTTCTGTGATCACAAACTCGCGCGTTACTTTTGTCTTTGTATTAGGGATTTTTATTACAAAATGAGAAAACTCGTCTAAAATATCCCCCACACGTAGAAAAGTTAGCTCACTTTTTCGACAAGCACCAGCTATTCCAACGATCAATGCGACCTTTGTCATTAAATATGTTTTATCCTCAGCTTCTGTCATAAACCGGGAGACGTTTTCCTTTGACAAAATATTAGACTTTTTTGCATGGTATCCCTCTGACTGCCTCTTTAGAAATGCATGTAAACTGGCATATTTTGCAATATCAATATTCTTCTTCAAAGACAATTCACTTCGTAACATGGAATAAAGAGTCCAGAGTGTTGAAGCTTTTTGATTCTTTCTTCCCTCGAAATAGGCTAATAAAACCTTCTCATTAACACATTTAATTTTTTTGTCTTTAAACCACTTTCCAAGTTTTTCATAAGCCAAATCGTACTGGGCTTTCGACTTTTGTGGAATCACAGTCGATAATGCACTTTGTGCAGCCTCTTCTATATCGCTTGGTAGTCCACCTGAATCTGAATCCGACATTTTTACTCGTACAATGCACCGAAATATTTAGCTAATAAAAGTAAATACTTATACTTAAATTAACAAACACCTGTCAAGTCAAATTAATTATTATCAATAGCATGAAAACTGTCACTAATTATTTAATACGACTTATGACGTTTAATGTCAGATCAACTGGAAAATTATAAATCTATGTTTTGGTCAAAATTAGATAAAATCTTGTATGAAACACGTTATGAAATGTTATTTTGTGCAACTCATGTCATTTTGCAGGATCTCGCTCGCTACGCTCGCTCGTCCTGCAAACATTCCATTTCATAACTGGTTACATAGATAGCTATTAAAGATAAATTTGACCGCTAAATTAGTTGTCGAATCCTGCTCTACTCTTGTTTACTTATGCAAACAAGAGTAATGTATATTCTACAAACCTATTCTATAGAATTGAATTCCATCCAAGAATATGTGTATTTATATACGAATGAAGAAATTACATGACCTTCAAGCTTTAAATCACTGTTATGCAGCATAGAGAAGAACTACAATGCATCATATTTATTAAAAATTCTTAGTAAACATTCTTAATAAATTTTTTTAATTTCTTATATCTTAATTTTCTATATTTGAAGAAAGCCTCTTCTTTAATAACATTGTTCATATTCCTTAAATCTACACTTTTAATATTTTTATTTATGTTCTTTACCCAGTAATGGACGGGAAATTATATAGAGAATAGGGCGTGGGTCAAAGTATCACTGTGAATTCAAGAGTACGCCTTCTCCGCTGATGTTTACCGTAACCGTGAACGAAACGTGCGGGAGAAATTACTTTGGACCACGGCTCTACAGTTCGGAATCAAACATTGATAATATAATGTTAACCATACGTATTAATCGTCTTAATTTTATTAAATAAAAGGAGCATGCGACCTTGGGTCTGTCGTAGCGCGAAGCTATAATGCAATTTTCAATAAGGGCAAGGTTTCCTAATAAAAGTTATTTAATAAATAAACGCTAGACCTATCTTTCAACTTAGTAATACCGTTATTCGGTAAATAAAAGCGGCTTATTCTCCTAATAAACTATTGGGCACTTGTACCTCTTATACAAAGTTATTTGCCAAATAGCTACTCCGATCACATACTAAAGATGTGTCGAGAAGCGCCGAATCTAATAATTCTCTGTTGATGTTTTAGGTTAGGTGAGATTTAAATTTTTGTAAACAAATTCTGTTTCAATATTTTAGTCTATTTTAAATTATTTGTTTGTGTTAATGGACATTTTTGAGGAAGTAGAAGATATGATTGACAATAATTTAGTTAATTAAGTCGATTTAGCAAACCCTAAGCGTATACTGTACGTTTTCGTGATGACAATTTAGATGTGGACAAATTATGGATTTCTGAAATGGTTTCGACTTTTCAAAGAAGCAGTCCTAGATTTATTGGAAGAAATACGAGATATTATAAATTAAATTACTTTGTAGTGGTATTTAATTTTATAATTAGAGATTTTGTTTTTTACATTGTATTTCTAAACATAATTCTTTTCTTAAGATAAATTCTTGCTGTTTCCTTTTATCATCTGCCATCATTAACCTCCTTTTGTAGATATTAAGAAACAGGTTAGAGGAGATTATACAGTTCAACAAACAATAATTTTTTCCAAAATATAAATATTTAAATGATTTTTGTAAATTATAATAAATTAAGAATTAAATTACTTTGAAGTATTTAATTTTATAATTACAGTTTTTTTTTTTCTTTTTACGTTGTACCTATTTCTAATAGTAAGATTTGTTTTCTCAAGATAAATTATTGTTGCTTCCTCTTCATCTGCTATTATGAACTTCCTTTGCAAATAAATGTTTTCTTTGATTGTTTCGCGTTCTTTTTGCGATTGTTAAAGCCTTAACAAATATTTTTCAGAACTTAAATATAACCTACAATATGCTAACAACCATTAACAACAACATTCAAAGATACTCATATAGGCAACCTATGAAAATTGCCATATGCTAAACATAAACATCACTAAAATCAAGTGTATTTTCGTCTCTTTCTAACACGTCTTCGTAAGTACATCTCTATCTCTGTTTCTCACCCTTCTGGAAACTACTGCGACGTGTTTGTCGAATAACTATTCGTCGAATTGTTGCGATTGGAAAGACTAATTTCTATTCGACGAATAAAAGTACCTAATATATTTATTTGTCGAATAGTTATCAGGAACCTTATTAGTAATTAGTAACTTGGAAAGATCGAGCCTAAAGGTGGCCAATATTTATAACCAAAGTAGTATATCACGTTTCACCACTTATGACTTCTTCGACTTTGCATTCAAATTATTACGCGAGATTGTTATTTTCGGATCAATTCTTAGTATTACTTAAATTACATCAGCGGTAACTTATAACCTCTGATCTGCTCGTTTTAATAGTATATTATACTATAAGGGAGAGAAATGCGTTATTTTGGCAGAGGTGCAATTTGAAGCCCGAGGGCTACAATGCACCGAGGACAAAATAGCATCTCTCCCGAATGGTATATACTATTTTTTCCACGGTCTCATTAACTTAAAAACACATATTTTGTCATTATGAAGTAAGTAGCACCAGAATTATTGTATTCGGATTTGAGCATTTATTTAGTAGTCGTTGAGTTATTGTCATAACAACTACAAAATAAACAATATTAATATTAATTTTGAAAATTGTACAAATGTAACATTTAATTTAAATGTCAATAAATAATTTCAATGTTATCTTTTTTTTGCATGAATCACAAACGTTCTCCATAATGTAAACTCCCTTGGGAGCATTATACTCCCTTCGGAATAATCGACTACTTCTGTTTTAATTTTGATGTCATAGAAAGTGATTTCTACTCCCGACCGTGGAAAAAATAGCATTATTATGATCTATGAATTATAGTTACGGATTTTATTCACGTTCAGGTCTTTCTAACACGCGTTCATATTATAAACATTCGACATCGCAGTAGCCCGCCAGTAGTTTATTAAAAAAAAAACGTATCGCTACTCAACATTTAACCAAAAATTAGAAACTTCATGATTTGAAAGATTTATTTCTCAATAGCTGTCAAAATTTTGGTTGTGTTTATTTTAAAATTAAATTACAAGTATTTAATTTAAAATTGAAATTATAAATATGGTTGGAATATGTTGTCCATTATGTTCAATACATAAATTTATTATCCGCTTCATGTTATTGAATACATTTTCTAACATATCGGCGTTAATTTCTTGGCATAGGTGCATAATATTGTGCTGGAGATCGTGCAAAGTTTACACTGGGTTTTCATACAAATCTAAAGGTGTAAGGAAGGTCACATGAACGTTGTGAAAAACGATCCTTATCAATCTGTCATCAAAAAATTCTCTTAAGTAATTCATGTTAGCTTGTGCAACATGTGGACGTGCCGAAACCTGTTGAAAATAACCAATGCGTAGTTTATCATCATCAAGTTAATTAATGAAAGGTTCCAACATAATATTACGATATCTTTGAGCATTTGTAGTTTGGTCGAAAAAAATAGATCCAATTATTCTCCTTCGACTAATTACTAACCACATACCTATTTTCTCAGAATGCACTGTAACTTCTTAAAGAAAAAAAGAAACTTTTATCAAGCACATAATTATCACTTGTGTTCTGATTAAACCACTGACAATATAGTAATTATAATCTTTAAGTTTAATTGTTGGGAAAGCTTTCTAAGATAAGGTAGACCGGTCTCGAATTGCATTTTTTGCTTTATATTATTTTTCGAACGCTTGCGTGGTCTTTCACATTTTCGTTTTCTGTCAGCGAATCCAGTTTCCCCAAAAATTCAAAACTCATCTTTTCAGCTGCCTTGCAAATTGGTTACAGTTGTGTGCAGAAAAAAGTAGGACAAGTGTTTAGTTGTGTGAACCTATACCACTATTGACACATTTCCAAAAAAAAGTCGTACACTCATATGTCACCTGAATTATAGCATTATATGCCAATATATGAGTAAAACTCCTTTTATATGTTGAAGTAAAGAGACGAATTTCAATAAAATGAATTAACTTTAATAAAATTAACAATCATAACATTATAAAGAATCTACAAATAAACCATATAATATATATAAACTAATATTTCGTCATGGCACCATCTGCATTTAATATATTGGTCAATCGCAAGGGAATAGACGAATACAAGTTTCTTATAAGATTTTCGTTTTCTGTTATTTCATGCCATGCTTCAGTTCAATTATTGCATTCCACAGCTCTTCTCTGTTATTTGGTCTAAAATGACGCTCATACATTTTTTTTTACAATAATACCCCAGATATTCTCAATTATGTTTACATCCGGGCATTTGGAGGGCCAAATCAAAGTTTCGATGTTATTAGTTTGTAACCACTGAGTTATTATTCCTGCCGTGTGTACTGAACAATTATCTTGCTGGAGAATAAAATTATTATTTGGGTGATGTTCACGAAATAATGGTATTATATTCTCCAAAAAAATTAGATATGCCAAAGCATTGAATCTACCATCAATTCTCCAACAGATAGCTAGTCCATTAGCAGTTATAACAGCCCATACATTAACAGAGAAACGTTGCGACTGACCTGCATTAGATACGTATGATTCTTCATATCTAGTATTTCTCGGTCTATACACTTTAATGGGTCCATTGTAAGTCGATTGAAACGTCTTTTCGTCAGTAAAAATTACTTTATTTCAGAATTCAATATCTTTGTACAAATAATTTAGTGCAAAGATTATTCTGCCCTGTTTATGGCGTTCCGACAAAATACTTTTTTTGGCTGCAATACAATTTTTAATGTCTGACATTTGAATTCTTCTGCAGGCTGTTGACCGAGAACCCGGGAAATTTGTTGCTGCAACAGCATCTAATGCACAAGAAAACGGACGTTCTCTTAAGAAATTCACTAAAGCGGTATCATGATGTTCTAAAGAAATCCTTCTTCTACCGCTTCCTTGTTTTCTGTTAATTGTTTGTTCTTGCTCCCAACGGTTTTTGACATTTTGTACGGTGCTTTTATTAACTCCGAAAGTAAACGCTACTTCTCTAATTGTTCGTCCTTTTTGAAGCTCGGAAATTATTTGAATTTTTTGTTGATTACACAATTGTCTTGGCATTATAATAAAACTCTCACTTTGACAACTCAATTTGACACTTAAGTGGCAATTCAAATTTAAGTATGGGTGAACCAAATTTACATAGAAAATAGCTTGTCCGAGTTTTTTCTGCACACAACTGTACTATTAAATACAGCGTTCGGAAATTGCAATCTAAATTGTTGCATGTACATTACAGAAGAATATTACCATACTCTATCCACTTCGAAAATAACTTTTCACCATAAATGCTTTTTGTTGAAGCGTAAACGTTATGCCGGCTTTAAAAATTGTATATTTTGATTACTGACGTTAATTATCCAAAACTTATTTGACATTTGCTGAATTTAATTGATTAGAATTAAGTAAAGACGAATCCTTTATAATTCACAGCAACTGAGATATCGGGTGTGTTATAAACACCCGTTAGTTTTTTTTGTACAGTTTAAAAAATGTTACGGCAAATTTATACTGAACAATGTTTAGAATTATATACTCGACATGCTGTGTATTATTAAATTTTAAAATATGAAAAGTATCGATAAATTCCATTACGATTATTCTAATAAAGATGCATTTTTAATTAAATTAATAACAAAATTTCTATTCATTTAACATTCAAATTAACGTAGGTCCAAAATTTTAGCTTATAATTTGTCATATGAATACCTGAAACCCGTTGAACACATACTAACTTTTTAATTTTTTTTTTAGATTTGTTCTTGTAATAAAGAGCAACACATAATATTACAAACTTATGTCTTGTTATTCTTTTTTGCATGTAGAACACCTTAAATATTTTATTTGTAGCTGAAGCTAAAGAAAAAATAAACACATTCATATTCATAATGTATTAAAATATTACAGAATCTAATACGTTATTTTTCTTACCACACGCAGCAGTTATTGAACAATGTCATGTGCAACACGTCTTCTTTTGTAAATTTTACCTACTAATATTGATGATTAGTGTCTGTAAGCTCCGAGCACTACTTTTGCACCATAGAAAATTATTGCAAACTTGTTATGCATCCAATATGCACAAGATGATGGAGAATTATCTTCCTAAAAAGTGGCAACTGTTTTTAAATCAACACAAATAATGATGTATGTACGAAAAAAAAAAAGATGTACATAAAGACATAATTATAAAGTCCCTGTTTGTTGTGGTCCCCAATATATGCTATTAGTTAAATATATAATAGCCAGTGGAGATATTATAGGTAAAGTATAATACATATATATCTATTTTAATCTTCCTTAGTTTGTTTATAAATACTAAAATATACCCAATAAATGTAACGAAAATGCTGCTCTCTTAGAATTTTATATAAACTTCAAAAAAATATAAGAATACTTTCTGTAGTTACAGCAGCTTGGATAACAAATATTTTCAAGATTGAATATACATTAAATTTACACTGGGGACTTTTCATTTCTTTTTAAAATATTTTTTTATCGTCCCTGGTTTTCTCATTATTATTTTTTAATGTATTTTTTTCTCTAATATTGCTGTTTACGAAATTTTATCGTTGATTCTTTTCTATTCATAGGATGAAACTGGAATTGACCTCGACTATCGATTGAATGGCTCATTGAAATGTCCGCGATGGTTTCAGTTAGAAATCCCTTCGAGAGAGGAATTTGGAGACCAATTGAAGTGACTGATATATTGATACTTTTTTTTTGTAGTGTCAGACTTTTAAATATATTTTTGTAACGAAGTATTGTTTCTTTTATTCTAATATCTGTGTTTATGTTATGACTCGATTGTATTGACCTAGGTTTTAGCAATATTGATCACAATTGATTTTGAAGAAATTTGGTTTTCTCTCGTATGAAGGTGACCTGAAATGTTCCCAGTCTTGCCCATAGATGGCAGCTGTACTCGCATCATTTTTCCCCCCACCACCTGTTAGTACAATTACATAGGTTTATTGCAGACTGAAATTCAGTCGAGGATCCCAAATGTGCATGGTGACCTACTATTCTGCTTCTATTTAACGTACCCGTACAAGCATCCAAGATGATTTATGTAAAGGCGTCCGAAAAGTACATGATCTTGAAAGATCGGCGTGCGAATGCACGTAAAATTTCTAATATTGTAACGTGTCGGTTACATTTTGCACGAGGAATTGTACATGAATAAGCTTTGTGCGAGATGGGCGCTATGTGTGCATTTTCTGAAACATGCTTAGCGCGTTTTATAAAAAACAAGAATTATTTTCTGCGTCGATATGTGACAATGGATGAAACCCACCAGAATCTAGACAACTCCATGGAATGTACAGAAGTCAGTTCTTCAGCTCCGGAGTGGCGCCGGTGTTTGGGAAGCGAAAGAAATTCTGTCGATCGACAATCTTGAAAAAGGTAAAACAATAATTGAGGAATACTATTCAAACCTAAAGAAATGTCGCACGAATGCATGAAAACAAACCCCGCTGGCACAAGAAGAAGATCCATTTTCCGCTAGGACAATGCACGTACCCATAAGAGTGTCTTAACGATGAGAAAATTAGAGATTTACAGTATGAAGTGCCGGAACATCCAATCTATGCCCCAGATTTAGCTCCCTCAGACTCTTTCTGGCTGATAGACGAGTATTTTGAAGCACTTCCGGCGGAATACTACAAGGACGGGATAATGGCTTTGAAACATATCAAATGAGATTATGATGAAAAAGAGTTTTTGAGAACATAATTTGTCATTTTCACCATCAGGTCAAGAAAATTTCAGACTACCCTCATGCATATCACAGAAACTAGCAATGATGCAAACACGTACTTACAAAAAGTGTAGTGACAATGACTCCCAGATTATACATAGGGCATCCAACATCCTTTTTATTAAGGAATTTGTAGCTTGGATAATGGCCTAATGCCATTGTGGTAACTGAATAAAGGAAAATGGCTTCATTCTTACTAAGTAAGGATTTTTTCAGGAACCTTGTTCTCATTGTGGAATTTCATAATCGTCCAAATATAAGCTTGTTTTATTGTTGCATTTACAGATTCTATCACAATAGCCTCAGTAGTTTTCTATTCTAAAAGATTACAATCAATGTTGGACAAGAATTATACTTCTAGATAATGAAATACTCACTCTTATATGGGTACAAAGGACTAACATACATAAGTTAAATAAATAAATGTTAGCATAAAGTTAGGGTAGGATTAAGCTGAATGTATAAATGGCCATATTTATTTATATATTGTCTTTTTAATATTTCAAGAATATGAAAAATAAACAATGCTTGTGCAAAAAAAATTTAATAAACACAAGTTAGTGATACCACCACAGACTTCTACTACCATATCTACTTTTTAAAGCATGCTCTTAATTAGGTACCAGTTCTGTCCTGAAGTAGTTTAGTTATAGAACATGTGACGTATGCTTAGATATTTAGTGTTTTAAGGTGAAGTATGAATGTTCAATTAGTGACAAAATTACAAAGGCAATTTTAGTATCGTAATGGTTTTCTTCAAATCAAATTAGTACTTCATAAGATTAGTTTCCATGTTTACTAAATCTAATGTGAAATACGATTTACGCCCATTAAAAGTTCTCGCAGATCTCTTAACTCTTCCTACCCCATATAACCCCTTTGCCCTCACCATATTTACGAAAGCTCGGATTGCCTAAAAAACTATAGAAAAAAACATGACAATATTTCTTGCTTTTTAAGTGCAAGAGAATAGTATGAAAGTTACATAAAGTTATAATCAGGTAAACATGCAGAATCCAGCTCCCATTTAAACTGTCAGATTTGGCTCATTTACGCATGCGCATAACCAATCATATCGACAAGTAACGTTGCCAAATCAAATATTTATAATAAAGGTTGGTGATATAATGTGATTTGTAAGTTAATCAAACAACATAGAATTAAATTAATTTATTATGTAAACAATTGAGTAACCCTGTTTTCATTAATATGCAATGTCAACAAATATAACTAAGAAAACATCGATGAGTAAATATGAATGAATTGTAAAGTATGTACATATTTGTTGACAACGTTGCGGATAATTTGATATGTTTGTAGCGGGAAATTCGAATGGTAGCTGGATTCTGCAAGTTTACCAGTACATAATTAAAAAAATATTTATCCCAATATTAAAAATAAGTTAAGAAATATGAGTTTTAACACTATGTAAACGTTGCTAGAATTTTCTAATGTGAACTGATTCATGTTAGAAAAAATCGTTGTAAAGGAGTTACAAACTTGCTAAAATTAACATCAAATTGATCTGCGAAGGTGATTCGTGTCATCATACTTGTGCGATTAATTCCTAGATTTGTAATTTGTTTCGATTTCTTGGTATCTGCGGAAATATTTTGCATTTGTGTAATAAATTTAGTTCAATTATAAAGACAATTTACTTAATGTTCTACAACAACATATTAGAAATAATTCAGTGAATCGTTATTTGTTATAAAAAGTTAATATAATCAATAGCAATGAAGGCGTATTTTAAATTATCACTAAATTAGTAAATCTTCTGATAGTCTGCACTTTTAATGAAACACCATGTATAATAAAAAAGGTAACTGTATTTTCTAACTTGAAAGAGTTTAAGTAGACAGGTTAATTTTTTTTTTTAATATTGCTAACGAGATGTGTAAATAAGCGAAATTATGGTCGCCTATACTGCTTTTGACTAAATTCCAGAAAGACTATAGATATAAGATCATAATAAACGAAATTGGGCGATTTTAATTTAAACGTTTGATCGATATTGAAAAAACGGAATTTTCAGACAATTGTACTGCCCTTAAACATTCAACACTAAATTTATTATAATTAATAATTTCTTGCTTTTATTATTCTTAATTAATGTTATAAACATTTTTTTATGTTAATAGTTTTCTTGCATTGCTTACTTTCTCAAAATAATTAACAGTCGGGTCAATTATAATTTTCTCATATTCTATTATTATTAGAGAACGGACACGCTTACCACATGACGCAAAGCCCAGTGCAGTACTGGCGAAAGGCTGTATTTCTAAAATATTTAATTTTATTTATATAATTGGAAAACGAACGGGTGGTGATCTATCTATCTAAAATTACGAAATACATATTTATTAATTAATTTTATTTATATAATTGGAAAGCAAACGGGTGGTGATCTATAAAATTACGAAATACATTTCTCAAGGTTTTCTTCTGTCAATTTTGTTCTCTTTGGATTAAGTACATCCTTATAAATAGAAAACGTCCTTTCTACATCGCAACTGGTTATAGGTGCATACTGGAAATAATTGGAAGATGTTGCTTAAATGAAAAGAAAAGGAATGCACGTGCTATTTCTCTTACGAAATACGATAAACTTATTTATTTTATCTACGTACTCGACACCACTGAAAAGCACTATATTCTCCGAATACAATAGCTGGATTGTCCATTGTTATCGCTGCGAGACCAGGTGGCCGAGTAAGTCAAACAAATACTTCATTGAATTACGCCGGGATGTACTGAGCGACGTTATACACAATTCCAATTGCCGATTGCGTTTTATGGAAATTGCATCCGTTCTCTAATTATTATATACCTTCATGTCTTTCAAATAATACATTAGATTATGTAAAAATAAAATACAGTAATGCAAAATATAGTCTGTTTTTGCTGCTGGAGGTAGAGAAAAGTACATAGTACTAATTTGCGGCCCAAAGAATATAGAAGAGAATAGAAAAGAATAATGTTCAAAATTTAAAAAAAACTATAAACGGGTAAACGTTGGCCTACTGGCGTTTACCCTTAAAGTCGACGCGATCTGCCCTATACCAGGGGGCCGCTCTCTGGGCGAATGGATGATCTCGTCGGCACCTTACAGCAGGTAGGCGACGTGGGCGAGACTATAAGTAGTTCTCTGTTCACCGAGCTGACCATTGCCAGTTGGCAGGGGAATCCCTCGGGGTTCCTGAGGAACTGGCTGGTTGTTACTCTGACCTCTGGGGCAGCTGTATTACGCCTCGGTGAAGTCTCTATACCAGGTTTTCTGGGACAATGAGTCATCGGGTGTCGGAGGTATGAGGTAGAACTTCGGTTCGGCCGTTGCCCGTCTTTCGGCTTCCTACACGGGCCAGCTGAACAGATTCCGCAGTTCGGCTGTTAGGCCCCCTTGACCTACCCCATACCATCTAGGATCAGTCCAAGTGGGTGAACGCGCGGTCCGGGGCTACAAGAGAGTGGAGTAGTGCTTCAGATTACTGAGCACGATGGATACCCATCAAACGTTGGCGAAGGAATTCACCTAATATGGGCACTGCGGGGGGAGTAGGGCCAACCGGTCTGGCTTGCCGGTCTACTTCCACGAGGTGTCGGACTCGCAGGGGCAGTGTTTCTTGGGAACGGTGTGTTCGTGGTCCAGGATTGTGAGTGCATCGGCCTCGAGATGGGGGGCATCAGCCATCCCCGCCGGAAATCCTAAGCCCCCGGTCTCCAAGAGGAGCAACGCCGGAGGAATTTCTGGTCCCTGACGCCTTAGGCAATAGGCGAAATGTGCGAGGAATAGTGAGGTGCTTGGACATCCGACCACGATTTTAGAGTGGGTGCTATACTTGGGAGTGTTGCTTACGATGCTTATCCTGTAACGATGAATTCGGGGTGCGCCCCTCTACAGGTCGCGCTTCCCGGGGAAGAGCTATACCTGGAAGCGGTCTAGACGCGGCAGTCATTCTGTAACGAGGAGTCTCGAGGTGCTCTTCACCGGGGGGGGGGGGGGGGGGGGGGACACGGTGCTTTGTACCGCTTCCGACTCCCTCGAGGCTGACGTGAACGCGACTTTGAGAGCGCCGTTGGGCCCGGTCAAGCCCTGGGTTGTGGCAAGCCACTTCCAGCTGCGCGACTACCCTTCGGACTTCGCTCCGCTCAGTCCTCGGGCCAGCGGTAGTAACTATGACCCGTTACAAAACGAAAATAAACAATGTAGCCACCACAGGACCCGGCTACATTACATGTTATTTCTAGGTTAAATGGATAGCTATTAAGAAAAGTAGGCAAATAAGATGTATCTATAAGATAATTTTTTATAGAAAAATATATATATACATATATTCTCCCGACCGAGAATAAAGTGTCATCTTATACATCTGACAATTGACATATATTAGACTACTTTATTCTCTAGGGAATAAAATATTCGATTTTCACTAGGGAATAAAGTGAATGTAAATGGGATTTAAGTAAAACACTTATACTAATTTCCAGTATATATTACACTTTATTATATATATTAATAAATAGATGACATGTTTCGCTACGATGTAGCTTCTTCGGATCTTATATTACTACTGAACACGCTCTTCACAAATGTATGGCTTTTTTTTTCCAAACTATTTCAATGGGTTGCACTTGTCTACATTAGAATCGTCTCTTACCGATATATCGTCTAAAGTTATTGTTATTTTAATATTTAATGAAACCAGTTTAAAAGTGGGGAATTATTAAGGTCTAATTGGTCATTTAACAATATATCTGCATATTTAAGTTTATTTATTTCTAATGATTCCAGTAAATATAACTTTAATCCTTTTTGTTGTGACTGTAAAATTTCGAAATCTTTATTGAAACTATGATTATTTTCCAACAAATGAAGTGCATAATTGGAATCTGTCTTTTTGTTAATAAAACTTTTAAAATGTTCCTGTATTCTTTTCTCAAAGCTCCTACCAGTTTGGCCTATGTATGTTTTAGGGCACTCTTTACGTGTTAGTTTGTATACTCCGGATTTATTACTTTTGCTTGTCTTGGATTTATTATTTTTTATGAATAATAATGATTTTATAATAAATCCAAGACAAGCAAAAGTAATAAATCCGGAGTATACAAACTAACATGTAAAGAGTGCCCTAAAACATACATAGGCCAAACTGGTAGGAGCTTTGAGAAAAGAATACAGGAACATTTTAAAAGTTTTATTAACAAAAAGACAGATTCCAATTATGCACTTCATTTGTTGGAAAATAATCATAGTTTCAACAAAAAGGATTAAAGTTAAATTTACTGGAATCCTTAGAAATAAATAAACTTAAATATGCAGATATATTGTTAAATGACCAATTAGACCTTAATAATTCCCCACTTTTAAACTGGTTTCATTAAATATTAAAATAACAATAACTTTAGACGATATATCGGTAAGAGACGATTCTAATGTAGACAAGTGCAACCCATTGAAATAGTTTGGAAAAAAAGCCATACATTTGTGAAGAGCGTGTTCAGTAGTAATATAAGATCCGAAGAAGCTACATCGTAGCGAAACATGTCATCTATTTATTAATATATATAATAAAGTGTAATATATACTGGAAATTAGTATAAGTGTTTTACTTAAATCCCATTTACATATAATGGATTTCCAGCAAGTATCGGCTGATTCAATTAAATTTAATAAAGTGAATACTGTAGTGAATGACTTTTGGTTCATTTATTTAAGTCAAAATTAATTTAACTGTCAGATTGACGAAGCATTTAAATATATCAATCAATTTTATTTTGTAATCGTAATAGTAACATTAGATGAGTTTACAATATTTATATATAGACACAAACAAACTCGTTTTAACTTAGTAACCAGAAACTATGCACATTTTCATGACGAACTAACTTAATTGAATGACATCAGATCAATCTATCAATCAACTGTCAAACTAATTATGAAATAAATTATTACATTTAAGGTCGGGAGAAAAGTTTTGTATGTAAATGCCCTCGCTCCCTTCGGTCGCTCAGGCATTACTTACTGTCTCGGGATTAAAACTGGCGTTTATTCCCTTAATAAATAAATATATATTATGTATTAAGGGAATAAACGACAGTTTTAATCCCGAGACAGTAAGACCGAAGGAAGCGAGGGCATTTTCTGTTGAGGGATTATAGACGTTTATTCCCGAATTACATACAAAACTTTTCTCCCGATCTTAAATGTAATAATTTATTTCATTATTAGTTTGACAGTTGATTGATAGATTGATCTGATGTCAAATAAAATTGATTGATATATTTAAATGCTTCGTCAATCTGACAGTTAAATTAATTTTGACTTAAATAAATGAACCAAAAGTCATTCACTACAGTATTCACTTTATTCCCTAGGGAAAATCGAATATTTTATTCCCTAGAGAATAAAGTAGTCTAATATATGTCAATTGTCACATGTATAAGATGACACTTTATTCTCGGTCGGGAGAAAATATCTATTATTTATTATTTTATTTAATATTTATTATAACGGGTGTTCAGAAACATTCGAAGTCAAAGTAGTCCTTGAAAATATGAAGTCATGTCTGAGGTAGATTGATTTTTGACAGACAACAGTTGACATTTAATAATTATTACAAATCAGATACTTAAGTAAAGATATACGATTTTTTGTTCAGAGCCCACTTGAACTCGAATGTTTCTGAACACCCGTTATTACACTCCTCGTCAGGAAAGATGGTCCCTGCGTCATCAATAAACATTGTATGATTCAAATCAGTACTTCGGCGTCATATTAAATACTGTAAATTGCAAAATCAATATGGATTGTAGCTTCGTTTCCGGGCCAAATATATTTGACACAGTCGGTCGAATTTGTAGGTTATATGAACATATATAATCGAATTACATCTTAAGTTATATTAAAATTACTATAAATTGAACAAAGCTGCGTAAACAGCAAATCAAATTAAACTATAACACCACTTGAAAAATAAAATGAACTATCAAGAATTTACAACATTTAAGTCAACATATAAGATTATGTAATTCTTTAATCATTTTAATGAATGGCAAAACCAAACAGTTTCAAGTTAGTTGTAAAGGCATTATTGAATTGAAATTATACAATAGACCAGAGTATCTACTTTGTATAACTGTGATTACATATTCACTGTTATGACAGTTTTATAAACATTATCTTCCCAATTATATCATAGAATAACCCTAGATATTAGTTAAACGTTCTACAGTGCCTAATTTTAAATAAAATTTGGAATATATTGCAATATAACTTAACACTGCCATAATAGATAAGTTGTGTTTTGCACAAAGGTCGGTATAAATATTTGAAATCGCAGTATGCATTATAAACAAAACATATTCATACAAACTTATTTGCTGTGAAATGTTTTTTTTTGCTTCGAAATTATTTGTTGTCTGCTATATATATGTCAAAGTGGTCTGTTCAGAAATTCGTCTCTCTACTTTAAAAATAGAGTATAGTAAAATAGAACTTGTACGATTGCAGAAAGAAATTTTGAAAAAGGAACATGAAATGGAGCAAGAAAGAAAAAGTTTAGTAATTGAACTTTCAAAAATTAAATTGAGCAAACAAAAAATTTTACTTGCAATAAGTTATAGATTTATATAATATATACAAACAATAGTTATTTTATTTATTTTTTTCATCAAATTGTATGAATTTGTTTTGTGTATACTAAAATTTTTAAGTTAACACCAGAAGATTAGAGCTGATGGACACCAAATCAAATAAGGCAGCCAAAACACATTTCACTAGTGTATCTTGCAAAAACTTGCTACAAAAAGATGAAAACACATTCAAATGTATTTAATTGGACATACATTTTTTTTTATATGTATTGTATTTTTAACTCCAAATATTAAAATTGCAACGAAAAATAATACGCAGTAAGAAAAAGGAGCCAATTAAAAAAAAAACTTCAATATATTAAATTGTCAATGTAACTGGAAATTATAATTGTTTAATAAGTTAATATACATATGTAATCATTTAACAAAATTGCCTTATTATTTGTTTAATAATAAAATTATCATGAGTATATATACAAAAAAAAGGAAATATAAAAAATATTTAGAAGATAGTATAATAGTCGATATTAGAATAAATTTGCAAAATGAACTGATACTATTATTGCTTTCGAGAGTTCCACATTAACTTTCATACCATATATGTAATAAGATTGGAAATCTTTTTAAGACACCAAAAAATCTTTCAATCCAGTTTCTGGTTCTAAAATGGGATTCATCGTACAATTGTTCTGCTCGACTTTGAGGATTTGCTAGAGGTTAATAAATATTTTGTAATATTGTAACAACTATCACAAAGTATAACTGGGTTATTGAAATGTTCATTTTCTTAGCTTTATTTTTATTGCCGATCCATTCAAAATTGTTTGGTCATGTGTAGATCCTGGCCATCTGGCTACGATGTCAGAAATTCTTAATTGAGAATCTCCTATTACCTGAATATTCCATGATAAATATCCTTTCTGTTTCGGTACAGCTCAGCATTATTACCACTAGGAGATTGTTTTCTCATGTGAGTGCAATCAATTCTACTTAGTACATTAGGAAATCTAGCTACTTGATAAAATCTGTTTCTGTAATTTTTCTACCTTTCTAGAAATATTTAGATAAAAATTGTGGCCACAGTCTGGCAATTGCATGTGTAACATTTTGTATGATTATTTATATTAATATTATTGTATTTGTTGCATAAAAAATCAGTTACTAAAAGTAGAAACTAACATTACATAAACAACTAATCAGCTGTACACTAATACTTGATACTTTTACTGCCAACACAAGAAAATTTGATATATTTGGCGTGATCTAAAAACGACGTGTAGCACATACGTTGGCTTAAATCTTGGGTTATAATATAGATTAAGTAAAAACATGGGATAGCTAACAGTTTTTTTATCTGCGGTCATATAGGAAGTATTGTTAATCACTATCTTCACTGCTGCTTGAATCATCAATGTTAATTATAAAGCCATTGATTTCACAATGTAAATGTATTTTCTCCATCATACCATTTTTTTATCATACTTTCCATGTGTATAACACAATTTTTCCAAATTTCTTCCATACACTGCTCTAGTGATTACTTCCACATAGCTATAACTTTATCATCTCCATGTCCATCCCTGAAAATATGTTTATTATAATATTGTTTTGCATGGTCCCAAATAATTTCGATAGCATTAAATTCACAATGATAAGGAGACAATCTTCAATATTTCATGTCCATGACTTTGTAGCAATTCATCTACTTGATACCGTTTTTCTTTATGCAAATTTTTAGCAAGGGTAATAGGTCTGTTTTAAATAGAGTTCGCAAGATATATTATGTTTTGACAAGTATGTAATAATATCATTTTACATCAGGCCGATGATGGATGTTTCTTTACTACTAGTGAATGGTAGGGTGCATTGTCCATCACTATTTGTGCTGGTTCTTCCAAATTTGGTATTAAATATTCATCGATCCATTTCTTAAACATTTCTCCATTCATTTCCCCATGATAATCTTCTATTTGTGATTTGCTTGAAAACAATAAAGAAGCATTTGACACAAAACATAATTTTGAACCACAATGTAATACAACATATCGCTTGCCCTCGTAACCTTCAGGTTTACGCACACTCTGCAGATTATTATCTTGCCGGGTCTCATCAAGCAATACCACTTCTCTCTGAACAGAACAACTCAAATTCTTTATGTAATTCCTAAGAAATGTCAATCTTATCTCTGCAATGTTGGATTGTTCCACTAATGCTCTGATTATTATCCTTTTTATATTTAAATCCAATATTGTGAAGTACACGATTTAAACTGCTGCTACACAGCTTTAATGCGTTTTACTGTAACTAATCCCAAGCACAATGCATCTGCCACTCGCTAAACAAAAGGTTTATTAAAATCTAAATATATTATGTGCACATGTAATAGGTATTAACACCACCATGGTTTTTCTCTCGTTCAAAATCTTGCAACGAATTTAAAACAAGTTGTCGTGATTGCTGCCATTATAGTTTTGAAAAAATATATTTATAAAAAGAAAATAAATAACAATTCCATCAAATATCAACGAATGTATGTTGTCAAATGTCAACGAGGAACGACAGAACTACTAAGTGGAAATGTGTGTATTTATCACGGAGTAGGTAATAATCCCGTCTTTGTCTTACTCAAATAAATTGTTTGAGCCGTATGTCTTTGCTAGAAAACACATACTTTCGTTCAAGCTATCCTTGTCATACAAGTAGGTACTGTTTGTTATTCGGATGTGGAGATTATTCTTTGAATGTCGTTGATAGAATTATAGATCAATGACGCAGGGATCATCTTTGGTGATTTATATAGTCCTTTTACGATAACAGACGAGGCACGTCATCAACATACGTCATGTTTGCGTCACGCACTCTTGCCAAATCTTTTGTTTACATCTATCACAGAGGTTATGTATTAAAAATCAGTTGACATGTAACCCGCGTTGGCAGTTAGGAAATAACGATAATTTACATACTTTTAAAACAATTAGATAAACCTAACGCCTCTCATTCTAACCATAGTTTTATGTACGTGGTAAATTATAACTGACAATTAGCATAATAGAGACATGTTATTAATAGCAATTAAGCTATCGAAATAAAATAGAAATACGTTTATTTCAATAAATATTATTATCAGTATACACAATAAATTGACATTATAATAAAGAAAAGCAAATTTAATATAACATGATATAAATGACAAACATAATTTTTATTCAAAATCGCTGTCAGCGGTTGAGCTTTCTTCTGCGCCTATATTAATAACTAAAGGCCTTACATCTTCTCGTTCAAAGCCAATTTCTCTATCCCACCATTTTTTAATTTCTGTTTCGGTGTGTTTGATGCTGTTTGCCCAACATGTTGGGGTTACTTCACTGAGCGCTTCCTTCCATAATTTTATGCAGCCTTCTTCTGTTCTGCCGTATTTGCCAATATGGTTATTATAATAGCGTTTGCTAATACCCCATATCAGTTCAATAGGATTAAAAATGCAATGATATGGAGGTAGACGGAGCACAACGTGACCATATTTATTAGCCAACTCATCAGCCTCATAAATGGGTGGTGGTTTAAAACTATAAATAATAATAGCCAGTAATTATTAAAAAAAAGAATAATTATACTAACCGCTCAACTAAATCTAGCAACTGTAGCTTTAACGCTGATGCATCATAATCAATAGAGTTTGCATTTAACCAGTTCGTAATTTCTAATTTTGTTGTGGAAGATGTTGGAGGCTTATTCTTAATTGTACTGTGATAACTTGCATTATCCATTACAATCACAGAAGGATTTTCTAAATTACGTAGTAGTTGATTTTCTAACCAAAACAGAAAATTGTCACGGTTCATATCACCATGATAATCAGAGTTTTTGTTATTGGATGTAAATATTAATTCAGCACCAGGAATAAAGCCATCTTCGTTTCCAGCATGTAATATTATATACCTATTAGAACAGAACATAATAAAATTTATGCAACAAAGAAAAAGAAAAACGATTACCTTTTGCCACCTATTTGTTTCGCTTTCACAGTTTTGACATGTTCATCTTGCCAGGTTCTTGAAGTGCTTCCATCTTGAAAGATCCAGGTTTCATCAAGAAATATAAACTGATATATATGTTCTTGTTTTATGCGTATATACTGCTGTAGAAAAGAGATCCGCTTTAAAGCAATATGAGGCAGTTCCATCAACGCTCGTTTAGGATCATCTTTCGTGAAGTGAAAACCAATGTTTCGTAGCACTTTCCATAGGGAAGTAGTACAACCATTAAAAATATCGCTTCTTTTAAGTACGTTGTTTAAAGTACATAAGGTGATATGTTCTTCTAAAATGTGTTTAAGGGAAACTTAATGTTACAGTTCGAAATAAGATAATAAATACTTACTGTCTCTATACATGTTATAAACTTTGTTTCTAATGGCACACTGATTAAAATCATCAATGTCCACTACTGGTTTCTTTTTTACCCTTTTCTTCTTTGGACTAGATGGAATAATCCCTTGTTTAGTCATTGAAGAAATCTTATTAACCGGAGAAATGTGGATATTTAAAGCATCGGCTACTCTCTATAAAATACGCAAGGTTTAATACTCTAAAAATATATTAATTATTAGAATTACCTCTCTTACTGCTTTCAACGGCAATAGCGTGGCATTGTTATCGCGTTCTTTCTCGAAATACGTGATTAAAGACGCAATGAGCGCTTTTGATTGCCTGCTTAGTGGCTTAGGCATGTTTTATTGGTTATATATTAAAGGAACCGTTGTTTTAATACAATACGAATAATACGACGAAACTGGATAAAAGGGACACGAAAACTAAAGAACAAACTGCGAACTAATGAAATGCAAATAATACCACAAAACTGAATAAAAGGGACACGAAAAATACAGAACAACAAATGGCGCACAAGTGACAGATACGAACGACAGTAGCGAAAATAGAAGTTGGCAACGTTGCGCAGGATAGGAACGTTTGCAAAGAAGAAATCTCTAGATATACGATAGTGAAAGACAGTTCTTTTTGGGTTTAGTATTGTATAGGTAGGTAATTCTGAAGTTTCCGGTTATGACGTGCCTCGTCTGTTATCGTAAAAGGACTATACCTATATTTCATAATTAGATGAGTGCCATCTCTAATCATTCTTAAGTAACATTATTGTTTTTAATTTAGTTTGGGATTTGTCTATGGTTTTTAACATATCCAATAGATGGCTCGGAAGATAGCATTTTATTTTAATTAACTTCCAAAACAAAATTTCAAATATTCAGATTTACGGATTTTTCATTTTGTATCTGTAGTTTATTAAATAAAAGAAAAAAGACAAGTTAATATTGATACTCAAACTTATTCCAAAAATTTTCCAATTTACAAAATGAAGTCACATCATTATAACATTTATAACCTTAAAATGAAAATAAACAGTAAAAATATAGTACGAAATAGGTTTAATATACTGCCTCAATAAAAGCTTACTTTAAGGCCATGTTTTAAAATCAAAATTAATAGCATTCCCAAGAAGAACATGCCATGCATTTCTAAAATTGTAGAATGAGGAGAGTAGTAGAATTATTGAAGAAAACTAACGTTTTATACATTCCTAAAATGGCTAAAAGTAAATTTGAATACGTACGAGAATTTGAAAGTGAAGATAAATTATTACCAAATTGTTGGATTGTTATACGAGTAGATGGTAGAGGTTTTCACAAATTTTCTAAGAAACATGATTTTAAGAAACCTAATGACCCCAGAGCATTAAGTTTAATGAACAGGGCTGCTATGCAAGTGATGGAAGAATTTAAAGATATAAGTATTTGTTATGGCCAAAGTGATGAATACTCCTTTGTTCTTCGAAAAGATACACAATTATTCAATAGAAGAGGATCAAAACTTGCATCATATATAAATAGTTTATTTTCATCTTCTTATGTATTCTTTTGGTCAAAACTTTTTAGAGATGTTAAACTTAAATATCCACCAGCATTTGATTCGAGAGTAGTATTATACCCAACAGATGAAAATTTAAGAGACTATCTGAGTTGGAGGCAAGCCGATTGTCATATAAATAATCTTTATAATACTACATTTTGGAATTTAATACAGAAAGGTGGTTTAAATGAATCTGAGGTACAGTTTTAAAAAGTTATAAAAAAAAGCTGATAAATTAAAAGAAAAAACTAATTTGTTTTAGGCTGAAGAAAGACTTCGTGGTACTCTATCATCTGATAAAAATGAAATACTTTTTAGTGCATTTGGTATTAATTATAACAATGAACCTGCTATATTCAAAAAAGGGACAGTCTTGTTACGTA
Source organism: Melolontha melolontha (assembly GCA_935421215.2). Lineage (NCBI taxonomy): Eukaryota > Metazoa > Arthropoda > Insecta > Coleoptera > Scarabaeidae > Melolontha > Melolontha melolontha. The sequence continues at coordinate 179,079,940 of OW285237.1, read as the reverse complement.
AAAGGATTACTGATCCAAATAGTGGTAAAACAAAAAATATCGTTTTGCCTTTGCATGAAGATCTTATACAACAAAAATTTTGGGCAGAGCATTTAGAATTATTGGAAATTAAACCAGCAGGTACCTATGATTGGCCATCTGATAAACCATTGCCAGATTTAGTTTTAGAACAATTTCGACCAAAAGACACAGCTGTTAAATAACATAGTCTTAATAAATGTATTCTTAAGATACAATTTTTTTATAACCAACTTCCTTATGTATTGATTTTAATAATGAATAAGACATTAATGATTACACATTTTTACTATTAAATTTTTTTTACATAATATAGAGATTACCAAGTAAATAAATAGAAGAAAGTTCTACATAAAGTCTAATTTTATTTATTCACTAATTCAAGAGTTATAATGCTTTAAAAGTTCTTGATCTTGAGGTTTAAGTATAACTTTGTCTTTTAAATTTACTATCCAACCAGGATTTAAGCCATAAAATATTTGTCTAGGATCTTTTCTTTCTGTCAACATATGATAATCTTTATCTTCTTCAATTTTAGGAAGTACGTAGCCATATTTTTGTGAAAAAACAAATCGTTCATAAGAAACTTTTTCTGGATCTGCCAAGTAACCTCTTGTAGATGGATCGGAATAGTATTCAATTAAATCTTGTGGTGGAATTTTTCGACGTGGTATAGGAACACCTATATGTAAACATTATCATACTGAAATTATAGTAGGTATTTAAAAACATTACCTCTTTGGAAGAATTTTTCTGGATTTAACATGGCTTGCAAACTTTGTTGATCATAATATGTAGTGGTAATGACACCACCCATTTTTTCAACAGCTGCAATGACAGCTTCATTGGCCCATTGTACTTCTATATTTATCTTTGCCTTAAATATGTGAGCTCCATCATCAGTTAATTGTACCCCAAATTGATGCTGATCTGGGAATATTCTAAATAAACCAGTATTAAATAAAGCAACAATGTCTATTGGTTTTGTTATGTCTAATCTGTTTGTGTCTATCATTGTCTGTAACGCTAACATAGATAAAGGTGGATATTGCCTTCTTAAACTGAAACAGTATAATGTAAATTTAATATGCAATGAATGTATTACCATGCTTTACTGATGGCCTTTATAATAAGGTTCAAATGAAAATCGCAGGTAAAAGGGATTATTTCCAGTTTCATATCCTAGTCTTGTAAAATTTTGTCTTTGCAGCGATCCTTTATTTCCTGCACCGTGTTTATCACCTCCATGTTGACCCCTACCTCTTTTTTTAGTCTGAAATTAATATTAAAATATTACATATTTTAAAGGCATAAATAATAAATGATTGAACGAGAATTAATTTAAAGATATACCTTTCTGGCTCCTGGGTTATCTCTAATATTTGCCAAACATACTCTTGGCAAACTTCTTAGGAGACCTAGAGCCCTTTCTGTTACATTAGATGACATTGTGGTTGCTCATATATACATTAACTTTAAACTTCGAGAAAATTAAAACAAAAACGTATTGATTAAAAAAATAAATGTATATTCTTAACCTCACTTTAAGTCTAAAATGGTTAGGATAGATGTTTAGTAGGGTTTTTCATTTTTATTTAAAGATGAACCTGCTGTCTAATTTGGGGCAAAATATAAAATAAATTGCAGAATATTGTTAATTAATCATATTTAATTTATAGCTATAATATATTGAAGAATATGTTGAAAAATGAAATTATATTTTATTTAAAAAACGTTCTGTTAATTCTAATTTACCAAATACCTATAAATATCTTGTGCGTTGTCTATAATCAAACAAATGATAGTATTAATTTTATAAATAAGCAGTTGATAACATGGGTACTTATAAATATGCTTATGATAGTTATGATTGATAGACTTGTGACCATGGAGGCCAGAAACAATTTTCCTTTTCTAATTTTTGAATTGTTCGATCTGATTCTGATCTGTACGATAAAATCTCATCTGTAATTAAGATATATTAGAGTTGCATATATTAAGAAATATTTATAACACAATTGTTACCAATAATTTCTAAATTTAACTTTAGTTAAGAAAATAGTAGTCATTTTTGAAATAATTTTTTACTCTGTGAATTTTATTAGTCACTAACAATAAGGAATTATTATTATTTTTTTGAAGTACATTACAACAATTCGTTAATATCTAACAAAGATAAATCTGTACTATAAAAGAATCGTAATTTACAATACCCATAAATTTTTATTTTATTACTGCTTTTAAGAATTGTCACTAGGTGGCACGTTCTAATAATTTAAGTTTCTTTACTTAGTACATGGATAAGTTATTATTAACTAATTTGGAGAGAACAAATAAGTAGATTAACAGCACATGCGATATAGTTCTTTAACCTCAACAAATATATAATAAATGAGAAAGAAGCAAACGACATGCTATGTTCTTTTTTCAATAATATCGTTTTTAAGAAATATAAAACGATTGTAATCTTGTCAGTTAACAATGTTATCAATGTCTGATTTTGTTCCTTTTAGAGAATTAATATTGGTAAGTTGAATTGATCGTAATTTATTTCTTATCTTTGTTTTTTATTGTACAGGTAATCACTTAAGACTTTTGTTTTGCCATGACAACATTTTATAATTGTTTTTCTTTTTATTAATGATAATTATCGCGTCTAACAATAAGTATGCGCATATAATGCATTGAAGCCGCGTTTTTAAGATACTGTACTCTTAAAGATTATCGTAAAGCATGGAATTCAACAATGTGAGACATTTTGACGAAGCATTTTTTAAATTGATTTAAAACAAAGATAACGTATTCGTATATACACATATATTGGAAAATTTTAGTCTTGGTAGTCGAATAAATATAAAATATTGATTTATTTTATTTATAATTCAATCCGGTACTGGTTGGTATCCTTTCAAAAAAAACACATTTATTTGGCAAAGCTCGTATTCCAAGGAAAGTAAAAGTTGTTTTTATTCATCAACCTCTCGACAAGAAGAAACCGTACCTTTTCAGAGCAAAAGAATAAATATGTTTACTTCAGCTTTGTTAACTCAAACAAATTGGGAATACGTGTCTCTATTCCAATCTTCGATGTTATTCTATTATGTAGTACGAGTTATAAACTAAAATATGCATAAAACAACGCAACGGGGCAGGCAAGTAACAAGACAATAAACAATAACGATACATTGTGTCATATATATTCGTTGCTATGAATATTCAAGGATGCTTTCTTAGCGCGCTCGCCGCTTTTACATAACACAAGAAGCAAACAACTCCATAAATTCGTAACACGTGTCTGGCAGAGGCAACACAGAAACGACCCAACTTGAAGGTGACTGATGTGGTGTGTATATAATTTACTGTGTACATACATATATCGCGTATGCTACTGAGTAGTATCTAGTAACCATCATGCACTTATGTTAAATACTGCCCGCGTCAATTACGACGATTCCACGTTTTTAAGAACGGTGAAGGAGGAATGGGTTTTGCTTGTTGCTCAAAATGTTTTATTTAACGACATTTATTTGTTACTTACTGTTATTTATAATTTTGTTAAAAAATTGTTAACATTTCTTGAAGTTTTCATTTAAAGTTATTTAGAATCTGAAATTACAAACATAAGTTTAGCTGAAAAAGAAGAAATATACGAAATATTCACATTCGCAATCTCAGAGTTTTTAAGATTTTCAACAACAAAAAATATACAGGATGTTCTATTTTAAAAACCGATGATGTCAGTGGGCAAGTAGTCGTGTTAAGCTAATGTAATGTATTCTGTAAAGCAGTAAAAAAACGTCACGAAACATCCGCTTTTAAGAGTAGATGTTAGAGAAGAGTTAGCACTGTATATACGAAGTGAAGAAATTAACTATGGAATATTATGAGGGCAATTCATATTTGACCTGCATTTTATTTTTTTCTCAACATAATTGAAGAGACACTGCAATGCGGTTTTATATTAATTGAAGAAGGCATGTTAGCTAACGTCATAAACAACTGCAACTTGTTTGTGTCAATACTGTCAGTTGTATTAACAATGTCCTGCAGTAATGTGTCAAATTCTGTTGCACAACGTATAATTATTAAATTTCGTTTCAATGAAAGTGTCAAAGCGACTAATATTCATCAGAGACTTCATAAACAGTTTGGAGAAAAGTGTTTATCACTCAGAACAGTCTTTGAGTGGTGTAAATTTTTCCAGGTTGGCCGTGAACGCGTGTCGAATTTGCCGCATGCTCCCGCTTCTATCTACGCCCATGAAGAAAGAAATTTAAGTGTCAAATTGAAGTAAATGCGTCACAATTCAACGACAAAAACAGATGTGTGGTTAACAGAATGAATGGTGCTATTCAATAACTGGATGTTGTACTTAGCATTGTTATGGACTATTTATATAGTCCATTGTAATTTCGGCCTCTCGTGACCGGTCCTTTGTTATTACTTAGAAAGATGATGTATATAGTACAGCAGACCGATTTTCATGTGGCCGGTTAGAAGTACCGCCCTCGAGATGCGCACGAAATTCATAGGTAGGGGAACCTCTGGCATCCCTTACTATCCCTTACTACGTCCCAATGCACGTCTCGCACAAAGAGTTTGCATTTCATTTTTCCGAATACTGTCTCTATCTAACACTGACCCTTACTTACGCACGTACAAATTCTCCCACCGGCCACATGAAAATCGGTCTGCTGTATATAACTACATCATCTATATACTACATACAGTGTTAGTAAAAAATATGGAACCCCCTAAGTATCTTTGCAACGGTTCATTCTTTTTAAATAAAATTGGATATACCTTTGTAAAAAGATTCAAGAATTCTAAAAATAATATCAGAATTGCTGTGTCACTTCCGGTTATACCGGAAATAGACATCCAATTTGTTATTTTAAATGGGGCACCTATATATTTTTACATTTTTGCAGGCGTGGCTCGTGATGACGTACTGTTGGTGCACGTACAATGATGCTAGCGCTTCGTGTATTCTCGTATACTAACTGTAGCGTTTTCTTAGTAAACACCAAAAACACACGAGGCACTCGCATCATTGTACATGCCCCTACAGTACGTCATCACGAGCCACGCCTGCATTTTTGAATGGATACAGTAAAACTCCACAATGCTATTGAGATCAAAAACATCACTTCCTGGAAATCAGTTTTCATTAGTAACATCAAAAGTCATGAATGAATTGGTAAAATAGCTAATTTCCAAAAACAAGTCATTTAAACTCGACTTTTAACAATTTATTTATTTTAACAAAAAACGATGATTTGCTGACTAGATTAAATGTTCAAAATTTTGCCTCTCTACTAACTAACAATATCGTAAACGGCCTTTTAATTCGCGCAAAAAATGTTGTAAAATTTCGTCCGGTATTTGTAGTAATAAATTTCTTATACGTTCCTCAAACTCATTTAAATTTGCAGGAATACTTCTATATGCTTTATTTTTGAGATAACTTCACAAGAAAAATCGAGAGGCGTTAGATCAGGACTCCGAGGTGGCCATTCAATGGCACCCCATCGCCGTATTTATCGACTAAGAAAAACTTCATCCAAATACTGCAGCACAATTCTAGAGTATGCGCAGGTGCACCGTCTTGCTGATACCATATGTTCTCAGGAGGAATAAGTGGATTGTTTGGATCAGGATAAAGCCTAGCAAAAGCGGGTACAGTAGTATTTCTTAAGAGATGCAAATAGCGAGTCCATTAAGAGTACCTTCAATGAAGAAAGGCCCAATAACATTATTGTCTATCATCCCTGCTCACAAATTTATTTGCTACGGATACTGAGTATGCATTTATCACATTCAACGGGGATTGTCTCTAGACCAAATTCGATAGTTATGTCTATTGACTATACCACTCAAACAAAAGCTTGCTTCATCTGAGAACACAATTTTTCTGATAAAGTTAGGACTTGCTACGCATGTGTTCTGAAAGTTTTCACAAAATTGTATTCTGCGGTCAGGGTCGTCTTCGGTTAACTCGTGAGAGAAGTGAAATTTATAGAGCTTCAGCATTTCTGATTTCAGTATATTCATAACGGAGCATATATCATCATCAAGAGGTTAGCTGTGTGGTTGATGTTTGTGGATTCTCCTCAATTACTAATAACACATCTAACTTTACGTTATCATTTGTGGTTGATTTTGGCATTCTAACTTAAGTTTATCTTTTAAATTAGTTCGTAAAAAACGTCTGACCGTTCTCACAACCGCTGATTTTGTGATTTGATTACTTGGATTAAGTTTATTGAACAGATTCAAAACTTCATGGTAAGAACGCTGTTTGTCTCCATAGTCTCGAAAAATTAAAATTTCAATACGTTTTGATTCAGTCAGGAACACCATAATAAACAAAACAACAAAAACATCACAGAGAAATAATATTAACAAAGACGATTTTGAAATAAAAAGCTTTCAAAAATTATACTGTGCTAATAGCAGATTACTAGACAAGTCATCTATTTGACAATTAAAAATGGCCTTGTTATTTGATAGTTCGTCCATGGCTAACTTACGTTTTGTACTAAAGTGGAAAACGTAAAATTATTCATTACTGCATTTAATGTTCAATAAAAGCATGAACATTAATGTTTGAACATTTAATCTAGTCAGAAAATCATTGTTTTTTATTAAAATAAATGAATTGTTAAATTTCCGAGTTCAAAGGACTTGTTTTTTGAAATTAGCTATTTCCCATTGTAACTTTGAGCGATTAGTTTATTGTTATCAGACCCAGAAGGAGAATTCAAATAGTTTGCAATTCATTCAGCAATGTTTTCGCTAATACATCAACATTATGTCCACCCGGCCTAAAAAAGACCAAAAGCGTTCAAAAATTTGTCTATTAAACACGTATCGTATAATAACAACCATTTGCTTATTATTAGAGGTGTCTGTAGTTTCATCGGCCTCCAAAGCAATGAAATTTGCAGATTTAATTTCTTTTAATATTTCCTGCTTGTAAGTTTGCCACATTGCATCTAGCAATTCGTTCTGAATAGTTTTTGAGGCGCCTTTAAACACTCGTGAACATTTCATGTGTAGGCACAGCGTCTAATTCAGTTGCAAAGTTGATTAAGCCTACATAAATACCTGGATTTTCCGACGTCAATGTCTCATTATGGCCACGTAACGCCAATTCAAAAGCTCCGCAAAATTTTTTACACATAATTAACCGGCACAAAATATGACGATTTTTTTCCACATCTTCGTTGTACTTAATTTTATGTCGCAAATAAGAACTGCCTAACTGTTCACGTATATCCACTTTGCCTAGAACACTAAAATCCACGCATGCATCCATGTGAGAAACGGAATTTTCATGTTTCTTTGCCCTGTCTGCGATATGCTTTATATCATTCAACCCTTGTTTATTCCACGCACTAACCTCTTTCTTAAAAATTAAGCAGATAAAACAAAATAGTTTATTTGTTAGTGAACATCCGCAAATCCACTCATATTTTTCATATATATTTTTATTGAATACTCTATGTTAAGTTCGAGTTTTACTTGTGGAAGTGTAGTTTATTTGAAGATCAGGGATAGGCCTTCCTTTCTTCTTAATTAAAAGTTTTTCCTCAAATGATAGCGGGATTTTTAACAGATTTTGCACACAGTTAACTTGCATCATTAATAATAAACGTTACTTCAAGCCTTTGCAATCATACACGTGCGTTACGCGTCGAAAACAACGCAGTCACAACGCATGCAAGATGTTAACTGGAGTCGAGCTATTTTGTTTGCCCAAACTGACGGCATAAGCGCATATGGCGAAGTTAAGCGGAGCCGGCCGATTCATACTCGGAATAGGTACATCTGAAATCGTGCCCCGGAACTTAGTTTTAAGCGTTGGCATAGTGTCTGTGGTGCGGAAGGAAACTTTGATACCATCGTTATAAAAATACGTAAAAATAATAAAATACAATAATGCACTAAATTACATGCGAATTTCTTTCTGTGTTTATCTTGGTGGTTGAGTGGGCACGTGCCCTTGTGCCCTTTAATACCAGCCGCCGGTTTGGTTAAGAAATATAGGCCCAATAATTCGTCTCCTTAAAGCTGCTAGCTCCTTTTTGTGTGAATGTAATTCAGTTTCTCTGAAATCGTGAGGGTTTTCTGCAGATCAAATTATCATATTTTGCTTGTTTAAATATCCTGAAAAATGGAGCCAAGCCTAATTCAAAAAAGAAGCATTTCTAGAGAATGTCATTATTATTTATGTTATTCATAATCTGTAGACAATACGGTGTTCTCCTAACAAAATCTACCTGTTTGAATTCCAAAACTGCTTAAATTTTATATGGAAACAATTTTGAGTCCTTTTTAAAATAGTATGACATCTTCCCACTGACAAATGAACTTGTTGTGTTAGTTTTGCGAATGAGTTTTTGTGTCAGTTGTCCATTCGATGTCGAATATCCTGTATGCAATTTGCTGTTCATTTCCTAGGTGCTCCACCGCCTGGTTTACGAGTTATTGCCCATGTTTCACCAAATTTAAGAACACAAGCTTGAATATGTTTTTGCAGTTTTTGTGTAAATATCTGGCAGATTAGGATGCTGTTGCCGGAAATCCTGTAAGCATTGATTAGTGGAATAAACTTAATCTCCATTTTCTAATTTGGCCAGTTCTATAGTAACTTTGAATAACAACTATTTTATGGTTTAACTCTAACGTTATAATAAAATAATTTAAAAAATATAACGGTTTATGATTTGAATTTATGTGTGACGACAGTCAGAATTTTTTAAGTTTTCTAAAGCTTCGTATATGCATCAATATTTGATTATAGCAAGCGCCAATTAAGTTGGCGCGAGGAGGGGGTGCGCAGAAGCCTTTTTTAAAAAGTCCACTCCCACTACTCAAGTTATTGTCAGAATACATTTGTCATTGACGTTTGACGGAACATAATGTCTTTGCTAGGGGATCATAAAGTGATACACGCTCAGAGGTTAGAATTATCTGACACTTGATGTAAAACCAATTACAAATCTCCCCACTACTTTGAATCCTGCGCGAACTTACCCCTCCTCGCGCCAACTTAATTGGCGTTTGCTATACTTAATTACTCAAGAAACAGGCTACTATAATGAGGATAGTTTTGAAGGCACGTTATTTACGTAGTTAATCGAGGATTGCTATTTATGTATCCGGAATAACAAACAAAAACAACAATTTATCATTGAAAATGGTTTTATTGTTTTTCAAGATATTCTCTGTGATTATCGATGCACTTTTGCATACGTTTGAACCAATTTTCACAGCGCTTTATCGATTCTGATTGAGGCATCTCTAAAACATGCTTTTTGAACGCATCAGCGACTTCTTTTGAAGTCAAAAATCGTTTGCCACGTAGTTTATTTTTCACGTACAGAAACGAAAAGAAATCATTGCATGCCAAATCAAGGCTGTACGGTGGATGATCCATCAATTCGATGCTTTCACAGGTTAATTATAGAGTTGTTTGTGCCGATGTGTGAGAACTCACTTGTCTTGGTGAAGAATGATATTGCTTTGCTGGTCTTTTTTCTTATTTCTCCAGAGACTTTCGGCAAACAAATGGTTGTGTACCATTCAGAATCATCGTTCTACGACCTACGAATGGGTATGTGGCACTGTAGCCGAATTGAGAGGTCGAAAATTTGAGTTGAATACTAGAGCACGGGGTATATACTAAATCAACTCTTAAAAATAGTTACTCAGATGTTTATGACAAGTGAACAAAACGATAGGACAAGTGTGTTGTGCAAAATGGAGAGTAATTTTTGAAATTTTGAAAGTAAATGTTTCATTTTTGTACTACAGCACTAGTCTCGTTATTTTCTGATATTTCCTCATGTAGGTACTCAGACCCTTCTCCGTCTTCTCAGAGGTATTATGTGGTCATATTTTGTCGTACCATTAAAATTTATTGAATGTTATTAAGTGTAACGTTATCGATATTCAACAATAATTTTATTGTGTTTAATACTAGGAAACAACTTTTCCGTGGAATATATTGTGGACGGGCTGATTCCTGGTGACGATGCTTCGCCGATCGTTCCTTTTGATTACAGCTCGATTAATGAATGCACTCACCGCGCACAAGGTGTAAGTTTGTATACGCTTTATTGTTTTTTCTTCGGTGAAAGGTTAGTTTCTGAATAAATGCAATTGATCGAAATATATTTATTTACACTAATTACACTTATTTCAAATATACAACAACTTAAGCTATTTATCTTATGAGTATGAACTGTTGTGATACCTTTGTGTCTTGTAATTAATTAAATGAATCGGCACTGTTTGATTGACTTTATGTTTGATGATATAGAAAGTAACTGACACTTAAATGGATCAACTGAATGTCTATGTTGAGACAAATTAACTCTCTGATGAGTCTTTTGATTACTCGTTAAATGAGGAGTTTACCGCGATAAAGTTATAAACGATAACGAACTTGTTTGTGTTAAACTTGTAGATAAGACTGACTTGATTTTTTTGTTTTTGTGATAAAGAAAACTCCAAATGAATAATTCAAAATCCCCACTTTAACATGATTGGTAGAACTGTTCAAAGAGGCGTTCTCAATTGAACTTAAAATATTGGAAAAAACTGTTGGTGTTAGTTTCTTTGACGATAGAATATACTGCATTGCCGTAATAAACCAGCGATTATAAACGTTTTCACCAGTCAGTACATTTAACAAAATCCTGGGAAGTTCAGACAGTAAAACCAAATGTTTTGGATGTTCTTTGAACTACCAAGATACAATTGATGTAGGTACCTTGAATAGAAATACTGTAATACCGCGCACATGTTGGCACTGACAGTCTTATCTGATACAAAGAACCCACCATTACTTGTAATAAAAGATCTTTGAAATCATTCCGAACTTAGCATACTGGTATTGTCCTTTAAATTTAACTAGAAATTATATTGATTATTGTTCATAAAAGCAATATAACCCGAGTCCCTGATTGTATAAACATAGTTTGAAGCTGGCGAAATAATATAAATGTGACCTCGTGTACAACTGTACCTAAGATTATCCGTAGCGGACCAACCGCTTTATGTAAATATAAGGTGCCGCAGATGATAAAAATAAGACATATACCCGTGTGATACATGAGCCTGCATACTGAATTTAATTTGATTATAATTAAATTTGTAAGTATTATACTTAATCGACACCTAATCGTTTCTTAAATTAATTTAAAAATACTTAATATTAATGTGATATGAAAGGATCCTGCATGTATCCTCAACATATTGTTTATAAAAAACATTAGATGCTATTGAAGTATATTCCAACATCTAGTTTAACATTTTTTAAAATTTGGTAGGCAGTATAGTGCTTGAACCAAAATTTATGGTAGGTAGTGTATACATTAAATTCTAAAACGTCTACTAGAAAAGAATATCAAATTGAAACTTTTTAATTTCTTAATTAAATTAATTTCTGAAAACAAAAATAATACAAAGACAGTATATAACTTGTATGCCCTTTAACTCTTTAACCTCTAAAATTATTTCATATCTTTTAGTTTGTTTTTTCACGGAGATTATCGCTTAAAATGTTTTCAAATGTACCAAGGTATGCCAGAGATACTTACCTTACACATATGTACATACATACATACATATATGTACATACTCATATAGATATTATGTATACCTATTTACGTTTAAGTAAGACTGTTATCGCTAGTTATTATCATGTGAAGACCTGAGCGCTATGTGTAGCCTCACGTAGTCAACCAAGAAACAATTATCAGTGATTAGCTATCACTCGAACACCTCATGTTCTAGTTTTTGTCACCATTTTGACGAAACAATTGTATTCAAAGTATTCGGAGGATTTCTTGCGTTTTTCTCATTATTGTAAAACAAACACCGATAAGACATTTAATACGGAGTTTATATAAATACCTGTTGGATTTTGTTTTAGACAAGAAATCGAATTTATTTTGACCAGATTTTAATGATAATATTTAATAGATGATTAGGCAAAAGTAAATTAGTCAGATTTAATTTTTTTTGCAACTCCACTATCCTGTACATATATTTAACATATACAGCGTGTTGATTAAATTCTAGTCGAATTGATTAAAATACATTTTAAAATGTTTTACCGCCCAGACATTTGGTTGTGGTATTTAACTGTAATTTTGCTTTACAAAAAGCGAAAAAATAACCATTCGGAGTAGATCATAAATGGTGACAGAATAGCACAATGGTAAAAGTGCCGGTGGCAAAGTAAAAGATTACAAATAAAATAAAACAATAACTTTGTTATACCACTTTATTCACATGTAATAGTGACCGCGGTTTCGACATACAATGTCATTATCAAACTGCAAAAGTTACGGGCCTACATAGATCTTATAAATGACACAAAAATATATGGGGGTGGTTTATGATGTTATTTAAAATTACTACTATATACTTAACTATTATATACAACATTGGAAACGAGGTGTATATATAAGATCCAACTGGTCGTTAAGAACAATATCTATTGTGTTGTTTCCGCTTTTAAAAATTTCAAGTGACTCTAAAAGATTTAATTTACGACCTTTCTCGGCCAAATGCAATATTTTATGATGACCAAATGTATGCCTTTCTGTAATAAGATGGTTTGCGAATGTTGAATTTGGCTTCTTTAGTTTATATGACCTCATGTGTTCTTTTACCTGTATAATAAAACTTCCACCAGTCTGACCTATATATACACTTTTACAATCATTACAATATAATTTGTACACTCCTGATTTATTATTGATATCTGTTTTAGGTTTTGCGTTAAAAATGAAATTATTTGTTTTTACATATGGTTTGTAAGCAAAACAAGTAATTTCATTTTTAACGCAAAACCTAAAACAGATATCAATAATAAATCAGGAGTGTACAAATTATATTGTAATGATTGTAAAAGTGTATATATAGGTCAGACTGGTCGAAGTTTTATTATACGGGTAAAAGAACACATGAGGTCATATAAACTAAAGAAGACAGATTCAACATTCGCAAACCATCTTATTACAGAAAGGCATACATTTGGCCATCATAAAATATTGCATTTGGCCGAGAAAGGTCGTAAATTAAATCTTTTAGAGTCACTTGAAATTTTTAAAAGCGGAAACAACACAATAGATATTGTTCTTAACGACCAGTTGGATCTTATATATACACCTCTTTTCCAATGTTGTATATAATAGTTAAGTATATAGTAGTAATTTTAAATAACATCATAAACCACCCCCATATATTTTTGTGTCATTTATAAGATCTATGTAGGCCTGTAACTTTTGCAGTTTGATAATGACATTGTATGTCGAAACCGCGGTCACTATTACATGTGAATAAAGTGGTATAACAAAGTTATTGTTTTATTTTATTTTATTATTTCCAAAATGAATTACCACAAAGTTACGGCTACCAGTATTAAAAGATTACATGTAAGTTTGTTGAGATCGGCAGTCCCTGCTTGTACTTAAGATTAAATACCCTGTTATGCAAACAAAACCAACAATAATTTTTAATTACGATTGTTGAGGATACATTTAATATCGTTATGTAATATTTTAATTTAAAACATTTTTTATTGTTAAATACAGATTGTCTCACTAAGTTGGAACCATATGGAAAACTTTTTTACTATTAATTTTAGGAAAAAAGTTATTCTTCATAAAAAGCTCTGCATGTTCTAAAATCTAAAATACAACCATCAGATATTAAATTTTTTCAGTCGTATACGCGGTTTATCGAAAAATATGAATTTTACTCAAGAGTAAAGTACCTTTATATTTGACAATATCGAAAATTGTTACAAAGAAAAGTTGATCAGAACTAAAAACTACGTTCAAATATGCAATTATATCCATTTACATTGAAAGAATTATTTTTTCTTTTTGTCTACAATATCAATGCAAATTTAACTGTAGTTACATGTAATCTAGGATGCACTGACATACAAATGATTTGTTGATAGCAAGAAATGTTTGACAGTAAATTTCAAAACGCGTTAGAATTTATGTCACATAATAATGGTAGCGTTACTAACTTGTGAAGAGAAAATAGAAATTGTTTTGATTGTGGGAGAAAATTATAAAACACATAGAGAAGCAGCTATTATTTTTAATAGTAGACATCCAAATAAAAATATTAATCATTCAATAGTAAATAAATTTAAGAGTACTGGAAGTATTAAAAATAATTTTACTGGAAAACGCCAAAAGCTGGCTGTCGATGAGAATACGCAGTTTGAAAAAAATACACCTATTCCAACGTTTTTCTTCCAGTCTTCGAAACATTTATTCTACCCAGCTCCCGGTATAGTCTCCAAAGCGGACTGCGAATTCTCTAGGATGGCTTCTGTTGATTCAAAACGATGTCCACGAAGTGGTAATTTCAACCGAGGAAATAACAAAAGTCACCTGGAGCCACATCTGATGTATTTTGATGTATTTTAGATTTTAGAACATGCAGAACTTTTTATGAAGAATAACTTTTTTTCCTAAAATTAATAATAAAAAAGTTTTCCATATGGTTCCAACTTAGTGAGACAATCTATATAAGTAAGTCTAGGATATAAACATTTTCAATTTTATAAATATTTAATGTTCATTTTTGAATTTAAACCACTGTATAACATAATTTTATTATCCTATTCAAATTATAATATATTTCTTTAGATTCTAAGAAAGCGATATCTTTTACATTTGCAAATGTATTGCTTTATATATTAGACCGTTTGTTTTATTAACTTAGGTTATAGTGAACAAAGGGTTTAATCTATATTAATTCTTAAGATCACGTTCCCTAAATATGTATAATAAATTTTATTACTTTAACAAGGCATGATCCGGAACTACCTATTTAGATTTACAACACCAATACTAAATTAGCAGAGAGCGGACTGAAGCGATTCAATGACCAATTGCCCCGACAAAACTAATTGGCGGTATCAGGTATGGTATGCATGTTATAGCAATCCCACTATTTGCTTGCTCGATTGAATTCGTCCAGCAGATGTTGTTATTTCCGTCGTCATGAATAGTACATTGTGTGTAATTCCTTATAAGTTCAATTCAACAGTGGCGTGTACGACGGAATATACATTTATATATTATTTCATTAGACTTCGTTGAAATAATCGCAAAAAAATATATATCCGCCAACTTCCAAAATGTATTCTAGTGCTTACATGCTGTTTGTTATACATGCATATAGTATATTATAGTATTGAGATAGTATATTTTCTACTCTCTTCTATAAGGAATTGTTTCTGGTTTCGTTTCTTTCAGAGTTATTAGGTTACAGCGTTTAATATTAAAAAAAATCCGTTTTATATTGTTATATTCTATATTTATCCTATAATTTTTTATAAATATGTATTAAGTTTAATTTACTACCTTATTTGTGGAGTAATTTTCGTTTCTTCTTTTTAGTCAATTTCTTTATGTTCTTAGTATTCCTCTTTACTTTCATTAATTATGGAGAAATCTCATAGTGCAACCATGGCAGGATGGATTAGAGGCCATACAGATTGGTTGCATATTCGTAATAATACCAAGATATATTGCCTATTCATTAAGTTTAAGGCGTCCACAAAAGTGTAATGTGCGGAGACATGTTTCGTCGAAAACTCATCAAAATGACATATGACCATTTCCACCTGACACTTTTAACGAGAACTGTGTGAAGCTTTTATGGCGGCCAATATCTCATTCAAAAAGCTTAACAATCCAGTCCATCAAGAGGTTTCTTATAAAATATACTGAACGTCATATACCAGATGAATTTACTTTACGTAAATACCACTTACCGAAATGTTATTTGAGAACCACTGAAAAAATACGAACCAATCTATCTGGTCATTATATTTGGGTAAGTGCAGACGAAACAACGGATGTAATTGGACGATATGTGTTAAATGTAGTTGTTGGTATTTTTCATCCGACAACTTCATACCAACCATACTTAATTGCAACTAAAATTGCCAGTCGTAAATGGTGAAACAATTGCAGAAGTAATTGATGAATGTATTCATAATATTCATCGGCTAGCAACTAAAAAGACAAGATGCTATTATTTTTGACTGAGGCAGCAGCTTATATGTTAAAAACAGGTAAGTTATTAAAGCAATCTTATCCCAATTACACGTTACCTGTCCAGCACATGTACTACACAGAGTATGTGAATACATCAGGGGTCATTTTCCAAATGTTGATAAGTTAGTTTCATCATTTAAGAAGATATTTCTCAAAGCTGAGACAAAAAGTTGATGCCATATTTAGCAGAAATCCAGATTTGAATATATTGTATCAATTTTGCACAGAGCCGATTGAAAAATCTATACATTCAAAGTATGGTGCACTTTTGCAACATTTTAATCACGCTCCCATCACCAGTTATGATGTGGGACGCGCATTTTCTATTTTTAAAGACGTTTTATCATCTAAAAGGATTAATTTAACACAGGAACACCTTGAACATATTTTAGTTGTTCATAGTAATGTTTTACACTTTCAATGTTCCACAGAAAATACATAGTTTTGTTCTTTGTACATTATTTTTATTCAAAATCCGATACGCAATTTGCTTGTCAGCATTACTTTTGTTTCAGCAGTAGTTGCTGCCGGTTACCAAGCCGTTTATTACATTCGCTCTGTTGTGCATTGACAGATACATATTAACTGCATATGTGGGTATGTGCCCCTGATGCAGTGGCCACATGTATCAAATTGTTCGAAACTCACGGATCGCTTAAAGAAACAAACCTATTGCGAATACAAGGCAGACAGCTATCGGCTATGAATCATCAATCGTTCGAGTCCGCTCTCTGTTAATTAGTAATGGTATTTTATTATTTATTAGTGAGGTTTAAGACCTTAGTGTAAACCAGGTATTGTTGCCAGTAGGTAAAATTTCACGAATTTAACACAGAAAAATTCCCCGTTATGACGTCAGACAATACAATGTACAACGATACGGATATTTAATTATGTAATAGTTTGTAGTACTTGTAACACAGTCTTAGCACAACAGTCTCATTTGTAACACCATAAAAGGCAACAACACAGAACAGTATCAACTCATCAACACTACAAAACAGAATAGTCGTACATCAATAATAAGACACAGTCTTACATAAACATCAACATAACAATCATAACATTTGGAACTTACTGCAAGTGAGAATTAATGAATATTAAATCTCATTCTTACATGTAAATGTCGACTTATGTGATGCGTTCATAACTACAATCCGACAAACTAAGTTTGTACCAGTATGCAGAAGAACACACCCTTTCGCGACAACGAACTTCCTGGTAATTAGGTTAATTAAGAATCACTTGCAGTAAGTTCCAAATGTTAACTATATATACAGAAAGTATAGAAATGAAAAGCAATGTCCGTCTTCGAGGAATGCCGTGCATTGAAAAGTTCCAACAAGAACGAAACGCGTCTGTACGTTTCCCGTTAATTGACTTGTTTTTTTCAGCAATTCTTAATTAACCTAATTACCAGGAAGTTCGTTGTCGCGAAAGGGTGTGTTCTGCATACTGGTACAAACTTAGTTTGTCGGATTGTAGTTATGAACGCATTACATAAGTCGACATTTACATGTAAGAATGAGATTTAATATTCATTAATTCTCACTTGCAGTAAGTTCCAAATGTTAACTATATATACAGAAAGTATAGAAATGAAAAGCAATGTCCGTCTTCGAGGAATGCCGTGCATTGAAAAGTTCCAACAAGAACGAAACGCGTCTGTACGTTTCCCGTTGATTGACTTGTTTTTTTCAGCAATTCATAACAATCATACTTTAACAAGAGACACCAGTCTCGACAGCAGTTTTATATTAGTATAAGTCGTTGTAGATCCAGAAATAAAAAGTATATAGTGTAAATAGATATATTTAGATGAAAGTATATTTATTCGTTTAACAAACAGACACCGAAGATTTAGAAAGTAAAGTGTATACAGGAGTGTATTACAGCCTTACAACCTGTGTACAGTGAAGTCTCATCTGGGTCGTGATTCTAGTAACTGGGGTTGAAGCATCACCCCTAGAAACCGGATTCATCGGAAACATTTTGGTCTTCGAGCCACAACATTTGGTTCCACGAACCGAACAACATCCCAACAAAGATAATTTATGCTCATTTGCATGTTGACGAATAAATTAGCTCTTATTTAACGAACAAGAAATAAGTTTATATTTTTCACAGTGTGTCATTAATTTCACTCTTTTTACTGTTCTGTGCTTTCAACATTTGATTATTTTTTAAAAGTCCAATTACAATTACAATATTTTAGATATCTGTGTATATTCCTTGCGTCTTTAGTATTTGTACAGTCGTATTTAATTACCACAATTCGACTCATATTATACTTACAATTAGATTCTCTTAGTGTTTGGAAATACCTTAAATTTCATTTAAATCTCTTAATAACACATACAGTTTGCTGTCAGTGTCCAAATCTTTACCTATTGTTTAGTTTTATTGCATATAGCGGTATTATCCTTTATCTTTTCAAACGATGTAATATCCGAATTGTAAACTATATCTTGCTAATGATCCTGTATTTATTCTCTTATTATTATTTTATGATGCTAAAAATCCTTGTACCGACTTCAATAATTTTAATAAAGTTGTTTTGTCTCTACAATAAGAACAAGTTAGAACTGCGGGAGTAATAATCTGGCTTTGAGTTCTTATCGACTACGAATCATTTGGAGTTGTGTTGAAATAAAATTTATTCAAACAGACAGTTCTGTCAAGTTACATATTTTCTAGTAACTGACTTTCTAAATTATACTTCGTTGTACTTCGTAATGTTAAGTTTTATTTATTGGTTCTATTCCGTTACTATGTTTAAAGCACATCACCTTCTGATGCTATTTTCAAATAAACTCATCTTCTTCTTTACAAAGAAGTTACATTTCTTGGTATAGTAGTTTTTTTTAATATTAAATTTCAAACATTTTTTATGGTTAAATACATATAAATAATCATCAGAATAATTGAAACATACATGAGTAGGTAAACCCCACCAGTTTTGTATAATACAAAGGTATTTTTAATAATATAAAATATTATTAAATTACCGATGAGCTTGTAGAAAAGCGAAATACGTATCTACGTCTCTGGGGATAGGATATATTCGGACATGTTCACAGAAAATATTAATAGTGAACCTGCATTTGTGTTCTTCACACCAGATTTTTAATAATATTTTATATTATTAAAAATACCTTTGAACATATAAATAAATCTAGGATATAGAATTCAAACATAACATACATTTATTAGCACATTCAAATGGTAAAGCTTTCTTTAAATTCTAAGAAAGCGATATCTTTTACATTTACAAATTTCTTTATTACCTATTTTATAAATAGACCACTGGTTTTATTACCTATGCTTATTAATATTCAGAATATTTTTCGAAATTTATTGATTGCTTTATACATCAGACCGCTTGTTTTATTGCCTAGGGTTATTATTGAATTATTTCAATAGACGATATTTAATATGACCACCCATTGTTAATTAAATATGTAATGTCATGTAAATATGTGTAATAATTAGTAATTTAGTTTTTGAAAAAATATTTATTGCAATAGTCAAAATTAAAAGAAAATAATACTAAAACAGATGTTGAAAATGTTGACAATTATTTTGAAGATAAAGTTGAACTCGACGCTTCATGCTCTCAAAAGCGATTTATTAGGATTTCTTGGATTATATTTGCACAAGAATTCACAATAGCGTTACGAAGCTCTTCGATTGTGTGTCTTGAAACTGGCAAATGGACTTGTGATAGTTTTGCGATTGATTTTATGTGTGAGTTGTCCATTCCACGTCGAATATCCTTTATGCAATTTGCTGTTCGTTTTCTAGGTACTTCACCGCCATATTTACGAGTTATTGACTCTGTTTCAAAAAACGTAACTGGCAGATTAGGTTACTGTTGCCGGAAGTCTTGTAAGCACTGATTAGTGGAATAAACTCAATCTTCATTTTCTAATTTTTGGCCAGTTCTAGGTATAATAACTTTGAATAATAAATATTGTATGTTGTAACTCTAACATTAAAATAAAATAATTCAAAGAATACAAGCGTTTATAATTTGAATTTATGTATGAGGACTGTCAGAATTTGAATTTTTCTAAAGCTTCGCATGTGCACCACTCTTTGATTTCTTAATTACTTAAAAAGCAGCCTACTATAATGAGGAAAGTCTTTGAAGGCATAATTATAATAAGGTTCCATTACTGTACAAAGGCATTAACTAGAACTACATACTTAGGTTTATGACACCTACCAATACTTAATTAGTAATTATATTTTATTTATTTATTTATTAGTAAGATTTTTAAGACGCCACGTAAACTTTGGGTATTATTGCTTGTAGGCCCAATTTCCACGAAGTAATAACATAAAAATTCCCCGTTATTACGTCAAACAATACACTGTGCAACCAATTCGCGTGTGTTAATATGTAATAGTGTGTAGGTAGTGGTATTTTTACCTACTTGAAAAACAGTACAGAATAGATCCGTATGAACTCAAATACAGTATCAACATCAACAACACAATCTCATCACAACATTCGTAACATTATAATAACCATACTTTAACAACAGACACCAGTCTCAACAGCAGTTTTATGTCAGTATAAATCGTTGTAGGTCCAAAATAAATGTATATAGTGTAAAATAAATATATTTAGATTAAAGTGCATTTATTCATTTAACAAATAGATTTCCCAGACTTAATATACGATGGCTCAAAAATTAAATGTTTAGTGTGCAATACATATCTAATGTGTTGGCCAAAAACACATTGTAAAGAACACGTAAACAGTTCGAAGCACAATAATAACAAAATTAATCGACAACAGTTTATACATGAACTATGTGTAACTATGATTGTGTGTACACTGCCGTTTACCTTGTTAAGTAATGATTCATTTATTTCATTTTGGAATAAATACGCGAATCAAACATTACCGAACACGACAACGTTACGAAGGAATTTACCATCGGTGCGTAAACAGGTTGAAAATAAAACAAAAGCCAAACTGATAAATAAAAAACTGTGGTTATGTGTGGACGAAACAACTGACAGCAAAAAGCAATCTGTAGTTAATGTGATGGCGCGTAATATGGAACCACATCAACCAATGTCTTCAATTTTATTAGCATCCAAAAAAATACAAAATGAAACTTCAGTCATACTGTATATATATATATATATATATATATATTGATATATGAAACGCACCCTGCCTGCGGTGAGAGAATGAAATGTTAATGAAATAAAAGTGTAAGATAAAAATTATGTATTAGAAAAGATTAGTTGGGCGCCTTAATTTATAAAATCTCACCTCAGACTGCGCTATCTTTATCTCAAATAGCCAACTAGTCGGAAAGCAAGAAACTATATAAAAAAAACAACTTTACTAAATGTGGGTGATCTCAGGCTCGTCGTGAATTTTAGGTTGTTGCTTCCATAAATGAATAATATTAATGTTGACGCTTAATAAAATAACTCCTACAAACAAATATAAACAAATAAAAGATTAATGAAAATTAAAAATATGATATTTATTAAATTAAAGGAAACTGTAAAAATATAACGTATTACAAATGTGATATTACCGAAACTGTATATACGCATAAACAACAAGGTGTTACTAATGTGAAAAGAGGTTATGTGTGTTAGACTAATAAATAATATGAATATAAATGTGAATAACCTTATTACAATAATGGCGAGTACCCTTTTATTGCTATATCTTAGTTTTAAATAGCTTGTTTAATTAAATATAAAAATCAGGACAGGACGTGATAGATCAGGTAAATAATTCGAGAATATTGTTAAATAAAAGTTTAAAGAATTTAATTTTTGGAAAAATAGATAAATATTATCTGAAAACCTGTTATAATAATGATCCTGATGTATGTTTGTAGATCGTAAGTATGAATTGGGAAGATTCTCGGCGATCCGAAAATGTTCGGGTGCAGTACAAAACGATGGCGGCGTGGGTGGCTGTTTACGAAGACGCTATCGAAGATTTTCTTCGGACTTCGTCTCCGGTGCCTAATTACTCCCTGCGCTCGTTTCTGGCTGTAGGATTTCAGGTATCGTTGCAGATGTACGTTAGACTATTATGTTAATGCTCGGCGATGGATTCTTGAATATTTTTCTTTTGATTTTCTATCGTTTTCGGTGAAACTACGTCTGTGACGCTATGTTGTTTGAAAGTTCGTTATTACCGAAAATTCTTGTAGTAATTCTCTTGTCGATCGAGTTAATTAATATTCTGAATACTTTTAATAACTTTTAGATGAATTTATAATTTAAATTTATGTTTTTTAAAAGATTTCTAAGGCTTGGTCTAAAAAGATGCGTCTATTCATTTTTAAAATTCAAGGATCGAATATCCCGATAGCACTTGTCTGAATATTACCAAACACGCTATCTATTGATATCAAAAGTCTCGATGATTTACCCTTTTAACAATTTTATATAAAAAGAATTTGATTAATTTTGATTATCTAACTGATTTTAAAAATTATATAATAAATTACCAAGTTAGGTTAAGATAGATTTGAATGATACAAATCGCATACTGCGCATGATAAATGTAAACATAGCGAGATGTCAATTTGTAGGCGTGTCTTACTAGCGTCGATATAGTACAAAGATGCATATGGATTTGAATATGTTTTTCGCGCTAATATTTGAAAATTTGAATATGATATAATAAAAGTAAATAATGAAAGGAAAATAAATATAGAAATTTTAAGAATGAAATGCTCGTTATAAAAATATATATGCACTTCGATACTACTAAGACTTAATAATATTAATTATATAACCATTATATTATAACCCTTTTTCACTTTGTATGTCTTATTCTTCCTATTTTAGATGCAGCTCTATATGAATAACTTGCATCACTACAATATATATATACAGTATGACTGAAGTTTCATTTTGTTTTTTTTGGGGATATATTCTAAAAAATATAACAAATGAAATAGTAAACATTTTTTCTAATAAAAGTTGTCTAGAAACGCCAAAAAAAAATTAAAAATTAAAAATAAAAAAAAATTTTTCTAGACAACTTTTATTAGAAAAAATTTTTACTATTTTATTTGTTATATTTTTTAGAATATATCCCCCAAAAAAACAAAATGAAACTTCAGTCGTACTGTATACATATACGGAGTCAAACAAATGTTGACCTTTGCCTTAAACTTTCTTAACACTTTGCTAAAAAAATAATCAATTTTCAGTACAATAAAAACGTTATGAAGGTATGCGTCAATCCAATAATTCATTTAAAAATTTCATAAACTGGAAATATTACTAAATAAATTCTAAAAATCGTGATTCGAAACTTATTAGGTTAAGTAGATAGGAAGAAGACTATACAATATAATTTAGCATTTCTAAAGTTAATTAAAATTAATTACATATATATATATATATATATATATATATATATATATATATATATATATGTATATATAATGAACTTCATGTGTATGAGAATTAATAATTATTAAATCTCATTTTACATGCGATTGTCGCTATAATTTGTTGCATTTAATTCTACAATTCGGCAAATCACTTTTGCCCTAGATTGTAGACGCAACAAGCCGCGACATCAACTGTACAAGTTGTCAGCACAAATGAAAAATTTTGTGAAAAACTTATCTGCGCGGAATGTGCATATATCGATATTTCACTGTTTTTTACAGATCATCAGTGCACCTTACCGAAGACAGACATGATATTCACTTCTATACTACGTGTATATATACGAACTGTAGTGAACTTCATGTGTATGAGAATTAATAATTATTAAATCTCATTTTACATGCGATTGTCGCTATAATTTGTTGCATTTAATTCTACAATTCGGCAAATCACTTTTGCCCTAGATTGTAGACGCAACAAGCCGCGACATCAACTGTACAAGTTGTCAGCACAAATGAAAAATTTTGTGAAAAACTTATCTGCGCATATATATATATATATATATATATATATATATATATATATATATATGCTTTTTCTTGTCTTTTATTGGTTAATTGTTGTTGGAGAAATATATGCGGAATGTGCATATATCGATATTTCACTGTTTTTTACAGAACAGTGAAATATCGATATATGCACATTCCGCGCAGATAAGTTTTTCACAAAATTTTTCATTTGTGCTGACAACTTGTACAGTTGATGTCGCGGCTTGTTGCGTCTACAATCTAGGGCAAAAGTGATTTGCCGAATTGTAGAATTAAATGCAACAAATTATAGCGACAATCGCATGTAAAATGAGATTTAATAATTATTAATTCTCATACACATGAAGTTCATTACAGTTCGTATATATACACGTAGTATAGAAGTGAATATCATGTCTGTCTTCGGTAAGGTGCACTGATGATCTGTAAAAAACAGTGAAATATCGATATATGCACATTCCGCGCAGATAAGTTTTTCACAAAATTTTTCATTTGTGCTGACAACTTGTACAGTTGATGTCGCGGCTTGTTGCGTCTACAATCTAGGGCAAAAGTGATTTGCCGAATTGTAGAATTAAATGCAACAAATTATAGCGACAATCGCATGTAAAATGAGATTTAATAATTATTAATTCTCATACACATGAAGTTCATTACAGTTCGTATATATACACGTAGTATAGAAGTGAATATCATGTCTGTCTTCGGTAAGGTGCACTGATGATCTGTAAAAAACAGTGAAATATCGATATATGCACATTCCGCGCAGATAAGTTTTTCACAAAATTTTTCATATATATATATATATATATATATATATATATATATGCGTCTACTCAAAGAAGAAAAAAGGACTAATCAATAGTGAAAGAATATATTTTTTAACTTTTCAAATATCACTCTTCGAATCTATTCTAGCTTCCTATAAATTTTGTTTATGATTTCGGTTCTATTTTTGGCAACGGAAAGTCAGGTACTTAATGTGTGATAGTTAATATTTCTGCTTCAATCCTACGAATTGTTAATTAAAAAATACCTTTTTCCTAATGTCACGTTATTCAACTAGCTCTTTACAGATTATCATTTCCAAGATTTTTGTGTACTGCTCAGGTGATCTTTATTTGTAAGCATTACGCATACATCACTTGGATTTATCAGCAGATGTTTATCGTCTTATTCATTTGTCAATTCAACGATAAGACAAAACGTCAATTATGCACTTCTTACCAATAAAATAAAGAAAGAAAGAATCATATAGAATACATGCAATTATAATTGGTCTTCCTTTGTTAATTATGAATGTACTCTGCTAATTATCAATTTGAAAAATATATAAATATGTAAATAGATTGCAAAATGATAAGTTAATATTTGAAATCTTTGATGATAGGTAAATAATTTAAACAATGCATATACTAATATTTTTATTCGTTTTTAAATCACCGATGCTTTGAAAGTTAATGTAATTAGTAATTACAGACAAAAAATATATATGTATATGGTGTAAAAATCTCTTTGGTAAGTACTTTTCGGTTTGTGAATTTATATCTGTTTTGAGGCACGGGCGATTAGTAGAACAAATATTTGTTGTTTGATTCTTTCTAAGCGTTATGATTCACTAGTGTCTCGTTGATATTTTATGGCGACATTTGGCTGTGAGACTCTATTCACCACGCAACCAATAACAGTGGAATTGAGAAACGCTCAATCAGCGCACCTATTCTTAAGAAACGAATTATCTGTGCACCTCAGGTCACAAGCGGATGAGGGATCCATCTATTCCTACAAGTTAGCATCTGAGCAGATAAGCCGGCTGCTCACCCGACGAGGGTAAAGCACCTAGACCACACACGCTTTCAACCACTGCTGCCGCGAGCCTCCTCAAACGAATGAGCCTGGAGAAAGAGCCTCTGGAGCAGGCGCGGCTCGTGATGACGTATTTGGGAGTGCAAGTACAATGATGCGAGTGCCTCGTGTGTTTTCGGTGTTTACTAAGAAAACGTTACAGTTAGTACACGAGAATACACGAAGCACTCGCATCATTGTACTTGGACACCCAAATACGTCATCACGAGCCGCGCCTGCTCCGGGGGCTCTAGATCCCCGCGGGTGGGTTCGGTGGAGTCGCTAGGACCCAAAAGCAATACTAAGATAAAGAAGGGCACTTATTGCAAACTCTCCTCTGATTAAGCGTTATGATTAAGTGCACGGCCCCATATCAGTGTTGTTTCAATGGCTAAAACTCATGAACTGAAATTTGATTTGCTTCCGCAGTCACCATATTCCCCCAATTTGAGTGCCTCGGACCTAACGTGCCTTCAACTACTTTCCTCATTAGAGACGGCTATGCTTTTTTGAATGATTGGTGACAGTGCACGTAATCTGTCACAAACGTATAATTTTTAAAGTTTGGTTATGTCATGTACATGTGTGTAATAATTCGAACTCTATGCTTCATGTTTTCAAAGCCATTTATCCTAATAATAGGTTTGGGTTATGTCAGCACAAGAATTCACAATAGCATTACGAAGCTCTTCGATTGTGTGATATCTGGTCTTGAAATGTTGACCATTATTTTGAAGACAAAGTTGAACTTTACGCTTCATGTTTTCAAAGCCATTTATCCTAATAAATGGCTTTGGGTTATGTCAGCACAAGAATTCACAATAGCATTACGAAGGTCTTCGATTGTGTGATGTCTGGTCTTAAGAATGGTATTCTTTAAATATGGAAAAATAAAATAGTATAAAATTGTTTAAATCTGGAGATCTTGGAGGAAAATTAATATCGAAGAATTCTTCCAAAAAAGCTTTTTTTTCTCGAGATTTGTGCCCTGGTGCATTATCTTGCTGGAAATATCCTTCCGTAAGTTCATCACCACGAAGTTCATTTCGATATCTTTCAGCAATTATGGTTTAATTAATTTTTTGTGGATGTCGCGTAATTTATACAAATTCATAAGGGTTTTCTACAGATCAAATTCTCATATTTTGCTTGCTTAAATACCCTGAAAATGGCACCAAGCCTCATCCGAAAAGAAGCATTTGTTGAGAATGTCATTATTATTTATGTTATTCGAAAACTATAGACAATACTGTGTTCTCGTTAAAAAATCTACCTGTTTGAGTTCCGAAACTGCTTGAATTTTACATGGAAACAACTTTAAGTCCTTTTTAAAAATAGTATGACATATTCCCACTGACAAATGAACTTGTTGTGATTAGTTTTGCGATTGATTTTTTTGGGTGAGTTGTTCATTCGACGTCGAATATCCTCTAAGCAATTTGCTGGTTGTTTCCTAGTTTTTTTTTGCCCATGTTTCACCAAATTTAATAACACAAGCTTGAATATGTTTTTGCGGTTGTCCGTAAGTAACTGACAGATTCGGATACTGTTGCCGGAAATTCAGTAAGCACTGATTAGTGGAATAAACCCAATCTCCATTTTCTAAATTTTGGCCAATTCTATAGTAACTTTGAATAATAAATATTTTATGTTGTACCTCTAACGTTTTAATAAGATAATTATAAGCGTTTATAATTAGAATTTAGGGAGATTTTTTGAAATACGGGTTCTAGTAGTGGATGGATAAAAATCAATAGAACTTTTACAGGACGCTAAATGGAACTTATTCGAGTGTGAATTTATAGTGGGAAGGGATATTTGATTGAAAATAATATTTAAAAAAATAAAAACAATTTACTAACCTCGCATTTTGTCCATTTTTCAAATCAGGAAAAAAAGGCCAATTTTCGGCTAATAGTGTCTTTCAAATTCCCTAATCTATTAAGTAAACATCACTCTTTCGTATTTTTGCTATATTAACCTTCAATTTGTTTAAATAATATTGTTAAAAATATGTGAAAAATTGCTATTTTTCTACGGCATTTTCTCGTTCAAATTGACATAACTGTAACAACAGCAGTTACAAGCTACCAACTTAAACGTTTACATTAAAATGTTATTGACGCGATGTCTATCTATATCAATTTATTTTTTCCAATTGTGATATTTAAAGGCAGGCAATGACATAACCTGAAAAGTTGAGAGGAGGGTATTCAAGTAAAAATCATATAAATTTTAATACATATATTAAACATAACCTGAAAAGTTGAGAGGAGGGTATTCAAGTAAAAATCATATAAATTTTAATACATATATTAAACTTTATCAATCACATACACATCAATTAATATTATCACTCACAAAT
The DNA here is from genome assembly GCA_935421215.2 of Melolontha melolontha. Taxonomy (NCBI): domain Eukaryota; kingdom Metazoa; phylum Arthropoda; class Insecta; order Coleoptera; family Scarabaeidae; genus Melolontha; species Melolontha melolontha. The sequence continues at coordinate 179,051,654 of OW285237.1, read as the reverse complement.
TTATTAGCAAATGTAAAGAAAAAATACATCCTCGTTCTAAATCTTATTTCTATTTGATGATCAATTGTAAATTTAACAAAGTTATGTCGTCCATAGCAAACGCCATTTTAAATTTGACAATTGAAAAAAATAAATTGATATAGATAGACATCGCGTCAGTAACATTTTAATGTAAACGTTTAAGTTGGTAGCTTAAAACTGGTGCTGTTAAAGTTATGTCAATTTGAAAATGAAAATGACGTATTAAAATAGACACTTTTTAATTACTTTTTATCAATGTTATTTAAACATATTGAATGTTAATATAGCAAAAATACTTAAGAGTGATGTTTATTTAATAGATTAGGGCATTCGAAAGATACTTTTAGCCCTAATTTGTGAGTTTGTTCGTGTATTGAAAATGGACGAAATGCTAGGTTAGTTTATTTTTTTTTAATATTATTTTTCTTCCAATTTCCTTTCCCACTATAAATTCACACTCAAATAAGTTCCCTTTACGTCCTGTAAAAGTTCTATTGATTTTTATCCAGCCACTTCCAGTACCCGTATTCTCAATTCTGGCCGAATTTAGGTATGACAACTGTCAGAATTTGAAGTTTTCTGAAGCTTACTTAAGAAACAGACTATTATAATGAGGAAAGTTTTTGAAGGCACGTTATTTCCAAAACTTAAAAACTTTTCTAGGTGAGCAGAGGTTTTCCATGAATGAGGAAGCCAAGCCGCCATAGACAACTTAAAGAAAATACCTGCTGGACTTGAAGGAAACACCTTCCACGATGGGAAAAGAGCATTGGAATATTGTTGGAATAAGTGTATTGAAGGTTCGGGGGATTACATTGAAAATTAAAAATATTTTTGGTACACATAGTATTTTTTCATTGTTAGGCTACCTAATTATCATTCCGTCCTGGGAATACGCCCACAATTATGTTAACAGACATTCTCTATTGAATAGATTCGTTGTAAACTTGCGCGAACGTTTTCTAAGGAACTGTTCTGCTTGTCTTTGACCTGGAAGTTGTTCCACCTTCCTCTAAGTCTATTTTCACTTGATTCTCCTAATTTTTCATGTCGATTTGTATATACGTTTTTGCAATACCACAAGGAGGCTCAGGTCCTATGAAGTCTATAAGCAAAGCTTGTTAAGCTTGTCGAGCCAGTTCTTCTACCTTCTTATTGGACCTATAATCTTAGTGCCATGGGACCCAGTCAAATGACACTTTCTTGTGGCTATTGAGCTCGTTTAGGGCACACACACAATCTCATACATGTTTAGATTTAACTTGAACTGAATCTAGCGTCTTTAACATTGCTTGGCTGTCGAAGAAAACATCTGCATCTTAAGGTTGAGACGATCCTGTGGCAGTAGTATCCAGCCAGGCATATATGATACACTTTTGAACAATATGTCATATTGGAAATACATATTTACAAATTCAAATTTTAATTATTTGTACACTAGAATGTAAATATGTATATATCTGCAAGTCTTCGTATAAAGTTAATTGAAACTCCTCGTAACATAAATGTATAATGTCGGCCCTGTATATTACAAAAAGATGTCAATGTTATTTGTATCTTTTATTTTCTGTCGGTATTTTTTAATTCATTATGTCATTATGAAAACAAATATCGAACTTTTTATGGAAGGAAAATAAGTCTCTTCGATAAAAACACACGAACGTCGATGTGCGTAAACTACTTAAAGAATTTGTCCTTGTACGTTATATTCTAGGAGTAAGTCGGCACTGTGATTAATGTGGAACTTAAACATTAGAGTGCTCATTTGATGAGTAACAAAGCACCACGAAGTCATTCTGAATTGTTAAAAGAGAATATGCAATTATTAGAGATATTTCTGAAGCTGTATCGTCTGAAAAATAACAGTTTAAACGCAATGAAGGAAGGATTATTCATTATTTGTTGCTGAAATGTAGAATATATTAAGGAGAATTTAATGGAAGAAGCTTCGCAAATAATATATGTATAAAGTGTTGTAATTTTTATTATTGCATTTGATTGTATGGTTTTCATTCATAATAATCATAATAATAATAATAATAATAATAATAATAATAATAAATAACAATAATAAAAAAAAAAATTTAATATACATGTATAATTCTACCAATGTTTCCATCCATATCAAGCAGGATAGATGTTGATACGCTTGCCTCGCGGCCGTGTATCAACTTTTTCCCTTTCTCCCGAAAGGAGTGCACACATCAATAATAATAATAATAATAATATTCTTTATTGTCCAATAGAAATATTCTAATTACAGGACAAAACATATCCTAAGTAAATACATACAGTGTACCATAAAATAGTTACATGTATAGGGCACTGTTAAAAAATAATAGTAACAATAAAAATAAAAAATACAATTCAAGTACAAAACAAATACCAAATGACAATTCGTAGACACATGTAAAGTAGTCAAAATTATCTCAAATCACAGATAGAAGGGCTCAGGGTAGAATTTGTGAAGGTTGTGTACCATATGCAGCAAAGGTGCTTTGAGCAACACATTGGATTTGGCGATGGGAACGGTGAAAGTGTCCGACGATCTAGTTAAATGGCCTGGAAACAAAAAAAATAATTGTGACAGAAGAGATGGACAATCAATCCTTCCATTTAATAAATTAAGGAGAAATTTGGCACTAAGATGTTCTCGTCTATTACTCAGGGAATTCAAAGAATGACGTTCCAGGAGAGACGTATATTCAGTCCTTCTTTCCGGATACAAACCGTCACACTTGAAAGACAGATACTTAAAAAATCGTCTTTGAACACTCTCCACAGCCAGACGCAAAGGCAGGTAATGAGGATGCCATATAGTAGAGCCGTATTCCAATCTACTTCTTACATAGGCGTCATACAGAGGTTTTAATGTTAAAGGATTACGAAACTGCTTACAAGATCTTATAATGAAAACCAAAAATTTAATAGCTGCGGTACACTTATCGTGCATATGATTATTGAATCGTCATGCAGAATCAAATAACACACCCAGATCCCTAACCTCATCGATTCTGGGAATATGGTCGAGAGCATACCAGAACAAAACTGGGCTTGCAACACGGACATACGAGACAATAGCACATTTGTCGGTATTCAAACCTACTCCATTATGACTACACCACTGATTAACCAAATGGAGATTACGGAACAGTTCCCTACAATCACTCAACGACGAGACTCTAGAAATTATTTTAAGATCATCCCCGTAAGCTAGCACTTTACAATCTAATAGCATAATGAGATCATTAATAAAAATATTAAATAATAGGGGCCCTAGAGTAGATCCTTGGAGAACGCCTGACGATGGAGTATACTGCCTGGAATGAAAACCATTGTAGTAGACGTAACTAGATATGTTACACAAATATGAAGATATTAGTTGAAGTAGACCATACGAGAAACCAAAAGCATCTAACTTGGTTAACAGTAAGGAATGGCTAATAGAATCAAATGCCTTGGCAAAGTCTGTATAGACGACATCCACCTGTATCCGAGCATCTAAAGTTTCACTAATGTATTGGGTTATTTCAGCCAAATTCGTAATAGTGGATCTACCTGCAATGAAGCCATGTTGTTGTACAGCCAACGCCGATTTACACTTGAGGATAATTTGTTGATACAACAAACTTTCAAAAATCTTCGCAAAATTGCTAATAATGTTAACAGGCCTATAATTTAAAAGGTTTGATCTGATACCCTTCTTGAAAACTGGAACAACTCTGCCAATCTTCCACACGTCCGGAAACGAGGATGACGAAATTATTAAATTAAAAATGACTGTTAACGGTTCATTTATGTACGAGGACTGTTTCTAGTGTAATGAGAATTTAAAATATTGCAACAGTGATAGGGTAAATCATGGTTTCGCCAAAACCGAAGTAATAAATGGGTGTCCTATAACTTATGGACCATAATGCATTTGGAGATAATAAACATAAAAATAGTAATTTTGAGTCTACTTTGCCTCAGTGAAATGTTTCATGTTAAAAAGATACAGGGTGCTGAAATAGAAAATTATGAAAACACAAAGCAGTTTATTAAATATTAAAAATTATTTTAAGCTACGTTAAAGTGTCCACCGTTAACTTCAATACATTTTCTTATGATTCTTATCAAATGATGTTTCACATCCGGAAAGATATTTTGAGAATTTCTAAAAACAATGGCGTCTTCTTAAATTTTTTGTTCAAGTTCTTCCCGTGTATTTCATCAAAGTATACTAAAGCCTTTATATGACTCCACATATCAAAATATAACGAGTTAATATCTGGGCTACGAGGTGGCTAAGAAAATTTCCTACCACAGCCAATTCATCGATGCGGAAAATGCTGGTTCAAATGATTTCGAACAATGAATGAAAAGTGTGGTGGGGCCACCACTTTGCATCAACCACATATTTTGTCTTACGTTCAAAGGTATACCACCCAAAAGGTGAAGTAAATCGTTTTGTAAAAAATGCAAAAATTGTTCTCATATTAAGTTTCTGCGGAAGTTGAAATGGGCCAATCAAGAAATTGTCGATAATATCTCTCCAAATATTTATCGAAAACATATGAATTTATTTTAGAGAAAAGATTAAAAAATGTTATAGAAGGGCAATTAGCTGAAACTCAGAGCGGATTTAGGAAGGGCAGAAGCACTCAGGACCATATTTTCACAATTAAGCAAATGATCGAAAAAACTGGAGCAAACAAAGGGGAGTTGTACCTGGCCTTCCTGGACCTAGAAAAGGCTCTCGATAGAGTGTCACAAAAACAAATCTGGAAAGTATTGGCGCAAAGAAATGTCAATAACAAACTAAGAAGAGGTATACAAAGTATATACATGGACAATAAGAACTATATAAGGAAGGATAATGCGCAGTCCCGGGTTTTCCATATCAATGATGGATTAAGGCAGGGCGGTGTAATGAGTCCAACACTTTTCACGCTGATTATGGATGACGTCATAAAAGCAGTGAACAACAGAATACGAGCAGTCCATGTTGGATACCATAGACTCCAACCAGTATACTTATCGAATTGCGCCTTTGCGGATGACCTAATGGTATGCGCAGCGAAAGAACAGGATCTGCAAGAAAATTTACAAGTCTGGGAAGAAGAATTAAAAAGAAGGCTCAAAATAAATATAACTAAAACAAAAGTAATGGTAGTGGGTAAACAAAATAGAATAACGAACATAAAACTAAATGATCAGAGAATAGAATAAGCCAATTTATATAAATACCTAGGAATAATTTTAGATAGAGAAAGAAATATGGAGAATGAAATAAACGAAAGGATACATAAGGCGGCAAAAGTGTACCACTCTCTGAAAAAGACACTGATCCAGAAAAAAGAAATAAGCAGGAAAACAAAACTTACGGTATACAAAACCATCTACATGCCGATTCTAACGTACGGCAGCGAAAGCTGGATAATAAATAATGTGATGAAAAGCAGACTACAGGCAATGGAAATGAAATTCCTGAGAGCAATCAAAGGAATCACGCGCAGAGACAGAGTGAGAAATGAAGTAGTAAGGGATGAATTAGGAATTGAGCCGATTCTAGAGTGCATAGAGAGAAGTCATCTAAAATGGTTCGGTCATATGTGCCGCATGGACGATAAAAGGCAAGTCAAAATAATATGGCAAACAAAAATGACAGGCGTGAGAAGACGGGGACGACCAAGGAAAACGTGGAATGATGAAGTTGCTGCGACATTGAAGAGAAGAAACATGGACTGGGCACAAGCTAGAAGAATAGCAAAAAATAAGAAAGATTGGAAAAAATTTGTACATGGAGATGACATGCAAATAACTTAAGTTAGAATTTAAGAGAAAAAGAATGTAAAGGTAACACCTCACACCTAATGGTATAAGAGGTTGTTTGATTATATATATATATATATATATATATATATATATATATATATATATATATATATATATTTATCGAAAACTCATGTTGGACACCTGATTTTGAAATAAAAAGCTTTTAAAAATTGTACTGATTACAGATTACTAGAAAAGTCATTTATTTGACAATTAAAAATGACTTTGTTGTTTGATAGTTCATCCATAGCTAACTTTGTACAAAACGTAAAATTATTCATTAGTGCATTTTAATGTTTAATAAAAGTATAAATGTGAGAGTTCGAACATTTAATCTAGTCAGAATCTAGTTTTTTTTTTGTTAAAATAAATAAATTCTTAAAATCCTGAGTTTAAAGGACTTGTTTTTGAAAATTAGCAATTTTACCAATTCATTCATGGCTTATGATTAGAGCAAACCAATTTCCGTGCGCGCCATGTCCGCCGATGTGAGGATGATTGTATTGCATTAGAACTGATAAAAAGCATTCAGTATGTGTTTGGTACTTGCTTAGACTGCATGTAAGTGTAAGCATACGTAATAAAATGTCGTCGACACATAAATCGAGAAAACGACCGTTGTCAGACGAAGTGAATAAGTTTATTATGGATTTCCCGGACTTAATATACGATGGCTCCAAAATTAAATGTTTACTGTGCAATACATATCTAATGTGTTGGTCAGAAACACATTGTAAAGAACACGTAAGCAGTTCGAAGCACAATAATAACAAAATTAATCGACAACAGTTTATACATGAACTATGTGTAACTATGATTGTGTGTACACTGCCGTTTAGCTTGTTAAGTAATGATTCATTTATTTCATTTTGGAATAAATACGCGAATCAAACATTACCGAGCACGACAACGTTACGAAGGAATTTACCATCGGTGCGTAAACAGGTTGAAAATAAAATCAAAGCCGAACTGAAAAATAAAAAACTGTGGTTATGTGTGGACGAAACAACTGACAGCAAAAAACAATCTGTACTTAATGTGACGGCGCGTAATATGGAACCACATCAACCAACGTCTTCAATTTTATTAGCATCCACACGACTAGAACAATGTAATGCCGAAAAAATTTCAGAGGTGCTATTAGATACTTTGGAAAAATTTAAACTTTCGAAAGACCAAGTATTAATGTTTATGACCGATGGTGTCGCAACCATGTGTTCTGTAGGCCGGTATCTTAGAAAATATTGTCCTAAGTAGTTACATATTACTTGTAAACTCCATGTTCTACACCTTGTGGCAGAACAGGTTCGTAGATGTTATCCAGAGGTAGATGCTTTAATATCGAGTACAAAGGCAGTATTCCTGAAATCTCCAAAACGTATTCGGAAATTTCACGAATTGTGTCCTTGGGACTAGAAGAAGCAATAACAAAATTAGAAAATTCGTCGCTGTCGTTAGAGGAATCACTGCAAATCGTTAAAGATGTTCACGCACAACTGTGTGCTGTAGAAGACGCAAAAATTGAAAGTGTTTCTAATTAAATTTAAAGTGTTTTAGACAGAAATGCAAATTTTGACACCTTAACACCTATTTGTGAGGGCACGCCTACCGAAAGTATTTTGATTATGCGAATATAACATCACTAGATGTAGAACGCTCGTTTTACGAATATAAACATATTGTTTCCTCGCGGCGGACATGTTTTTCAGAAATAACCTTAGAAACGCACCTGATGTTGAAAATATACAATCGAGTTTCTCCAGTTTGTCAATCCTTGGAAGACGCTTAAAACGGTAAGTGTTTTTTTAAATCCTCTGCCGTGCACACAATCACTGAATTCATACATTTTCCATTTTATTTATAGATACATACAACGCTGCTATAATATGTACTATTCTTATTTTTCGTGTGTTTATGCATATTACTTTAATAGCAGAAAACCAAATGTATATTTTATTATTTCTGATAGAATAAATGTCTTTACTTCTATACTTATATCGGTAACAAGCTCATGTTGCGTCCCTATTCTATCGCATATTCTAATATATTACGAATTACACTCCCATACCGGCGCTCATGGCGCGCACGGAAATTGGTCTGCCCTAGTTATGAGCAATAAATCTGGTCTGGCTTAATGGTTTAAGATGTATAGTGAAAGTTTCATCACATGTTTGTCGGGTTGTATCGGAGAGTTGCTTAAACGGTTGTATCGGATAAAATTAAAACCGATAAAAACCTATTTTTGAGTTTTTTTTGCAGGAAAAATGGGTAAACAGCGGCATAAGTGGGAACAACAGAACATGAAGTTGAAATAGTTCGTTTGAAGAAAATGACCATTCGAGAAGCTAGAAGCTGATATATTCAAATCTTTCAGGTTTAAACTAATGTGAATATATTATGTCTTATTCATTTTGCGCAATAAACAGTTGTTTTACGACTAATAATGAGTTATTTCCTATGGTTTACACTATGTCCGACACAACCCTCCAACTTTGAGCGATGGCAAAATGTAAGGTATTTTACAAATCCCAATAAGTATTAGAAACCAACTTCCACTTTCCCTACTACTCTTAACATGCTCTTAACTTCATTTTTAGCGTCAAATCTGACATTTACTTATCAGCAGTCAAGGCACAGTATTTTCTTTCGTTTGTCCTGTTATTAGGTGTTACCTGTTCAGCATTAAAGTATATTTATTTAAGAATAAAATTTCAATATTTTATGTTTGTAGTAGGAAACATTTTAAATTATAGTTTTGCTTGTCTACATTCGACGCTGGTATTAAAAAAAAAAACGAAAAAAAAACATTAATTTTCAAAGGATATTTTCATTTACTGGGCGTCCGAACAATTTTTTCTACAATTTTATCAAAATAGTGGTAAATATGTTGTCAATGTTCCGAGTTTTAGTAACTCAATAAAATAATGACATCATTTAAACTTAATAAACTATTGCGACGTAGCCAATACATTCAGATACGGTCCTGTAGATCTAAAAATAAAAAACAAGGAAGGAATCCAAGTCATTTCATTTTTAATAAATAATCTTTTATTTATGTAAATATGTGATTGATATATAACACCTTTCTTTATTACAATGCTGTCGAAACAATATGCATACTTTATAACTAACATTTTGAATAAAATAAAACGCAAGATGTTAATTTCCTAGACTCTTTTAAATGCCACACATCTGTCGCTGAAACTCAGGTTCTTCTGCATATTTTTTTGTTAACGACGTTCGCGCTTTTTGCCAAAAGACCAACACGTATTTTTATTTATATATATTTACTGGTGTGACGCAAAAACAGGATCATCGAGAGCGAATAACAAAGACGACGCTAACGTGAACACGCGTCGCGGCGACTTCCTCTAACCACGCGCTAAGAAGAAGTATAAGTGGCGTTGCGCCAATATTTTGCTTGGAATTCATTTCCAAATAATTAAGGCGAAAGATCGTCATGTCGGTCATCGGCTAATTTCGAAACTACTTGTTACGGACACGTCTACCTTCTTCGCGCTAAAGAAATGTTTAAAATGTCATTTATACATGAAATTTTAATTAAAAAGATTTGCATAATTCATAAATGAATAGCATGCATGCTTATCGAGATCTTTGACATTGCTAGTTAAATGAATCGAAGTCTACTTTGAGTCGAGGCCAAGCTATTGAAAAACAAAATCATAGCACATTATGTTAGAAAATCACATATTTGCGTTTGTTTTACCAAGAATAACTAGTGTAATTAGTAATAAAAATACTGTAGGCGCCCCGCAAAATTCTAATACATATTAGGTCGTTATTTTTTATTACTTTATTTAGATATACGTATGCGTATTCGCAGCATACGAGGTGCGATCAAAATTTGAATTTATTGAAATATAAAAAAATAAGGAAATAAAACCTCGAAATATACAGGTTTGTAAATTAAGTACGTAAACTTGTAGTTACAATAAACTGGGATTTTTTAAGAAAATAATTTTGTTTTTTAACCGGCTTCCAAAAAAGGTGTTATCATGTAACAAGTGTTCATTTGAAAAGTCAATCTAGGTTACTTTGAAATTTTGGTAGAATAAGACGCAAATATATTAGTATGTGTTTGTTGTTCCGTAAACGTAAATCCAAATGACATTTGATAATGTCAATCACAAATATCAGTTAGTGCATATAATAATCGTGCGTCGATTCTGGTTTAAATAAATTGATTCTCAGTTTTAAAATGGCTTTCACTTTAGAACATAAAATTTTTTTAGTCCAGGCTTATTTTCGAAGTGGTAATAAAATTGATGGTTTATGGGTTTATTCAGTTCAAGATTGCATGGTAGAACTTCAAGATGAGTTTCCACATTTTGTAATAGATTATATACAATTTAAAAATACTTTGGATAGAATTTTAAAACTTTTTTCTGAAACTGGTAGTCTCTTAAGAAAATCAGGCAGCGGAGCAGTTAAGAAACGTACACCTCAAATTGTCAATCGTGTTGAAGAAATAATGGAAAATGAACCACAAATATCTGTTCGACATTTGAGTCAACAAATAAACCTTTCTGTTGATACAACTCACAAGTTATTAAAAAAAGATATGCAACTGTATCCATACCGTGTCAAAGCAGTACAAGAATTGTTAGAAATTGATTACCCACGTAGACTACAGTTTTGTAATTGGTTTGTAAATATGAACAATAATGGAGAACTTTCGCAAAGAGTCATCTTTACTGATGAAGCATGGTTTTATAAAACGGGATACCTAAATTCACAAAATACAAGAATTTGGAGTAGTGAAAATCCACATGTAATTAATGAAGAATCGCTACATCCAGAGAAAATTGGTGTTTGGGCAGCGATAAGCCAAAGGCGAATCACTGGACCAATATTCTTTCAGGGAACGTTAAATGCTCAAAGGCAGGCGCGGCTCGTGATGACGTATTTTGGTTTGCAGTACAATGATCCGAGTGCTTCGTGTATTCTCGTGTACTAACTGTAACGTTTGCTTAGTAAACACCGAAAACACACGAGGCACTCGTATCATTGTACTGCAAACCAAAATACGTCATCACGAGCCGCGCCTGCTCAAAGGTATCGTACGGAAATTTTACAACCATTTGTCAATCAGTTGCATGATGATGAACTTCAAAATGCATATTTCCAACAAGACGGGGCACCTTGTCACTGTACTGCAGAATCTTTGGATTATTTAAAAGAATTTTTTGATGAGCGTATAATTAGTCGAAATACTGAAATTGCCTGGCCTGCACGTTCATGCGATTTAACACCTTGCGACTTCTTTTTGTGGCCTTATCTAAAAATAACATATTTCGAACACCTATATTGAATTTGAATGATATGCTACAGAGAATCGAACAGAAATGCATGGAAATTAAGAACAATCCAGTAATGTTGCAAAATATCATCAGAAATTTTGAACGGAGGATTTTAAAGTGCATTGATCTAGAAGGACAACATTTTCAACATTTGTTATAGTTTTCAATAAATACCTATTATTTGTTATTTATTTGTATGTATGAAACTGTCAAAATATACGACTTCGTAGGTTAAGTAGTAAATTTTAATTTACGACATACTTCTGCACGCTGCAAATTGGTAATAGAAAATAAGACCGTCGACCAAACCATGTCAATCGAATACCTTGGGTGCAAAATTACGAGCGCAGGGTTTTTGGGTGATGAGGTGAGGAAACAAGTAAACAAAGCAGCAGCAATATCGGGACATCTTAGGTATCCAATCTGGAGAAACAAACACCTAAGTACGGAATGCAAATCAAGGATATACAAAACATGCGTACGACCGGTGATGACATATGGTGCGGAGACGAGAGCGGAAACGACGATAACAAAGAGGATACTAAGAACAACCGAAATGAAGACTCTAAGAACGATAACAGGATACACATTACATGATAGGCAAAGAAATACAGATATAAGGGAGAATTGTCAAACGGATGACATAGTCAGATGGATACGGAAAAGAAGAAGAGAATGGAACCACCATGTCAGCCGAATGACTCCTGACAGAATGGCCAGAATAGTACGAAACAACATACCTCACGGAAGAAGACCCATAGGACGACCACCAAAACGCTGGCGAGACAGCTGGCAATCAAATTCACAAGAACTGCCGCCACAAAGAAACCGGAACTAAACAGGCGATACGCCTATCGAAAGAAGAAGAAGAAGACATACTTCAAAATGTTCTCAGTAAATCACATTCTACTAGATTGACTTTTCAAATGAACACTTGTTATATTCATCATGTATATTTATGTATATATATATGTATATAATTTTATGAATTCTTGGAATTTAAGCTTTCTTTAAATATTTAAATTAGTATGTTATTTCGCGAAGTACAACGCTAATTATTCGAAATTGCCTTATATGGAACAGATGTTAATATTCTGACGTGGATTGGAAATTGCTGAATTTTCATCCTTAGATATTTAATAATATATCTGTTCCTTATAAGGCATTTTCGATGAACTCGAAACCATGTCCTCTTAGCTCAGTTGATTAGAGTCATGGTCCGGCAAGCCATGGGCGTGGGTTCGAGTCCCACCTAGGACTAAATTTTTTCAATTAAAAATTTCGAATAATTAGCGTTGTAATTGTAGACAGCAATGTTTACATTTCACATTACTTCGCGAAATAACATACTAATATAAATATTTAATAAAACGCCAAAATTCCAAGAATTTATAAAATTATATATTAAATAAACGGCTAAGAAATAGATCCCTATATTATTAAATAGCTAAGGATGAAAATTTAGCAATTTCCAACCGACGTCAGAATATTAACATCTGTTCCTTATAAGACGTTTTCGATGAACTCGAAACCATGTCCTCGTAACTCAGTTGGTTAGAGCCATGGTCCGGCAAGCCATGAACGTGGGTTCGAGTCCCACCTAGGATGAAATTTTTCAATTAAAAATCGTGTGAAGATGCTGTATACGGATTTTGTGGTTCCTACGTCGAATTTTTTACGCATCTGTTTACACCAATCTACACGAGCTGCTTTCTGTTCTTCGGTCAAGCTATGTGGAATCCATCTGGATCATATTTTTTTTACAAATAAATGTTTATGTAAAATCGAATGAATTGCAGTCTGCGATATGCCAAGAGATGCCTCTACCTCACTGTAAGTCACATGCCGATCGTGTTCTATCATTTTCCGTACAGCATCGATGTTTTTTTGGAACCACAACAGTTTTTGGTCGGCCTTTACGTGATTCATCACTCACTGAGGTACGACCATGACGAAATTCTGCAAACCAATTATAAACTGTCTTTTCTGATGGTTTTTCATTACTAAAAGTTGACCGAAGCGATATAATGCATTCTTGTGGAGTTAGGCCTTTTTTATAATCGTAAACAATCATCCAACGAAAACCTTCACGAGTAATCTCCATTATTTTACAAACTTACTGTCAACAAAGTACTGACTTAATTTCTAAGCTATCGCAGATTTCTCATTGACATATGTCAAACTTTAAGAATATAGGGATTACATATTGCTGTGAACTGTGCCTTTGCTTATGAATGCAGTTCACAACAAACGTCCGGATAAACTCAGTCGTCTAATCTTCTAGCTGGAATCTTCGTACCTCAGGTCTTGCTCTCGAACAAGCAAGAACGCGTAAAGAAAAATACAAAAATAGCATTAATAAAAGTTCTCAGTTTTCCTTAATAACATTTATTAAAAAAAAAAATCCAAAATAAAATCGCTTTACCGAATGTAAAGAGAGCTAAAGCCACAATAACTAAAGCTAGGAGGAAACAGTCTGTGTGATTATGACACGCACATAGAGAAAAACCCCCTGTGACTCGCGAGCAAACATAAAAGCTAATAAATAATTAAGAAAATTGTCAAATTTGACCTCTAAATTATAACCCCTAAATTCAAATGTCAACAGAAACCAAACTATTGACTACGCGTGTCAAAATTAAGATCATGCGCAGCATAACATGATAAAGAATATATATATTCCCTCCAAAACCAACCTGACTACAAAACGATCTCGAACATCTTGACATAACAAAAAAAACTCCCTCACAAAAACATGACAATTTTCTTGAATATTCATATACTACTTTAATATCAAAATTATGAAAATTATAATCTATAAATACAATCATCAACAAATTATCGTACTAGCAATTATATAAAACAAATGTGTCCTGTACTTACATCGATATAAACACATTTACACAAAAACTAAGCGAGAGATTCCAATACTTAATTATAAATGAAACAACGAGATCACAAATCCTCGTAAAAATCGTAAATGAATTTAAATGCCCAAATAAAAGCACGACAAATCAAATAACCAGACTTTAATCAAATACATCAAGACAAAAAATGAAGTTTTTTATCCATCCACATGCTTTACTAGCTCTGGTATCTCTGTCGAAAATACCCCGGAAAATCTCGTACATCGGGCACATATAGTACATATTTCTACCGAGTCCACACATTTTCAGTCTAAAATAAAATTGTACAGTCCCGATCGTAATAATAAATTCAAACATTATAAACATTTAAATATACACAATAAAATAAAATACATTTTAATTACATGTCAAAAACAATATAATGTTCAATATAAATCTTCGTTTCTTCGGGGAAAAATCCATTACAATATGTCAAAAGCACCATATAGTGGTTGATTGTAAAAATATAAAAGGTGTCCCTCGTATTATAATTCCTAGTTACAGCTGTATTTTAATAAATATCAGTATATTTTTGGATTTGGAAAATTTATAACATACCTTCAAAAGAAGTTTTATAAATTGTTACAACTGTACCCGACCTCCTTCTACAATGCCTAGGCAGTGTGAAAATAATGCAAACCGTTTTTGTTATGTGCGCGGTGGAAATAACTTAATGCAAAAACGTACTTTCACCAAACTTGTATGAAGATCAAACATTATTTCGGAGTTAAAGTAGGAGATCAACGTAAGACTTGGGCCCCTTACATTTGTTGTAAGACTTGAATAATAATAATAATATTTATTTATTTGCCCAACAGGTAATCCCAATTACAGAGCAATAAGTACACAAATTAGATGTATGAACACACATACTATGTTAAACTATTACATAACTAAAATAATTTTGATATATAACAAATAAGTAATACCGATAATTATGATGTCAAGGTTCACATATCCTTAGTGTCCACCTCTCCAATGAATATGTCACTATAATATGCTTCAGCATTCCTCATCATGTGGAATATCGGTGATCTCATCAGTAGATTCGTCCTTGGAGTCGACAGCAAGAAAGTAACAGGGTTACGGGTACTAACACTAGGCACATTGAATCTAACCCTAGACAACAGCGCGGCACAATCAATTTTATTGTGGAGAAGATTATGAAGAAATCTTGCGCTGTAGTTAACTCGACGAACAGTCAAAGACTGAACCCCATAGAGTCGAAGCAGTTCTTCATAGGAAGTGTTCCAGTCAGGATATACAAGATTAGATTTGAAGAAGAGGTATTTTACAAATCGGCGCTGTATACGTTCAACTGGAAACTGTTGCGAGATGTAGAAGGGATACCAAACAATAGACGCATACTCGAGTTTCGGAACTATAAGAGTGAAATACAAAGATTTTAGCAAGGAGATGCTGCTGAAGCACCCCGAGGCTCTAATGAGGAAGCCCAATGCTCTCGAAGACGAGTGGCAGATGCCCACAATGTGATCATTAAAAGATAGCTCCGGATCAAACGTCACTCCCAGGTCCCTTACCGAGTTTGTGTTATTCAACTGCTGATTATTTATAAAATAACGTGATAAGACTGGTGCGTTCTTCCTGGAGAATGACATCACCATACACTTGTCGATATTCAAAGACAATTCATTCCTCTGAGACCACTCCACAAGAATGTTAACATCATGCTGCAAGCCAATAGCATCACCTGGTTTGGCGATATCAGAAAATAGTTTGATGTCGTCTGCGTAAGCTAGCGCCTGACATCTTAACAGTGGAAAAAGGTCATTCATATATAATGAGAAAAGCAAAGGTCCCAAGTTAGAACCCTGCGGTACTCCAGAAGCAACTGCAAAGGTGTACGATTTATAACCATTATAAAACACATAATTATATCGATTAGATAAATAAGATCCCAACAACATGTATAAATTCGGAGATAAGCCAAAGCTATCAAGTTTTTGAAGTAGCAACATATGGTTGATGATATCAAAAGCATGTGAATAATCCATATAAACAACATCCACTTGACCCCTACTGTCCAAGACTTCATTCGTATATTGCGTAAAGCAAGCTAGATTTGTAGTAGTAGACCGACCTTTCATAAAACCATGCTGGTGCTGTGTGATATATGAATGGATATTGAAGTAAATAGCATCAAACAAAACTTGTTCGAAAATTTTTGCAAAGTTTGATAAGAGCGAAATCGGTCTGTAGTTTGAAATATGTCTGCTATCACCCTTCTTGAATACAGGAACAATACGGCCGCACTTCCATCTATCGGGGAAGGATGATGTCTGCAGTGCTAGGTTTATAATTTTGGTTAGTGGTGCTGATAGAACAAATTTGGTGTCCCTGATCATGAAGCTGGGAATGCCATCATCACCAGAGGTAAACCTATCAGGAAAAGTAGCCATTATGCTGGAAATAGTATGTTCAGTAATGCGACAGAGAGAAAATGGCTGACATTGAGATTTTAGAGTGGGAGAGTCAACAATATTGGCGGTCGAGAACTTTTCCGAGAAATTACTGGCAAATGCGTCTACAATGGCTTGTGGTTTGTCAAGCCAAGCATTTCTATAAAATAGTTTTCCAGGAATACGTGAGGTTCCCCTCCGGGAACGTACGAAACACCATATTCTTCTAGGATCCGCCGTGATGCTGGTCTCTATATTCACCATGTATGCAGTATAAGCAGTAGATATTTGTGATTTCGTTAGCGTACGCAGTCTTCTGAACTCTTCATAGAACATCGGACTATTAGTACCTTTCCATTTACGCCTATAATAATTTTTTGCTTTAATGTTACATTTAATTTCATTATTGAACCAAGCAGGAAAATGCGAGGTGCTTTTCGACATCTTCGGAATAGTTGAATCAAATATATCGCTCAGAACATTGTAAAACCAATCCAGGGTGAGATTAACATCATTAATACCATCCAGAAAGGACCAATCAACCTCCACCAGGTCCTCATACAGTTTTTCATAATTCGCCTTTCTGAAGTTGTACTGACAGTTAGTAGATGGAAACTGATCCGGTCTCAATGTAGATAAAAACTCCATATTAACTGACAAGGCAGGATGATATGCGTCTTCAGGAACAAAAGGATGCTGGTCGTGGGTAGTGCTTAGATTGTGATCCAAGTTCCACAAGACCAAATCAAGAAGTCGACCGTCAGCATTCACAATCGCATTGTATTGCTTGAGTTGTAAAAAATCACAAAATTCCAGGAAAGCAGAAACTCTAGTACTCACTGTACTGGAACTAATATGTTCATAATATTGTGGTAAATTAAAATCACCAATAATTAAAATAGGTTTGTTTATTATAAGGATTTGAAGTGCTTCGAAGAAGGTATCCAAAGCAGAATTCGGTAATTCAGGTGGAATGTATATAACGGAAATATAGAAATTGAAATTATGAATAGTGCACTTGCAAATGAGAAGGTCAATCGACGGCACCAGAGTTTTTAATTCAGAGATGTCAAGCACCTCTAATGTAAATTCAGTTGCTAAGCCCAACAGAACACCACCACCTGTGGATTTTCCCACAGAGGCAAAATCTCTGTCGCATCTGACAATATTGTAGTAGGGAGGAAAAAATTCACAGCTGTCGAAAGACTCGTCAAGCCATGTTTCAGATATAAGTATGACATCATATGCCAAATCAGAAGAACTTGGATAGAAAATATGCGACTTACAGCGAAGGCTGCGAGTGTAACACTGTTAACAGGACCAAAAGAACCAAAAGACTATGCCATAGATTGTTATTCTTACCTCACTAACATACTGGGCATCGGACCAATGTCTAAGCATACTGTACACTTACTTGCCTTCAACTTTACGGCCCGTCGAACATAGTGAAGAACTTCCTATCCCAAAACCACCAAAATCTTGGAGCTTGGATGAGGAAGAACTTTAATTTTCTTCGAAATGTCAAAGTTAAAAAGATCATGATTTATGAATTACTTTACATAGAAATGGGATGTAACACGATTTCAGAAATTCACTTTCTGGATGCTCATCTCGATTTCTTTTGGGAAAATTTGGATGCCGTAAGCGACGAAAATGGTGATCGGTAACCATAAAACATATACAGGCTGTCCAGAAACTCTCCTGACAAACGAAGACAGGAGATTCCTCTGATAATTTTAAGACAATTAAACCCAAATTCACCTAGTCCGAAAATGCTTCCTAAGGGAGCTAGAGTTCTTTGAAGATGGCGCCTTGTATTTATTTTTTTTTTAATTCCTCCAGAACGTTTCTATTTAGAAAAACAAACACTGGTATGCTTATTTATCCTCCAGAGATGAATCGATTCCATCAATTGCGAATTTCTAGTACCGGTCATAGGCGTCCGTTTTGGGTAGGTCAACGGTTATTTTAAGGCATAACTTTTTTGTCTTTGACTTTTAAGCATTTGTGACACTAGATTATTAAATTTTCAGGTATTCCAGTACTAAAATGTACTCTTACTTTAAGTCGGTAGGATTCACCGTTTTCTAGAAAAATCGATTTGTAAATCTTTCGTTTTTTCTTCATTAAAGTTCAATTTATTATGTACCTACTTATTTTTAGCGACGAAGTTGGCTTGGACTATCAAGGAATGGATGAAAATTAATTTAATAAATTAAAAGCAAATTATTTATTACAATGGAACGAAACTAAC
Organism: Melolontha melolontha; assembly: GCA_935421215.2. Lineage (NCBI taxonomy): Eukaryota > Metazoa > Arthropoda > Insecta > Coleoptera > Scarabaeidae > Melolontha > Melolontha melolontha. Next base: position 179,032,915 of record OW285237.1, on the reverse strand, counting down.
AAAAAAAGAACAAGTATCAAAGGTAGATTGTTACAAAAGTTGCTCGATGTGATGACCATTAGTCTCTATGCATAAGTTTACCCTTTTGCTTAGAGAACGCCGAATTCTTGCAAAAATTCCAAAGTTATTTCTAAATTCGTTGCAAGCATCTTGTATCCTTAGCCAGAGTTGTGCGCGATTTTGTATCGGAACGGAATAAACAAATGCTTTTATGTATCCCCAAACACAATAATCGCAAGGATTCAAATCCGGCGACCTTGCTGGCCAAGCAACTGGACCGCCTCTTCCAATCCAATGGTCTTCGTAGTTATTATCTAGAAAGTCTCGTACATTCCTGCTAAAGTGGGCCGGACAGCCGTCCTGTAGAAACCATAAGTTTTGCCGAATATTTAAACGCACCTCATCTAACAAATCAGGTAAAATATTTTGCAGGAAATGTAAGTAATCAGCACCATTTAAACGAGCAGGTAATTCCACAGGTCCAAGTAGATAATCGTCAACTACTCCTATCCAGACGTTTATGCTAAACCCATGCTGATGCTTAAATTCTTGAACAACGTGGGGATTGTCACCAACGTACGAATAATAATGTGCATTATGTACATTAAAAATTCCATTTTTTGAGAATGTAGCTTCGTCACCAAACAAAATGTTCCTGAAGAAATCTTCATCTTGATTTTTCTGATTTTGTAATCATCTAGCGAATTCTACGCGAGCAGGAAAATCTCCTTCTAGCAGTGCTTGCACCTTTGTATAATGAAAAGGATATAAATTTTCTTTGTGTAAGATATTTCCTACGGAAGATTTTGAAATTGTGGGGTACATGGCAGATAGTCTTCGAACGCTAATTTCTGGATTTTCCTCAACTTCCATTAAAATAACATCTTCATGTTCTGCTGTTACATCATTATGTCTCCCTGTTTCATTATTTTTTGGGACCACTGAATCTGTTTCTCTTAATCGTTGATGAAGAGCTGTAAATGTTGAGTGAGTGGGATGCTGACGATTGGGAAATTTTTCAGCGTATCTACGTTGCGCCGCTCGAGCGTTACACCTCATTTCGCCATAAACTAAATGCATATCGGCGTATTCCTCATTAGTAAAAACCATTTTTTTTTAAATTGAAATCGTTGTGTTTGAATAACACAAAGTAAAAAATGAAAAGATAAACTTCGCGAACTGACAACAATTTGACAATGAAAAACGTAGGTTTTACTTCTGTTGGCAGTTCAGAGCTAACTATTGCAAAAAATAAAAAATTGAACTTTAATGAAGAAAAAACGAAAAATTTACAAATCGATATTTCTAGAAAACGGTGTATCCTACCGACTTAAAGTAAGAGTACCTTTTAGTACTGGAATACCTGAAAATTTAATAATCTAGTGTCATAAATGCTTAAAAGTTAAAGACAAAAAAGATATGCCTTAAAATAACCGTTGACCTACCCAAAACGGACGCCTATGACCGGTACTAGAAATTCGCAATTGATGGAATCGATTCATCTCTGGAGGATAAATAAGCATACCAGTTTTTGTTTTTCTAAATAGAAGCATTCTGGAGGAATTAAAAAAAAATAAATACAAGGCGCCATCTTCAAAGAACTCTAGCTCCCTTAGGAAGCATTTTCGTTCTAGGTGAATTTGGGTTTAATTGTCTTAAAATTATCTGAGGAAACTCCGGTCTTCGTTTGTCAGGAGAGTTTCTGGACACCATGTATATATTTTGAACTAAGGGTAACATTAAGAACACATCGAAAACGTGGATAATAGAGGAAATTCAAGGTAATTTTCTGCTTTCTGATGAAATTTTACATAACAGGCTTTGTTTTAGCTATGTCACAAAGAAACAGTTTGTTTACCAGTAGTATTTGCATAAGTAAGTGCTTAAGCATATTATCTTCGGGGAGAATATAGATCTCTTGGAATTATAATAAAATGTATTTTACAGATACAATTTCAGAAATAAATAAGCGAACATATTATATTCCATTGTTACAAAGATACACCTGCGACAAAAGTTAATTGGAAAATCGGTCAAATCCTTAAAATAATGGAATCGGATTTTCTATCTTAACGCGAAAAAATCACACGCTCCAATTTTAATTCTTCGAAATGTTGTTACGCCGCATGATTGATCTAACCTAATCCGACCAATTAATTCTTGTAAATTCGCATCGGATTGCGAAATAATTAAATTGAATGTAAGTATTATTTGTTTATCTGGTGATAAAGAGTCTTATCTGCACCTGAGTATTACTGTATCTTACGTTAGACAGAAAATAAAAGGAGTGTTTCGTCCTTTTGTCATTGATTTAAGAATCAAAAGTTAATCTTGAAACTCACGCACCTGACTCGTTTTATAGCTTTGTTTGTTTTCTTATTTTTTTTTATTGCAACATGTTCTTAATTTATTAAATATGACGGAGAACTTTTTTTCGTATTCTTCCTTTGGTTCTTTACACAGTTTTTGGGCTAGAAGAGAAAAATAACTGTTCAAACACAGATAAAAGGTGACGACAAGATAATCTTTTTCATGTAAAATGTTAAGTGCTCGGCAAACTGAGTATCTTATCAGTAACTGTGTAATTAAAAGAGAAACACCTAAGATGTAAAGGTTTGCGCGTGTGTTGTACGAAATATCATGTGACATGACATTTCGTAAAGATTCGGGACTGATAATCTTTAGAAATTTGTTTTAATTCGAACTAATTAATTGGAGGAATCGTAATTGTAAGAATTAACATTTATAAAATGTGTTATTTTCGCAGATTTTATATCAGTGAAAATACTAACAGAAGTTTCAGAAAAAGAAACAAAAAGCAGACATATTTATAAAGCGTCAATTGCTTTAATGAATTGGTATTATATTGTATAATTTACTAAATAAAATACTTGGTATATTTGTTTCACAAAATGTATTTAAAATATCTCTGACATATGTTTCGACTTATTCAGTCATTCTCGAAGAGTCATGTAAACTAAGTAAAAAGTATACTCCTACCAATATTTATGCGTTATTTTTTGAAAAGGTTTATTACAGCATCGATTGTGGGGTGTTTGAAAAATCCAACTGCGTGTTTGTGACCTGTCTGTTGAGATTTATGGCTTTTTTAATTTCTAAAATTTCCAGGAAGTCAAGCTTTTTACCCTTATTACAAGAGTGTAAAAGTTTGAAATTATTAGCATTAAACAAATGAGAATTTTGAATACAGTGTTCCGCGAATTCCATAACCATATTGCCATGTAGAATATAACTTCTATATTCTTTGATACGTTCTTTTATAGAGCGTCCTGATTGGCCAATGTATACCGCGTCACAATCACTGCAAGTTAATTCATACACCCCTGACTTATCACGCAATTCTGTTTTTCCTTTATTGTTAACTAGAATATTACCTAAATTGCATTTATTTACTAGGATGACATTTAAACCTAACTTATTAAGTATATTAGAAACTTTATTGCTAACCCCAGGTATATAGTTTAGGGTGTGAAACGCTTTGTTAGTTTTTTTATAAGTATGTCCGCAATAAAAATTTTTCTTTAGGATAGCGCGTTGTTTTTGTAAATCATTTTGTCTAAGAATTCTGTTTTGTACCCGTTGTTTCTAGCTATAGTTTTTATGGTATATACTTCTTTTTTGAAGTTCTCATTATTTAGAGGGAAGTTAATCAGTCTGTGTATGAAACTGTGAAATGCTGACATTTTTATATTCCACGATTGGTTGGAATTTGCCGGAATTACTGCATCTGTTGTAGTGTGTTTTCTAAAGATATCAAATTCAAATCGTTTCTCAACTCTTGTTAATTTTCAGTCTAAAAAGTTAATCGTTCCGTCTACCTCTTTTTCTATTGTGAATTGTATTTTATTATTAAGGGAATTTAAATAATTAAGCAATTGGTACAGCTGTCTATCAGTGCCCGACCACAAGCAGAAAATATCGTCTACATATCTGCCCCAAAAGGAAATGTATTTTAATAGTGGACTGCGGTTGAAATTATTAATGTTTGTCTTCAAAATCTGCTAGATATAGTTTAGCGAGTAAAGGGCTAAGGGGGCTACCCCATTTTTATTCCGGACATACTTATACAAAAACTAACAAAGCGTTTCACACCCTAAACTATATACCTGGGGTTAGCACTAAAGTTTCTAATATACTTAATAAGTTAGGTTTAAATGTCATCCTAGTAAATAAATGCAATTTAGGTAATATTCTAGTTAACAATAAAGGAAAAACAGAATTGCGTGATAAGTCAGGGGTGTATGAATTAACTTGGAGTGATTGTGACGCGGTATACATTGGCCAATCAGGACGCTCTATAAAAGAACGTATCAAAGAACATAGAAGTTCTATTCTACATGGCAATATGGTTACGGGATTCGCGGAACACTGTATTCAAAATTATCATTTGTTTAATGCTAATAATTTCAAACTTTTACACTCTTGTAATAAGGGTAAAAGGCTTGACTTCTTGGAAATTTTAGAAATTAAAAAAGCCATAAATCTCAACAGACAGGTCACAAACACGCAGTTGGATTTTTCAAACACCCCACAATCGATGCTGTAATAAACCTTTTCAAAAAATAACGCGTAAATATTGGTAGGAGTATACTTTTTACTTAGTTTACATGACTCTTCGAGAATGACTGAATAAGTCGAAACATATGTCAGAGATATTTTAAATACATTTTGTGAAACAAATATACCAAGTATTTTATTTAGTAAATTATTCATTATGTTTCACCAAGAGCCAACCGTGAATTCTATACATGGTATTATATTGAGTGTCCAGAAAGGGTATTTGTAAATTTAATAAAAGAAAAACACTACAAGTCGGAAAAATATTTTTTTATTTTTAATCTTTAGACAAAGTTTTGGAAAATTACGTGCCAAAGATTATGTTGTCCAAATATTGACCCTCGCGCTGCTGGTACTCCTCCAACCGAAGACGTAAATTAGCCGCCACGCATCTACACATCTCTCTGGAATCATTTCAGTGCAGACATTGTGCTTCAATTGCAGTAGAATTCGTAGTGTGTTTGCATACACTTTCTCTTTAAGGTATCCCCGTAAGAAATAATCAAGGAGTGTAAGATCGGGGCTTTTCGGGTGCCAGTTGATGGTGCCTAGACGAGAGATTACTTTTTCCGGAAAAAGTTGATTGACAACCTCAAGTGATTAGTTTGAGGTGCGGCAAGTGGCTCCATCACGATGTTCGATTTTTCTGGTCTATTAAATTTAATATGTGATATGTGGTCTTTAAACCGGATTATTATTGAGCGCTTCGTTTGACCTATATATTTCAAATTACAATCGTCGCATTTAATTTCGTATATACCTGATTTCAAATTCAAATTAACTTTATCTTTGGTATTACCTAGGAGACTTTTGATGGTGTTTTCGGACCGAAACGCAACTTAAGTCTTTTTTTAGTTTCGTTGTTCTAATTAATTAGAAAAACAAAATTATTGCGACGATTGTAATTTTAAATATACAAGGTGACATTGAAAAAACTACAGTGCCTAGTATCACGCGATGGAAGACCATTAAATACTAAAAAAAGTTCTTAGACAATAATATCCGATCGCATGTTGCAAATAGTAGAAAATAATGCGAGAATAAGCGCCGGAAAAATAAGTTCAGCTGTACGGAATGTTAATCGCGAATCAGTTAGACAAGTCAGTAAACAGCTTCTTCACTTGTTGCATTTCCAAAAAGTTCATCATCTATTGGAACAGGATTATTGACCCCGTGTACAATATTGCGAGTGGTTGCTAAATCAAGGGCAAAATTTTCTATCATTAATTTTGTTCACCAATGAAACAGGTTTTAGTCGCGAAGGTGTTTTGAACCTATATAACATGCACTATCGGAGTGATGAAAACCCTCATCAAACCGTAATACAAAATTACCAGTATGGGATTTCTATTAATGTGTGGGCAGGTATAATCGACAATTAATAATGGTCCATTTCGATTGCCCAATTGATATGCGAGCTTTATCCACATTTTTTGGAAAATTAACGGAACAATTTATTAGAAAATGTCCCATTGAACACTATTCAAAGAATGTACTACATGCGTGACAGCGCGCAAATTTTTGCAAAGAAGATTTGGAAATAGGTGGATTGGTCGTGGAGGACCTATACCATAACCAGCTCGTAGTCTCGACCTTAATCCCCTAAATTTCTTATTTTAGGGGTTTATGAAAACAAGTGCATGCCGTAAAAATAAATAGTGAAGAGCAATTATGGAACAGAATTATGGAATCTGCTGACAGATTCCGTAATATTCCAGGCAAAGATGGCGTCAATAAGTAACACAAAGATTGGAAAAGTGTATCCAAGAATTAGGCCATCAATTTGAACACCTTCAGAGCTAGGTACTTTAAACATGTTTTTTTTAATTTAGTCGTTTTTTTTTTGATATGTTATGTTATTGTTTTTAAAGTCATGTCGAAAAAGTAGCGATTTTTTGTTGTTGTGAGGTATTGAAGAGAAATAAAATTTTCTAATTAAGTATTTTTTTTTAATCAGCAATACGTCAAATTTTGATAAATTATTGGAATAATTAGGTTAACAGCTCTGTCATGGAAAGAAAAAAATTTCTGACAAACTTTTAAGATCATGTGTCTTGAAAACAAAAGGCGATCGGACATTAGTGTATAAGAACTTTTTTTAATATTTTTTGGTGTTCTATCGCGTGGTGCTATGCATTGTAGTTTTGTCAATGTCACCTTGTATAGGTCAAACGAAACGTTCAATAATAACCCGTTTTAAAGAACACATATTACATATTAAATTTAATAGACCATTAAGAAAAATCGAACGTCGCAAACCATGCACTGGCCACAGATCACAACATATCGGTAAAAGGGTTAAAACTTCAACAACCTCAGAGATCTCGACGCATACGGAAGCATTCATATCGTTAAAAACAAATTTAATATGTTTAACTAGGACAATTATCCCATACAATTATTTTTTCATTCTTAGAAAAGAGGTAGAAAAGGTTGAGGGCGTTGAGAATAAACAGATAGTGTTGCCGTTTTCTTAAGAAGGGTAAGTTGACGTAATTTTAGTTTGTGTTACTCACTTGTATAAGTGGACACCGTGCGAAGTTGTATGCAATTCTGTACTGTTAGCATTACTGTGCCCCATGTTCAACACTTTAATTAGTGGTTTTACCTACTGATGATGACAACTTAGTTGTCGAAATGCGTAATTAGGATACGATTATTAATTGTGATAAGGGGTTTTATACCTTTTTTGAGTTTCCACTTAACCACAGTTTCCAAAGAAAGACCTTTCCATTTGTCGACTAACTTGTCAACTTTGACAGTTCGTTGTAGCTACAACACTACACGTATCACACTAAAACTTTGGATTTAGGCTAACTAAAGATGGAGCTTAATTTTTAGTACTGACATTTCATTAGTGGCGCCTTTATTATAATATAAAGTGTAAGAGAAAATACAGTAGAACCCCGATTAACCAAGTTGCGCTTATCCGAGCTTCGGATTAACCGAGCCAATCTAAAGACCGAGACTTATCCGAGGTACGCGCATCTATTCTCCGTCTTAACCGAGCTTCTAAAATACAAATGTACATATTTCCATTTAAAATCGGAGAATTCCCTAGGTCCTGTGAGGGCTTTCTCTATTTATGTTTTTGGACTCTTTTAGCATGTAAATTTTCGAGAATGCAGTTCGTTACTGCGTTCAATTCAGAGAAGTATACTCGCATCATTTATTTGGTTGGAGTTCTAGTTAGGTGTAATACGAACTGCTTTGTTTGAATTTTCGTTTGCCGTATTATAATGGAATAAAACAAGCGTAAAAGAATTGCCGTTCCTATTGAAGAAAAATTAAAAGCCATCAGAAGAATTCAAGCAGGAGAGACAATTAAAGTTGTTGCACGAGATTATAGAGTAGGTGACGTAACAGTTGGAGATTGGAAAAGAAACCGCACTAAAATAGAAGTGGTATATAAAACAAGCCTCTTCGTCCTCAAGAAGAAAATCAATGAAAACAGGCGGCTATGAAAAGGTTAACGAAGCTTTATTCATGTGGTTTAACCAGCAAATATCAAAAGGCGTGCCTCTGTCAGGTCCAACTTTACAAGAGAAAGCAATAATGATTAGTAGGCAATGCCCAGAGACAGATAAGTTTACCGGCAATTCTGGATAGCTTGACCGCTGGAAAAAACGATATGGTGTACGACAACTGACTGTATATGGAGAAAAAATTTATGCTGATGTGTCATCAATTGAAAAAATTAAGTAGGACTTTAAAAAGCAAATCAAAGATTATGGGTACACATGCGATCAAATTTGCAACTGTGACGAAACTGGTCTCAATTATAAAATGCTTCCATCAAAAACATTGGCATCTCGACAGAAATAATCAGCTCTTGAGCACAAACGATGTAAGGAAAGAATAACCATAATGGCATGCTCCAATGCATCTGACAACCACAAACTCCCACTGATGGTAATTGGCAAGTCTGCACGTCCGTGAGCTTTAAAAGACATCTCACCCAAAGCCCCTACCAGTTTATTACAAAAGTCAGAAAAGCGCATGGACGGATGCCACCTTATTTACTAACTTGTTTAAAGAAGAGATCGTGCCATCTGTGACTAAATTTTTGAACAGAAACGGTCTCCCTATTAAAGCAATTTTGTTAATGCTCCCTCTCATCCTGAAGAAAGCTTCACGTGGGTGAAATTCTTGTTAATTTTTTTTCTCCAAATAATAATGCATAATGCAACCAATGGATCAAGGCGTCCTCGAAAAGATATTATTAAGATTACACTGAAAAATGTTATTTACTGGGTAAGCCAAGTTTGGGATTTTGTACGTGGTTCCACTATTCAAAAATCTTGGACGAAAGTTATTGATACTGACAGTGAGGATGAAATTCCATTAAATGAATTAGCTTTAGGGAGAAGCCGTGGAGAAATGTCCTGTTCAAATTGTGACAGCGAGACAGAAGAAGAAGAACAAAGTTTATTTGAATTAATGCAAAACTTAAAAGGTTGCGAAAATGTGACAAGACGTTGAATGGGTTACAGCAGATGATTTAAAAGAAGAAATGAGTGCTGAAGAAATAATGAATGCCTTTCAGAAAATCGAAAAATCAAACGACGATAACGATGATGAAGCGGTGGATGAACAGCCTCCCACTAAGATCTTCCATCAAGAAGGTTTTGCTTCTCTCATTTGAGGTATTTGAGGCATTTGAGGTATATCGAACAACAATCACAGGCAACACCAGCGGATTTGCTTCTTCTTAACAGATGGAGGATCATGGCAGCGAGAAAAATGACTGAATAAAAAATAAATCCGGATTACCCGAGTTTTCAGTTATCCGAGGAAGGTGCTCCCCACGTTACCTCGGATAACTGGGGTTCTACTGTAGTAGCATATATAAAATTATAAATTTGAAGTGTATTGATGTTTTTGTATTTTACACAGTTAAAATGGTACAAAATTCAAGAATTTCGCTTACAGATAATCTACATAAATTTAAATGAGGCCTTAATTAAAGTGACGTATTGATTATTAAGTATTTGTTTAAGTAATTAAGAAAAGGAAAACAATGACAGCCAATTTAAAAAAAAATTCTAAAGTTCATAAACAAACTGCAAAGCGAATCAAAATAGTTGAAATTGATGTACCTGGTGGACCGGGTCGGGCGTTTGTTGCGTCTATCAAGACTATAATGATGGCGACTCGACTTTCAAATCCGTAAACCATAGTTTGTATGTAACAAAAGGGGCTGGATACAACTAAATTGCAAAATTTTACCAAACACAATCAACTAAAACTTTTGCTACTTTGTCATGGTTGCGCGAAATCCTGTTAGTATAGCGTGCACGCGAGTAAGACACGAGTCGAATGACACAAGCAGCGAGCATGGTACTTTGATTGGTGACGGTTCGCTAATGATGGTTCTAGATGCCTTCGTCCCTTACTTTCGATATCGCACAACGGGTTTCCCCGAATAGCATTACTTGAGGAAGGCCTGGCAGTAGGTTGACAATAAACATATCTGAAAAGTGACGTAATAAATACAGAAACGCAATACCAAGGGGAAATACATGATTTTGAATATGATGAAATTGTGCCAACTTACGAAAAATAATGTAATAAAAAAACGCTTTTCAAATGCAACAAAGCTTAATCATGACCGCAATTCACTTTTCTCTGCTTTACAATGTTCTCCTAGTTTCTAAAATCCATGTTTAGCTCTCTGTAATTTTTATAAATTTTGTTTTTTTTAAATTAATGTTACTTTTTGACTTCATATTTAATTATATTTTCGTCTACTATTTAAAAAAATGGTATTTATTGTTTGCTTTGGCTATTCTTCGTTCGGGCTGTATACATATAATCCAACCTTTAACGCTTCAGACTATTAATATTAATTTAGATTAACATTCCGTAATTGAAATTTACACTTTTAATCACCTAAATAACACGCATATTGACATAAAGAGTTTTTTAAATGATTTACAACACATCATATCTTTATTGGCTTGCAATATTTTGAGATCGAGATATAATAATTTCGCTTATTGTCGATTATAAAATAATATATATCATGAAATTACAATGAATATTTCACTTATTAAAAAGACATAAAGGCTTATAAAAAATGACATGACATTAAAACTGTATGAATGTTTAGATTCAACGCGGATTGTACAAAGCAGTGGCGGCTGGCGCATAAGCGCTGCAGTGCTGCAGAGCTCCCAAAAAATTGGGCGGGCGAACCTGTATTAGTTATAACTAGTTTTCTTTTACATAATTTTTCCGACATTTCTGATGTTTATAAAAGCGTAACATATTGTTGTGAAAATTCTCCCCCTGTATATCAAAAAATTTGCATATTTTTCTACATCACCTGTAGAGGACATCAAACCCTACAATTTGACACCTCAATCATCAAAATCCGATCAGTAGAAGCCGAGATATTCGCTTCCGACACACTAACGCCGGTTATATCGTATATACTATATTATCAAATATACAATAGGCGACCAGTGGAATAACCAACCTAATTCGCGCCATCGCTCACTTGTTCCTTATCTGGTCCACACGAACGTGCTCTGAGCGCTCTTTCCAACACCCGCGCGCACCCCGCTCCCCCCGTGACTGTCTAAAACCAATGCATGATTTTACCAGGCAATATTCGCTGCACTCATTCCAGCGCAGACGTCATATGAATCGGTATAGGTATTTAATATTTTCTTTTCGCGTGTTGTTTACTGTGCGGCGAGTGTAACGTAAAAACAATAATATTGTGCGCGTGCTTGTTTGTTTTTGTGTATTGTTGACAATTTATATAAACTCTGTGTATTATGGAGGTGGTCTTTAATTTAATTAATGAGAGATTCTTTAAATATTCATTCTAAGAAAAGATAAAATTAAAAGCAAGTGGTAGGCCATTAGTAGATATCACTATTGAAAAAACGTGTAAGTAGAGGGAAAAATTATACACGTAAATTTAGTAGCGATATTTATTCAAAAAACGAATGGATTTGTGGATGCAACAAAAAAAATGCTTTATATTGTTTTCCCTGTTTACTTTTTGGTGGCGATAAAGCTTGGACGGAAATAGGGGTCACGGATCTAGAGCACTTGAGTTTTAAAATAAAAAGACATGAGAATTCTAAAAGCCATCTTCATAATTGTATGGAATTTGCGTTACTAGGGTCAACTAATATTATGGCTCAACTAGATTCTGCTTATTGGGTAAATATACAGAGACATAATGAAAAAATTTCCTGAGGACAAACTCACTTCCGCATGCTCCTATTATCCCACCCTTGATAAAGAAAGATTACGAACTGAATTGTCTGTTATTTACTCAAGAACTGATTGTAGATCTTTAAAAGGCGCACTACCTCTTCTAAAATTTTTAATAAAAAACAATCTGGGAGATACGTTGAAGGAGACTAGAAAATTATTAGAAATTGTAATAACAACTCCCATGACAACATCAGAGGCCGAACGATGCTTTTCAACACTAAATCGAATTAAGACGTTTCTCAGAAATTCAATGACCGAAGATCGTTTAACATCTCTTTCCATGCTATCTATCGAAAAAAAGTTTATCTCCGAAATAGACAATTTTAATGACAAAGTGATAACAAAATTTGCAAATCGAAAAGAACGTAGAATAGATTTAATTTATAAGAAATAATTTGTTAGTAAAGTAGTGCTTAGTGGCTCTTATTTTTTTGTGTGACAATTGACAATCGTTCCAGAAATCCATTACTTCAGTGCGGAAGGCGAAGAAAGCACGATAAGATCGATGGGAGACAACCTCTTACTGCCCGTGCAAGGTAAATTTTTTTGTAAAACTTGCAGAACACCTTAAAATTTTTAGCACGAGCCGCCACTGGTACAAAGTAAAAGATTTTCTGACAAAAAGTTTTGTGAAGTTTAGAATTGTTTTTAACACACGTTGATTGATTAAACAGACGTGGCAGTCAAATACTTTATTTAATTATAGAAGATTGTACTATAAAGGGAAATGTTTGACGTAGTATTTGTCATTGTTTAACAAGTTCTTTCACAAGTTCGTAATGATTAGCGTTAAATTTTAATAGCTAACTTATTATTGGTAAAGAAATATTCAGGAAATGTCGGTTGCAAGAGTAAGCACGTGGCAATAATTGAGAAAGAACTGATATAAATATGTTAAGTACAACTTACTCAATTTCACCGCAACATATTTGACAACATTTCGCCTTAAATTTTCTTCTGAATAAATCGGAGACTGTAGCTAAATCTATAAAAGTAAATCAAAAATTAACCTTTACCACAATGTAGTTTTAATCCTGGATAAGTATATGGACAACTAAGTTGTCTTTATAAGCAATAGTAAAATATTACATTTGGAGCACTAGCACAGTGCTGTAATCATAGGACCACTATACCATGGTCGTTTTAATAATAATAACACAAATACATCTCTGTGTTGGGCCACGTAGTTTCCGAACAATCCTCGCACATTATAATATGAAATAACGCTCCGTTGTAACGCTAAAAATACTAATATAAATCTCAGGGTTTCCGAGTACTTTTAAAAGAAAATTTAATTTCTATACAAGTAAACTTTATATACGTGGGATGCCTTTTAAGTGTCACAAATAGCCATAAAATAAAACAGTGGACCAACTCAAAGTCCTTTATTGTTTTTTGAAATATTTTCCACAAAAATTTATACAATTCTACGAAGGCGACCTGAAATGTTTCCGGAATCGACAAGAAAAACATGGTATTGGTGCGGTTTTTGATTTTTCTTTTTCGATGTAGTCTCCTCGAAGATCAATACACTTCTTCAAACGGTACTCCAGTCTCTTCAAGCCGTCGGAAAAGTAGGAAGTTTCGAGGTCTGCAAAATAGCCATCTATAGCGGCGATGAGCTCCTCATTTGAGGCAAATCTCTTTCCCCCAGCGATTTTTTCAGGTTTGGGAATAGGATAAAGTCGCTGGGGGCTAGGTCCGGTGAATATGGAGGATGAGACCAATTCGTAGCGCGACTCATTCAATTTGGACACGACGATGCGGGATGAATGAGCCGGTGCCTTGTCGTGGTGGAAAAGCACTTTTTCCGCTGCAAACGAGGCCGTTTCTCCTTCAATGCTGCATCGAATCGGGTCAATAAATCGCTGTAGTATTGCCCCGTGATCGTCCTTCCCTTCTGCAGATAGTCAATGAGAATCACACCTTGGGAAACCCAAAAAAAGGTCGCTATGACCTTTCCGGTCGATGGACTGGGCTTTGCTTTCTTCGGCGCTGATTCGCCCGGAAAAGTCCACTGCTTCGACTGTTCCTTGGTCTCCGGTATGTAGTGGTGGATCCAAGTCTCATCCACGGTTACGAAACGCATGAAATTGCGTTGGATCCTGGCCAGAGAGTCCTTCGAAACGGTCACCCGATTTCGTTTTTGCTCCGATGTGAGCAAACGCGGTACCCATCGCGTCGAAAGCTTTTTCATACCCAAAATTTCGTGTAGGATATGGCCAACGCGTTCTTCTGAGATGCCTGTTGTCTCTGCTATCTCTTTCAGCTATTTTCATCGTTGGTAAAGGTTTTTGCTCGTCCACTGCGTGGTTCGTCACTTGTGCTTGTGCGGCCATGTTTGAACTCGCTCACCCAGAAGCTGATGGTCGAAAATGATGGAGTAGATCCGCCATGAACCTCTAGCAAAATATTTCGAATTTCCGTGTCCGTTTTCCCAGCCATTCAGAAGTGTTTCATCACTGCACGAAATTCGATTTTATCCATTTTTGCGAAACCAACTTGCTACACAAAACACACTCTTAAACTACAACTATTGACAGTAGACGTCTGAAGTTTTGACAGTTGCCATAAAAAAGACTGCCCTTGCCGACCAATGAATCCACTGCAACCTTCGTGTGCCATCTCTTGCCGATTCCGGAAACATTTCAGGTCGCCCTCGTACATTCCTTCAAACTAGTTGTTAAAGTAACGATTCCAGTCTCCAGTTGGGACAGTTAAAATTGCCGTTTTGAGGGCATCTATTGCTTCTTCCGACAACTGAAATTGTCGACCATGCGTTCCATTCTTGATCTTTGGGAACGTAAAAAATCCTTCGGACTTAAGTCGGGACTATACGACGGATAATCTAATAATTCGATATTTTACTGCTCCAAAAACTCAATTGTCTTTCGAGCTGTGTGCGAAGTCGCATTGTCATGATGCAGGATGATTCGATGTTGTGAGTTGGTTTCTCGGAGCACGGCGATTATTTCTGGCAAGCAAACGGTTAAGTACCAATCCATATTAACCATTCTTCGATCTTGCAAAGGAATTGTAGCTGCATGACCTGATTTTGAAACAAACGTTGCGGCCATCTTTTTCGACACACTTCGCGAACGGATAACATTTCATCTTGAAACACCCAGGTGCTAACAGGGTAATCAGATTTTTGTGGCAATTTCCGGACTTAAGATATAATGGTAAAGTAGTTAAAAATTATTTACAAGAATTACGTTCCAGTAGTGGACGCAATAAAAAAATTTCACAACACTTCGTTGTCTTTACCGGATTCGACTGAAATTGTTGCCCACGTAGAAACATACGGTAGATACATACTTTAAATCATTGATTCCCAATGTGGTCCAGGTGGACCCCCAGGGGTCCGCGGGAGACTCGACGGGGGTCTACGTTGGCGTTACAAAATGGGGGTTCACAATTCGTAAGCGGGGGTCCACGAAAATTTATCTGGTTTCGATAGTGACGAACTAAAATGTTGGCTTGAGTTCATCTATCAATGTAGGCAGATAATATTTTAAGAAGCTCAGCGACTGTTACTTGTAAAAACTTGCATATTCCATATTCAGTACAACGTGTCGAGACTTGCAAAGCGTTGCCGCTGTCGCCGTCCGCTTGTTCAGACGTGCAAAGGGACGAAGTACGACGTGTGGTGTGTGTGCTTGCAATCTTGCATGAACTTGTTTGATTCTTCACCAATATAAATACGAATGCCACGGATAAACGTTACTCATTTGTTTCCCGAATTTCGAAAAGAAAAGTAAAGTAAAGTGTATCGATGTTAGTATTTGCCACTGTCGGAAAAGTAAGTACTTACCTGCCTATTTGCTATACATACTTTTATTTTATTTATTATTTATTATTTATCTATTTATTTTACAATTTATTGTACACGTAAGTAAACAAAAAATGGACAAATTACAAAAAAAATACGTAGGTACAAAAGGTGAGGCTTATTCCTAAAAGAAATCTCTTCCAACCCACCTGCGATAGGAGATATATTTATGTTGTAATAAGTATATTTGTAATGTTTGCGTGTAGTAAGTACGTATTAAAACTTAAATACTGAACAGAGCCATTATTAGATACTTCCATAAAAGAACAGAAAGCCGAGAAAGGTTGAACTTCTTGTCCCTACTTTATTAGTAATTTTTTTATTACCCGACTGTGTGGTGGTTCACTAATAATTAAATATATTTTCATAAATTGTACGTGTCTTTATATACTACCTACTCGTAACGTGCATCAAAGTAATAAATAAATAATTAAAATCGCGAAGTTTTTATATAAAAATATTATTTACAAGTATTTTCTATCGAATTTACAGAAATATATCAAAATATAATTAATGAAAAAATGTTTTACATTACATTAAAATCGGTTCAGCCGTTTTCATAAAAGTCAATTATTGATCTTAGCGATTTATTGCTTTTAATAATTAGAATCAGTTTGCCGTCGGTACTTTGTTTATTTCATTGCAATAATCAATTAATCCTGTTAAAATAGCCATATCCTGTTAAGTAAGACCGCCTTAAGATTACTACAACCAAGTTTTTTTTTATTTACAGGTAGGTAACTGATACGAAACATGGCTGAATCTAAGAAGAAATGTCGACAGTACAGTGTTGATTATTTAAAATTTGGTTTTCTTCCATCAAAGGCAGACAAGCGATTGCCCATATGCCTTTTATACAACAAAGTTTTGAGCAATGACTCTATGAAGCCATCGAAGCTCGAAGTTCATCTAAGAAGGTGTCATCCTGATAAAATAGGTAAAGATTTGAAATATTTTCAAACATTGAAGGAAAAATATAAAAAGAGACCCACCGTGCACAGTATGTTCGCTTCAACGTCGGAAAGTAACGATGATGGCTTGCGGGCATCTTTCAATATCTCATTACTTATAGCGAAATCTGGAAAATCGCACACCATTGGAGAACAGTTAATTTTACCCGCTGTTGAAGAGGTTTTAAAAACTGTTCTGCACAAATCTCCATTTGACATACTCAAAAGAATTCCTTTGAGTAACAACACTGTACAAAGACGTATTGACGAAATGAGCTCTGATATTGAAAGTTTCTTGTGTAATTATCTGCAAACAACTCATTTTTCTATTCAACTGGATGAGTAAACTTTACCTGGTAATGAAGCATTATTATTGGCATATGTTCGATTTGTTATGGACGAAGAAATTCATGAAGAGCTACTATTCGCGAAAACTTTGGAGACGGGCACTAAAGGTGAATCAATATTTAATGTCCTGAGTGATTTTTTTAAGGAAAAATCTATTCCATTCACAAACGTTATTTCGGTGGCAACAGATGGCGCTCCTGCCATGGCCGGGCGATGTCGTGGGTTTATAAGCCATCTTAAAAGAATTATACCAGAGGTAACTGCAATTCACTGTGTCATCCACCGACAACACCTAGTAGCGATATATTTGAGTGCTAAATTGCACCAATCGCTTCAATTTGTGATTAATGCAGTTAACAAAATAAGAAGCAATGCATTGAATACACGTTTATTTGCACAATTGTGCGATGAAAATGATGAAGACTTCCAACGATTGCTCTTACATACTGAAGTACGCTGGTTGTCGAAAGGTGCATGTTTAACAAGATTTTTCTCACTTTTTGAATTAGTTTTAGAGTTTCTGGAAAGTAAAGATCCAGATTTAAAAGAAAATCTGATCAATTTGACAGATTTGTTCAAAAAATTTAATGACATTAACTTACAATTACAAGGGGACAGCCTCAATTTAATAAAAACAAAGGGTGTAATTTCAGCTTTTCTTGGAAAATTGAAATTTATGAAGCAAAATATTAGTCGCCGCGAATTTTCCCAATTTTCAAACTTGTCACAGGTAGAATACCTTGATGAGGATTTTCACACATACGTTCAACATTTAATTGCCCTGCATGATGACTTTAAAATCAGATTTGAAGATATTCTGACGATGGAAATACCACTATGGATCATAAATCCACTTGATGAAACGAAAGTGGAGAATGTGATATTACAAGAGGAGCTACTCGAGCTTAGCACTAATGAGGAACTGAAGGTGAAATTTAAAAGAGGGTATCAAACATTTTGGCTGCAGGCAGAAATACCCGAAAAATATCCTGGACTGTGGGGAATTGCGAGAAAGCTTTTGATAGCGTTTCCCTCGTCATATCTTGTCGAGAAATGTTTTAGTGTCGTTACAAACCTTTTAACAAAAAAAAGGAGCAGATTGAAAATCACAGAACGGGGAGATTTGCGGTTATTCCTAACAACACTGAAGCCAAATATTGATAATTTGCTGTCAATCCATCAAGTACATCCCTCCCACTAAAATTATGACTATTTTGTGATTGTCATTGTAGAAGTTACGTTACGTTATTAATATTTAATTTTAATTATATTACGACTGTTATCATATTACAATGTAATATGATAACAATAATAATTAATAGTGTGATAATTACATATTTGAATAAATACAACACAAGGAAATATACTATTTTTATTTTTATTTTTACCACTCCGAATGGGGAGTTTTCTAATAAAATATGTGAGAATTGATTGGTTTCTTGTGCTGTGAGTAGATGTCAAAGGAGTAAAGTTGGATGGAATCACTTTTTTGATTGGCTAACTTTACTTTTTTGACATCCACTCACAGCACAATCAATTAATTAATTAATTAACCAATTAATTATCCAATACCTCAGCCGCAACGCAAATTTCCATAGTTAGATCTAATCTTCACATTTTTTGTCGAGTTTCGGGAATATGGTAGAAATGTAGCTGCAGGGGGTCAACCGGAACCAGCATAACTTTCAAAGTTGTCTATGACAAAAAAAAGTTTGGGAGCCTCTGCTTTAAATGATGAAAAAAGTGTTTGCGTCAGAGATAAATTTATTACTGTATTACGTAAAAATGTTGATTTACTAGATTAACACTTTTTTACAACAGTGTTGCGAAAGATCCGTTGTACAAATTTAAAGACCACTTTAACTACGCGAATATTACATCGCTAGCTGTGGAACAATCTTTTTCTGCGTATAAACAGATGTATACACCGCAAAGGACAAATCTCAAGGAAACCACTGTAGAAACGCACGCTATGCTACAGGTGTTCATTCACGCACATCCGGATTTTTTCTAAGCATCGAAGCGTATTGGGTAAGTTGTTTAGTATATTTTATCTGCATTTTCAATAATCTTACGATATTTTTTTCGAGATAAAGCGCAGTTTCATTTCGGTAAACCCCACGCAGTAACGCCAATGCTGGCTGACCTAAGTGTGTTTCTACTAATAATAATATCTGTTTTATTTTGCTTACAAAATGCGGTCTATTTCTTAATATTTTAAGAAAAATGAAACACCTTCATCCAAATTATTCTAATTTTTAAAGAAAATATTTGTTGAAGTCGTATGTTTCTAAATACCATATTAGTTGACAAAATATAATTGTAAAAATACATACACGAATCAAATATTTTGTATAAATACAATGAGAAGGATTAACTTTCCAAATATTTTTTATTTAAGTACACATTTTTTCTATATTTTTCGAAGGTTTGTAGATTTTAAACGTCCTTTTCAGAAATTTTTCCTTAATTTTTCGTGACTTATATAGCCTGTTGGTTTCTCCTAGGTAATTATTTTGTTTCTTGACTAAACAACGAGTTAAATATGTAGTAATATTTATTTCATTTTTATTAGTAAATTATTATGTGTACATTATATAAGTGTTATAGCAACAATATTTACAAAATATTATGTAAATATTTTATTTAG
The DNA here is from genome assembly GCA_935421215.2 of Melolontha melolontha. NCBI lineage: Eukaryota > Metazoa > Arthropoda > Insecta > Coleoptera > Scarabaeidae > Melolontha > Melolontha melolontha. Next base: position 179,013,321 of record OW285237.1, on the reverse strand, counting down.
AACTCAATATAAAAATCAAGGTTTTCTTATATAAAAAAATGCTATGAACATTTTGTATCATTCATTTATTTTTACAGTTGTTTTAACTAATTTTCAGATTATTGTCTTGAGTTTAAATAATAATAATATAAAATGAAATTCTTTAATTTATTACTTATAAATTAAATATTAATATCCTTAGTAATAGTAACTGTCAATTTTAATTACAAAATTTACACTTACTTTTATTAACTAACTAGTAAAAAGACATTTTTTTGTCTGGTTCTGTAAATAGTATTTTAATGCACACTTATTTAATCGACTAAAATAGTGTTTTATTAAATTTTTTACGAATTTTATAGAGCGGTTGTTCTCGAATTAAAGATGGGGAATATCGAGAAGTTCAAAGATATTCCCACTAGTTTATTGTAAAATGCCCCGAAGGGACAGAAAAAAGGCGAATATACTTTATGTATTTGAGTATTTAAGCAAATAAGCAAGGTGACAAGCTGATACAAGTTGTGGATTCCAGACCCCAAAAAAGTCAAAAAATCTTATAAATAATGCAGTCGAGTTACTTTAAGCGTTTTCGCATGTGTGTTATTCAAAATTTTTTCTGTTGGTTAACTATGTTGGTCACGAGTAGAGAATACAATCCGAGCATGTTTTCAATCCTGGGATTACGGGATTTTTGAAGCGTAATTCAGGGATTAGACTATGTGGTTTCTAATTGGGCTCAAATGAAAAATAAAGTTAATTAATTTCTTAAAAATTATTTATTAATATCGTTGTACAACACAATATACAATATACTAAAATAAGGAACAAAAAAGACAATACAAAAAATTATTTAGAATTTCGAAAATATAATCGCAGAAATATCAAAGCATCCAATGTTTGACTTCCAAGCCTGCTTCGTAGTTTATTGCCAACATAAGCAGCAGCTGAAAACGCTCGCTCAGGTTCTACACCAGTTGGAGGAATAGACAATAGATATTTATATGCTAATTCTAAATGATATCCACGAACTCCTCCATTTTCGAACAGGCTCATTTCGCGTCTAATACTATTTACCAACGCCGATTCATTTTGTACTTCAAGATCTGGGGATTCCATGCTCTTATTGTCAGCTTTAGTGTCAATTGGGTTTGGGAGGTTTGTTGCCTTGGCTCATCATCTGTTTGTGATCCTGACCTTTCTTCTTCTTCGATGTCATCTTGACTATTTAGTCTTTTAACAATAATCTTTATTTGCGCCCTCACTAAAGCCGGTGTAGGAACTGGAAATAAATCAAGCCATTCCAAATCCGATAATAACTGATTTTCATAATCTTTTCGTGGATTTTGTAAATAATTCAACACACCAGTTAAATCATCATTTCGTCGTCGCTTTATACGTTCCCTAAGGGTGTTTTCATTTTATTGGCGAGTGCTGAGTTTTTGCTAGACAATTGTTTTATAAGAAACTTCAAAGCGGCATCAGCTATGCATAAATTAGCATCTCGTCGACAGATTTCTTCTACTGTTAATTTAATTGGGGTCAGCGCATCAACAATTTTATTTACCAACTCAAAATCGGCTTCTTCTAAACGGATTGGATAATTGAGATCTATAAGAGCTTTTTGAATGCAGGTTTATAAAAGAGAAAATCGTTTCAGCATGGTTAAAAGACTATTCCACCTGGTTTTACAGTCCAAAAGAAGTGACAGCTCTTTTTCATGTTCAATCTTCACATATTTTTGAAGTACAGTTTCATTTTTCAATGGTGATCTTTTGAAATACACTACAACTTTGCGGATTTTCTTTATCAGCTCATTAATGTTTTCATCTTTCGTTAACTCTGGTATGTGTTTTCGCGCAAGTTCATTTTGTGACATTAAGATTAAACCTGATTCTGGACAGTCTAAGTCTCTTAAATTGTCATCATCATCGCTATCGTTCATATAATCAGCAGTCACAGCTGGTTCATTTATAGTATCATCTGAGTCTGAGGTAGGGCTGTCTTGCCTGTCTTGAAAATAATTCTTTATTTTACAAAGCACATCACAGACGGCCAAATTGATACCATGTGCGAGACACAGTTGTTGTTCAATGCAAACAAGCTGTCCCACCTTTATCATAACGTTCGGTCCATCGGTTACAGTAGCCACGATATCAGTTTCCAAATTTACTTAGACGCTCTTTCAATATACGAAGACAATTTTCAGCGGTCATACTTCCATGAATAGGAACGAGTCCTAAGCTCCAAATTTTTTTTATATGAATGAACGTTGACAGACATGTATCGTTTATTGGACGTTGATGTCCACTCGTCGAAAGATAGACTGAATCTTTCACCTGCATTTTTCAAATGTTTTAATTCTGCAGTTACTTGCTTTCTGATTTTTTCACTGTAATTCATAACACGCTTTCGAATTGTGATGGCTGATTTTGGTAAATCCGTGTATTTCGCTAAGAGCAATTTTCTAATCTAAGCTAATGCAATAATTCTTTCCAAAACATCATCCAGGCTATCGTCGGTACTTTTAGTAAAATAATCTTCTAACTTTCGTTTAGCTGACGGCGGTGCTGTGTTCAGATTTTCAGAATCATGACTTGTTGAAGCTGTTAAACGCTTAACGTCAGCTAAAATCTTAATGTTATGTTTTGATGACAAATGTGTATGTAATCCCTTAGTCGATCCACCCAAAAGTCTTGAGAATGGCAGGGCATCGCTTACATTTAGCACTTTTCCCGTCTTTCGCAACTAAAAAATAACTCCACGCTGACGACGTATCACGTTTTTTTATGTTGAACAAAGTCTCCCGCCATTTAAAATAACTTTTTCAGATAATTGACTTTTAAATTTAAATGACGTAACCTGCGAACCTTGTCGCTGATAGAATAATAAATGAAAAAAGTAAATCCTAATAAGCGTGTTTATACTTTCGTACAGGGAATACCCGACGGGGAATCCCTCGCAACAATATTATGATATATCATATGAGGTGATATAAATAAAATTAAAAACTTATTATTATTATTAAAAATACAAATGTTCAATAGTACGCTCGTGGGCGATGAGTCATCAACCTCTCGCGTCCGGTCTCTAATTATTAGATATGAAAAAATTTTTTATGTTTGTAATTTGCAAAATAATTAATATAATATAATACTAATAATAATAAGATTATAACATGAAATAAAATTTTAATTTCAGTGTCTTAAGTTATATAATTCAATCAGTTGTATACAAGTGTCCCGTATCGTTATGTTCAAATTTTAGGAGTGTAAAGTAGACTTCATTTCATGTAACAAAAACGCAAAACTTGTATATCCATTTTTATTTGTTTCAAAGTTCGAAACTTGCGCGTAGACTAAATTTTTCATGTATCCCCATAAATAAAAGTCAAGGGGATTACGATCGGGTGATCTGGGTGGCCATGCAACAGAACCACCTCGACCAATCCATCTTGGATAATTGACGTTAACCCAATTTCGGACAGCAATTCCGCAATGTGGTGGTGCCCCATCCATGTGAAACTACATGTCTCGTCGAACGTTCAGTGGGACATCCTCTAAAAGACCTGGCAGTTCGTCAATAAGAAATAAGGTAATTGTCCGCATTTAACCTCCCAGGAAGAATGACAGGACCAATCAACAAGTCATCGATTAGGGCCTCCCAAACGTTAATAGAAAATTCATGTTGAAATTTAGATGGGCGTTCAGCTTTGGGATTTTCTGATGACCACCTGTGCAGGTTTCTCAGATTTGTAACACCACTTCTCATGAACGTAGATTCATCTGTCCAGAGGACTGTTCTGCAGAAATTACAATGAAGCCGTAACTGTCTTATATCCAGGTAGAATAAACTAGACGAGCATAGTGGTCTGCATCAAGCACACCGTGTCCCCTGCCATAGTGATATGGATATAAGCCCTCACGTTTTAAAATTCACCAAATTGTCGTTCGTGGCACTCCTAGTTGTCTAGCGATTCGACGTACACTGAGAGTTGGATCCTTTGCAACAATAGCTACTGCTTCTTCCTCTAAGTCTGCCGGCAAATTCACTCCTCGGTCGAAAAGATAATCACGCAGTCCGCATTCCCAAAATTGTCTGTGTACTTCCAGAAACGTTAACGTGTAATGAGGAATGCGCCTATCGGGAAACCGATGTCGGTATTCAATATCTGGTTGACGTGCACTGCCGTTACAGTAGCCATACACAAAATGCATGTCCGCATACTCTTGAGAAAAAAATCGGTAAGGTATTTTGAATAAAGAAAACGTGTCCACTCACTAATAAGCTGTTGTATGAACTGAAACGTAATGTAATCCTTTATTAAAAAATGCAACGTTAACAGTCATCTGAACATTTGTTTATTGTATGATATTCATGGTTCCGCACTTACGAAATAAGTAAGAACCTTCTTTATCATAAATAAATTTCCAGTACTCTTTTTTGTAGATCTCCAAGAAATTACTGTATGCACTACGATACGTGTTTATTTATTTTAGGATAACATTTTATTATGCAACGTTAACAATCACAGGCCTGTTATTGAATCTTATAACTTTTTTTTAAATAAAATCAGTTTGTATTGACTTTAGGATTACATTTTTTTTCCATGATCTGACGATCACATTCATAGATCTGTAACAGTTACTTTGTACGGATGTAGAACTATAAGATAAACCTAAAAGTGAATAAAATTTGTAATGAAAATAGTATTGTTAATTAAAGACACATGCCCGTTTGGACAGCTAACTTTCAAATTGATTTGTTAGGACTTGCTTCAATATGTTGAAGATGTGTCAACATCAATATCTTCCGTTAAATAAAACTGTTGACCGGGCACTGGTTTTGCCCTTACGAATATAATTTTTATCTTCAAATCAATGTTGTCAAAACACTTTGTATGATGCGATATAGCTTAGATAATTTTCATTAAATTGCTCCAAACAGGATCGCGAAAGCGTCTTGCTCAGCCGTAAGAGACTTATATTGTTTTGAATATAAGGGCAATTACTTTTGTTGAATGGATTTTAACTTTTTATTGAATTTACCTAAACAATAATGAAATACATATCTGATCCAGTTGTTCAGTTCAACAGTTTCTGAATGGAACCAGTAATAAAAACAAAAAAGAAGCAATGACAGCACAACACGAGAACCAAATAATATATTTATGGGGACACTGTAATTTTACAGTAATATTTGCTTGTTTAGCATTGGCAGCTATTTTTAAAATATGAAATGCACTAAAACACGCAGCGGAAATTTTGAATAATTTAAAATCACAATGTATTGTAATTGTAAGACCATTTGTAGACCATTGGTTAACAACGTTTTAGAGACTTAATAATTCTTTTTTCCGCTAAGGAATGTAAGAATCTATAAATAATTAACATAGCTAATCCCGAATCAATCCCGTGTTTTTTTCTACACTTATTCGATATTGTAGGCAATCAAATTTTTCTGTTGCAGTACAAGGCTAATGCAAATCTAATGGTCTGTTGATATTCGCAATTTGTCAACAAACCAGACATTCCATGTCTGTCGTTCCGTATAATTAGTGATCTGTTTTTGTTTGATCGTTTTTTTTGTTTGAGGACTAAACGAAAAAACTAATTACTATTTTAATTGAAGATTTCAAATGAGAATGTAAGGGAACCCCATTAATACCCTTTAATTCTCTTAGGGAGGTATAATTATACGTTAACACTTTAAAATAGCGATAGTATTACATAACGCATTACATAGATGAAATATCATATCTTCATTGCCGGATTTAATTAGGGTTTCTTGCAGACAGAGCGACAATTAAATGAGAAGCGACATGTCTAAACGCATTTGTGTATTTAAACGTATGCAGTCACTATGCACGAATATACAGGGTGGCCCAAAATGACCGAAGGGGTTTGAGTTCATTATAACTTCTTATTTAAGACATAATTATTAAATTTTTTTTATTTTAAATACAGTATATTAATGGAGAATATTTAAAAAAAAATTATATCTCGCAATGAATCGTTGATTTGAGAAATAAAGGTCAATGATTTTGGCACGTTGTTCAATTGTGTACTGTTCCATTTTAAATTCCCCAAGTCTTCTTTACAAAATAATGAAAACAAAAAAAAAATTAAAATAAAAAAGTTATAAGGAATTAAAACCCCTTCGGTCATTTTGGGCCAGCCTGTATTTCGGTCTTTGCAGAAATCGGAAATTCAAAATGATTGTGTGTCCTGTTTATAATAAAAGTAATAAAATTTGAAGAAATTTTATAGTACAAAGAATGTTCTCTTAATGTTAAGTCTAACTACTAAGCGGTGATTTATTGATAAAAGCGTAATTGTGCCTTTTTCGTTTCGTTTTTTTGGGGGGGAGTTTAACAAGATCGAAAAAATATTGGGTCATTTTGAAGATAAGGTCATTTAAATTATATATATATATATATATATATATATATATATAACTGTTGCAAGCAATGATTTTCTATGATTCGCCTGGGTTACGCCGGTGGTAATGTTTCTATGAACGCAAGAAGTTAATATTCTAGAACTTTGATACCGGGTGCGGCATAAGTCAGACATTTAAATAATAAAAAATAACCTATATTAAGAATAAGCCTTTTTTTGTAATTAAATAGTAAATACTATTTTGTTCTTAACGTTTATGCTCAAAAAGACAAACTTTTTTTTCAATAAATTTCCGTGCGCACCATGAGCGCCGGTATGGGAGTGTAATTCGTAATATATTGCACGACAGAGGATTTAAAAAAACACTTACCGTTTCTTCCAAGGATTGACAAACTGGAGAAACTCGATTGTATATTTTCAACATCAGGTGTGTTTCTAAGGTTATTTCTGAAAAACATGTCGGCCGTGAGGAAAAAATATGTTTATATTCGGAAAATGAGCGTTCTACATCTAGTGATGTTATATTCGCATAATCAAAATACGTTGTTAAGCAACTTAACGCATCTGTAGACGTGCCCTCACAAATACGTGTTAAGGTGTCAAAATCTGCATTTCTGTCTAAAACACTTTCAAATTTAATTAGAACACTTTCACTTTTTGCGTCTTCTACAGCACACAGTTCCGCGTGAACATCTTTAACGATTTGCAGTGATTCCTCTAACGAGAGCGACGAATTTTCTAATTTTGTTATTGCTTCTTCTAGTCTCAAGTAATTCTCACGAATACTTTGTAAATCCATTTTAATCTGGGCATCTTGAAATTTTTTCTGGCTTGTATTGATAGCTGCACTTTCTTCCGGATCGAATGATAAAACCACGTCCTTATTTTTTTCAAAATGTTCATGATAGTAAAACCCCGCCCGTAACCATGTACCCCAAAGTGTCAGAATCGGCTGTGGTGGCTCAGGGGTATGGGGACACAATTCCTGGAATTTCCGAATACGTTTTGGAGATTTCAGGAATACTGCCTTTGTACTCGATATTAAAGCATCTACCTCTGGATAATATCTACGAACCTGTTCTGCCACTAGGTGTAGAGCATGGAGTTTACAAGTAATATGTAATAAGTTAGGATAATATTTTCTAAGAGACCGGCCTACAGAACACATGGTTGCGGCTCCATCGGTCATAAACATTAATACTTGGTCTTTCGAAAGTTTAAATTTTTCCAAAGTATCTAATAGCACCTCTGAAATTTTTTCGGCATTACATTGTTCTAGTCGTCTGGATGCTAATAAAATTGAAGACGTTGGTCGATGTGGTTCCATATTACGCGCCATCACATTAACTACAGATTGTTTTTTGCTGTCAGCTTATTCCAAAATGAAATAAATGAATCATTACTTAACAAGGTAAACGGCAGTGTACACACAATCATAGTTACACATAGTTCATGTATAAACTGTTGTCGATTAATTTTGTTATCATTGTACTTCGAACTGCTTACGTGTTCTTTACAATGTGTTTTTGACCAACACATTAGATATGTATTGCACACTAAATATTTAATTTTTAAGCCATCGTATATTAAGTCCGGGAAATCCATAATAAACTTATTCACTTCGTCTGACAACGGTCGCTTTCTCGATTTATGTGTCGACGACATTTTATTACGTATGCTTACACTTACATGCAGTCTAAGCAAGTACCAAACACATACTGAATGCTTTTTATTAGTTCTGATGCAATACAATCATCCTCACATCGGCGCACATGGCGCGCAGGAAAATTGGTCTGCTCTAGTTATTACCAGAGAGCGGACCGAAGCGATTGAATGACCAATTGCCCCGATAAAACGTTGTGGCAGTATCAGATATAGTATGCATGCTATAACAGCCCCACTATTTGCTTGCTCGATTGCATTTGTCGTATATATATATTATAGGAATGAATGATTATTTAATTAAAACAACAAATAATGGAGAAAATGTATAACTAAATTTAAAGTCGTAAACTTGAAACAAAAAAAGCAAACTAGATTTTATTTTACTTCTAGATTAAAGAAACACATGTCCTTGTTAACGTCTAAGATTTTGTGCAAACAGAAAGAAGGCTGCTAAGAACACGTTAGATTTTTACCCGCAAAGGTAGATTTCTTTTAAAACAATGAAGACTACACATGAATAAAAATTTACGTGGAAATTCTAACAGCGCAATTATTTTACATTTAAAAATGTAGCCACAAAAAAGAAAAGAGAGAAGTAATATTATAAATAAATTAGGTAGCTTTAAACTTAAAAATACATTAAACCGTAATTATTGACTGAAATTATGAAATTGAGCAGCGTTTATAAAAATGAAAATTTTGAACAGTAGTAATAAAGGATTTAGATACATCAGAGGACGAAACAAAAAAAAAACAATAAGAAAATAGAAAATCGTAGCTGTGTCCAAACGTCTGAAGTGGGATGGGCCTAATTGTCGCCGATTAATGGTTTGATGTCACCGGAATCGATGTAATAGATCGTCGGCAAGCTGTACAAAACTGTGGAAACGTCAGTTGCCCATAGAAAAAAAAGCACCTATTTAAAGGTGCAAATAAACGAATAAAAATTAAAAGAAATAAATTAATTTAGAATTTACATACCAGAATGTTCTAGTGGTTTTTTAAGACACTAAACTTCTATGTCGGTAATTAGAGACAAAGCCCTCTCGTCACCGTAAATCCCTTAATATGTAAATAGTCCTTCCAATAAAACATACGAAGAGCTTGATTAAATCCCTATATGCAGGAAGGGATGGAACAATACCGATACACTTAATATGGCGATAATTAAAGCCCTAATTATTCAAGCATCCACGTGGTGACCGAGAGAGAATCATTGCCAGATATCAGCCAGTGTCGATCTTCGATCTCAGCGACCAAAAATTCACCGCGCACGCCAATCAGAGTGGGGAAAGCAACAAACAAAGCTAATACGCAATGATACCTACAGGTACATGAACTTAAGCATATGAACCTACAGGTAAGTTTAAAATTAATACTACAAAATTGTAAAGGAAGAACTCTAATTTGCGATAAATAATTAATTCTCTATGAACACATAACAAGCAATCTGGCTGAATGCTGAAATAATTGGCTGCAGATTTCATCTGGGTCAAGCATGGTACAGAAATTTGCAATTGGGATTTGGTAGTCATTATAACAGTAAAGAAATGAACGAGATTCAAAATTGGCTCAAAACAACATTCGCTTTAACATATTCACCTCCAGAAGAAATTGGCGATGCTTTTGCGATGGATCTATTTGCAGAAATTCCCAACAACGCTGAAGTTCATATGTACGGGGATTATTTATTAGGAAACTATATTTATGATGACGCCGACTTTCCACCACACATATGGGCGAAAAACAACGCAACTTGAACACGAACTACTAATGCATGTGAATCATTTCATGCATGTTTTAACAATTCCTATTACTCCTCACACCTGACAATATATATTTTTCTGGAAAAACTCCGAGTTTCAAATTTACATATAAAAATAGTTCCGAAATAACCGCTAAAATACATAACAACAAAGTTAAGCGCCGTCAAGAATTCATCAACAGTATGATATTAAAATTAAGAAGCGGTGAGATACAAAGACATACCTTCATAAAAGTTATATCTCACCATAGTGCTACCAAAAGATAGCTACGTGATCATTTATATGTATTTCCCATACTTATCGTATGTATTTTGTAATAAATGATATTTTTATGTTAAATTTTGTAACTATATGTATAAAAATAAAATACAATATAAAATTCCTTGTTTTTATTTAATTCATGTTTAGAGTGCAATTTACCGGCCAGATTAAACAGGCAATGAAGCGGCGGTGGTAATTTGGACGCGAAGGTTACCTGGTCCATAACATGAACAAGTAAACTGGGCGCAAATGGAAATTGTTTGTTTAATAGAGACTGACTGTAAAAAAATACATAGTATACTTTACATTTTGTAGTTTCAAATGAAACAGACATGCAACTGTCTGTAACTGTACACATGGACAATACACCTCGTATTTTCAGCATTTACTTCTGCTTAAGACACGTGTTTCTGCCATCTATAGGCGTCGTCAGTCAAGCTAGTGAAGCAATGTAATAGAAATGATACAAATCTTTTAAGAACAGAGTTGTATCTGTATATACATTTACGCTGAAATCGCCTACAAGATATAGCAAATTTCGTCCTATAAGGTGGCACTATTTAATAAGTGACATCTGACGGACGAAAGAGACTATGCCACATTATAGGACGAAATTTGCTATATCTTGTAGGCGATTTCAGCGTAAATGTATATACAGATACAAATCTGTTCTTAAAAGATTTGTATCATTTGTATTACATTGCTTCACTAGCTTGACTGACGACGCCTATAGATGGCAGAAGCACGTGACTTAAGCAGAAGTAAATGCTGAAAATACGAGGTGTATTGTCCATGTGTACAGTTACAGATATGTATATTGCATGTCTGTTTCATTTGTAACAAATGCGTAATACGTGCAATAACGTATTGATTACTTAAACCTTTTTGTATATTTTGTAGTTTATTTAAAAAAAACACATTTCCAAATATGCATAAACATACTACTAAGTGACATATTATATATATTATAAATATGAAATACATTTTACGTAATGTAGACTGCTTATTTCTCCTAACTTATATCTATTCACAAGGTTACCAAGCGATGCTAATTTAATTTTTATCTTTAAGTCTCGCAGTAACATGCAAACTCTGTATTTTAATATATGTATCAATTTGGCACTCTTTTATGTGTTCCACAAAGATATAGATAGAAGGATACGTCGCATAAAATGAGGAATTGAATTTTGCATGAAATGACTCACAACAATTAGTTATTTTTGCACTTTCTTCTGCCCACATAGAAGGGGAAATACTGCATTTTTGATAGTATCTGTATCTAACAAATAATCACAATATTTAACCAACAAATCATTGTGTGGCTTGTACGACATCCACACAAAACAACTCTCTACTTCATTTGGGTTTAAATAGGTTAATCCCAACGTGTTTTTAGCCAGTTGTCAATTTCACTTTTTGATTCATATTCTGAGCCTAATCCAATCGACTTTCTGTACTATGCTTGGTGTAAGTGAAACCGATATTTTTCATATATATTGAACTTTAATAAAGAAAAACAAGTTTAGTAACATTCAGTAGTCTTACTCGGTAACAAACAAAAAACTAATGGAATATAGTGGCCATTTGCAGTCGATGTATTGTGAAAAATTGGAAGAAATACCTAGGACAAACGGAAAATGTGCCGTCCATGTAGAGTTGATCCATTTCTCTTAAAATATTAATGTTTGTTTTGCATGTGAACACAACAATATTAATTAACAAAAAGTGTTAATTTTTATTGGTTAATAGCATTTCACTATATGCACTGAGAGCTCCATGCACTTCTTCTCTGTTTTTAGGCACTGGACCTGATAGTATCTTTCGGCGACAGTTATAAATCTTTCGTCTAATGTAACCGACATCAATAGTTGTGAGAGATGGTAGTAAATGGGATGCTAGTGCTTTACTAATAATTTTTGACGGCCTTTCGGATATGTCTTCTTCAGCTTTTCTCTTGCAAGCATTTGAAATTACTTTTCTTGTTACCTTTTGTTCGTCTGCTTCATGGTTGTGAACATCGTGCTCTTTTGTGACTTGGTTATCAACTGTGTAAATTTTGGCTTTACAATGCAGTCGTTTTTGGCAACATCTCCACGACGTTTCACCACTTTGTCCTTTGAAAATGTGAAATTTTCGTATAATAGCAAATCCTTTCCATGTTCACTTATTATCACTGACACGGACATTTTCGTACTGTAATCCGATATTTCCACTATCAAAAAGAGAACTAAACTAAGAAACCACAATAGCGTATTCCTATCTTTTCGCTATCAAGAAAAAAAATAAACTAAACTATGAAAGCACGGAACCAAACTAATTTTGGTTTTGCATATTGACCATTTATAATCGATTAATGTTAATGATCGGATCATTTAAAATTCGATTAATGTTTATGCCATTAAAGAAAGTCTCGCGGCCAATTTACCTACAGACCTAACATATCCTTCTGGATATGCAGGTAAACGGATTATTCTTGCGCCCAGTTTACCTACGTCCCAAAGAAGATGCCGGTGTGCAAAATATCTATAGGATTACATTGACCTGGGGATTTGACGTACAATTTACTTATACCCCATAAATAGACCAATATGAGATAAGTGAGAAATAATTAATGCAAATCATTAAATAGTTAATTGACGAAGGAGATACTTGTTGAAACTTCATTATAACACTAAGAAATAAGTAATTAAACTTCTAGTTTCAAAAATTGTTTTATTATAGTGTATTTACAATAAAAGAATTTTTGAAACTAGAAGTTTAATTACTTATTTCTTAGCGCAAATCATTAAGACTAATTTTTATGAAAAAGATATTCACAAAAATATTTTTAAGTAAATTACAAATAATCCATCTTATACGATTACAAAAGTTTGGGAAGCAGTTTACATATTTATGAGACCCTTTACTCTACTACCTGTGAGGAGGCAATTTACCAACAGCCAAGGCTGTTGGGGCAAATTTGCCAGCCCTAGTGATGTGTACGTTTTATATACACATTTGGAATCAAAACACTTGACACAATCTTGTAACAATAATGTGTTGTCCAATGTAATTGATAGCCGCTACTTTAACTATAACCACATTGTCATTCGATGTTCATTTAATCGAAATAGAACAACCCTTTTATGATATAACGCCATTACCTTGCAAAGCCTTCTAGATTATTATTATTAATTACTATTATTTGGTATCAATATTTTCCATTGCATTTAAGGATTTTGGACAAAGCTCATAAATAAATTAATTAAATATTATGTTAAAAACAACAACTCGAGAAGATAAAAGCATAATTAATAAATAAATATTTGTATGTAAAATGAAACATAAATAAATCTTTACGATAATATTCTGATGTAATATTTAATGATTTCGACGGAAAATATAGTTTCAGTACGTTTAAAACCTCAACTGCATATTATATTTAACAAGCTCGTAAAGTTTCAGTTTAACGTATCTAATATGCAAGTAATTGCATAATTGAAATGTAGTGTAGCAAAAATACCTGAGTTTGTAATAATTAAGGTCACGCTTAAGCATAAAAAAACATGCGACAAATTTACTATTAAAAGGTGAACTTGTCTGATGACGAAGTGTACAACATTATTTCTTATCAGAGGAATAAATGAAGAACACGTCAGAAAAAACAAATACTTAAAGAAAATATATAAGAAGAAATTTACAGTAATTAAATATAAAATTATTAAAAATTTAATAAAATTAAATTGAAAACTACGACTAAAAACGAACCAAATATTAAAAAGCTCATATTATAATATTTATTTCAATGGCTATGTTATTATTTTCAGTAGAAAGTATAAAAATGCTGTTTCGCAGTAGATTGGGCATATAATATTTAACTGCATTAAATATACTAAAATTTATAACATTTTTAAGAAATATATATACTGGGTCTGGCAAAAGTATGGAATAATGCCGTTATTTATTTAAATACTGTTCTAATTTAAATTTTCTTCATATAAAAGTTCTTTAAATTATAATTTGCCATGTTTTGGTCGAGTTTTCGTGAGTTATTTTTGACGGTGTCGTTGCTATTTGCTATGGCAAACAGTTTTTGTTTTTTAAATAGTAACGTATGTTTTAATAGTCTATTATAACAAAATACACAATCATAACTATGAATACAAATCAACGTTTCTAACTAAAAACAACAATTGAATTTAATTAAAATTAATTTAGTGTTCAATGTGACGTCCATTTTTCTGTATGCATATTTCTAGTCTCTGCCTGACATTTTCAAACACATTATTTTCTATTGCCCCATTTCTAATTCGGAGATCTAAATTGTTCGGCCGCTCCCTATAAACTTTATTTTTTATGTAACTCCATAGAAAAAAGACACAAGGGTTTAAGCTTGGAGATCTGGCCGGTCACTCTATTGCCCCTCTCCGTCCAATCCACCGGTTCGGGAAAACATTATTCAGATAATTTCTCACCTCTAAACCAAAGTGTGAAGGAGCCCCGTCTTGTTGAAACCACAGATTACTGTTATTAGGGTAAATGTCGGAACTACGTTTTGGGTCAATAAATTTGAATATTTCTCCATTGTGCCATCTACAAGGAATGGTCCCAAACTTCACTTTTTGGGATCGTTGAGTGTGAGATTCTATTAGCCATTTAGGGTTTTTCTGAGCCCAATGAACAAGACATTAAATAAATTACTAAAATACTCACAGAATATAGAGTTAATTTATTTAATGTCTTGTTCATTAATCTTGTAGTATCTCCTGAAGAAGCAACAAACTCGTTGTAAAATACAGAGATAAAAATTTAATTGACAGATCGCTTGGCCGTCTTTAATTTATTATTAACCTCTATCTATATATATATATATATATATATATATATATATATATATATATATATGTGGTAGATTTAATTAATTGGCGATTTAAGGTCTGGTTTTACTTAAAAATGCATATATTTAAAACAATCTTACATGTTTCGGCAAGTGATGCCTTTCTCAAATAATTTAAAATATAAATGACAGTATATTAATGTCATACTTATACATTTGTAGTTGTCATGAATAAAATTATTCAAAATCTGTTGTGTTGATTGTCATGTTTACAGCATTTATTTGTACTTACGTAACTGTCATAAGTATTGTCAAACAATAATTAATTTGAAAGTTCGTACCTACAAATCTTTTTTTGTAATTATGGTGAATTATACAAATGCTGAAATGGCAGATATGCATTTTGTGTACGGTCTAGCTAATGGAAATAGTTATGAAGCAAGGTGTATTTACCAACAAAAATATCCTCGACGACTTGTACCTTGTGCGGAAACCTTCAGTAATATTCACCGTCGTCTAGCAGAAACTGGTACATTTGAGAGAAACAAAAATACTCCGGGAAGACCTCAAACTAAAAGAACACCCGATTTAGAGGAAGCTGTTCTGCAGATAATCGATGAACATCCAGAAACCAGCACAAGAAAGATTGGTGTAACGGTAAACGCAAGCCATCAAACCATCTTAAGGATATTACACGATCAACAATTATATCCTTTCCATATTCAGAGAGTACAGGCTCTTCTTCCGCGTGACTTTCCGCAACGCTTAGTCCTTTGGGATTGGTTCCGACAAAAAATTGCCCAAAATGCACAATTTCTAACCTACATTCTATTTACTGACGAGGCGAACTTCTCCAGAAATGGTATTAGGAATTTCCACAACAACCATTTATGGTCAGATGAAAATCCGAATGCCATAAGGGAGATGCACTTTCAAGAGCAATTTTCCTTAAATGTATGGGCGGGGATAATTAATAATTATTTAATTGGTCCCTTTTTCCTTCCTATACGACTTAATGGTGCATCATATCGGCTATTTCTTGAAAACGAGTTGCCAGGCCTTTTAGAAGATATTCCACTTTTGATCCGAAATGAACTTTGGTGTATGCATGACGGCGCTCCAGCACACTTTAGTTTACAAGCTAGGCAATTTTTAAATAGGACATATCAGAATAGGTGGATAGGTCGAGGAGTGGAAGTTCCGAATCAGCCGTGGCCTCCAAGGTCACCTGATTTGAACCCTCTAGACTTCTTTCTGTGGGGCCATTTAAAATCCCTTGTTTATACTTCGCCAATTCAAGATCTCGATGACCTAAGAAATCGCATAATTGTTGGATGCGAAACAATTCGAAACACTCCCGGACTTCTTCAGCGTGTGAGTATGCAATTGAATAGGAGGATAGAAGCCTGCATATTAGCTGTTGGTGGTCATTTTCAACAGTACCTTTAGGGTTTATTGTAACCGTTTCTTAAATTTTTGAAATAAATTTTTTTTTTTGGAAAAATTAAACAGCCTGTATCTCTACAACGGAAAACTTTAGGACAAATGTTTATAGGAACTATTTCTCTCGAGATAACCCAAGGAATCGCACCCTAAAATTTCTCGACCAACTTAAGGACCACCCTGTATATATATATGTGTGTGCGTGGGTGCGTGTGTTGTGCGTGCGTGTGTGTGTGTGTACAACGCTTTCTCACATTACAACAGTAATCAACTAAAAAAAAATTAATACGGACCTGGATTTTAAAATCGCTTTTATGATTACTACTTATAACATTAGTGTGAACATATTTCTTGACATTGTCACTTATTTTTCACCAAAATTCATAATAAATGAAGAAACATATAACGGGCCGAATGATTTAAAATGAAAACTGAAGAATATATTTTTCGAAAAGAATTAAAAACAACAATGAAAATCAACAATAACAATAGAATAATTCACAACAAATATTCGAAGATACCTCCAACTTTTTCTGATGTCTGATGTCGCGTCGTTTTAATGTCGCAAATGCATTTGTAATTTTTGCATGCAATTCTTCTAAATGTTACATGGATTCCGCATAAATCTTATTTTGTAAAAGAAATCGAGAGGCGACAGGTCAGGTGGCCTTTGTTGGCCATTCAACTACCCCGCGATTCTCAATCCACTGTTCTGGAAATTCTCTGTGCACCGTTCTTAGGTTGTGAGAAGTAATTTTCCAGAATATTTAATTAAGCAACGCCATTTAAATTATTTTCATAAATAAAGAGGCCTATTACTTCACCGCAAAAAGCACTTAGTTTCTAACTTATCTGTTCTGGTATGGGTTCTCTACAGCCCATAAATGTTCATTATTCCTATTGAACATTCCACGATTGATAAATTTACATTCATCTGTCCACGGTATGGAGTTCAGAAAATCGCCATTTAAATTGATTTGTTGTCTGAGCAAGTTGCACCAAGCTAATCCCCGTTCCAAATTTCCAGGTAACAGCCCGTGAGACACATGCATTTTTCATGGTTTGTACTTATTTTGATTTAATATTTTCCAAACCTTACTCTGGGATAAATGCAATTCAACTGCTATTCCATTTGTCGATTTTCTCTGATTAGCAATAACCTGTAATTTTTTAAAATACATAAAGACTTGTGCATAGAAAAACATACTATTTTGTAAATAAACCTGTTCTAATACTTTATTAGCATCCTCTTCGTTAATCCTGATTCCGTGTTTGTATCGTGGGTTTTGAAAAGAACCGTATTCAACCAGATTTCGTTCTAATTTCCGGGAACACGATGGAGCGCCTGCACTACATTACATGTGCGAGAAATTTTGAATCGCCACTTTCCTAATAAATGGATTGGTCGGGGTGGACCAATGAGTGTCCACCCCAGTCTTCCGTCTTAAGTCCAATAGATTTCTGGTTGTGAGGATACATAAACGAAAAAGTTTATTTTACTGTGCCTGTCGGAGTGGATGGCATTATTGCTCGGATTCATAAATGAGAATAATTTCAATTCTGTTGCCAGAAACTTCAGCCACAGGTTACATTCGTGTATTAACGAAAATGGTATAAATTTTGAAGGTTTGTTACGGAATTAGATGTTTTGATTCCGTTTCGCTTAGCTCAACTCAAATAATTTTTATTTTTGAAATATTACAAGTTGTTTTTTTTTGTATTTGGATTTGTTAAAAATAAACAGAAATTTAAAAAAAACGTGAATTTTTTATTTCAATTTTACTAGAAAACGGCTTCGTTTTCGGAATTTTATTAGTCATTCATTTTTATGTTATTTTTGATTGAAGAACATATATTCGAGGGCTGGGTAGTACGTATTGATTCACCCTGTATATATTGAAGGTTTATTTCGGGCATCTTACCATGTGTATGTTCCCGCGCCCTCTAAAATTGTCAATTCAAACCTTGTTTAAAATTATAATAAGAAACAACTATCGTAGAGAAATTACAGATCTTTTAACAGAAAAAATCAAAATTGCTTTGAATAATCTTATTCAGCAAATAAATAGAGAAATCAAAGCTTTAAAAAATCTATAAGTAACCTTAATCTTGTTAATCATAATTCAGTGTTACAAAAAGTGCTTCATTATGAAGAGAGGAATAGTGTTTACCACATCGCATACTTATAGAACAGAAATCAAATTATGGTGTTAAATAACATTTCACACGAGCTACACGTTAAATCTCATGTTGACTCAGGACTCAATCTTGGGACCACTTTTATTCCACCTTTTTTTCATGATTTTTGACTAGCAGCTGTGATAATTGAAGAACAAAAGGTCGTATTTGCTTGAGGTTACACATCCAATTAACAATGAATAAATTCATTCATTTGTTGAATAGTAATTACTAGCAAATACACTTTCATGGAAACCTATTTATAACAAGTGTTCATTTGAAAAGTCAATCTAGTAGCATGTGATTTACTGAGAACATTTTGAAGTATGTCGTAAATTAAAATTTACTACTTAACCTACGAAGTCGTATATTTTGACAGTTTCATACATACAAATAAATAACAAATAATAGGTATTTATTTAAAACTATAACAAATGTTTAAAATGTTGTGCTTCAAGATCAATGCACTTTAAAATCCTCCGTTCAAAATTTCTGATGATATTCTGCAACATTACTGGATTGTTATTAATTTCCATGCATTTCTGTTCGATTCTCTGTAGCATATCATTCAAATTCAATATAGGTTTTCGAAATATGTTATTTTTTAGATAAGGCCACAAAAAAAAGTCGCAAGGTGTTAATTCGCATGAACGTGTAGGCCAGGCAATTTCAGTATTTCGAGTAATTATACGCTCATCAAAAAATTCTCTTAAATAATCCAAAGATTCTGCAGTACAGTGACAAGGTGCTCCGTCTTGTTGGAAATATGCATTTTGTAGTTCATCATCATGCAACTGATTGTAAAATTTCCGTACGGTACCTTGAGCACGGTACGGTTGAGCAGTTAACGTTTCCTGAAAAAATATTGGTCCAATGATTCGCCTTAGGCTTATCGCTGCCCAAACACCAATTTTCTCTGGATGTAGCGATTCTTCATTAATTACATGTGGATTTTCACTACTCCAAATTCTTATATTTCGTAAATTTAGGTATCCCGTTTTATAAAACCATGCTTCATCAGTAAAGATGACTCTTTGCGAAAGTTTTCCATTATTGTTCATATTTACATACCAATTACAAAACTGTAGTCTACGTTGGTAATCAATTTCTGACAATTCTTGTATTGCTGTGACACGGTATGGATAAAGTTGCATATCTTTTTTTAATAACTTGTGAGTTGTACCAACAGAAAGGTTTATTTGTTGACTCAAATGTCGAACAGATGTTTGTGGTTCATTTTCCATTATTTCTTCAACACGATTGACAACTTGAGGTGTACGTTTCTTAACTGCTCCGCTGCCTGATTTTCTTAAGAGACTACCAGTTTCAGAAAAAAGTTTTAAAGTTCTATCCAAAGTATTCTTAAATTGTATATAATCTATTACAAAATGTGGAAACTCAACTTGAAATTCTACCATGCAATCTTGAACTGAATAAACCCATAAACCAGCAATTTTATTACCACTTCGAAAATAAGCCTGGACTAAAAAAAATTTATGTTCTAAAGTGAAAGCCATTTTAAAACTGAGAAGCAATTTATTTAAACCAGAATGGACGCACGATTATTTTATACACTAACTGATATTTGTAATTGACATTATCAACTGTCATTTGGATTTACGTTTACGGAACAACAAACACATATTAATATATATATGCGTCTTATTCTATCAAAATTTCAAAGTAACCTAGATTGACTTTTCAAATGAACACTTGTTATATCACAATTTTGAAAAGTTAAAATTCGTACAACTACAAATCTTTTGAGAACGTTCTAAGATGGCTAATAAATATCGACGTCATATTATTTTTTTTTTAGATCCCTAGTCCTAATTTTAGAATATTTTGTATAGGCAAAAACTGCAAAGGATACTTGGGCACTTCCTGTCATTGTAACATTAAGAATAAATTTATCATCGTTGATTGAATCTGCCGATACTTGCTGTAAATCCATAATAAATTGGATTGAAGTAAAACACATTTTTTTACTAATTTCCAGTATAAATTACAATATCTTATACAAGTGTCCCATATCGTTATGTTCAAATTTTAGGAGTGTAAAGTAGACTTCATTTCAAGTAACAAAAACGCAAAACTTGTATATCCAGTTTTATTTGTTTCAATGTTACAGATCTATGAATGTGATTGTCAAGATCATGAAAAAAATGTAATTCTAAAATCAATACAAACTGATTTTATTTAAAAAAAGTTATACGATTCAATAACAGGCCTGTGATTGTTAACGTCGCATAATAAAAAGTTATTCTAAAATAAATAAACACGTGTTGTAGTGGATACAGTAATTTCTTGGTGATCTACAGAAAAGAGTACTGGAAATTGATTTATGATAAAGTAGGTTCTTACTTATTTCGGAAGTGCTGAACCATGAACATTATGCAATAAACAAATGTTTAGATGACTGATAACGTTGCATTTTTTAATAAAGGATTACATTAGGTTTCAGTTCATACCACAGCTTATTAGTGAGTGGACACGTTTTCTTTATTCAAAATGCCTTACCGATGTTCTTCTCAAGAGTATGTATTTTGTGTATGGCTACTGTAATGGCAGTGCACGTCAAGCAGTTATTGAATACCGACATCGGTTTCCCGATAGGCGCATTCCTCATTACAGAACGTTTCTGGAAGTACACAGACAATTTCGGGAATGCGGACTGCGTGATTATCTTTTCGACCGAGGAGTAAATTTGCCACCAGACTTAGAGGAAGAAGCAGTAGCTATTGTTACAAGGGATTCAACTCTCAGTGTACGTCGAATCGCTAGACAAATAGGAGTGCTACGAACAACAGTTTGGCGAATTTTAAAACGTGAGGGTTTACGAGTATATCCATATCACTATCACAGGGGACACGGTTTGCTTGGGGCAGACCACTATGCTCGTCTAGTTTATTCTACCTGGATATTAAACCAGTCACGGCTTCATTTTAATTTCTGCAGAACAGTCCTCTGGACAGATGAATCTAGGTTCACGAGAACTGGTGTTACAAATCTGAGAAACCTGCGCAGGTGGTTATCAGAAAATCCCAAAGCTATACGCCCATCTAAATTTCAACATGAATTTTCGGCCCTAATCGATGACTTGTTGATTGGTCCTGTCGTTCTTCTTGGGAGGTTAAATGCGGACAATTACCTTCAATTTCTTATTGACGAACTGCCAGGCCTTTTAGAGGATGTCCCACTGTATGTTCGACGAGACATGTGGTTTTACATGGATGGGACACCACCACATTTCGGAATTGATGTCCGAAATTGGGTTAACGTCAATTATCCAAGATGGATTGGTTGAGGTGGTCCTGTAGCATGGCCACCCAGATCACCCGATTTTAATCCCCATGACTTTTATTTATAGGGGTACATGAAAAATGTAGTCTACGCGCAAGTTTCGAACACAAGAGAAGAGTTGTTGGATCGTATTCACCTAGCTGCCGAGCAAATCCGACAAAACAAGTATGAAATTCGAATAAGTACTTCTTCTGTTGGCTTACAGGCACAAGCCTACATTCAACAAGGAGGTGGACATTTCGAAAATATTATGAATTGAACTTTTTTAAATAAACTCAGTTTTTATTGATTTTAGGATTACATTTTTTTTCATGATCTGACAATCATATTCATAGATCTGTACCTTTGAAACAAATAAAAATGGATAGACAAGTTTTGCGTTTTTGTTACTTGAAATGAAGTCTACTTTACACTCCTAAAATTTGAACATAACGATACGGGACATCTTGTATGCTTGATTTCAAATATAAATTAACTTTCTCTTTGGTATTACCTAAGAGACTTTTGATGGTGTTATCGGACCGAAACGCAACTTGGAGACCTTGCTCTTTAACAACTCTATTAATATTTTTCGTTATTGGATGGTATGGGAAACACATGTACTTTTTCTCTTGGTTATGTTGAGATATCAAACTTGTAGATTAATTTTGGTAAGCGGTTTAAAACTGTTTTTGAGTTTTCGCTTAACCATAGTCTTCTAAGAAAGACAAATTTGGTGTAGTACAACTCCTGCATTAATTTGACGGTTTTATTCCACATTGTTTGAATAACGGCTTCTTCATAATCTTCTCCATCGCACCTTTTCATACTAAATGCCTAGTCTTTCAAAATGTTGTTTTGTGACCGGTGTATTTTCTTCTAGTTTATAACCCCGTTGGTCGCTAAATTATTGGATTTGTCTCCATATCAAATTATTATTAACCATGGTATTTTTGTTTAATTTGTGCGTTTATATATTCCATGCTGAACTAAATATCTTGGTGACTGGTGAGAGATATCAAAACTTGAAAATGCGTTGTCAACAAACAAAAATGAAGTACAGTATGCGGCAAAATAAATAGTACTGAAATTATGAAACGTTTATTATTTATGTATTTACTTTACATTATATAGCGATAGTTTAACATTATATAGAGTTGCAAACATTATTCACAACGACGTTCCCGATAAAACAGATGTTCAAGATGCCCTCCGTTCAATTTCAAGCAGTAGCGAGGTAGCGTTCGCGAAGGTTCACGAACATGTCTGTGAACACAGGTTGTTGCATGGCACGAAAAAACCTTGAATTTTAATCCGCAATTCCGGAATGTCAGACGGTGGATCGGTACGGAAAACAGACTCCTTCGGCATTCCCCACATGTACGCATCAGGTGGTGTTAGGTCTGGTGACTGCGATGGTTATGGGAAATCAGTGCCACGCGAAATAAGGCGATCCCCAAAATGACAGGTTGCCCCGTCCTGTTGAAACCATTGTTGATTACGTGGTAGGTTCTTGCAACAACAAAATCGCTGAAGATCATGCAGAAATGGTGTGATAACCTGTTCTCTGTAGCGCTCCTGATTCACAGTTAACGCCCATCGTCTGCTTCAATGAAATACGGGCCCAAAATGCCATGTGCGGATACAACACACCAAATGGCAGGCGCGGCTCGTGATGACGTATTTGGGAGTGCAAGTACAATGATGCGAGTACTTCGTGTATTCTCGTTTACTAACTGTAACATGTACACGCACTCCCAAATACGTTATCACGAGCCGCGCCTGCCAAATGGTAACACGGTCAGTATGAAAGGTTGCTCGACGATTATGTCGGGGCGTTCGAATCCAAGAAACCGTGTTGTCTGCTTGTTAATGTATCCGATTAAATCAGGGATGCACAGACTTATAGGGAACAGGGGCCACTCGGGAAAATTTTAAGCCAAGGACGGGCCACTACAAAGAATATTTATTAACAAAAAATATTTTTATTTTTAAATAGTATGAATTACTACAAATGACAAAAATTAAAGAACATTCAAAAATGTTTGTTGTAATTATGTAATCGTAATGTAATCTAATCATTACAATGTAATATTTCATGTTTTATTATTTTGATGCATGACATTGCATTGACCTAACAATTTTGTTTATGTTTGGCTTCACATTACTTGTCGCCACACGTAAAATTGCTTCCAGATTTTCATTTGTCAGACGGTTTTGATTTTTTGTTTTGTTAAGTTTCATCACTGAAAACGTTTGCTCACAAATATACGTCGATCCAAATAAGCTTGCGCATTTCAATGCATTTATTCGCAACTCTTTATAAGCGGTTTTGTCAACGTAACGGTAAAAGTTGAGTAAATTACCTTAATTAAACTTGTTTCGTAAATTATCATCATTTTACATGTCTATCAATTCCAGCTGTATTGATTCCGGTGCATTTTCAGGTGAAATGTTGAAAGGATTGCTGAAAATGTCTAATAGAGTTTTAACTTTTTTGAAGTCTAGAAAACGATCATGAAAAGCTTGTATTAAAATATTAATTTTTTCAACATAAGTGAAATTGACATCAGTTTTATTTAATTTTTTTGTAGTTCGGAAAATGGCTGTAATTGGCTAAATTGATTTGTGTCCTGAAAAGACTCAATTTGCATTGAAAGGGCAAAACATGAGAGTATAACTGCGAAATCAATTGATCTTTGCCTTGGAGTCGCGTATTTAAGACATTCAAGTGATTTGTGATGTCTACAAGAAACGCTAAGCCACACAGCCAATCAGGGTTGTCAGTACGGAGACGTCCTTTTTCTTTTCCGCCAGAAATAATTTGATTTCTTCAATCAAGTTAAGAAACCGCTAGTGACAACCGACGACTTAGCCACCTTACTTCAGTGTAAAACAGGAGATCACCACATTCGCTTTCAATATCCTCGAGAAATTGTGTGAATTGTCGGTGATTGAGACCTCGTGATTTTATAAAGTTTACAGTAGGTACTACAACTTTCATCACATTTTCAAATCCCAATAATTTTGAACAGAGGGCCTCTTGATAAATAATGCAATGAAACTGCATTAATTCTTTGGCATCTATGTTTTTAGTTTGTAAATACTCTTTTAACATAGTTATTATCCCAGATTTACTTCAAACCATTGAAGGTGCTCCGTCAGGCGTAATTCCAGATAATTTCGTTAAATGCAAATCCATTATAGAACTTTTTTCCAGAAGAGCTTTGAGCATGTCACTCCCCTCGGTTTGACTTGTCAAAGAACTCATACCAATCAGTTCTTCACTCACTTCAAAATTTTGCGTTACACCTCGTAAAAATATTAAGAGTTGAGCAGTGGAACTTATATCTGTAGATTCGTCGAGTGCTATAGAAAAATACTCAAAACTTTTCGATTTCGTAGCTAATTGCTCTTCTATATTAGCTGCTAATGTGGTAAGTCTTCTTTGAACAGTCATCCGATTTAGTTGAATTTTCTCAAACCTCTTTGCATCTTTCGGACACATTTTTTTTGCGGCGATATCTAAACACTGCTTAACAAACTCACCATCTTTAGGAGGCCGACAAGTTTTCGCTATTATTCGAGATATTTCAAAGCTAACTTCAGTAGCTGTTTCAGCATCTTGAATTGGTTTTGTAAACATAGCTTGCTGGCCTATTAGTTCCCTTTGTAAAGTGGAAATTTTTTGCGTTCGATTTTCGCCGGTTAATTTAGTAAAAGTATGATGCTGGGTTTCATAATGCCTTTTCACATTATATTCCTTCGGAATAGAAACACTACTCTTGCATATTAAACAGACACTTTTGTTATGTGATGAAATAAAAAAGTATTTTTCGGTCCAAATGTCTTGAAACTGTCGATTTTCATCTTCAACCTTACGACTACGTTTTTTTTACTGGGGCCTTGTTTATCCATATCAAAATTGATATTATATTGTTACGTAGGTCGATGCCATGTTCGAACGACGAAATATTTATTCTTACAGATTACAATTCAAATAATATAACGTTCGCTTGCCCGTAGTTAAATCTTAACTGCCCCGATAGCGGGCGATGCGTTGTATTTATACGAGTTACCTAACATCGAGAACCTACCACATTGTTCTGGGATAATACCGACGTGTTTCGCGAATCTTCGAGTAATCTAGTTAGTTCGACAGATTTCTAGTCTCGTAACAATATGCTTGGAACGACGAGGAGCATACCTGCTGTCCTACGTAGTAAACCTGAACAAGAAAGTTGTAGGTACTTAAAGATACATATCTTACTAACAATTACAAAAGTTAGAATAAAATAAAAATATTTTTACCTACTTTTGTAGTTTTTCGAACAATTTTTAAAATTCGTGGGCGGGCCGCATGCGGCCCGCCTGCGCATGACACATGCATATTTGACACATGCGCATTTCAGTACTGTTAATTTTGCCGCATACCGTATTAGAAATTATTCTAGGGAAAATAATGTAACTAGATTATTCTCACTATAATAATATTGTAATTGCACAGAACTAAACAGGTGTTTGCAAATACTGTTAAACGATTGGTTAATGAAATCATTAAAAAATAATCCTTAATACTAATCCTTGTTTGATTTTATAGAAATTTTCAGTATTCCCCTAGTACAGCGTTTCTTAATCTTTTTGATAAGTGGAACCCTTTTTAGTAGTCACTTTCATTGTGGAACCCCTGGTTTGTTTAATAGTATGCTTTTAATGTAACATTCTGTAAATGGATTATATGCAACAAAAATGACAATTATTTAAAAAAATATTTATTTTCTTCAAAAAGTAATTCAAAAATTAACACAAAAGTTCTTAAAACAACTTATATTTACATTTACAGGACTTTTAAATTTTAATTTTAATGGGATGAGTGATATTGCTTTTTATTATCACAAATATACTTAATTTTAGGCTTAATTGATGAAAGTTGAATTCTTATGTCAGGTTCGGCATCAAGTCTGTTCCGGTATTTAGTTTTTGTCGACAAATAAGCTGAGAACCCCGTTTCGCACATATATGTGGTTACAAATGGTAAAAGCACCAACACGGCCTTTTGCGACAATTGAGGATATTCATCTTTTATACTGCACCACAATTCCGTTAATGGCATTAATTTAAATTTATTTTGCAATTATGAATCAGATGTCATTTCAATAAAAGTTTCGTATTCTTCCGTTGACATGGTCGAAGGTCGTGCATTGAAAATAAATGGGTTTTTAATCCACAATTCATTTTGATATTTAATCTGGTGTTCATTTGGAAAATACTTATTAAAAGCTTCACTCAATCCTTTCAGATGTTGAATAATTTCTTCAATAAATGCCACTGCCATTTCAACCCCTTCTTCTTCTAAAAAGCCTTTTATTGTTGGGAAACAATCAAACTCGTTGGAGCGCATACAAATTGTAAAAAATTCTATTTTTTTCTTAAAAGCAAGAATTTTTTCGTGGGCAATAAATACATTTACTCGTTTGCCCTGGAGGGTTAAATTAAGTTTATTTATCTTTGTGAAAATGTCGCTTAAATAGGCAATTTTAAGTAACCAATTTCTATCAAATTATCGACCTTTCAATTCAAAATTGTGTTCTAAAAAAAAAGCACGCACCTCGTCCCTTAACTCACTTAACTAGTATCTTTCTTCGAGATAACCATCTGACTTCAGTATGTAAAAGAAGAGATGTATGTACACTTCCAATCTTCTCACAGAATATTTTGAATAAACGATTATTTAGCGGTCGAGATTTTATGAAGTTAATGATTTTGATGACCTCATCAAGAGCATTCTTATAACTGGGGGATAATTTTTTAGCAGCAAGTGCCTGCCTATGGATCATGCAGTGGCTACTAGAACAGTTTTTAGCTATATTTTTAATAAGCTGTACAGCCCCATTAATTATGCCACTCATGGCCTTTGCTCCATCGGTACAGATATCAATACAGTTGTCCCATGGTATTTTATTCTCTTCAAGAAAAGAATTTAGAAGACCAAATATTTCGACTCCAGTAGTACGTGTTGGTAGAGATTTGCATTAAAGAAGATCTTCCAATAATGCGTTTTCGTGCTGATATCTAACGATTACAATTAATATTGCGAGTCCAGATACATCGGTTGAGTCATCCATTTGTAATGAAAATTTGCATGATTTGAGACGAAAAGTAAGTTCATTCTTTATATTGGCTGCTAAATCACTGATGCGCTGAGCTACCGTGTCATTCGAAAGTGGAATCTTAGCCATTTCTTTTGCAGATTTTTCACCTAACACACATTTTACCATCTCCATACATGAAGGTTTAATAAGATTTTCCGCAATTGAGTATGCTTCACCGCGTTGAGCTATCAGATAGCTGACTAAGTAAGAAGCCTCACTTGCTTTTTCATTCACCGTTTTTGTGGTTTGAACCATAACCGTTTTTAATTTTAAAAGTTCGTCACGCTTCCGAATGAAGAATTCAACATTTTTTTCTTTAAGCTCGCCATGAACAGATTCTAAATGACGACGCATTTTAGCTGGAGCCATAGAGCTATTTGGTAGAACTTTGTTGCATATAACACACTGAGGATTATCATTATCGTTCATGAATCCTAAACATATATAACTTTCATCATATTTCCTTAGTTTTTTAGTAACTGCTCTGGGTTGATTACTTGTAGAGGCCATTACTGGCCTAATTTCGTTTGTGGCGATTTCAGTTGCATCATTTTTATTATTACCACAGTTATCTTTAGCAAAAGAGCTAGTTGCTGGGTCCGAAACAGAAGAGTCATGTTCTGCAGCAGAACGCTTTAAAGTGGCTTCTTTAAGCCACCTCTCCATCCTGCAACAAAATATCGAAAATGGTTTTAAGACAAAAATAACAGCACCTTTTAAGAGGGAGTTCTCATTTTTTAATTAAAAAAAGTTTAACACAGTTTAAGAAACGCTGCCCTAGTACATAGCTCATATATTGGACTTGCTACATTAAAGAAATTAAAATATAAAAATTAATACTGGTAGCCGTAACTTTGTGGTAATTCATTTTGAAAATTAAATAAAATAAAACAATAACTTTGTTATATATACCACTTTATTCACATATAATTGTGACCGCGGTTTCGACATACAATGTCGATACTGTTCCATTTAAGTTGTTACTGGATACTGTTCCATTTAAGTTGTTAAATATAAAAATATAATGCTGCGGTAAACCGATGTTTAAATACTCCAGATGAGCTTAGCATTAATTGATCCGAAATATTGAGTCTTTATTCTAATTAAAAAGACATAGCAGAGATATCTTAAGAGAAATATTATAAATATTATTATAAAAAATAAGCAATGTATTTTATTTAGTTTTTCAAAAATTGTATGTATGTAATAACGGTTAATAAAAAATAAAAATTCATAAAAAAATTGTAAATTATAGTTTCAAAATTATTACGTTAGAAGAATATGAGACTTGTTGGTTTAAATTTCGGAAAATTGCTAAGAAAATTTACTGAAGATTATAGTAGATTACTTGAAGAAGTTAATTTTGATATTACATTCGGATTATAAGGCTTTTGTTTTTTTATAACATATAAGGGATCGTTAAATTTTTGTTTTGTGGAGGAGAACCGCGCGTCATGTATTTAATATGTTTTCCTTTCAAGAAGAGAACAATGATGGCTGGACAACTGGCAACATGTAAACGGAAAACGTCCATACCACACACCACATATGTGTGTGTGTTATCGCTGTGTGCAAACAGAAGAGGGAATCTGTCATGGCGGCGGCGGCAGCAACGTCTCCTCCGCCTACCAAAAACTATACACACAACTCCGATGTCGCTGCAGCAAGACTGGCACACGGACAGGGTGCGGTCGATGATGTAGCAAAGCAGCCAGCAGCCAGCAAACAACGGACTAGGGACTCACACATATACACACAGACACACACATACATAAAACACGGAGAATCAGAGGAACTGAGTCCCGATTGCCCTGCCAGCTGACGCAGCCAGAGCTACGAAGACGGATCGGAGCTCTAGCGAAGTAGCGGACGCTTCTGCAGTACAAGTCAGCACTGTGTCCCAGCAAGCACGCGCCTTCTTGATGCCTACTTTGGCTGCTGCCAGGCCGTCGGAGACTCGAGACCCACACAAACTGAAATTCTCTCATTCTGTTCTCTGTGTGCGATACTGATTGTACGACTGCGGTTGCATATTGGCCAAGATAACAAACGATTGACGCTAGGAGAAGGCTTTATAGGTATGAGAACACTTCTTAATTTTAAATAACATATACATGTACTATATATACAATGTGTAAATATTATATAAGTCCACACCAACACACCAAACGTTATCGATGTTGCGCAACCATTTCCCTGCTACTTCACCTCCTGCTTCTCGCACTACTTTAGATTGCTACGGACGGTCACGTGGTCTTATCCAGCCAACAAGGGCGTCTTCTTTGCGAACAATATCTACCTAAACCTACATTACCATTATCAATTATTTTGTCTTCATAACATAGAGTTGATCGCAAAAGAACGGACTCATGTTTAAATCCTCGCATCGGGAAGGCGAGGATCGATTTCGCTGGAAGAACCAACGTATTAAGAGCGATATTACGCACTTCGTCGGTGATGTACGGCGGTTGTTTGTACGGTGTACGTAATCCTCCAGAAATCGACGGCAGTTGAGCGCGGATAGTCGTTCCTCTGCGCCTCATAGTTTCACGTGTTATCGTAGGCTAGAGAGAGAGTCCTTAGTAATCGTTGTGTGCGGTTATTTCGCTTTGTGTTTCGTCAATTTCCGCGATGAAATGGACGACGGCCGTCGTCTATTCCGAGTGCCTCTTCGTTCTACTTAGCCCGTTGTCGTCGGTTTGGCCATCACTATTGTCATTAGATAATTCTTTTCTGTTATCGCGCTTGTATTTCTTCATATACGCGTTTTATTACGCTTAATGTTTGTAAGACTTCTTTTGCGAACGCTATAATTTCACGAATTCTTGGGAAATTTTGCGCGATTTATTTTTAACTTTTTCAATTACACGAAACATATCTGTTTATACGGTTTCATAGTACAGCGTGGCGGTTTTAACTTCAAAAATTAAATCAAAATTAAAAATTAACGCTACTTTATTTTTACTATTTTTTATGATTATTTAAATTCACATATATATGTAAGATAACATATATATATATAACAATTGATAAATTATAGGAGTTTTTCGGCTTTTATATGAAATATTTACAAATATGAAATTAGAATGTATGTAATTGCAGAGTAAGTGGGGATGTAAACATTGCTGTCTACAAATTACAAAGCAAATCATACGAAATTTTTAATTGAAAAATATGGTCTAGGTTGGGACTCGAACCCAAGTCTACAGTTTGCCGGACTGTCGCTTTTAAAAAAAGCGACTGCAAACTGTAGACTTGACGTAGTAATTGACGTTAGCTTATAACAGTGACTATTACCAATATAGATAATAGATGGGGCCATTATTATTTTCAAAAGTTTTTAATAAATTTTGTGAAACTCGGAGGTTTTAATTAGTCAATTTTAAATTAATTTAACGTTTCAGTAATTATACATTAACACGATAGTAATAATTAGAATTTATTCATTTTGTTTATTTGTTTTAATATTATATACATTGAATTAACATTTATTGATACAGATAATAGATGGTGGCAAATATTAATGATTAAAATTTAAGTTGAACTACTGTTTAAAGAATTGTAGTAATCGTTTGTCGAAAACAAATGTATGCCATTGCAATCCAAACTTCTACTACTACAAAAAGAAACAAAAAAAGAGGGGTGTCATTTGAAGAAATGCCCTAGGGGATGGTTTCTTGGCGGGTGCTTTATTAAGTGTTGTTTAATAACAAATGCCTTTGAGGGTTTTGTGCACCATTTTCAGCGACATCTTTCTCGATTATTTAATTCTACAGATAAAGGAGATATCGCTTGTAACATTTAATCTGGGACACCCGGTATATATATATATATATATATATATATATATATATTATAGTGATACGCCGTAGAATGCTGTAGAGAATTTCACCTCGTTCAGCGATCAAAAAAATGTAACAAGATAAGTACAATATAAATAAAAAAAATAATACGAAGAATGCAAAAAAAAAAAAAATAAAATATTCACTTGTTAATTGTCTTCCGGCAATAACCTAGTCGGAGAGATGAATCTACTCTCGTACTCGGGTTAAGTTTCACAATAACTAGTCAATTTTATAGATAAAAGAGTCTTTAATGACAAATAAACTATTTATTCACTATATATAAATAAATCTGATATATCTACAAATGTGGCCATTTCTAATACTATAAAATTAACAAATTTAAACGTTAATATCTCAAATACACATAAACCATTTAAAAAAAAAAATAACTTATGCAAGGAATCTGAATTTGGAGAATCAACAATTAATAATTATATTAAATAAGCTGGGTAAAACAGTATCTTTGAATATATATAAGAGAATTTCTTGGTATAAGTATTTTTAAAGCCTGTTACTTACACGAATATATTTTATTATGACTACGCTTGGAGATTAAAAAAACTGCTAGACTCGGACCCACTACTGTTGTATTTCCAATCCACTAATGATATATTTCCAACCCACGATAATATTTACTACGACCAACTATGGAGAAGGGTTGCCAGACTCGGACCTCACTACTGTTGTACTTCCAATCCACTATTGTTATATTCCAATCTCACTACTGTTGTATTTCCAATCCACTAATGATATATTTCCAATCCACGATAATATTTACTACGACTAACTATGGAGAAGGGTTGCCAGACTCGGTGTATTCAAATTAGTTAACTCCTATTTATTCAGTCAAGAATTCAGTTTTTATAAAATTTTATGTCTCTTATTTTTCACGTCAAAAAAAATAATAATCCAAATTTTCTTTTTTTTTTAAATCGCCATCGTTACTTTCTATAATTTCACATACATCCAAGACAGTCAGTCTCTTTTTAAAACTTCAAATTTGGAAATGACATATTAATTACGAATATCTAAATCTATTCTCTTGCAAAAGTTAAATACTAAATTGAACAAAAATTTATACAAATTGGCTAACTACAATTTACACGATTTACAATTTTAACAGATATAACAAACTAAAAATATACATACCAAGATTGAACTCAATTGTTATTTATAATATTAATATATTAATAATAAGATATCCAACCTTTTAACAAATATAATAACTATCACAAATCCACATAAATCAAAACATGTCTTGCATATGTTATAAGTTACAATACTTATAATATGAAATAGAAAATCTTATAGACTTAATATTAGAAATGGCTCATCAATATAATGGAGGTTTATCCCATTATAATATATATATATATACGAGAAGAAAGTAATATTTTTTGGGAGTAGCGGCCGGGTAATTAAAACAATATTTAATTTGACGTTTCGGAGCTATATATAGTACCTTTATCAAAAATTTGAAATTATTGTGGTATTAACATACTGTGATTATTTGTAACACATTTCTAAGACTAAAAAAAAATAGAACCGAAACGTCAAATTAAATATTTAAATATTGTTTTAATTGCCCGGCCGCTACTCACAAAAAATATTACTTTTATCTCGTATTATAATTACGGCCAAGAAAATAAGAAATTCCTTCTAATACTATATATAATATATACATATATATATATATAACGTGTGTTCATTTGAAAAGTCAATCTAGGTTACTTTGAAATTATGATAGAATAAGACGCATATATATTAGTATGTGTTTGTTGTTCCGTAAACGTAAATCCAAATGACATTTGATAATGTCAATCACATTTGTTATATATTTGTATGTATGAAACTGTCAAAATATACGACTTTGTAGGTTAAGTAGTAAATTTTAATTTACGACATACTTTAAAATGTTCTCAGTAAATCACATGCTACTAGATTGACTTTTCAAATGAACACCCGATATACAGACTGTCCCGTAAAAAACGCCAACATTCATAATTCCGTTATTTATTGTCCGGTTTTATTTAAACAAAAAGTAAATTTAATAGCATCAAAAACACTATAAGATAGCAGTGTTTTATTTGTTTTCAATTGTTTTCATTAATGTCAAACGACAGTCAAGTTTTTTATTTTAAATGGCAACATATATATTTTTGGCTATATTCGGATTGGACTTTTTTTCTGAATTCAGCGATGTATAACATGTTTATTTTTGATAAACGTTTATTGCAAAAAAAAAACTTTATAAATTTCATCTTTGTCTTCCATTATTTATAAATATTCGAATGTGTCATGAAACATTGGAAATGTAAGTATTATAAATATTATTATAAGAAACAAAACACTTTACAATAAATGTTGAAATTGCCCGCCACCTTGTTCAACACATATCGCACATCTCCTAATTACTCCAAAGGTCGCATTTAAAAGACAAGCGGCAGGTACTTCTTGACAAGTGTTAATAATTCTTTGTCTTAAAATGTCAACATTTTCTGGAGTTGCTAAATAAACTCGATCTTGTAGATAAGCCCACAACCAAAAATCGAGGGGCGTAAGATCCGGTGAACGCGCAGGCCACTCGATAGGACCGGATGTTCCTATCCACCTATTTCCAAATTGGGTGTTCATCAAATCAGTATTTACTCTGGCGTTGTGCGCGGGAGCCCCATCTTGTTGAAAAAATATTCTATTTAAATTTGCCAAAGGTAATTCATCTAAAAAGTTTTGGAGATTTTCGTGTAATAAAGTGTAGTATTTTTCTTGATTTAAGCAACCATCTATGAAAAATGGCCCAATTAATTGATCACCTAAAATGCCTCACCAAACATTTACGTTGAAACGTCTTTGAAAATTATTTTCAATTACAAATCTCGGATTGTCTGCACTCCACTGTCGATGTATGTTTCTATTAAAAATACCGTTGTTGCTAAAAGTGCATTCATCAGACCAAATTATCCTTCTGTAAAAATTCGGGTCTTGTTCTAATGCATTTAAATAAAAACGACAAAACTGGATTCTTCGGCCAGGATCATTTTGTTCTAATGCATGAACTTTTCGAGCTATGTACGGTTTAAGTTTGTGTTTTCTTAAAATACCATGAACTGTAGTTTTTGATACCCCAATATTATGTGCAATTTCGCGAATCGAAGTTCGTGAATTTTGCTGTACTGCAAGAAGAACATCTAATTCCTTATCTTCGGAGAATTTCCGTTTTTGTGTTTTTGGTTTGGTAAATGATCCATAATTTCTTAAATTCCTTTCAATTCTCTGAAATAATAATTTTCGAACCTGGAACTTCTCTGTCCGGAAAACGAGCACTGTACCGACGAACTGCTTGAAGGCGATTTTTATTACATTCAAAGAACACTTGTAACATGTCTGTTTTTTAACGAAAATACGCTTTTTGTTGCGGCAAAACGTTCAAACAGGATAATACAGAAAACTTAATAAAGTCAAACTGACACTTAAGGCACATTGACATAATGCTAGTGGACTGGGCCAAGTCTACTATAATGAAAGATGAAATTTATAAAGTTTTTTTTTTATTTTTTATTATTAGGAGATGTACGATATGTGTTGAATAAGGTGGCAGGCAATTTCAACATTTATTGTAAAGTGTTTTGTTTCTTATAATAATATTTATAATACTTACATTTCAAATGTTTCATGACACATTCGAATATTTATAAATAATGCAAGACAAAGATGAAATTTATAAAGTTTTTTTTTTGCAATAAACGTTTATCAAAAATAAACATGTTATACATCGTTGAATTCAGAAAAAAAAATACAATCCGAATATAGCCAAAAATATATATGTTGCCATTTAAAATAAAAAACTTGACTGTCGTTTGACATTAATGAAAAAAATTGAAAACAAATAAAACACAGCTATCTTATAGTGTTTTTGATGCTATTAAATTTACTTTTTGTTTAAATAAAACCGGACAATAAATAACGGAATTATGAATGTTGGCGTTTTTTACGGGACAGTCTGTATATGTGTGTATATGCTGTGCCCTGGGGCGTGTCTTCCTTACGGAATACGCGCGGACTGATAAAATTTGGGAACCCCTGACGTAATATTCTTTTTGAGGAGTACTATGCATCCAAATGCCCATACGATATGTATTATTTAAGAAATTTAGGAATTGTTTCAATACACGCGGACTGATAAAGTTTGGGAACCTCTGACGTAAATATTTTTTTTTTTTGAGGAGTACTATGCATCAAAATGCCTATACGATATATTATTTAGAAAATTTAGGAATTGCTGTTTGAATAAATTATAATACTTATTTATTTTAAATTATTATTATGATTATAAACCTTTTTAGAAATGTATTTTTATCTTTTCTCCCAAAGGTATAACGAAAAATTAACGAAACAAGGATTTTAGATTAGTTACTTAATTTATTTAATTTTAAGTCAGATTTACTATTAAAATAAACTTAGGAACACATATGATATATTAATTCAAAAAGCACATATTTTAAAATTTGAATAAAAGACAGAAAAAGTATTCAGTTTTAAAATTTGGAATTCGATTACAAGTTAATAACAGTTGTAACCTAAAAGTATCAAATAAATAGCAATATACAGACTGTCCTTGAAGTAAGGGGCGTAACAAAATAAAATCTATTAGTTCGAGTGTCGCTTCGATCCTGGTGGATCTGCGGTTCGAAGAATATTTATAACATCACTTCCACCCAGATGTATTATAGATAGCAAGTCGAGATAGTTGTAACTGAGAACAGGACCACACAAGAATTTAATTATAAATTTAAAATATATATTGCTTTAAGTTGCTACTGGAGCGACCGAAAATTGACTATTTTTCAATATAATTGTTATTTTATTTCTATCGTACCCTGTATACCCTGAAAATAAATTATATATAAAAAATATAAAAATCGTATTTGGAGCATATTAATATGAAATTCAAAGATAAGTATTTTGTGAGAAGTACTATGCATTCAAATGCCCGTGCATACAATTTGGAAATTGTTGTTCCAACCTCGTTTTTCAGCTGCTCTACGTACCTCTTTTCCCCACGTTCTTCTTGGTCTGCCTCTCTTCTTCTTTCCTTCGTCAAATACTTGTCTGATTAATCTGTTTTCATCTTTTCTCATTACATGTCCTAATCACCTTAATTGACCTTGTTCTACTGTAGTTTCAACAGGAGCTATGTTAAGGTTTTCTCTGAATATCTGGTTTCTAATTTTATCCATTCTTATTTTTCCTTCTATTCTTCTCAAGAATCTCATTTCTATACTGATTGGTCTACTATTTTGATTTTGTGTTGTTGTCCAGGATTCACACACGTATGTCAATGTAGGTTTTACGATTCTTTTAACTATTCTATTAACTATTTCTGTTTTAATTTTAAGAAGAAATACATGTTCCTATTTAGCAAATATTTTGGAGACGGACTTAACAGTAGTAACCTAAAAAATAAAAATACAATGCAATACAAATTCTCCTTGAAATAAAGGGATAAAAGATATAAAATCAAATATAGTAATTCTATTAAGCACAAATCCAATATATGTTGTGTTCGAAATTCGCTTCGACCCTGGTGGATCTGCGGTTCAAAAAATATTTATAAAATTATTTAGATGGATTATTGATAGCAAGTCGAGATAATTGTAACAAAGAACGAGATCATCAAATTTTGATTATAAATTTCAAAAAATATATTGGTGTAAGTTGCCACAGGCGCGACCAAAGAGTTACTTCTAAGCTACTTAACCATATAGTATCCTGTATACGGTCATTAACTCCCGTGTTCATTTAGGGGCTATTAATGAAAATAAAATCTATAAAAATAGTATTTAGAGCATCTTTTATGTAGTATTAACATGAAATTTAAATTTAATTGAATCGGCCGATACTTGCTGGAAATCCATAATATGTAAATGGGATATATACTGGAAATTAGTATAAGTGTTTTACTTAAATCCCATTTACATGAAATTTAAAGATAAATATAAAAATAATTGAGTAAATATTATTCATAAATATTTTTTTTATTGAGTATTATGCATCCAAATGCCAATCCATATGATGCGGATACAAATATAAGAATTGTTTCAACTTTCAAATTGTTATTAATTATAAACTAGGGGCTTCTATTTCGGTATTTTCTTTAATTTTTTTTTGTAAGCTATTTAATGTAGAAACTTAACTCTGCTTGCGCATACTAAGTATATACTGTTTATCGAATGATATCAACGTCCCAACTTGGTACTTTCCTTATAGATTCTTTATGACTTCTAATTCTTCTTTCTGTAATACCATGCTTCACTATATTATAAACTGTGCTGTAGCAGACACCATTTAACTTCGACGTTCTTTCTATAATGGCCTTTTCTGTAACTCCTGCATTTTCTTCTTTTTTTCTCTATTTTAGGCTGTAGCCTGTTCTTCTTTACGAATGTTATGATGTCTCGGTAGAAGTTGACACCCATTTTTCGAGCCATCTCTTTCTCTTTTTCCAGGGTCTCTTTTCCGTGCTGGTCTTTGGTCTCGTAGAATTCTAATAATTCTTCCACTTTCGGATATTTGAACGTGGTCGTTCCATTTCCTTTTGAATTTTACGATTTCTATTCTGTTTTTGCCGGCTATTGTTCTCAGTGTGTTCATTTCTGATAAACGCAGTAATTGTTTCGCCCTGCTTATGTCTGCTCGTGTTTCCTCTGTTTATGTTATTACCAGTCTGATGATTGTTTTGTAGATCTTTACTTTGGTTTCTATTCTTGGATATTTGTTCCTCCATATCACATTTCTTAAGTATCCTGATATACGCGCTCGCTTCATAACCTATTGTCTTACTTCCTGATAGTTGTTTCTGGTGCTCGATACCTCAATTCCCAGATACTCATAACATGCTCTATTATTTTTTCTCATATTGCCAGTTTGCATCTAATCGAATTTTTAGATATTGCTAATGATTTTGTTTTTTCTATTGAGGATAGCATATTATAAGTTTCCGCCATTGTTGAGAATCTGTGGAGAAGTCTCTGTAAGTTGTCCTCCGAGTCCGCGATTAATACCGCATCGTCTGCTTAGCATAAGATTGTCAGATTTGTATTACCCATCCTATATCATGTCCTTGACACTTTCAATTAATTTGCCCATTATTAAGTTAAAGATACTTGCATTAAGAGAGTCCTCCTGCCTAATGCCGTTGCCATTTTCTTCTTGTGAATTATTATACACATTTAACAGTATCTGCTTAGTTTGAATTACCACATGTATCTTTTTAGAACTACAATTTATATTATCCGTCACCGAGTCACAGTTATCATATTGGACACCTTCGCTGTTTTTTGTCCCAAGAACTCCATATTTTCTTATAATATATATGCCTCCTCACTTTACAATTTATATTTTGCTACTAACGAAAACTTATATTTACGGTATTAGGCCTGTGTAACACAATGTGAAATTTACATGTAAATTTTTGTAAAAATTTTCTTGAAAAATATTCTAACAATTTTCATAGTTTTTCGATTTTGTTGTACGAGCGTGTATGACACCCACGCATTGTTATACACAATAAACTGCACTTGCGTATGCGTAATACTGTGTAAGTATGGTGTTATTATCGTGGTAAATGCTGACGGTTCTTGGTAAATTAAATTGTCCAATTTTTTTATTAACTGATCAGGTGTATACCTACTAAATTTATAACATAATTCTTATGAATAATTTAGTCAAAAATGTCAAACAATACAACTAGAGTTCTAGACGGCGTACACCTTTTTGAATGTAGGTTATGCTCACAGCCTCAGCTTATGATTATCACAACATGTGTTAACTTTGCCACTTATATCCCTTTGCGCACTTTTTCACGCAGACTTGCCAAAAAATTTAAAACCGATTCTAAATAATTTCGCTGCTAAGTTTTACAGAAAATTTAGTACGTATTGTGTCATAAAAATTTACATGCAAATTTATTG
This sequence comes from Melolontha melolontha, assembly GCA_935421215.2. Lineage (NCBI taxonomy): Eukaryota > Metazoa > Arthropoda > Insecta > Coleoptera > Scarabaeidae > Melolontha > Melolontha melolontha. The sequence continues at coordinate 178,973,566 of OW285237.1, read as the reverse complement.
CAAAATTTCTTTCGCATCGTGTCCCACGGGCCTTACTAAAATGTATGTTAAGTGATGCAATTTAATTCGCAGAACTAATATAAATAAGTAAATCAAGTTCGTTTACTTAGGCACAATTAACTTAATACCTCCCTGACTATTAAAGTATGGAACAGTTCACATCTTTGAGGTGTTTACCTTTCATTAAGCCCTCACCGCAAGGGGTGCTATAAAAATATTTACCTTCTATTTAGTCAAATTAAAATAAGTCGAAACGAACTATACCCCCTTCTTTTATTGTTACATTTGATAATAATTAACAGAGTAATCACTAATCAAGGAATAATTTTAAAGGCTTAATGCGGGGAGATGAATTTAACGATAGGATTTTGGATTATTATCTGCTCACGAATGAGTTTAGGGCCTAGGTCAATATTCGGAGGTCTATTATAAGGGATTAAATACTTAATCCGTTAAATCCTACAATATGGCTTTCCCATATATAGTTGTTGTAATCCTTTTTATAGCTAAAGTTCAGTTCAATTTCAGGTAAATTTTACCACTTTGTAATTGTTATTATACGATGTTCTTAGATTCATAAACACACTCCTAAGAATATTGTTTAATCTGGTCACTGTTAATGATTTGTGATATGATCATCTATTGTTGATAAGTAGAGTGGACCAATTCGGAGCGAAAGCAGAGGCGTGACTAACGAATTAGTTCCCGCGTGCCCCATCGCACATACGATTACTTAGTATGTTGTTCACGGTCATCGTGTGTATAATAGCAGCAGGAAAGTGTATTCTGTGTATTTAATAATGTTGAAGGAGCGTACAGTAAAAAAACCGCTATCAGCAAAGTTAGTCAATAGGTTTATTGAGAACCATCCTAGTTTATCTTACAATGGGGTAAATGTAAAATGTTTAGTGTGCAATATATATATATAAACCATTTAACAAAATCAAATTTGCAACGCCACGTGCATAGCGCAAGACATAAAGATAGAGACACTGGTGCCTATACAAAATACGAAGTGTTCTTATTTGATTTGTGTACAATGATGAGAAATAACTTTGGAGGCGCACCTTATGTTAACAATATTTCATCGCGCTTCTCCAGATTTTCAAGTCACGGAAAACGCATAAGACGGTAAGTTTTTTTTAATCATCTAATTACATACATTTTAGATTTTATTTTTTATACGTATCATCGAGAACGTTTCATAATCTAAAAAAACCGTCTTACATTTTTTTTGTATCTAACATAATAACAGCACCGTTCGTGATAGTATATTTCTAGATATTAATAATGTTTCGCATGCGGGAACCAATTCGTTAGTCACGCCTCTGCTTTCGCTCCGAATTGGTCCACTCTATTGATAAGTATTTATTTGCAGTTCGTACTGCTTAAAGTGCGAACCACAAATTGTACATTATCTCTTTCTAACACACAAAAATACGCGCTGTAATACTACACACGTTAGTCATTTTAAGGTATTCTTATGCCACACCTAAAAATCGGTTAGAATTAAATGATCTTATTCGAGATCTGAATTTCTGAAAAAATTAAGTAGAAATACTAGGATCTAAACTCCAAGGATGGAAACTGTTAGCAGTAGAAACAATACTATATCATACAGCTTGATATAAGCCTACATGCCTAATTAATATTATTTCACTTACTTTTCAATATTTTTGTTTTCCAAAACCCGATGTGCCAGGATAAATTTGTTGTTATTACTAGAGCAGACCAATTTCCGTGCGCGCCATGAGCGCCGGTATGGGAGTGTAATTCGTAATATATTAGAATATGCGATAGAATAGGGACGCAACATGAGCTTGTTACCGATATAAGTATAGAAGTAGAGACATTTATTCTATCAGAAATAATTAAATATACATTTGGTTTTCTGCTATTAAAGTAATATGCATAAACACACGAAAAATAAGAATAGTACATATTATAGCAGCGTTGTATGTACCTATAAATAAAATGGAAAATGTATGAATTCAGTGATTGTGTGCACGGCAGAGGATTTAAAAAAACACTTACCGTTTCAAGCGTCTTCCAAGGATTGACAAACTGGAGAAACCCGATTATATATTTTCAACATCAGGTGCGTTTCTAAGGTTATTTCTGAACAACATGTCCGCCGTGAGGAAAAAATATGTTTATATTCGGAAAACGAGCGTTCTACATCTAGTGATGTTATATTCGCATAATCAAAATACTTTCTTAAGCAACTTAACGCATCTGTAGACGTGCCCTCACAAATACGTGTTAAGGTGCCAAAATTTGCATTTCTGTCTAAAACACTTTCAAATTTAATTAGAAACACTTTCACTTTTTGCGTCTTCTACAGCACACAGTTGTGCGTGAACATCTTTAACGATTTGCAGTGATTCCTCTAACGACAGCGACGAATTTTCTAATTTTGTTATTGCATCTTCTAGTCCCAAGTAATTCTCACGAATACTTTGTAAATCCATTTTAATCTGGGCATCTTGAAATTTTTTCTGGCGTGTATTGATAGCTGCACCTTATTTTGGATCGAATGATAAAACCACGTCCTTAATTTTTCAAAATGTTCATGATAGTAAAACCCCGCCGGTAACCATGTACACCAACGTGTCAGAATCGGCTGTGGTGGCTCAGGGGTATGGGGACACAATTCGTGAAATTTCCGAATACGTTTTGAAGATTTCAGGAATACTGCCTTTGTACTCGATATTAAAGCATCTACCTCTGGATAACATCTACGAACCTGTTCTGCCACAAGGTGTAGAGCATGGAGTTTTTCAAGTAATATGTAACAAGTTAGGACAATATTTTCTAAGAGACCGGCCTACAGAACACATGGTTGCGGCACCATCGGTCATAAACATTAATACTTGGTCTTTCGAAAGTTTAAATTTTTCCAAAGTATCTAATAGCACCTCTGAATTTTTTTCGGCATTACATTGTTCTAGTCGTCTGGATGCTAATAAAATTGAAGACGTTGGTTAGTGTGGTTCCATATTACACGCCATCACATTAACTACAGATTGTTTTTTGCTGTCAGTTGTTTCGTCCATACATAACCAGTTTTTTATTTTTCAGTTCGGCTTTGATTTTATTTTCAACCTGTTTACGCACCGATGGTAAATTCCTTCGTAACGTTGTCGTGCTCGGTAATGTTTGATTCGAGTATTTATTCCAAAATGAAATAAATGAATCATTACTTAACAAGGTAAACGGCAGTGTGCACACAATCATATTTACACATAGTTCATGTATAAACTGTTGTCGATTAATTTTGTTATTATTGTGCTTCGAACTGCTTACGTGTTCTTTACAATGTGTTTTTGACCAACACATTAGATAGTATTGCACACTAAACATTTAATTTTTGAGCCATCGTATATTCAGTCCGGGAAATCCATAATAAACTTATGCACTTCGTCTGACAACGGTCGTTTTCTCGATTTATGTGTCGACGACATTTTATTACGTATGCTTACACTTACATGCAGTCTAAGCAAGTACCAAACACATACTGAATGCTTTTCATTAGTTCTGATGCAATACAATCATCCTCACATCGGCGCACATGGCGCGCACGGAAATTGGTCTGCTCTAGTTATTGCTATTGTCAGAACTATAAAGAAAAACGAAATAGTTTCTAAAGAAAAATTAAATAAAATGTAAAGACGATGACCAGTGTCACTAATTTTTAGAAATATATGGGATATGTAGAAGTTAGCGGACAATCTACACGTGGCGTCTCCTTTTGTTAATCTTCGATATATTCCTTATAAATAAACTTCCAACGGTTGCTAATAATTTTACACGAGGCCGCCAAAGTTTCGAATTTTTACTACCAAAAATGCAATTTTTCGTTATTATTCTGCTGTAAACACTACATTATTATAATTTTAAACGTTTATTCAAAATTATATTTCTAATAAATTAAATAATACAAAAAATAAAAAAATATATATAAAAATGGCTTAGAATAGTATAAAGAAACACTCCACGTGCCGATTATCCACCAATTTATACACACTCTGTATATATATATATATATATATATTAATTAAAATTATTTGATAAAGATAACACAAAAGGGTTTTGCTCCAGAAAAATGTTCACTTCTATTTAATGTAAGTGACCTCCCAATAATTTCTGAAATAATAGGAATTATAACAATCAAAATAATTTGTTACGAGTTAATTACTGTCAAATGTAAAATAGTAATTACTCAAGAATATAATTTTGATCGTTCTTCGTACGTAGTGAATTCTATCTACATATATACGCTGTTAGTCAATTCGGCTGGTGTCCTCGAGCGACTGCTTTATTTTGAATGCATACGATCGTTTAGCGAATTAGGCCGAAGTTTGTGTATAATAAAATCTATGCGGCATAGAGATTGTTCTGAGTCAACAGCGCAGACGATTCTCGCAGAAACATTATATGTATTTATAAACTTAACCGTAAATAACACGGGTCAACACAAAATTTGACTTTGACTTTAAAGCATAAAATTTCGATATGTTAGGTCGTGATTAGACGAAAAAAAAATATATGACATGAAAAAGTTTGCTTTTGTATTTAGGAGACCGATTGAACGATATTTTTCAAAATCTGTGGTTTTAATTTTTAATTGAAGATGAAACCATTCAAATAAATATGTTTATTATTTTTATTAAGTTTTACTATCAAAATAACTTACAAAAAAGTGGAAAATAATTTAAAAGTGCACCCTTTTACTTTTTCTTTTATGTTCATAAGAACTTTCTCTCAATAAACCCCGCTGATCCGTGATCCGTGATATTAACATCATCAAGCAAATTCAACTGTTTTAAGCGAGAGCCTAAAAGCTCTGCTTTATTTTTTGGAAAATTTAAATCTCTTATCAAGTCGTTAAAATCTTCTGTGGTAATAAGATGGTGTTTTGTTTGTTCTGGTGTAAGTGAAAACTCCTTATCGGAATTACTTTTATTAGAACTAAGAGATGAGCTACTTTTCTGCGATAATTTTTTCGGTGGCTCAGGTACTGGTCGTGTGCAATTGGAGCAGAAGAAGATTCAAGGACAGGATATTCGATAGGTTTTGCATTTTTACCTCTACGTCTTTTACTCGGATTCACAATGCAAAAGTAGCTGTCATTGACGTGGTCTTTTGGTTGTCGCCAGATCCTTGGTATTGGAAATTTCATGGACCTCTTCTCACCTCGATAACAACCTAAAATGTAGAAATAAAAATTAATATGTCTATTATATTTGATTCACCGCTTAATTAAAAATTGCTTACCTTCCAAACATCTTTTACAATAACTACAAGCAACATATGGAGCTCATGGCTTGTCTTGATGCCGAACAGGACAGTCAAAATATGCTTCGTAGGCTTCACAGAGAACGTGAGATGTCTTTAGTTCCTATTTTACGTCTCGAACTTTAATAAATTGACCACATATATAACAAAATGCATCAGCATTATATTTACACTTTCGCGACGACATTTTAAGTTTTTTATAGACTTGTACAAAACACCTGATCGTTGTTTATCACTCGAGTGCCATCTAGCGGCACTATGTGAACGTAAAAACCCCACTCTGATCGCGCGGTATTTTTGAATGTATTAAAATTAATTAAAATTTATAAAAAAAATCAGAAATGAGTATTATTACTATAACTATCACAAAAGCAAACTTTATACCAAAAAAGCTATTTTCTTTTCGTTTTTGTGCATAATTAACCGAAAAATCATAAAATAAACTTTAGGACAAAGAACGAAATTTTTTTTGTAGAGTCGTGTAATATAACACTTGATTTATTTTATTGAATTTTCTTAGAGTAATATTATTTCGGTATATTAGATCATTATCAAAGAGTTTACTCCACTAAATGTAAAAGTGTATCAGATTTTGAAGAAATAATATTTATCTTACAATCTACCACGTTTTTCAATACAACGTCGATCTTCTTAAAACGTTATAATTTGTGTTGTTTACGAGTAAGCTTGAGTATGCATTTGTTATTTGGTATCTTTTTTATGATGTTCAGAATATTGCTGTGGAGAATTTTGAACGTCGATCTGTAAACTTTCGATACTTCAGAACTTCTTGCAGAGGAATAGACTATTCTTTTTTGCTAAAGCAACATAATTTTAATAATTATAGCGCGTGTTTTCTACATAAACTAATCAGTGGTCAGATTGACTATCCTGTCTTGCTTTCTGATGTTACCTTTTATGTACCACGTATTACGTCTTGACAATTTTCTGGAAAGCTCCACTAATTGAAAGTCACATAGTTAAAAATGTCGATACTATATACTTCGATTTATTTACTGGGAGCCTACGCTATGGATATACATGAATGTTTCAAAATGATCGCAAAATTTTTCAATAAAACACATTATTTACTTGAAAATTGCAATTAACTATGTGTGTAATAAAACATTCCACAAATGGCCGCCACGACTCTATGCAACACTCTTGCTATTTTAGAGAAGTTGCTGATTACATTTTCGCATATTTCCCCTTCAATATTGTCAGTGACACCTCGAATTTATTCCTTCAGCTCAGGAATTGTGTTTAGTTGGCATAGACAGAAGACATCACAGAACCTCACAGGAAGAAGTTGCACGGTGTTAAATTGAATGATCTCGGTACCCAATTCTAGTCGGCAGAGCGTTAGATTGCATTGTCTCTCGCGCAGTGTGATAGATTGCTCTGCCCTGCTGGGCACCACATCTCGTCTAAATTCATAGATCACTAAAACTTCCTTAACATAATGTGATAACGTGCGCCATTCACTGTCACTGCATTTCCAGCGTCGTCCTCGAAGAAGTATGGCCCAACCAATCCACCAGCCCAAAATCCGCACCAAACGGTGACTCGTTGTGAATGCATTGCTCTCTTATGAACAACAAGTGGATTTGCTGCTCTCCAAATCCGGCTTTTTTGTGTGTTCAAGTACCCATTCAAGTAAAAGTGCATCTGATCGCTAAAGACAATTTTTCTAACAAAATCGGCGTCCAGTTCTTATTTTGAAACAGCCAGCTGACTGACAAACGCATAGCTTTGCGCATGAATTAAGTTTGAACCTTTGAACTGTGTAAGGACACACGTGGAGATCGTTCTTTAACATTCTCTGCAAATTGTTTGTTGAAATGACCAGGTGCTGCGAACTGCAGAGAATCGATGTGGTTGGATTGTCACCAACGCTTGCAGAAACGAAGGCAATATTTTCATTCGACCGTCCTGATGATTTCTCGTTCACAGTGGAGCCAGTTCGATTGAATTCCTCGATCAGTCTCTGAACCGTCTAACAATTTGGTGCATTTTGTCGACCAAAAATTGTAGATTGTTTCCGCTAAGTTTTCACCATATTTTTCGCTATGACAATCTGCGGTTCGCTCGTGTAGCATTTCGTGACTGATAATCGCGATGTGTCTAAATTTTTAGTCAGCAATCTTGATTTAAAAAATCCCCCGAAATTCAAATCTTCCACTTATTTCGAAACAGCGTTTGTATACATATTATATGATATAAACGAAGGTATAATGTATCCGGAAATATACCGTTGACTAAATAAGGGGCCAGTAGTTTAAGCCCACCCAAGTACCTGGAATTTCGGCTGTAGGTAGTAAACATACAAATAACTACACACAGACTGTATTCAAGCATACATGTTACTAGTATTTTATAAAATTTAAGGCTACAAAAATAGCGATATTGAATATATAATTTGATATTCACTAAACATTTCAAAAATATTAATGGTATTATTATGAGCAAGTAAACTCTGCCTTAGAATTTGAATGAATTGAAGCTATTACATAATGACTTTTTAATACATACAAATTTAAACTATGACCGACCCTGGTACACTAATGTCTCTCTTTCTGTTGGGGTTAGACCTCATGCTACATGAATTACGGTGCAATCAATAGGATTTAAATTTTACTTAAAGTCATGTGTATACGAGGATTTCCGGATGCACTATATTTTGTTCATTTTCACTACGTACTTTGTATTTTTTTGTCCTGTTACTAGATTTAATCTGTTGAACAATAATAGTATATTAAAAAACAAGTTTCATAAGGCACCATTTTGCCGCACTTGCTCTTTAGAAAACTCGCCGCTGTCGCGGCTCGTTTTCTAAAGAGCAAGTGCGGCAAAAGGCCTTATGAAACGAGTTTTTTATACTATTTTTTCTATTTTGCATTTTTTACATTAATAAATTGGAATTATTTAATTTGGAAGTTCAGAGTTTAATTTTTATATAAAGCATGCAGTTGGTCACATTGATACTTGACATTGTCAAATTTAAATCTTGCTATCCGCGAAGTATATTATATTACATAATATTTATTAATTTCCTTAACATTACTTGATATTTCATTTAAAAATATAAACATGAGTGACGTAGAAACTAATATATCTTATTGTCAATTGTATACAATATACGTTGTTTGTGTAGAGTACAAACATATATTATATCTGTCAAATGTACTTAAATTCTTAAAATCAAATGACAGCAATGATATTTATTTCTGTGTTCGAACAACGCCAACATTGAAAAATGAAACAAAGCGTATCGAAATGAAGCTCATTTCGATACTGTTTTGGGTGTCATAATGAGTTCATTTCGAACGCAAAATAGAAAAACAATATAATAATAATTATTATTAATCCTGATCCATTTTGAAGTAATTATCTTTTTCATTTTTGTGTGTATTTAATTAGTTTAGAACATTTTTTTATTGCCTATATTGGTCTGCTCAATTTGTACAAATTTGAGATTTTCTGTTTCCTTTTTATGAAGCTGTACTGTATGGCAAATTTGTTGCATTTTTCGCGCACTAATGTAAATGTAAATATGCTTTCTACATATTACGACGCTAATTTATTCTTATCTTTTATCCCTTAAGTAGGATTAGAACCCACGCGCATGGTTTGCCGGACCATCGCTTTAACCACTAAGCTATAAAAGGCAGGGATTTCGAATATTTGTGGGAATGCCTTTAGTTACATCAAGGAAACATATGATATATATCTTACCCGTAATAGGCCGTTGTGCAAATTTGTTGCATTTTTCGCGAAGTAATGTACATGTAAATATGATTTCTACATATTACGGCGCTAATTTGTTCGAATTTTTTATACAAAAAAATTCGCCTTTAAGTAGGATTCGAACCCACGTGATGGTTTGCCGGACCATCGCTTTAACCACTAAGCTATCAAAGGCAGTAATTTCAATTCTTAGTGTGGATGCCTTGAGTTCGAAAGATTCGAAATCACTACCTTTGATAGCTTAGTGGTTAAAGCGATGGTCCGGCAAACCATGTACGTGGGTTCGAATCCTACTTAAGGAAGAATTTTCTTTTCAATAAAAAATTCGAATAAATTAGCGTCGTAATATGTAGAAAGTATATTTACATACTGTACTGTATTAATTATTAATTTTTACTTTTCTCTATTATATAATTTTTACCCTCTAATAACATTATATTGTTCTATTGCGTGAATAAATATTATTATTATTTCTATCTATATGTTTACTTATTAATTATATTATATTTAAAATTAACGCAGATAATTATCTGATATGCCTAGATTTCGAAATTTTATCGAATATTATAATATTAAAATGACATATTTGTAAATATTTAACGATAAATCCGAAAATAAAATGTTTATTTGATGCCAGAAATCCCCATTACGAACCAGTTTCCTGTACTGATTAAATTAAATGAATATATTTTCTCTTCTGCTACAATATCCGTCTTCTTAATTCTTCACTGTAACGGGTTGCCATTTATTTTCTTACTCAACCTTCTCAACCGATCTTTTGGCTCGGTATTATTTGAATTGCGGGAAGATGCCCGATGGTCTCACAACCAGCGGGGGTCTATTTTTAATTTTGCCAGTTCGTCTCGAACGCGCGACGTACCTACCCGAAAACGAGAGATCCTCCGTGACGTACCCGACCGAAAAAAAAGTATTTACGACACGGACCGGATACCAATCGATTATCGCAATAATACTGAAATAAACCGTTTTAACGGAGCGTTCGATACAAGCACTTATCGTCAAAGTCGTATTTTGTCATTCGTTTATATCAAAAGTACTTGACAATTATGGACGTTTGATTAGGTAGTTGTGTTACATTAAAAACACCTAATAATAAGAGCTAATGGTAATGGGACAGTCTTTTTTTAAAGTTTCATTTGACCTTGTTTACAGAGGCGTTCAAGTTACAAATAAAATTAAAGATAATTGTTTTAATGAATACGGTAATAATAATTAACAAAAAAGGACACTATAAAAACATAATTGAGTAAAATATGTAATTGTAATCAATTATAGAAAATGAAACTAGTTAGAAAACACTTGTGTAACTTCTTTCTATGCAACACTAGAAGAAGGATTGGGTTTCCCAGCAATATTTTTCCAGTCAAAAAAGTAACTTAATTTTAAAATCATTTATTAGATTTTATATATCGTCCGTTCAAAGAAAAACTGCACTTTTATTTATATGTGTAATAAATTAGCAAAATATTACTAAATTAAAATTTTAGTTTAGTGTTTAACTTTTGTGGATATTTGAATTTAAATAATGATTTAAACGCGTCCAATTAAATTTTGCCAACAGATACTGGCGTAAAGGCAACTTTCAAGCCCGTGCTGGTGAAAATACAATAAATGCTTAAGAAAATATTATTAATCTAATCACCATTTCCTTGTTTAAAATAAACACTTGGCAATTGTACAATAATTATAATTTAAGTTTTTCACTATGTATTTCGTAATGGAAAATAAAATAATTTTAGTACACTCTGTTTCAAGTTATAGTGCGAACGGCAAGGTTCGACAGTTGCCTGAACACGACAGGTGGTATGAAATAAAAGTAATCAATATCAGAAATACGCGACGAGCCCTTATTATCAATATTTGATTATAAATAATAAAAGTGTACGCGTATTATAGTATGAAAGTATAGTATACAGGGTGATAAAAAATTGGAGCTTTATTTTTAACTGAAAATAGTACACTAAAAATAATGACAAATGAAAAAAAATTGTGATAAAAGTTGTAAGGTAACAGATATTCGCACTTATGGGAGCAACACAGAAACACTCTAGAGCGAATGTTTGAAGTTACCGCCTCCTGCTTGAATACAAGCTTGTGCTCGTGAAGACGTATGGTCAATAATTGAATGTTTTCAATTTCATTATCGTTATTGTACACCAAATTTTATGTGTTCTCACTGCTCTCATTAAAAAACATCTCAAGTTCAAAGAATATTACTTTGCTAAGTGGAAACGCACAGGCTCTGCACATTACCATTCCGAGTTTTCAAGGATTCGGTCATTACTTAAAGTGGAGATTAAAGCTGCATATGAGGAATATCAAGCTCGACTTGAATCGGACATCGCACTTGATCCGCTACTTTTCTAGAATTTCGTCAATAATAGACGCCGCTTCTCTAGAATTCCAGGATCTTTGAGCGACTCTTGAGCGTCCAGTGAATATCGTTCAAGCTTTTGCTGATACTTTTTGTATGTTCTTAGACCTGTGTTAATACCATACGAGGGTGGTTCGGAAACTATGTGGCCTAACAAAGAAAACGCAAGCCTCCTGTTCGCTGAACACACTTATTCCAACGATATTCCAAATAAGTAATGCCTTCATTGTAGGTCGATGAATCCAAGTCCTCGAAATAGCTATTTACAGCAGAAATTATCTCGGAATTAGACGAAAATCTCTTACCGCGGAGCCATTTCTTCAAGTTTGGAAAGATATGATAATCATTGGGAGCCAAATCTAGGGAATAGGGCGAATGAGAAACTAATTCAAATCTAAATTCATTAATTTTTGCCATTACAATCGCAGATTTGTGGACAGATGCATTATCCTGATGGAAAAGCACTTTCATCTTCGGCAAATGAGGCCGTTTCTCTTTGTTTTTGTCGCTTAATTGTTGCAAAAAATTGGTATAATACTCCCCATTTATTGCTTTCCCCTTTTCTAAGTAGTTGATCAAGATAATTCTATGAGAATCGCAAAAAAAAAAGTTGCCATAACCTTTCCTGCTGACAAAACCGTTTTTACCTTCTTAGAACTATTTTTGTCCATTGTTGGGATTGTTCTTTGGTTTCGGGAGTGTAATAGTGAGACCAAGTTTCTTTCATTGACGATAATTATAATCAAACGGTGTACAAAGTCATTCTGATTGCGGCAGAAATGTGCCAAAAGGTTGCCAGAAACAATCAAGCGATTCAATATTTGCTCCAGTGTGAGTAACCGCGGCACCCAACGCGCCAAATATTTTTCATTTCCAATTCTTCAGTTAAAAATCTGTGCACACTGCCATTTGTGATATCTACAATGTCTACTATCTTGCGCATTTTTACTCGAGTGTAATCCAGGACGATACGATGGACTTTTTCAATAATATCCGGAACAGTAACAATTTTTGAACGTCCACTACGGGGTTCATAATTTGTGCTCATACGACCACACTTAAACTCGGAAACCCAGGTTTTAACCATTGAAAACGAAGGAGCAGATTCTAATAGTGCTGAATCCAGCTCTGCTTTGGTTTAGGTAGGTGTCAAGTCTTTCAAATGAAAGTACTTTAACACTGCTCTCAACTCAGTTTTTTCCATTATTACAAAATCGCACGAGGCGTACTGTCAAAAACAGATCAATTGACAGATCGCTCTATAGAGTCATATTTAATTTATTAAACGATGCATAGAGCTAAAAATTATATGGAGAGGACATAAAGCCGCTTGTGGACGCGGTAAATTGAAGCCGTGAGGGGAAAGACGAAAGCATATATTTTAAGTATGCAACCCGCAAAGTACGCCCCAAAGTAATAGATGTAGCATAGTTATTATATGGAATTTTAACATTCTCCCCCCCAAAAAAACTGAATATTTAATATTTAAATTATAAAATTTATTTCAATGTGTATTTGGTAATACGTGTAATTAACATTTAATAGATAGTTTAAGATACAATTATTGATAAATGAAAAGTATTTTTGTAGTTAATACAGATAATAAAATTTTTGATTGTATAATTGTAACTATTTTGCGTGATTATTTATATGGCTACAATCGAAAGGCTACATCTCAAAAAATATTTTTATTATAAGAACAATTCATATTATAAATTCATCTGTTATGGACTAATTTATGTACCACTAAATAAAACTAATTTATTATAAATTTGTCTATTAGACTCGGCATTATCAACTGCTTTTTTAGTAACATAATGTAATCTAATATCAATATATTTTTTGGATATTGTTTTTATAAGAAGTATTATATGATTGTCAATTTGGGTACTCCAGGTAATGCAAGAAAAATTGTGGCCACTGCATCCTTCTTCAACCGTGTTATATTTATAGATGTTCTATCAAAGGGATTTTCTGTAAAATGGATAAAACATAGAACACTTCTATCACTTGGTAACCAGTCCTTGCGTTTTACAGCGTTAATCCACTTCATACGAAATTCAACCTCTTTAGGAAATCTATGCAGGTGATTAATTAATTCTGAGAAATGCTAACCTCGAACTAATGTAGTTACGATTTTTAACCAAAACGATTTTTAACCATTGTTTTATCGTACTTGTGGTTGGGCTAATTTACTGGTATTAATAGACATTTTAAGCACGAGTTATAGCTTTAAAATTTTGACCAAAAAAATATTTTAGAAAGACTGGTTTTGGCAGTATAAAAATACTTTCGCGATTTACCAACCGGGTCCGTTGGACCCATATGTCGTTTACTGTATAAATGTAGGTAAAGCGAGTATGTTTTACAATTATAGTAGTTCGCTTATAAATTCCGGACTTCCCCGCTGTTGATAAACCTTTCTTGGCATTCCCCGATGTATACAGAAACGGGAAATCCCTTTATCATGCGGATTTTGGAGACTTTACGTGTTTCAGTATATTTACAGCTGCACGTCGTGAACAATGCACAAGTGCTTGCCGAATCTGTGTGGTGTTACTTTGTTACTGTGAACAAGACAAAATTTATATTTTGTTCAGTTGTGATGTGCGATTTGATATTTCAGCATCATTTTTTTATCAATTGTCAGGTATTTCTGAATCGTTTATTGCGCTATTTTCTACTTTGCGTTTCACTCATTACGGAAAATGGATCGTAGAAATACGGAATACCTTACACAACAACAGCTAGAGGCGATAGTAGCCGAAATGAGTGACGTTAAATACAATAGCGGACATGAAGCTTCAGACGACGATGGAGAGGTAGATGCAGTCGAAGGCCTCATCGATGGAGGTGATACAAGCATAGCAGAAGAATCAGATAGCGAAGAATCTGCTGAGAGCAGCGATGATGACCACAACAGAAATCTGGCTGGAGCTAATTCTTTTATATCAAAGAACAAACAACTTGTTTGGTCCCAAGATCCTATTTTACCTCATCACGGAAGACAACCACGACACAATATTTTACGAGAACGTTCAGGCCCAACACGTTTTGGAAATCGCGAGATCGATACACCTGCTCCCTCTTTTTTGATTTATTTTCCTAAACCTCTTCTTGAAATTATCCTAAAGTGGACGAATGGAGAAGGAGAGATTGTTTTCGGTAAAAATTGGATAAAAAGGGATGTCCAAGAATTGAAGAAATTTATTGGAGTTTTGATACTAATAGGTGTATACAAATCTTATAACAAGGACGTAACACAACTTTGGAGCAAGAACAGTGGTCGAAAAATCTTTGGCACTATTATCGCTCGAAATAGCTTTTAAAATATACTTCGTGTACTTAGAATCGACGATGCAGCGAAAAGACGAAGAAAAACGAGTGGCAACAAAATAGCACCAATACGGGAATGCTTTAAGTTATGGAATACTTATTTGTGAGATGCATATGTACCAAGTTGGTGTATGACGGTTGATGAAGAGCTTGTAACTTTCAGAGGGAGATGTCCCTTTAGGCAATATATTCCATCAAAACCTGGACGATATGGAATAAAATTTTGGGCCATTTGTGAGTGTGTAACAACCTATGCATGGGAACTGGAAATTTATCCTGGAAAGCAGGGCAGAAAAGAGATAAGAATCAAGGCAAAAGAGTTGTAAAACGTTTAGTAGAAGAAATTGAAAACTTTGGAGGTAATGTCAGCTGCGACAATTTTTTTACTTCGTACAATCTTGCAAAGTATTTGATATCAAAAAACCTAACACTAGTTGGTACGATTCGTAAAAATAAGCCTGAATTGCCATCTTCATTTGTTGATCCAAAAAATGGTCAAGTGTTTTCCACACAGTTTGGTTTTACAGACGATGCGATGATTATTTCGTATTGCCCAAAGAAACGCAAGCTTGTAACGTTGCTGATTACTCTGCACAGTGAGAAAAATATTGATAATGGCCAAAAAAAGAAACCTCAGGTAATCCTGGACTACAATAAAACAAAAGGTGGCGTAGACAACATGGACAAAATGACACGATCATACACCGTGAAAAGGATGACGAAGAGATGGCCTCTTGTAGTTTTTCATAACATGATAATCAGCGCCACGAACGCTTACACACTATGGAAGCTCTTGAAACCTAATTCAGCTTTAGATTTGAAAAAGAGAAGAAGCTTTCTGATTGAGCTAGGAAAGCAGCTAGCAGAATACAAGGATCAGAAAACCCAGAAGCAGAAGAAGAAGCTGAAGTGTCTACTAGATCTGAAATTCCAAGAGAGAAGAAGAGATGTGATGTCCATCTTCAAAAGACGGAAAAACAAGAACAACTTGTGCACGTTGTAAAACCAATCTTTGCGGTGAACACTCAGTAGTTATATGTAAGAAATGTGTTTAACCCACTTTTACTTTTATATAAGTCATTTATATAGTTTATTGTACAATATTTATGTCTTATTGTTATTACTGCTTCGGTTTGTTCTAATGGTCTTTTGTTATGTTGAATAAAATAAAAGTCAAATATAATAATGCTTACGCTATATTGAATTCAAAATAATCGCCGAATATTAGCTCAAACCCAGCATATAATACGGGTCCAATGTACCCGCGCGGTAAGTAGCGATAGGCCGTTTTCCTGGTAATCCTAATGTTAAACAACCAAATGCAGAGCAGTATACCATATTGAACAGCGGAATTCAATGTACAAACTTATGATTATCATTACGGCTGAACTCAAATAATTTTGTCCTTGCGCTTGCAAACAATACAAATGAACACAGCCCTCAAATTCAATACCTAGGTCCTATTATACAGGGTGGCCCAAAATGACCGAAGGGGGTTTTAATTCCTTATAACTTTTTTATTATATATTTTTTTTTTTTGGTTTTCAGTATTTTGTAAAGAAGACTTGGGGAATTTAAAATGGAACAGTACACAATTGAACAACGTGCCAAAATCGTTGACCTTTATTTCTCAAATCAACGATCCATTGCGAGATATAATTTTTTTTTAAATATTCTCCATTAATATACTGTATTTAAAATAAAAAAATTTAATAATTATGTCTTAAATAATAAGTTATAATGAACTCAAACCCCTTCGGTCATTGCGAGATATAATTTTTCATAATTAAATTAAAAATATTCTCCATTAATATACTGTATTTAAAATTAAAAAAATTTAATAATTATGTCTTAAATAAGAAGTTATAATGAACTCAAACCCCTTCGGTCATTTTGGGCCACCCTGTATTAATAACACAATAAGTTTATGCTATTAAAAGCAGATAAAATCCAAATTAAAACAGAGATAGATATATACATTTACTGGTTAAAACTGACAACTGGGGCGTACCAAGATGGCGGCAATGACGTCACGCGGCTTCACTCTTGTGCACTTAAATTCCCTCCTCTTAATTTTTAACTCCATGAAAGAATGATTCTGCAGAATGGTAAAGAAGATTCCTGCGAATTTGCGTCATCTCTGTGTTAGGCCACGTAGTTTCCGAACAATCCTGAATCCAATTTTTCAACAGGATAATGCGCAACTACATACAACAAAGGTTAGTATGGAGTTTCTGGGTAATGCTAATGTTGATCAATTAGTATCGCTTGTCCTCTCGTTCATCGGACTTGGCACCAATAGAACACGTGTGTGATATGGTGGGACAGAGGATTAATAATATACAACCACCGCTAAACAATGTAGATGTTCTTCAACAAACTTCAACAGAGGATTTTTGAAGCTTGGTGTAGCATACCACAAGCGAGCAGCATTATTAGTGTGTTTATATGAGTAGTTACGTTATATGTTGCTAAAATTTTAATCGCTTCTTAATACGAATAAAATACAAATTTCGTGAAAATTTCGTTAGAATATACGAACGTTTATTGGGTGTTTGTTTGTTTAAGGCAGCCCGGCCCGTAGCTTTCCCAGTACAAAATCTAATTCGCGGCAATGTCATTTTTAATTCGACCCACTTTCAGTTTGTCATGTAAAGTGGTAAGAGATCTTCGACATGTTGTTTACGCGTTCAAGTTCAGGACGTGCCAGCGGTTTTCGTATAATCACATAAAATAAACAACCGAACTAGCATATTACAGACGCGAAGGCAAGCATACATATGTAATTTTAAGTATTGTTGCGTAACAGTTTGCGCGATTATCTAGTCCGCCACAAAGAAAAACGAATAGGAAAATTAGAATCATAAGAGTACACGCTAACACGCTGTTAATAATGGAAGTAAATATGTGCAACCTCGAAAACGTGGAACGTATAAATATCTCTTCAGACGGCATTGATTACCGGCACCTTCTTTAATGAATTATTATTGGTGTGTATTTACGTAATACTGCGCCTACAAAGTAGAATAATGGATTTCAGTCACATATAACCTATATGTATGTGTTCAAGATAAGAAACAATTGAACAGGAATTTAGGAAACCGCAGAAAATACAAATCGGTCAAATAAAAAAAAAACATTTTCGTTCCTTTTAATTTTTCTACATTTAATATTAAATTTTTTCATAATACAGTGGAACTTCTCAACTCGAACTTCTAAAACTCGACTTATTCCGTAAGTCATTCGACTTACTATTTTTGGCGAACAATGAAGTTTGAATATTATTATATAGTATTTTTGTCTCCCTAACTCGCCTTTCTATTTCTCGACTTTTTCTATTACTCGACATAATATGCGAACACGTAGGTACACCTAACTCGACATTTTCGGGGAATTACGGAATTATCTCTTGGAATCAGCAATATGAACAGGCAGAAACGTGTGCTAGGTGCTTTCGGACGTGCAGTTGTGTAGTACGCGTGACAAAGTGTACGGTAAATAGGGCTGGGCGATACCGGCGTTTTCGGTATCGGGTACCGATACCAATCGAGGTATCGATACTTAGCGATGTATCGGGTCTGTGCACGGTATCGATTCTGAGTACTGGAATCGGTAAAGTATCGATACCTTGGAATCGATACCTTGGAATCGATACTTTGGAATCGATACCTTAATTCGATACCTAGAAATCAATATTCATAACCCGTTTTCTAGGTGTCGATTATTTGATATCGGTTTCAAGAGATATCAAATTAATTTATCGATTCTACCATAACTACGGTATGAAATTTTCAATATTGTGATATTTTGTTTTTTAATAATTATAGATATGTCATAATAAGGATATTTGATGCGCATAATAATAACATTCTTTTAAAATATATAATGCATACATACTTAAAAAGTTATTGCATCCTTTATGTACATTTAAAAAAATTCACAAAGGTAAGCTACCCGATACATGGCTACCCGATACATCGCTACCCGATACATCGATACTTAGGGAGTACTGGAATCGCTAAAGTATCGATAGGTATCGACGCTTTGGAATCGATGCATCGCCACCCGATACCTCGCTACCCGATACATCGCTACCCGATACATCGATACTTAGCGAGTACTGGAATCGGTAAAGTATCGATAGGTATCGATGCTTTGGAATCGATACCTCGCTACCCGATACATCGATACTTAGCGAGTACTGGAATCGGTAAAGTATCGATAGGTATCGATGCTTTGGAATCGATACCTTGGAATCGATACCTTGGAATCGATACCTTGGAATCGATACCTTGGAATCGATACCTTGGAATCGATACCTTGGAATCGATACCTTGAATCGATACCTTGGAATCGATACCTTGATTCGATACCTAGGAATCAGTATTCATAACCCGCTTTCTAGGTGTCGATTGTTTGATATCGGTTTCAAGAGATGTAAAATTAATTTACCGATTCTACCATAACTACGGTATGAAATTTGCAATACTGTGATATTTTGTTTTTTTTGTTTGTAATAATTAAAGTTATGTCATAATATGGAATTTGCTACGCATAATAACCAACGTCTTTAAAATATATATTATGCATACATACTTAAAAATTCTTTACTTAAAAAGTTATTTTTATATACATTTAAAAAACGCAGATAAAAAAAAAGATAAAATAATATAGGCAAATATGCGTGCTATTACAAAATTTTACAAAAAGCCTAAAATATTCATTTCAAAATAGAAACAAACCAAGCACGTTTTATACCTACAATAGCTTGATAAGAATTCTTGACCCAACTTTTTTTACCTTATTATATTAATTAATACTACATATTTATATTATATTTTGTTTATTTTAGTTCCAATTTACAGTCGTGCATTGTGTATTGTGCATTCTATAGAACAGGAAAGTGTTTTATATTTATATGAATATGAATATCACCTATATTTCTCTCAACACTGCTTTATAGAAATTATGTGTCAACAAATTTTTGCTGTTCCCTAATTTTGATTTATTATAATTCCTACCTTTATCCGTTGTCTAAAGTTTAATATAAGCACTTATATTTCATATCATTTTAAGCTTCATCACTTTGTTCTTATAACTTGGTGTAATAAGTGGATACGTACGTACCAAAATGTCGAAAAAAAATAGTGTAGTTTGGAAATACTTTGATAAAATTAACGACCAGGGCGTGAGTTGTAATGTATGTAAAAAATAATATAAGTATACTGGTAATACTACAAATATGCTAAAGCATATAAAATGTGTTCATCCTTTTACATATTTTAATATTATTGAAAAGAAAGACAAAAGAGACGGTGATAGTGAAGTTACTGACTGAAATATTGGCCTCCGAAAGGTAAAATTATAATTATACTAGCTGCAGACTTATGTATGTAGTTCTTTTTTAATCCTTGCATGAAAAATAAGAAAATTCTAAATTGTCATTTTGCATAAAACAACAACTTATATACCTATGATGTACGCATACTCATATAAGAAAATTCTAAATTGTCATTTTGCATAAAACAACAACTTATATACCTATGATGTACGCATACTCATTTAAAAAAATGCACAAAGGTAAGCTACCCGATACATGGCTACCCGATACATCGCTACCCGATACATCGATACTTAGCGAGTACTGGAATCGCTAAAGTATCGATAGGTATCGATGCTTTGGAATCGATACCTCGCTACCCGATACATCGCTACCCGATACATCGATACTTAGCGAGTACTGGAATCGGTAAAGTATCGATAGGTATCGATGCTTTGGAATCGATACCTTGGAATCGATACCTTGGAATCGATACCTTGGAATCGATACCTTGGAATCGATACCCTGGAATCGATACCCTGGAATCGATGCTTTGGAATCGATACCTAAGAATCGATACCTTCGTTATATGAGGTATCGGGTACCCGATACCAGTTATGGTATCGGGTATTGGACGATGTATCGATACTTCGCCCAGCCCTAACGGTAAATATGTCGAAGCGAAATTTAAAGTGTTTAACATTGAATGAAAAAATTAAATTAATAGCAGAGGTTGAAAATGGGGAAAAGAAGAAGAAAGACATCGCGGAACAATTTGGGATCCCTCATAATACGCTATCGACAATTTTAAAAAATAAGGACAAACTTTTGGAAAGAAAAAATGATACGTTTAACAATAAACGAAAAAGGCTTAAAGCTTGTGTTAACGATGATATTGACGAAGCAATGTTCAAGTGGGTTACTACCGCACGTGCTAAAAATATTCCTCTTTCGGGGAGTTTAATTAGAGAAAAAGCGAAAGAATTTGCCGCTGCCTTGGGACGGGAGGAATTTTCAGCTAGTATAGGCTGGTTGGATAAGTTCAAGAGTCGACATAATATCGTCCAAATGTCACTGTGCGGTGAAAGTGGTTCTGTAGATTTTCAATGTGGTGAAGAATGGCAGAAAAATGTTTTACCGACTTTAATCAGCCAGTATGACAAAAATAATATTTTCAATGCTGATGAGACGGGGCTTTTCTTCAAATGCTTGCCCAACAAAACCCTTGCATTTAAAGGACAAAAATGCTTTGGTGGTAAAAACAGCAAGGAAAGAGTAACGGTTATGGTTGGGAGTAACATGGTGGTTCTGAAAAGCTAAAATTGCTTGTTATTGGCAAAACAAAACATCCACGTTGTTTTAAGGGTATAAAGTCACTGGAAGTGGATTACGAATATAACAGAAAAGCGTGGATAACAAGTGAGATTTATGAAAAGTGGTTATTAAAGCTTGATAAGCAGTTTGCAATCCGGAAGAGAAAAGTTTTGCTGTTCGTTGACAACTGTCCGGCGCGCCCCAAAACCGTAGCAGGAAAGCTGAAGAATATTAAATTGGAGTATTTTCCTCCTAATCTAACCTCAATCTTACAACCGATGGACCAGGGAATTATAAAAAATCTAAAGCAACATTACAGAAAACGGATTATTATGAAAATTTTGGCTCATTTGGAAGAGCCAACATTTACTTCAAATGTTTCTTTACTTGATGCAATTAAAGATCTAAACAAAGCATGGAATAACGACGTAAAGACGCAAACAATTGCAAATTGCTTCAGAAAGGCGGGCTTTGGTAAAGATGATTTAGTGCAGGATGCTAACCACTGGGATGAAGACGATATCCTTCCACTGTCTGAATTAAAAAATTGGTGGGTCTTATACAGAACTGCAATAAACACAAATGATGTTGAATTTGAGGAGTATCTTGATGTTGATCATGATGTGTCAACAATGGATTTCCCAAGTGATGATGACATTTTAGAAAGTGTAATACAGCACCTTGCTCCTAATGAAATAGGTAAGTTTACCCATCCATGTTTTCTATGTTCCAAGATGCCAAATTTTATTATTGTCTTAGATACAGATGAAGACGAAGATACTAATTAAAACCAGACTGATACAACTGGCATACCTACACTCAACGAAGCGTTTTCTGCCATCGAAAACTTATTAGAAGATTTATTTCATCTAGGGAGAATGTGCCATATGCATTGCATGGTTCCTTAAATTTACTAGAACATTTTATAACGAATGAAAAATGGACCAGTGTAACTCAAAGAAAAATTACTGATTTTTTCAATAAAAATTTGATGCAGCTTTTTTGACGTTTTAACGAATTTTCTAAGTTACTAATATGTAGTATTAAATGTATAATACATATAAATAAACTTTAAGATTCAAATTTTACGTAATTTTCCGTAACTCGACTTTTATTCCCTGTCCCTTGGAGGTTCGAGTTAGAGAAGTTCCACTGTATTTCTTTAGACTTGGTTAAATTTTTCATTTATAGAGTGGTTACAAATTTGCATTCGTTATGGTAAATTTGCTACTGAAGATTTCAACCTGGCAACCCTCGGTCAGGTTATCGATCGTACTTCTTATTCGTTGTCGAAAGTTTGAAATTTTAATTTTTAGACGTAAGGAAAACAAAGTAATTCTACATCATTTTGATGTATCGGTGGCTTCGTTGCATGAAAGCGCGACCGACTTCTCTCTTATCACGTGATCGATTTTCGAGGAATGGTTGGCTTTATTGGCGAAGTGTGCAACAGCTCTTCTTCCAAAATATCATATCCGCGCTTTTCATGTAATTCTACATTTTGATGTATCGGTCGTTATGGATTTTACCACGTGAGAGCGCCAAATTGTTAAAATAAGGACGCTCGTGGCTTGGGTTGGTTTATTACAGGCTAGATGTAACGTCCTAACAATAATGAAAATGATTTAAGTATAATAATGTGATGATAAGTATCAAAGGTCCAGGTCGTGTGTAGTATGCTGTAAAGGTTTATTAAATACAACTTGTTAAATAAAAGAAAACACACGAAGAACGGTATCCTAACAGACGTATGCCAAGCACTTTGTGTTTTACACGTCAGGCTTCAAATTTGGAGAAATGTGGTGCCTTTTCAAAGAAAACAATCGTTTTTAAAAGAAAGACTGCTACTGATGAAGAACACAGTGTTGGTGTTTTGGGAAGTGTGTTTAATATTCCGCTTATTTCAATTCGAGAAATTGATGCGGAATGCGATATCTCTCAATCTTCTATTCAACGCCCAATTCAGGCCTTTCAAAATTCACCTGCATCAAGGATTAGAATTAGGAGATTATGACAGAAGACTGGGGTTTCTTGGATGGCTAGCGACTGCCCGTGAAGATTGCATTATTAGCTCAATATTATGGACAGATGAGAGCCGCTTTCATAATAATGGAACCGTAAATCGGCACAATTGCCATTATTGGTCTGTAGAAAATCCTCATTGAATGAGAGAGACCAATTTTCAGAGAATTTGGGGAGTTAATGTATTGTGCGGCATGATTGATGGGTACATTATTGGACCAAAGTTTTATGAAGGAATGAGGCATATTTCGAATTCCTTCAGAGCGAATTTCCAGGTTTTCTTGAAAATGTTTCCCTGAATATACGTGCCAACATGTATTTTCAGCATTATGGGGCACCCGCTCACAATTCTAGAATTGTGACTGATTATGTTAATCAGATTTTCCCTAATAAGTGGATAGGCACACATGGACCAATAAGATGGCCTGTAAGATCAGCCGATCTAACGCCGTTAGATTATTTTCTATGCGGATATTTGAAGGATAGGGTATCCCAGACGCCTCTCGCAGATTTGGAAGATTTACAAAATAGAATTAGGAATGAATGCGCAGCTCTTAATGCCGAGTTATTAAGAAGTGTTACCCCTGGTGAACTTTTGCATCGAGCCGAATGTTGCATTGAAGCAAATGGAACACATTTTGAACATTTTCTTTAACATCTTTTCTGGCGCTCACGGTTCAAATTTGGTGTCACTAGGAGATTGATAAA
The DNA here is from genome assembly GCA_935421215.2 of Melolontha melolontha. Taxonomy (NCBI): domain Eukaryota; kingdom Metazoa; phylum Arthropoda; class Insecta; order Coleoptera; family Scarabaeidae; genus Melolontha; species Melolontha melolontha. The sequence goes on along the minus strand of OW285237.1, from coordinate 178,949,426 downwards.
TACCGTTCTTGTATAGACAAAATTAATAAGTATGATATTTTTGTGATTCATTTAACATTACTTTTTTTTTTATGTGACTTTCAATAAAATGTTTGTTTTAAATGCATATTCTTTCTAACTGATCTTAAAAATGTATTTTTGACAAGTGTATTTTTGCTACTTTAAATTAAAATACGAAATAATGAACATGCTTTTCATAATTTTCTACAATCCCGATTTTTGAATATGTTAAATGCAATTTCACCTCTGTTTCGAAGTCTAAATGCAAATTGTAATACTTCATGAAAAAGAGAATTTTCCGTAGAATTCAAATTTTGCGGAAACTATACAGGGTGCTATTTAAAATAAAAAAGTTAGGGTATTTTCCGATTAAACCGAAAGTGAAAGAATATTAGTATATAGGCTCAATTTAAAGAACATTAGGTGACCGAAATTTAAGATTTTTATTTTATTAGATAACGCAGGTACGCCATTGGAACAACATAACTGAGACACCTAATATACAGGTGACGACGAATTGGTATTTACAAGCTGAAAAGTAAGTTAGTTAATTAATAGCTTGGTGATATTTAAAATATCTGTATCGAGTAATACAGAGGTAACCTTTGAATAAAGTCGCGATCGAACATGTGGTAAAAAACAAACAAAAAATTCGGTCACTGTGTATGCTTGAACAAGCACTTATAGTGAGAGGTGTTTAACTTTTGAAAAGAGACTAAGAGAGAGTTTTGTGTAAAAGTAAACCCCTGGTATAAAAGGATCGTTTTATGACCTAGTTTAAGGATAACCAATCATATTTCCAATAGCGATGTCTAAGAATTAATTAAAGATACGATCTAAAGGGTTGTGGTGTTAATGAAGTTAATATTATTAAAATGTTCCTTGCGAAAAATACTTTAAAATGATACCATATAACATAATATGGTTTAGATAAAGTTTACAATACTGATTTAAATGTGGCTATAATTATTATGTAAATTTTAATTCGGAATCGGTATAATTTCGACATGTAGAAAAAAAGTGCTCAATAGCTCAATAACAAATAATAGAACATAAGTTGTGATTAATTAATTAATATATATTATTAATAATTACTAATATCGATATCAGATGTGAAAACATACCAAGGGAATGCACTTTCTACTGCCGTTTTTACCATAAAAGAGCGACTAACACTTATTGAATAACATTCTTCTTCTTGTTATAATAAAATCCCGTTTCTTTATGAGCTATAAATCATAGTAAGTGCAGTTTCACCTTCTACGAAAAAAATCAAAAATTGGCCTTTCTCCCCGTCGACGTCGGACTCGCCTAGGATCATCTTGAAACCACTAACTAAAACCAGATTCGTGTAAAAACACGATATTGTTCCACTATTCATCCCAATCTGCCCGTACATTACCTCATTTTAATCTGAGGACACGATGCCGATTACTGACAGGAAGTATTAGTCTTGAGCGATAGGAAATTAACCTAAACAAAGGAATATGCGGTATATAAAACGCATTGTTATTCTTGGCATATCCCTGCTAGAAAAACATTTCCCATAGACCTATGCCGAGACTACGCCGATCGCGTAGTTCTCATTCGATTGTTATTCTAGGTCGTCTAGAACCTCTTGTGTTGGTTACCTTCTTGATGCCAATCTCTCCAACAGCGAATAACTGTAAGAATATTTCTTTACATCCCCCTAGCGATTTCACGAAATGCAATACCCAACTCATGTAGTCTAACGATATAAACTTTTTCAAAATCGCTGAGCTGGCGATAATTTGGTTACCTTCGATCTTTTGGATATTTCAATACACTAATTCACAACTACAGACTGTTACAATCGAATAACCGAAATAAACTGTCTCAAAATAAAGAAAACAAAAACGATCGTTTCCATTAGATTCCGGTAAAAAAACAAAGATTTATTGCTTTTTTTTATCATTTATTCATGTCAACATAGTAAACATTTGTACAAAATTTGGTTTAAAAATATATACCTTTACAAGATAATTCGTTTTTTTTTTGTCACGATGCAGGTACTGTCATTACATTTAGGGTTTTAAAAACGTCCTTGCAGAAGTCACGAGGCAGCGAACCACCCATTATTCTGATTGCTGTATTTGTGCTGGTAAAAAAAGTAATACGAACACGCGACGTGTATCCGTAGATTAGCCCCAGTGACTGAAAACACGCATTATATAAAGTTTTTAAAACTTATACGCTACAGTAATAGAACAACGGTTTTATCGCCTAAGTTACAATAGCTTATTTCTTGCAAATAAAGCCAATATATTTCCTACATAATTATCAACCCCAACATTTTTAACACAATTAAGCAGTTACAATTGTACGCCACCAAAATTTAAATTTGAGTTAATTTACTTATAATCATAATTCTATTAATATTAACTTGCAGTTTGATATACAAGGGTGATTCAAATTTCACCCACTTTATTTTTTTTCTCTCGATACAAACTAAAAATTAATATTATTTCGGGCGTGGCGTAAGTCAGGCAACGCTGCACACACTCCTCATTATTCGTGTTATTCCGTCAGAGGACGCCTTTAAATCGATAGCGGCACGGCATCATTTCATTGTGTGTAATCATTATTATAGCGTTATTGGATTCGAGCGTGTGCTCATCGTTAAACTCTAATGGATCATTATGGAAGAAAGCGTTTTTTTAGTATCTGCCTGACTTATGTCACACCCGGTATATACATCACTTTTCTAAGTAATAACTTCCGTGTAAAATACACTTGTCCCATCGCTCCGATAATTTCTATATTCCTGTCGAAAAAATTCTTTCGGTTGACGACGTAGCCAATTTTGCACCACAACCTTCACTTCCTCATTAAAGACAAATCGCTTGCCGCCCCGAGAATTTTTTGAGTCACCCAAAAAGCCCAAATCCAGATAATATGGGAGGTGAGGCAGTACTTCCCAACCCAATTTAGCCAAGGTATTGTTCGTTAGATGGGCCGTATGGGTACGAGCGTTATGGCGTAGGAGAATAAAGCCCTTGCTTAAGAGATCTTTTTGTTCGTATGGCCAACATAACCTTTCCAAGTTCATTGTAATAAGCTGAATTAATAGTTTTTCTTTCATCGAGGAAATCGACATAAATTCGTCCAATAGCGTCTTAGAATACAAGCGCCATCATTTTTCCAGACGATAGTTGGGTTTTCAATATTTTGGGCAAAGGCGAGTTTAAGTGACGCCATTCCATGATAACATTTTTGCTTTTTGAAATATAATAATGTACCCAGATCTCAAAAAATATACGAGTATGAAGACGATCACCTTCATACGTCGAATATATAAGTCACTTATGCTGTTGTTCCGTGAAAAGTGGTTTCGGAACCCACCTGGCGCTAATTCTATTAAACTTGAGTCTGTCGTGGACAATAATGTGAACACTACCAACACTAGTGTTTACAACCCCAGCAATTTCCTTCGCAGATATTAGCCTATTGCTCCGGATCAGCTAATCAACTTTTTGAATGTTCCCAAGATTCACAGTAGACGCTGGAAGAGTAACATACGGCAAGTCAGACACGCGTTTACGACCATTCTGGAAGGATACACCACTCAAAGAGTGATGAATTATAAACAATCTTCTCGAAATTATTTACGAAGTCTGATTAATATGAGTCGCTTTTGCACCTGCGGTGAAAATAAATTGCATAATTATACGCTGCAACAGAATTTGACACATTGTTGCATGACATTGTTAATACAACTTACAGTGTTGATACAATCAAGTTGCATATGTTTATGGCGTTAGCTAACGTGTCTACTTCGATGAATATAAAACCGCTTTTCAGTGTCTCTACAATAATGTTAAAAATAAAATAAAATGCTGGTCAAACTTGAATTGTCCGCGTAGATTAATATACTACTGTGATGAAAAAGTTTTGGGACTCGTTATTTCAATCGTATATTGTTCAAAGTGTCTGTCAAAAGTCGAAATACCTAAACAATTAAAATAGCCCAAACTCATATAATAATTATCAAAAATGTATCGCTATGATTTCCATATATTACAATTTGTAAGTAAGATGCAATATACAGGGTTATGATAAAGTAACGCACAAAATTCATAAAACGTACAATGTTCATTTTTGAAAAAAATGCAAAAATACGTCAAACAGTTTATTTTATTCCGCGTCTTTTAACATAAGTCAAAAAAATAAAACGTCAAATTTGTTAAAGTTATGACGTCATCAATATTTTTTTTTAATATGAAGCTTTTTTTTTTTTACTTTATTTGATAAAGCTTGTTTTTATGCATTATAAAGAAATAATTGAAGCAGGGGTCACACAAGAAAAAACTGAGAGAATTAATAAAAAACAAAATAAACTTTATTATAGTAATAAGATTTAAATTAACTAAACAGTCCATTAAACCAAAACGATTTCTTACAGGAATTGTTCAAACTGTGTCCCGTTCACTCTCTGACATAGGCCAAGACGATGGTAGACCTGATTTACAGAGTCTTCGATCATCTGCGGAGTTATACGAGTCATTTCATGTCTAATTCGTTCCATTAAGTCTTCTAAATTGTCTGGTCGGTTAACGTAGACCCGACTTTTTAAATGTCCCCACAGAAAGAAATCAAGGGGGGTGAGATCAGGTGACCTAGGTGCCCACTCCATTGGTCCACGTCTTCCAATCCACCTTCCTTCAAACTGGTTATCCAGAAACCTTCGAACATTAAGACCATAATGTGGTGGTGCACCATCTTGTTGGAACCAAATACTGGGATCCAAGTTTTCCCTATTATTTGGATCCGGAAATGCCGCAATTAGATCCGGAAACACTGCCATACGAAGATGTTCGAAATATCGCTCAGCTGTTAAATTCCCACGAAAGAAATAAGGACCAATAAATTTTCCCCTGACGATTCCTACCCATACATTAATTTTTTGGGGGCGCTGAGTGTGTTTTGTCTGAATCCAGTTGGGATTTTCCCGAGCCCAGTAGCGACAATTGTGTCGATTTACTGTACCACTTAAATAAATCGTTGCCTCGTCTGAAAATACTACACTATTAAGCAAATTTGGATTTTCGTCACAATGCCTCATGAAGATTTCACAAAATTCCAAACGTCTGTCCGGATCATCTTCTGAGAGTTCGTGAACAAGTTGAACTTTGTATGGGTGCAGTTTTTCTTTTTTTTAAAACTTTACTACAAACGACAGACTAACATCTTGTTGTAAGGCAATTTCTGCTGTAGTTGCGTGAGGGTTGTCTTCTCATGACAGCAAAATATCTAACTTTGCATCGTCGCTTATTCCCGGTCTTCCAGATTTTGGAGCATCACTTACGCTTCCTGTTTCATTAAATTTTGCAACAATTCTGCTTACTGTGCTTCTAGCAATTGGAGGTCTTTCAAAATGTGTTTCGTTAAATAAAACACATGCTTCTTCATGACTTCGAAGTCTATCGCCGTAACCTACCATCATTAGAATTTCTATCCTTTCTCTTTCCGTTAAAGGAGCCATCATAATAAAATTGGTATGACACTAATTGTAAGACTGACACTGACAAACAGTTGTTTTATTACTAGGTAACTTTAAGTTTTAATTCTTTTAATATTTAGTTTCTTTTCATAAATTCAAAAACTAGTTTATTTTGTTTTTTATTAATTCTCTCAGTTTTTTCTTATGTGACCCCTACTTCAATTATTTCTTTATAATGCAGAAAAACAAGCTTTATCAAATAAAGTAAAAAAAAACCAAGCTTCATATTTAAAAAAAATATTGATGACGTCATAACTTTGACAAATTTGACGTTTTATTTTTTTGACTTATATTAAAAGACGCGGAATAAAATAAACTGACGTATTTTTGCATTTTTTTCAAAAATGAACATTGTACGTTTTATGAATTTTGTGCGTTACTTTATCATAACCCTGTATATATTTAATAACATCCATAGGTAATCATAAATATTAATACTGATCACCACATATCATTAAATTTACTCTAATCTTAAATACTACAAAAACTTAAAGTCTCTTAACTATCAATTGATCTTCAATAGACTGTTCCGAGTTTCACAAAAATTCAAAGGTTTCAGAATGAATTAACCATCTGATTAATTCATCATTATCCAAGAGTTGATGTCTAGATACTTTTCAATATTTTCAAATTGGTTCTTGTTACCATTGATTGTAGTATGTTTTTTTATCTTTGGTTGTAAACTAAACATACATATTTCTATAACGATTCCATATTATTTTCTAATTCCTGTAGTAAAATGTTACTAGAAATTTTCGAAATTCAACTAGAACGAGGTTATCGTCCAAATTAAATTAATCTTTCTTAAACTGCACATATCATCTTGGAATGTACGTCCGTTTATAATGCCCATTCCAAAAACTTCTCATTTCCTCTTCGAAATTCATGTAAGAAGCATTGTTTTAATTGAATTTTATTTATACGCATCTTTTTGGTTTACAAGCACGGCATGCACTGACGGCTGTATTACGAATTTTGCTTATATCACTTCACAAAAAAAATTACTAGAAATATTTTAACGATGACAGACTCAGCAAGATTATGATTTTATGAGAGAGTGATTTTTCAAAAGTTGTATTCTCGCCATGTTGAGTGTATTGCTGACGTTAACACCTACCTACGCAAGATAGATAAGCTTTTATATTAGTTTAAAGCAAACTATTCGTTTCTTATTTTGTGAAATGAATTTTGTGTGCTTTCAAAAATGGTTGCTGAATGTCTTGGGTCTTCATTTACAGTAACTTCTCCAGAAATAATTAATAAATTGGTAAAATCCGCGTTTAGGTGCATGACAGGGTTAAAGTGCATACCATTGTAAAAAGCGACGGCTAAATAAAAGTGTATGATATAGCTAATGCCGTAAACATCTCAACGGAACAAGTACACAATATTTTGCATCAAACATATGCGAATTTATCTTACAATTTCAAATGACTATGGTCAAATTCAAACGGAATCCAAGATTTGACATTTCAACCTCTAAATTTGTCGAATTAGAATACGAATTGCTGCCTCATCCACTATATTCATCAGATCTGGCTTCAAGTGATATTTTCTTGTTCTCAAATTGGAAAAATGGTTTGGTGGAAAGATAGTTGTGACAAATGAAGAGGTAATGCTCGGAAACTAATGTCTATTTTGACGAGCTTCTGAAAAATTGCTTTTTTGATGGTAAAACAACCTAACAACTTGAAAACAAAAATATACTCTTTTCCTTAAAATAAGCATTTAGTTGAAAAATCACTTTTCCATCAAATCACTTTCGTATATCTAGTGGTTGTAATAGTTAAATAGACCTATTGGTTATAATAAATATATGGTTCAAAATATATATATGGTTCAAAACTCATGTGTTTGGACTAATTGACAGTTGGGACAGTTTTTTAAAATTTTTCTTTTGTGTGTCAATTATATCTACAATTACTGTCAAATGATTATTGTAAAATTACTGGCATCGTTAATAACATCAACTCTTCCAAATCTTTTTATTGGTACTTTATCCTTCCGGACTATGCTGCAGTATTTGCTATGCCATTGCATAGTAAATTCATTTAAGATAAGTTGATGTAATTGGATTTTCAGAACACCACTTATTTCTACTTCAAAAGTTACATTTATACGGTTTAAATAAGATTTCAGAAGGGCAAATGCAGAGCCATAAGGCCCTGTGCTTACCCTTCTAAAATCTTATTTTACTGAGAAAAAATTTTGCGTAAGATGTGATAATTACATTTCCCTACTGTTGTGACATCAGACGACCGTTTAAAATGACATCGGGGGTGCCTCAGGGATCCAAATAGGGTTCTCTATATTTTTTAATTTTCACTTTTTACACGGCCTATAAAATTGGAAATTCACTGTATTGAATTTTGATGGGAATTATGTTGAAAAATAAAATATATTTTGCGCCTCAAAATAAATATTTGATTGAAAAGTTACTCTCATAACACCCGAAAAATAGTTAGTTATGGACATTTTTCCGAATATTTCTGACTCAAAGTTATGGAAGGGTATCTTAAAATGTTTCGTCGACTATTATATATTCGTATTCTGTACGGTAGTACACCTGTTTGTTTGAAATAAGATTGAACACTATGTTACAAAAAAAAAAAACGAACTTAGTACTCAAGTAATTTATTTGCTATTCTGAAACATCTGTAAGTAGTAAGTAACACTTAACATTGGATTTATCATCTTTTGCGTAACATTTAAGTAAGACTTATGTTATCAATAACTGTATATATGTGTGTATAATTACATACATATGTGCACGTATGCAATGTTCTTTGAGCGGAACATATAGAGGTGTATCATCGTATGTACGTATATATGTACGGCGTGCTTTTTTGGAGCACTTCTTATCTATTCGAAGACCCTATTTGTTTTTTGACGATAAGACTCTTTGAAGAGGTGTTACGAATTCAGGTTGAGTAAATAACTGGTTTAAAGTTTGACTAAAATCTTGATATCATAATTAATGGGCAACTATGAAACAATATCGAATTCAGATACGATTCATATCGTATTGAAGACAATAGAAATGCTTGTATAATAAGAAAATTATGAAAAAATGTATTTAAATATAAGCAATAAAATTGAAATCTTCAATACTATCATATTGTGGGATTGAAGTGGACAAGTGAAGCAAGAAAAAACATTAAATGAATATGAAGGGTACAGGGGAAGAAAGATGAATGTCACAAAATGTAACTTTTGAGAAAAACGACTTTAGAGGTTTGAAGACCCTACACATGTATTGAATTACATTATTTATGCTTCAGGTTTTTTAGTAATACCTGTATATAACGGGTGGGGCAAAAGTCCCGCTACCATTTTGATTGCGCGCCATCTTGGTTATGTGACGTTTAGTTCAGTTTAGCTTTAACCATTGTGTTGTGTAGACGTCCAAATTGTATTATGGATAAATATACGCCACAAGAACGAGCAGAAATAGTGACAATTTTTTTTTGAAAATAATCGTTCCATTATTGCCACTCAGCGGAAATTGCGTCAAAAATATCCTAATCGTCCAGTGCCTCACAAAACTACAATTGATCGTTTACATGCGAATTTTCGACAGTACGGTACGACAGCAGACAGGCCTCGTTCTGGAAGACAACGGACGTCTCGTAACGCTGAAAATGTGGCTCTGGTGCGCGATAGTGTTGCAGAGTCTTCAGAAACATCAATTCGGAGACGTGGTTTCCAGTTACACATGTCTGCACGCAGTTTAAGGCGAATTTTGAAAACTGATTTGAAAATGTTCCCGTACAAAATTTAATTAGTCCATAAATTGCTACCGAGAGATCATGATCAACGAGTTGAGTACAGTAATGCAATCCTAAGGCTGTCTGATGAATTTGAAGATTTTTCGTTTAAATTGATAATGAGCGATGAAGCCCATTTTCTTCTCAGTGGCCACGTCAATAAACAGAACAGTCGGTTTTGGGGGACACAGAATCCTCAATTAATTCATGAAACGTCATTGCATCCACAAAAAACAACTGTATGGTGTGGTATTCATGCTGGAAACATCATTGGTCCCTATTTTTTTGAAACTGACGAAGGTGCTGGAGTTACTGTTACTGCTGAACGGTACCAAGACATGATTCGAAATTTTCTTGTGCCTGAATTGGAAGAGCAAGGACTAGAGGAAATGTGGTTTCAGCAGGATGGGGCCACAGCACACACAGCTCGTTCAACAATTCAATTATTGAATGACGTTTTTCCACGAAGACTAATTTCGCGAAATGGCGATTTAGCATGGCCAGCCTGATCTCCGGATTTAGCTGCACCTGACTTTTTCTTATGGGTTTTTTTAAAATCAAAAGTTTATGTGAATAAGCCCCAAACGATTCAACATCTTAAAGAGAATATTCGTCAAGAAATTGAAGAAATTCAGCCTGAGATGTTGCAGGATGTCATGAAAAATGCCTTAAAAAGAGCCGAAAGTTGCATAGCGAATCGCGGTCACCATTTAGCCGATATAATTTTCCAATCATAACGAAAAAAAATGTAAAGAGCAAATAAACTTTTTATGAAAACCAAACTTACTTATCTTTTCTTTCAACAAAGTTATAGGCAATCAAAATGGTAGCGGGACTTTTGCCCCACCTTGTATATATACGCTACCTTTTGCGTAAAAACTTCACTCCATCTTCTTTGCACAGGCGTAAATAGAAAATATATAAAGGGGCAGGGACAATATATCGGAGGAGAAGAGGGATGAATGTCACACGGCATACAACCGAAAAAAATAAAGTATTTTAAGAAAACGAAAACACATTTATTTAAGAACATAAAACACCATACAGAAACAGTAAATTAACAAAATCAACTTAGTCATCATCGCCATCCTTAGATACGGCTGGAACGCAAGTTCTCGTAATATGCGTTAGCACCAACATCTTCGCAAAAACGCTTAAGCTGTTGAAGGTTTTGATACTTTTTAACGGACATAAGAAGTCGCTGTATTTTAAATTAGGCAGTTCGAACTGACCAGGAGGAAGTCCACAGAACTTTTCCTGTTTGCGTTTGGGAAGAACAACGACAGAAGAGGTGTCGGGTCCATTGTATGTTTATCTGTGTTGAATCATTCTAGATATATCTATAGATACGGGCACTTCTTTGATCGGTCTGCTTTCAAACGGACAAAAAAACTCAGCAGAGAAAGTAGTCCATGATCGAAGTCCTTGGTCTTCGCAACTTATTAATAGGCTTCAGACTTGCTGAGGCAATTTGTTCGTTCGAGCCAGAAGGGAGTTCTATAACAGCTTTTTGATGATTAGGGCCATGCTACGGTCACATTCCAGTTTACCATTTTAGTTTCTTGGAAACGCCATTTATTCGTACATGTTCGTCATGTTTTTTCCGGCATACTGCTGTTTGTTGCGGTACTCATCCATTTTAGAATTAAAATAGCACTGACTACGCGCACATCTACAAAAGTACTTATCAACGCGATGCAACTGTATGAAAATCGATCTTGCAACTAACAAACAATGCATCACACTATGTACATAGCATGATTTCACACGTGTGCGTAGTCATGCAATACTCTTACGTGGACATTCATCTTTCTTCTCCTGTACCCTTCATATGTTTGTAGCTTCTAGCGGGTTTTTCAATAGGGACCTAACAGTTTTGTATTTAAATACAACACAGAATAATTGAGATATCAGGCTGAAATTTATTACAGGTGTAGTACACATGTTAAATTTAAGTATGGAATTCGAGATGATTCATAACACCACCGCGAGCACGTTTATAGCGATCGATTCTTTGGGGTCAATTTTCCACCACTCTTCCACACATGTCAGCTGGAACGTTAGCAATTTCTTCGCGTTCGATATTGTTCCTGAGCTCCTCTAACGTTGTTGGCATGTTGGTACAAACCAACGACGTGACCCCATAAAAAGAAATCCAACGGCGTTAAATCGCATAAGCGAGGTGGCCATTCGATATTACCGAACTTCCTCTTCAATATATCAATTGTTTGACCAGCTATATGGCATATGGCACCATATTTCTGAAACCACATATCACCGATGTCAAGTCCATTTAATTCTGGCCAAAAATAGTCTTCCAACGTGGCACAATAGCCAAATGGCGTAAATGGCGATCATTTTCATCGACGAAAAATACGGTCCAATCACACCTCCGGCATAAAATCCACACTACGCAGTAACTTTTTGTAAATGCAATGGAATCTCTTCAAGCACATGCGGGTTTGTTGCTATCCAATAATGCATATTTTGCTTATTGACAAAGCCATTAATCCAAAAATGAGCTTCATCGCGGAAGATGGTTTTTCGATGAAATTCAGATTTTCTTCAAACGTTTGCAGAGTCAAATCGGAGAAGTTTCGGCGCTTCAAATGATCAAGACGCTTCACTTCTTGAGTTAATTTGATCTTATAAGGGTGTAAGCCAAGCTCTTTACGCAAATTCGCCACAATATGGACTGAGAGATTCCCCGAACGGCGTGGAATCGACTGATTTGGCTTATTTTGAACTGAAGCGATTGAACGGCTGAACTTACTGAAGCACTTTGTCTTTCTGGCATAAGAACAGTCAATAGTGAATATGTTGATTAGAATTTATCCACTATAGCACGCACAGGTGGGACGATTATTACGACCGCAAATTAGAGTAAGCGCTCTTAAAGTTGCGACCACTGTCTCAGAATTTTGGTAGTACTTTTTAATACTTTCCAAACGTTGCTCGTTCGCGAACTTTACCATAATAAAAATGTAAACCTTGAATAACGTTTGGACATTAATAGATCATGCTCTCAATATTTGGAATACGTGGAGCGCCAGTCTACGGACGGCTATCCCAAAAATAAAAATTCGCACGTTTAGAGGACCCTTAGGGAATCCTTTTATCCTAATAAAGTTTTTAGCGCTGAGGCACCGGTATTCTAAAATAAAATAAAATACTTTCAAAATGAACACTAACCTCAAATTTAATTGAATCGGCCGATACTTGCTGGAAATCCATTATATGTAAATGGGATTTAAGTAAAACACTTATACTAATTTCCAGTATATATTACACTTTATTATATATTAATAAATGGATGACATGTTTCGCTACGATGTAGCGTATAGTAGTAATATAAGATCCGAAGAAGCTACATCGTAGCGAAACATGTCATCCATTTATTAATATATAATAAAGTGTAATATATACTGGAAATTAGTATAAGTGTTTTACTTAAATCCCATTTACATACTAACCTCAAATGTTACGTTTTCGTCCAAATACACATAAAACATCTATTTTTTACCATTATATGGTATTCTTGATTTATACTAATGCTATTTACATTTATATTTTCAGTATATTCTCCACAATTAATCGTTAATTGTGTAAATAAATGCAATTGGAAATTTGGCTGTCAAATCGAATGATTACGTCAACCGATGTAAACAAAAGTTTACTACAGAACTACCAACTTTTGTGTAACAAATATTAATTTTACTGCTCAGGTATCACACAGAAATACGAGGTGCATTCAAGTTCTAAGGCCTCCGATTTTTTTTCTCCAGACTGGAAAGAGATAGAAGCATGTGCATTGTTTTAAAATGAGCGTGCGTTCGTTGTCAATACGTCACAGAGATGGCAGCACTGTACGGCAGATGGAATTGTAGCGGCAGCGTCGAGAATGAGAACTGTTTTAGATACTTAAAATGGCTACGTTTTCCTTACTTGAACAGCGTGCAATCCTCCGTTTACTGAATTTGCGTGGTGTGACTCCGTGGGTTCTGTGCACACAATCTTGCATGACGACCTGAAAATGCGAAAAGTGTCCTCCAGGTGGGTGCCACGAATGCTGACGGACGACCACAAGGCTGCTCGTGTGGCATGTTGCCAAGCAATGTTGACGCGCAACCAAGGCATGAATGGGACTTTCTTTTCGTCGATTGTGACAATGGATGAGACGTGGATGCCATTTTTCAATCCAGAAACAAAGCGCCAGTCAGCTCAATGGAAGCACACAGATTCACCGCCACCAAAAAATTTCGGGTAACCGCCAGCGCTCCCTACTCACCTGACCTGGCTCCTAGTGACTCTTGGCTGTTTCCAACAATGAAAGACGCTGTCCGTGGTCGCACATTCACCAGCCGTGCTCCTATTGCTTCAGCGATTTTCCAGTGGTCGAAACAGACTCCTAAAGAAGCCTTCGCACGTTGTGAAAAATTTGTACGTCTGCAAGGAGATTACGTCGAGAAGTAACACCAGTTTCATAGTTTTCGGGTGAGTAGTTAGTTAGAAAAAAAATCGGAGGCCTTAGAACTTGAATGCACCTCGTACATAGAAACAGCAAAATTTTTCCATACATACGTTGGTGGTTCTGTAGCAAACCTTTATTTGCATCAGTTGACATAATCATTCGATTCTACAGCCAAATTTCCAATTCTCCCACAATTAACGATTGATTAAGGCTAATAACCAGAAAACAAAAATGTAATTGACATTAGTATAAATCACGAATACTATATAATGGTCAATAAATAGATGTTTCATGTGTATTTGGCCGAAATCGTAAGGTTAAAGGTTAGTGTTCATTTTAAAAGTGTTTTATTTTTTTTAGGATAACGGTGCCCCACCGCCAAAAAATTTATTAAGATAAATTGGTTCCCTAAGGGTCCTCTAAACGTCCCAATTTTTAATTTTGGGATAGCCGTCCGTAGACTGGCGCTCCACGTTACCCATTATACAATATATATTTGAAAGAATGTTGAATTTTACGTTATTTCAAACCGAAGATATAGTAGAATAGTAGAAATTACTTGTATATCTCTTGAAACCGATATCAAACAATCGATACCTAGAAAACAGGTTATGAATATATTGATTCCTAGGTATCGAATCAAGGTATCGATTCCAAGGTATAGATTCAAGGTATCGATTCCAAAGTATCGATTTCAAAGCACCGATACCTATCGATACTTTACCGATTCCAGCACTCAGAATCGATATTTTACCGATTCCAGTACTCAGAATCGATACCATGCACAGATCCGATACATCGTTAAGTATCGATACCTTCATTGGTATCGCTAACCCGATACCGAAAACGTCGGTATCGCCCAGCCCTACCCGCAACCATGGCCTTCTAGCTCCCCAGACTTGTCACCAATCGAACATGTATGGGATATGGGTACTCAACTGGTTAATTTATCCCAACCCCAAACATTATATATAAATTTTATTATAATTGATCAACTCCTTCCTATTGGATGTTCGAATTTTTTTGAAAGTCAGTATAGTACAGAGATTTTAACGTTAACGAATTACGAAAATGCCTTCAATATCTTATAATAAAACCAAAACCCCAGACTTGTCACCAATCGAACATGTATGGGATATGGGTATTCAACTGGTTAATTTATCCCAACCCCAAACATTATATATAAATTTTATTATAATTGATCAACTCCTTCCTATTGGATGTTCGAATTTTTTTGAAAGTCAGTATAGTACAGAGATTTTAACGTTAACGAATTACGAAAATGCCTTCAATATCTTATAATAAAACCAAAATACTTACTAGCTGCAAAGCACATATCATGAATATGATTACTAAATCGTAATGATGAAATAAATAAAACACCTAGGATCTCTAACTTCATCCATTTTAGAAATTGGAATATAATTAAGAGTATAAGGGAATAGAACTGGACACGAAACACGGACATACAAGCCAACTGCACATTTGTCAGTATTCAAGGCGATTCCATTATGTCTACACCACTCATCAACACAATGAAGATTATGTAACAATTCCTCGTAATCGTCAACGACGAAACCCTTGGCAAGATTATAAGATCATACTACGCGTATACTAGCACTCCGCAATCCAAGAGCACAATGAGATCATTAATATTAAATAGTAAAGGTCTCAGAATAGTTCCTTGGAGAACGCCTTGCAATGGAGTATAGTACTTGGATTGAAAGCCATTGTAAGAGAGATAACTAGATCTGTGATTCAAGCATTGAAGTAAACCATTCGAGGAATCAAAAGCATCCAACTTGGTTAATAGTATGGAATGATTAATGGAATCAAATGTTTTGACAAAATCATCATAAATTACACCTACTTCTACTCGAGCACCTAAAGTTATTTCATCTAAATTCTTAACGGTGGATCTATCTCCAATGAAGCCGTTTTGTAATGTAAGTTTAATATTAGAATGAAATATAAAAACAGTCGTTCTTCATTTAAGTTTATTGTCAATGATATGTGAATTGAAAGTTAAAAATAACTTGGCATCACATAAGATAGTAAACAATTAAACTTATATTTTTTTTTACATAGCATACCAACAAGCACTAGACACGCGCGCCTGTTCTTTAAACACTTTTAATTGCTTTGTAGACATTATCTTTGCATTGCAAAATTCGATAAGATTTTACCGTCGATTGTTGTTAGAACGCGATAAATTTCTTGGAAAATCAATTTGTAAAAACTCTTTAATGTGTTGTTTCTTTT
Organism: Melolontha melolontha; assembly: GCA_935421215.2. Taxonomy (NCBI): domain Eukaryota; kingdom Metazoa; phylum Arthropoda; class Insecta; order Coleoptera; family Scarabaeidae; genus Melolontha; species Melolontha melolontha. The sequence continues at coordinate 178,933,405 of OW285237.1, read as the reverse complement.
GCTGAAATACCTGAAATCGAATTGAGTAATCGTCGATAAGTCAAATCTTTATCACGTATCAGGACCGATACAAATAACCGCGGATTATCTGAATTTTGTGGAGTTACTTTTCCCAAGATATTTTTAAAATTAAATTCTGCAAAGCGCCTGTTATGTTTATTCACGCTATCAGTGCTAAAAATCGTCTACATACAATGTTGTGTAAATATTTTTCTTTTCAATAAAATTTCTCTGATAAAAAATTACTAATAAATATATAATGTAATTTATTATATTTATTTATATATCATGTAGAAAGCAAAAATATTTTTCTATTTAGTAGATAAATTAATACATATTTTTCTATGTAAATATAAAAATAGTCATGTAATTTTGTAATATTAGTTCTGTCCGAAAGATGCTGCTGTATTTTTTTAAATAAAATAAATATAAACTTGGAACATATTCTGTACGAGTTTTTTATCTTTCAAGCAACGAATTAATACCTTTTCATAAAATTATGCTATTTTGAAATTGAAATACTTGCGTAAGATCACTTGAATGCCATCTTGGCCACGATAGATTTTTTCTATTTACAAAATTTTTAAATGAAATTTAAAACTTTAAAAGCACTATATGGTGGATGCGGTAATAGAATCTGCTCTACAGACCTAATGACCCTTGGATTCAAGCATTTCTTTATACCTATTGACACTAGTCTTTTTTGAGCAATTGTCATATTATGCGGCTCCATTACCAGTTCGCACACAGCATCGATGCTTTCTGGCATAACAACCGATGTTCGACGACCTTCAAATTGTTCCGTGAGCTAACGATGGTCTTGATTGAATTCACTAAGTAACTGGTAAGCAGTGATTTTAGATGGTCCTTCATCGCTAAAAGTGAGTTGATCGTTGTTTATACGAGGGCGGATTGATATTGAAGCTACCTAAGTAGGAAAAACATTTTTTTTTCAAAAACCATTTATTTCTCAACATAGTCTCCTTTTAGCTCAATACACTTAGTAAGACGATATTCCAACTTTTTTATACCATCTGAATAATACGATTTTGGGAACCCCTCAAAATACGCGTTAGTTTCGGTAATCACTTCTGCGTTTGAGATGAATCTTTTTCCTGCGAGCCATTTTTTAAAGTTTGGAAACAGGAAAAAGTCACTAGGAGCTAAATCTGGACTATAAGGTGGATGATCAACCAATTCGAAGTGTATTTCACGTAATTTTAGCATCGTATCTAATGCTGTGTGAACCGGTGCGTTGTCTTGAAGAAAGAGCACTTTTTTCTTCTTTAAATGTGGTCGTTTTTTCTTGATTGCATCAATCAATTGATCCAATAATGCACGATAATACTTTCCTGTGATTGTGGATCCTTTTTCAAGATAATCGATGAGCAATATTCCGTGTGCATCCCAAAATACAGTGGCCATAACCTTGCCAGCCGATTTCACTGTCTTCGCTTTCTTCGGAGCACTTCCACCAGCTTCCACCCATTGTTTTGATTGATTTTTGGTTTCAGGTGTGTAGTGGTGGACCCACGTTTCATCAACAGTTATTAATCGACGCCAAAAATCAACAGGATTACGCTTTATCATGTCCAAACACCGCTGTGAAGTGGTCTGTCGAACTCGTTTTTGTTCGACACTGAGCAAACGCGGCACCCATCTTGCCGATAGCTTTTTCATATGCAAATGTTCATGCAAAATGTTGAACACACGTTCATATGATATGTTTACCATTTCAACAATCTCACGTAATTTGACTCGGCGATCATTCATAACGATATCGAGGATTTTCTTGATATTTTCTTCAGTAACCACCTCTTTTGGCCTTCCTGGTCGGCCGTGTATAAATTCAGCAATCCAATATTTTACCATGTAATCTGACGGAGCAGACTCACCGTAATGTTTATCGAGCTTTTCTTTTGTCTCTTTCGCCGTTTTCCCTACCTAATAATAGTGTTTAATCGCTGCACGAAATTCACTTTTTTCCATTTTTCAAGAAACACAAAAGTTGCTTACTTCAAACGACTACAACAAATAAACTAATCGATGAATTTGGGTGAAATTTTAACAGCTGACGTTTGACAGATCGCAATTTCTAAAAAAAAAAGTTTTTGTGTTTGTGCTGCCATCTAGCGCTAGGTAGCTTCAATATCAATCCGCCCTCGTATAATCCACGTCGAAAGTTGTAAATTTTCACGTTAATTCCAATTTTGGATTGAAATTTTTAAAGCGCTGTGAATAACATAAATAGTGTCCGTATGATAAAACGTTCTAAGTACATATACCGTCAAGAAAGTTACACTTTACGATGGATATGTCAGATGGCGTTTAGCAATACTGTTAGATCCGAATACATAAACAGCTACCTTCGTAGATGTTTTACTATGTTTATTGAACAATAGCGGCATAGCAAAATATTTTTTAATCATTTCCTCTGTAACATACAGGTACTCAGACACCTTTCAGCCTATTCTCAGAAGTATGGTCATACGAGGGTGGTACGTGGCCTAAGAAAGAAAACGCAAGTTTTTTTGACAAAAAGCATTTTATTTTTCAATGTAGTCTTTTGCTCTCTCAACCCACTTATTCCAACGATATTCCAAATTAGACTTTTGTCCATTGTTTGGATTGTTCTTTGGTTTCGGGAGTGCAATGGTGGACCCAGGTTTCATCAACAGTGATGAAACGGCGTATAAAGTCCTTCTGATTACGTCGAGAACGTACCAAAAAGGCACGAGTAACACGATTGAGTTTTTGCTTCGGTGTGAGTAACCGTGGCACCGAAACGCGCCGAATATTTTTTCATTTCCAATTCTTCGGTTAAAATTCTGTGCACACTGTCATTTGAGATATCTACAATGTGTGCTATCTCGCGCACTTATACTCGACGGTCATCCAAGACGATACGGTGGATTTTTCAATCATATCCGGAGCAGTAACAGTTTTTGGACGTCCGCTACGGGATTCATCATTTGTTCTCATACGACCACGCTTAAATTCGGCAACCAATTTTTTAACGATTGAAAACGAAGGAGCGGATCCTGATAGTGTTGAATCCAGCTCTGCTTTGATTTCGTTTGGTGTTAAGCATTTCAAATGAAAGTACTTTATGACTGGTCTCAACTCAGTTTTTTCCATTATTGCAAAATCACACGAGACGTTCACTTTGGCGTACTGTCAAAAGCAGACTAATTGACAGATCGCTCTGTACTGTTATATTGAACCTATTAAAGAATGATTCTACAGAATGGCAAAGAAGATTCCTGCGAATTAGCGACATCTCTGTGTTAGGCCACGTAGTTTCCGAACAATCCTCGTATTTCAAAATTCCAATTTGTTATTAATGCAATACATTTTTTATTTATCTATGAGTATGTCAAGACATTTTTAGTCTCCTTCCTTAGACAACCTTAGACATTAAAAATTTTAATTTGTGTGATTTTTTATTTTTAATGAATTGTTTCCATTTTCTAATGTACTAACGTCTTTTAATCCAATTACAAACTTTATTAAAAACCTTGGTACCCTAGAAATACGTTATACAAGCTGTCCCGTATCGTTATGTTCAAATGTTAGGAGTGTAAAGTAGACTTCATTTCAAGTAACAAAAACGCAAAACTTGTATATCCATTTTTATTTGTTTCAAAGTTACAGATCTATGAATGTGATTGTCAGAAAAATGTAATCCTAAACTCAATGAAAACTGATTTTATTTAAAAAAATTCAATTAATAATTTTTCTAAATGTCCACCTCCTTGTTGAATGCAGGTTTGTGCCCGTAAGCCAACAGAAGAAGTATATATATATATATATATATATATATATATATCGGGTTACAACGTTTTACGTCTTCCAATTCCTAATCGCCATTCCCCTCTGTTCATCCATAGGCCCTCCTCCAGATCCGTCTCTCGAATTTCTTTATCCACTCCGTCTCTCCAGCTTCTGCGCGGTCTTCCTCGTTTTCGGTTTCCTTGGGGGTTCCAGTTTAGCACTTTCTTTGGGATTCTGTGTTCTGGCATTCTCTGGACGTGCCCATACCATATTAGCTGTTTGGTTATAATGTCATCTATAATGTCATGTTGTATTCCCATTTCTTGTCTAATGGTTTCATTTGGGACTCTATCTCTCCGGGATTTTCCTGCCGCTCTTCTCCAGAAGTCCATTTCTGTGGCTTTTATCTTTTTTTTTGTTTTTTCTTTTATCGGCCACACCTCCGAGCTATATGTTAATATACTTTTCACGATGGAGTTTAAATCCTTTTTTTATTTTCTTTTGTAATGGTCTTGTCCCACAGAATACTGTTCAGCATGGAAGTAGCTCTTCTTCCCTGTATATTTCTGTCTGATATTGCCTCATCTAGTGTCCCATCCTTGGATATTTTCATTCCTAGGTATTTGTATATATTGCAATGTTTGATGATCTGTCCCGTTGCTAGGTGTAGGTCTTCTTGCTGTCCGCCTATGCACATATATTCTGTTTTTGCTATGTTAACATCCAAGCCCCATTTTCCGTATTCTTCGATGACCTTTCGGCTCATATATTCCATGTCATGTATATATTGTGCAATAACTACTTGGTCATCCGCAAAAGAAAGGGTATATACTGTCGTGTCGTCATCCACTGGCATTCCCATGTTATTGCATTTCCGTTTCCATGTCTTTAGTGCATATTCCAAGTATATTTTGAATAGTGTCGGAGATATACAGCAACCCTGTTTAAGACCCTTGGTTATTGTGAATCCGGATGTTAATCCTTCGTTGGTTTTGACTCTAGATGTGGAACCCGCATATAAAGACTTCACGGCTTTTATTATTTCCGTGTTTATGTTGGTATGTTGAAGAGCCTCCCATTTTTACTAAAGGTATACTGTTGTAAGCCTTTTTCAGATCTACGTACAGGAGATGTACCTCTTGATTTCGTGCTGTTTTCTTTTCTAAAATTTGAGTTAGCGTAAACAGGTGATCAATTGTGGATTTTCCTGCTCTAAAGCCTGCTTGTTCTTCTGCCTCCATATTGGCATATTCTTTCTCTATCCCGTTCTTTAAGATTTTCCCATAAACTCTACTTATAGCACTTGTAACGGCTATTCCCCGATAGTTGTCACAGTTACTCTTGTCCCCTTTTTTGTGTATCGTCGTAAGGTGTGATGTCTTCCATTCCGTTGGTACTTCGTGCCTGTTAAGGCATCTTTGGAATAAATTTCTTAATAGCCCGTAGAGTTTATCTGTGCCGTATTTTAGCAGTTCATTAGTAATATTACCTGGTCCTGGGGCTCTTCCATTTTTTAGGTTTTTACAGACTTCTTTAACCTCCGCCACAGTTATCCTAATTGGGGATCCTTGTATAACAATCCCCTGGTTTTCGTTTTGGATGTCTTTGAATTGAGGTCTGTCCTCTGTCAACATCTCTTCAAAGTACTTGTTCCATTTTTCAGGTGTTATAGGTGAGATTATGTCCTTCGTTCGTCCTCCTCTCATACTTTTGAGGAGCCTCCAACTTTCTGTACTCTTCCTTCCTCCAATGTATGTATTGATCTTTGAACACGTCCTTTCCCATTGGTTGTTCTTCTTTTCCCTTATTTTCTTCCGTACTCTCCTTTGCGATTCCTTGTATTTCTCCTTGTCTTCCACAGCTTTCGAACTTAAATATACGTGGTACCTTTTCCTTTTTTCTTCTATTTCGTATTCAACTTCTTCGTCCCACCAGTATGGTTCCGAAGTACTTACCCGAATTTCATACTTGTTTTGTCGAATGTGCTCCATCTTGGATAATTGACGTTAACCCAATTTCGGACAGCAATTCCGAAATGTGATGGTGCCCCATCCATGTAAAACCACATGTCTCGTCGAACATTCAGTGGGACATCCTCTAAAAGACCTGGCAGTTCGTCAATAAGAAATTGAAGGTAATTGTCCGCATTTAACCTCCCAGGAAGAACGACAGGACCAATCAACAAGTCATCGATTATGGCCGCCCAAACGTTAATAGAAAATTCATGTTGAAATTTAGATGGGCGTATAGCTTTGGGATTTTCTGATGACTGATCCCAAAGCTATATAGCCACGCAGTCCGAATTCCCGAAATTGTCTGTGTACTTCCAGAAACGTTCTGTAATGAGAAATGCGCCTATCGGGAAACCGATGTCGGTATTCAATAACTGCTTGACGTGCACTGCTGTTACAGTAGCCATACACAAAATGCATGTCCGCATACTCTTGAGAAGAAAATCGGTATGGCATTTTGAATAAAGAAAACGTGTCCACTCACTAATAAGCTGTTGTATGAACTGAAACGTAATGTAATCCTTTATTAAAAAATGTAACGTTAACAGGCATCTGAACATTTGTTTATTGTATGATACTCATGGTTCAGCACTTACGAAATAAGTAAGAAACTTATTTATCATAAATCAATTTCCAGCACTCTTCTTTGTAGATCTCTAAGAAATTACTGTATGCACTACGACACGTGTTTATTTATTTTAAGATAACATTCTATTATGCGACGTTAACAATCACAGGCCTGTTATTGAATCGTATAACTTTTTTCAAATAAAATCAGTTTGTATTGACTTTAGAATTACATTTTTTTTTCATGATTTGACAATCACATTCATAGATCTGTAACTTTGAAACAAATAAAAATGGATATACAAGTTTCGCGTTTTTTGTTACTTGAAATGAAGTCTACTTTACACTCCTTAAATTTGAACATAACGATACGGGACAGCTTGTATATCTTTCATTTCGCAATTTTTATAAAACCCACACGTAAGCTCGGAAACTTTGAAAACAATTCTGGTATTATTATTCGTCAATTAACCAGAACTGAACTTCTTTTTTTTCCATTATAACTCATAATCTTTATGATTTAGTATTATTTTATGGACACGCTGTAATCATTTACAATGCAAAAAGAAGGACGACGCGATAATTCCACTGCAATTACAGATAAAGGCGCACTCGTTCGCGTTCGTCTATATACATCCACACGTACACATTTACAAGTGGAATCGTGAAGGATGACTCAGGCATTGTGACGTCATCGCGAGTACGAACCAAACCAAAGGAAAAAACACATAAACAAAATTTTTTGCGCCAATTCTATTGCTGTTGTTATTGTGCTGTTATGACCAAGGCACGTGTATTTAAGAAGTAATAATTATAAGAATTGACTCGGCACACATATCGTTTGAAACGTTACTGGTATTTTTTCTTATACCTTGAACAGTAGTTATCGGTTATGTAATTTTAACTAATACATCTGCATACAGTGTGTCCCCGGATCGAGGCATGAATAGGTAACAAAGTCTGAAAATTTTTAAGTTGAAATTTCATCTTTTCTGGGTTCAATAATTAATTCTAAATTGACGTAGTTCTAAAATTTCGTAAGTACCACTGCGAGATATAGCAAGTGGCTTACTCTACCAGAACAGATCTACCTAATTCAGTGGTATGATATAGGAGACTTATCTATTCTAGCTGTTATTAATGTGAAGTTTCCAAACATTGTATTGCTCCAGTTACAGCAACCAGACTGGTTAAAAAACTACCGGCGGTGTGTATAATATATAAAAAAAAAGTGAAAAACTTTGAGGAAGATGACATAAGTACTGTGTTAGCAATAGATTCAGTACCAAACTGTCACTAAGAAAGCGGCCAGAGCAACGCTCATTAGCAGATTACATTCGCAACGCGTTTATAAAGCAAGAAAAGTTAAACCATATAAAGTCGAATTCTGTTACACGTTAGAAGAGGAGGATGAAGGTCAATGGTTAGAATTTTGTCTTACTTTGGGAGAGAGAAATTCTGGAGGATCGAGATTTCCATAAAAATATTATTTTCTCAGATGAATCGACTTTTACTACTAATGATGTGTCTTCATCACAGAATTGTCGATATCGGCCTGAATTCTAAACGTCAATATTTAAAAAAAAAGTTAACGTCTGATCTGCATATTCCTATCGTTGTGGTACAAGTGGACAATATTTTATTGAAGGAAGACTTAATCACCATACATATTTAAATATTTTGAGTTGATTTGTGGACAAAGTACCATACGAAGCAAGATTCTTTGATATTTTCAGTACGACGGTTGTCCTGCCTACTCGATTTTGGAAGTATGTGAATGGCTGAATGAGCATTTTCAAGAAAAATGGATATCCAATGCTGGTCATATTTTATGGCAGCCGCCCAGATCTCATGATCTAACAATCATGGATTTTTTTAAGGTCGGATAAAACAAAAAGTATATTGGAATAGGATTGCAAATGATGTAGAGGTGTTGAAGAATCACATTGGAGAAGCTATAAATTTAATTTCACTTGAGGAGATTCAATGTATATGTAGATATTGTATGTAGATATTCATATCTAATAAACAATGAAGTAAATAGATTTTGTGAAAATTTTGCACATTTGTATAATTTTTCAATCTGAACAAATCTTCTTAGTAAGATTTTGTCTATCTCCTACAGAAAAAGCACTTTATTAGTGCGAAAAATTACTTTTTCTGAAACTGGTCAAGATTCTCGGCGCAATTTCCGATCCCAAAATAAGCTATTCTAGTATTTTAGTCTGCTGCTAAGCAAACATCAGAAAACAGTCCGGGAAGATTTTTTCGCCCTAAGTCGGAAAAGTCGGTAGCTTTCCTGTTAACGGTTTTTTATATACATTTTAAACAGTAAATAAATACACACAGACAATATTTTTAGCAGCTTTTACTAACTCCGGTGGTGTCCCGCACACCAGGACATCATCATCACTCTCCATTTAAATTTTTTTTTGCGATAAGTAGGTATTAAAGCGAAATAATTGTAATGAATCTCTGACGTTTTTCACAACAACAAACGACCAGTGATTGTCAAGGAAACGATTTCATAGGCAATTAGGTGGTAGTGAAAAAATGCATATATAAAAATTCTTTATTTTATAATAATGTTGATTCCGATTTCAGAAAAAAAAGTATGTGTACCTCGTAGTAAAAGCACATTCCCGGACTTCAATGCTTGTTGGCCTCAGCTTAACACCTTGGCCAACAATTTGCATTGTCGTCCGGGAATGTATCGCTTTTACTACTAGATACACAATGTACCATTTTTGTACATTTTCAAGGGATACTTGACTTTTCAAAACTAAAATTATGGCAAAAATTATTTTCTATTCATGCAGGGCTGAACTGCAGAAGATGAAATTTCAACTCGAAGATTTTCAGACCTTTTTACCTATGTGTCGATCTGGGGACACACTGTATATAAATATGTACACTACCACTTATATGTGGTACAAAAGTTTGGGATTTATTATGCGTATATCAAAATACTTTAAAGACATCACTTGCCTTAAATCACTGTACCATGCTTATGTTTTGAGCAAAATGGAATACGCCTCATTAATTTGGTATCCCATTTATGCTTGCGATTCCATTCCTTTGGACCGTGTTCACCGTAAGTTTTTGAAGAACCTCACTTTCAAGACTGATGGTATCTACCCGGAACGTGGTGCATCCCAGAATGATTTGCTTTTGCGTCATGGCATGTCATCACTAAGCGTAAGAAGAGATAATATTTGTAGGAAATTCCTTATTAAACTGATGGAAAACATTATTGACTGCCCGTTCATATTGGAGCGAATGTCGTTTTTGGTTCCTCGTATGAACTCTAGGTACGAAGTTACATTTATGGTTCCCTTCGCGAAGACAAACATCTTGAAACGGACTCCTACCTATATTCTCTCCAACATGGCCAATAGAATGCAGGATGATCTATTTGCTTGAGATTGGCTCGTGGATGGACAGCACTATTGAAGTCTATACTTCATTTGATTGCACTTACATGTCATGTAATTATAATTATAATGTACCTTGTAATTGAGCCTAGCCTGTTGGGTATTAAAGTATATTATTATTATTATTATTATTATTATTATTATTATTATTATTATAAGTATTTGGGCACTCTCAATTATAATGGGTGATTCAATTCCAGTTTTCTAAGACAAAATGTAACATTATCTTCTTTCTTTCATTAATCGAATATTCATTAATTATTAGAGATGGCAATTTCGATTTAATTTAAATTATAAGAAAAAAATTATAAAACGTGCACAAACACTTACCGCATTATATACACGACACGACTGCATACTAATTTGCAATTCAAGGTTCCCTTTATTCGCAGACCTAGCTGCCGATATCAAACCCGATAACGGCTGAAATATCTCCGGTTATGTATGTGAAATCAATATCCAATCTCTATTAATTATGGAAAATTATGTCAGGCAAATGTTCGCCTCTGGGCCGTTTGCAGTGACTCGTTTGGGGTAATTGACGATGACTTTTTCGCAAGTTTCGGGGACTATCTCGGCTATAACTTAGCGAATGTTTGTTTTTAGTTACTCCAACATTGCAGGTTCGTTAGCGCAGACACGACTCTTTAGAAAACCCCACAAAAATCCCAATGGTGTTAAATCGCATGATCTTGGCGGCCAGTTGATGTCACCGCTATATGAAACAATACAACCTCTCAACTTTTCACGCAAAACATCTAACGTTGTAGCAAGTTGCGCCGTCTTACTGAAACCGCATCTTCAACATCAATATCTTCGATTTCGTGCCAAAAATAATCGGCTAACTCTGCTCCTATAGCGCTCACCGTTGACCGTTACTGTCTGACCTATATCGTTTTCAAAAAGCAAGGCCAAATTACCCCGCCTGGCCACAAAGCGCATCACACAGTTTCTCTTTGTGTCTCGTGTAACACGTGAGGATTTTCAGCACCCTATAGGTGGGAATTTTGTTTATTAACATACTCAGAGAGTTAGAAATGTGCCCCATCAGAGAGAAAATTAATTGTCTTTGAAAAATCAGCATCAACTTTCTGTTGTTCTAACACTCAATTTGCGTAAATTCTACGCTGTCCATGATCTCTGGGCGTCAGTTCTTATGTTAACTGAGTTTTATACGAGAGTAGGTGCCAGTCCTTATGAAAAATGTGCCAAAGAGAGTCATAAAAAAGTGTCAAAGTTTGTAAACGGTGACGAATCGATAATTCCCGGACTTCAGACACACTATCACACACAGCAGCAATATACACATCCAGTTTCCTCAATTTTTTTCTACGTTGCGGATTGTTCGCATAGTAGGACGATTAAGACCACAATCTTCCCAAACGTCGTCACACAGTTCGCATAGAACCGTTATAGAAGAATTTAATAGTATTAACACGTTGAGGGGGTTGTTAGGCGATTCATTTCGTAAATGTGTTGTTTCAAACTAAAATTTGATGTGTCAAACACGCGCCATTAATAACAACTGTCTAATATGCAGTGTAGCCAATATAGGAAACTCGAATTAGATCACCCATTATAAATGATTAAGAATACACATGAAAATGTGAAAATATATGTTTGTCGCTTACAAATATACCAATCTGCCAGGCTGTAAAATATTGTAGGAAGGCGACCACTAAAATACATATGCGCTGTTGCAAGATTTGCCCGCTATAACAGAAATATAAATAGTAGTGGTAATCGTACGATACACCCGATTAGACGGGACTTGATAATAACACTATTACTAGTTATGGAGGACTACTACAGATCTTAGCTGGTACTTTATTGGCTGATATAAAATGTACTGTTTTTTCATTCATCAGGCTATAATACTTTGCCTCAATCGTCCAATTGGTATTCACGAATCAATTTAAATTATTTCCGTGTTTTTTGCGTGAATATTAGAAGTTTTTTCATCGCAATTCGTTCATGCACACCAGATTTATGTAAACGACGTTTAACGACTGAAATTACGGGCCTCCGACGAGTAGAATTTATTTTTGCGGTTACCTCTGAAGCTGTTTTTCAGCTATTCCTCTTTCTAGTGACTACTATCGTTATGCACCCAGCATATGTCAGTCTGAGCCTCCAACCATGACTATGAATACGAAAATAAAACTCATCGTAATTTACAACTTTTACCATAATTTTCGACAAGAATGTTACAGTTTTATTGTCTGTAATATACCACACAAAAAGATAGTTCTAAAAATTTCTAGTCCCGATTTTGCACCTATACAATTACGGTAATACGAAGAATGCGTTTTCATAGTAAATACACTTGTCCCATAAATATTATTTCACAAGTTTTTATGTGACTTTATTACTTTCCTCAGAACTATTTAATAACTGGCAGAATATTTATTTTGCTTTACCCAACAGAATATTAAAATACATATATGTGAAGGAAACTGATACTAAGAAACAAAACAAAATAAAAGTGTAAATCATCCACATAACAACAAGCACAAGTGAATAATCATTGACATATATATATACATATTAATATAATATAAACCCTTGGACAAAATTAATGCATCACTTATTGCTAGAGCAGACCAATTTCCGTGCGCGCCATGAGCGCCGGTATGGGAGTGTAATTCGTAATATATTAGAATATGCGATAGAATAGGGACGCAACATGAGCTTGTTACCGATATAAGTATAGAAGTAGAGACATTTATTCTATCAGAAATAATTAAATATACATTTGGTTTTCTGCTATTAAAGTAATATGCATAAACACACGAAAAATAAGAATAGTACATATTATAGCAGCGTTGTATGTCCTATAAATAAAATGTATGAAATCAGTGATTGTGTGCACGACAGAAGATTTAAAAAAACACACACTGGAGAAACTCGATTGTATATTTTCAACATCAGGTGCGTTTCTAAGGTTATTTCTGAAAAACATGTCCGCCGTGAGGAAAAAATATGTTTATATTCGGAAAACGAGCGTTCTACATCTAGTGATGTTATATTCGCATAATCAAAATACTTTTTTGAGCAACTTAACGCACGTGCCCCCACAAATACGTGTTAAGGTGTCAAAATCTGCATTTCTGTCTAAAACACTTACAAATTTAATTAGAACACTTTCACTTTTAGCGTCTTCTACAGCACACAGTTGTGCGTGAACATCTTTAACGATTTGCAGTGATTCCTCTAACGACAGCAACGAATTTTCTAATTTTGTTATTGCTTCTTCTAGTACCAAATAATTCTCACAAATACTTTGTAAATCCATTTTAATCTGGGCATGTTGAAATTTTTTCTGGTTTGTATTGATAGCTGCACTTTCTTTCGGATCGAATGATAAAACCAAGTCCTTAATTTTTTCAAAATGTTCATGATAGTAAAACCCCGCCCGTAACCATGTACCCCAACTTGTCAGAATCGGCTGTGGTGGCTCAGGGGTATGGGGACACAATTCGTGAAATTTCCGAATACGTTTTGGAGATTTCAGGAATACTGCCTTTGTACTCGATATTAAAGCATCTACCTCTGGATAACATCTAGGAACCTGTTCTGCCACAAGGTGTAGAAGATGGAGTTTACAAGTAATATGTAAAAAGTTAGGACAATATTTTCTAAGAGACCGGCCTACAGAACACATGGTTGCGGCACCATCAGTCATAAACATTCATACTTGGTCTTTCGAAAGTTTAAATTTTTCCAAAGTATCTAATAGCACCTCTGAATTTTTTTCGGCATTACATTGTTCTAGTCGTCTGGATGCTAATAAAATTGAAGACGTTGGTTGATGTGGTTCCATATTACACACCATCACATTAACTACAGATTGTTTTTTGCTGTCAGTTGTTTCGTCCACACATAACCACAGTTTTTTATTTTTCGGTTCGGCTTTGATTTTATTTTCAACCTGTTTACGCACCGATGGTAAATTCCTTCGTAACGTTGTCGTGCTCGGTAATGTTTGATTCGAGTATTTATTCCAAAATGAAATAAATGAATCATTACTTAACAAGGTAAACGGCAGTGTACACACAATCATAGTTACACATAGTTCATGTATAAACTGTTGTCGATTAATTTTGTTATCATTGTGCTTCGAACTGCTTACGTGTTCTTTACAATGTGTTTTTGACCAACACATTAGATATGTATTGCACACTAAACATTTAATTTTTGAGCCATCGTATATTAAGTCCGGGAAATCCATAATAAACTTATTCACTTCGTTTGACAACGGTCGTTTTCTCGATTTATGTGTCGACGACATTTTATTACGTATGCTTACACTTGCATGCAGTCTAAGCAAGTACCAAACACATACTGAATGCTTTTTATTAGTTCTGATGCAATACAATCATTCTCACATCGGCGCACATGGCGCGCACAGAAATTGGTCTGCCCTAGTCATAAGTTTAAGATTGGTAATTACTTTTCTTTAAACGGAAATAAATAAAACAATTATTTTAAATTTATCCTACAGTTAAATGTTCGAAATATGTAATTCTTTTTATTAATTCCTCTCAATAGTCCTTCTTTGAATGCAAATGAGGAATCAATTTCTGTTGCATTTCTGATCAACGTTATTTCGCATTTATTTTTTTCGTAATGACGCAAAAAGCTTCAGCAGAGATAATTTTTTAAGCAGTTCTCAACACATTTATGTATATTTATTTCTGAACGTAATTACGACTTCTTTACAAGAACTTCTGGTCCAATTATTGTAACCTGTTGCAAGCCATTAATTTATCGAATTAAAACAAGTTTTTACAACATGTCAATTAATTAGCAATCTACGCAAGTAAAAAATACACGAGTATATAGAAATAATTCAGTAATTTCTTCTTTTTTTACAATTTAGCAATTTAAATGAAGCAATTTTCTTTTTGACGTATTGACAATTAGAAAAATATGCAAAAGACGTATCAGAATTTACACTATTTCCATTTCAAAGTCTTTCCTTAATTACCACGATAATTAAAGAAACTTGTTTCCAATATACTTAATCTTAGACCTGTAATAAATCAATTTCGAAAGGTGAGCTAGAGGTTATGTCCGATATAATAAACTTAAATAAAATGTCAAGCGCTAGAGTATTTCTTTTCAATGCACCTAAAGTATGAATTTGTTCTGTTAAGAACGGATGATACTAGAAAAAAAATTCTTCTTGGTTGTGGAGGTTATCTGAGCTTCCTTTGATAAAGTTTCAAAAAGAAAGAAGTGATGTGAGCTGAGATTAATATTGCGAAGAATGAATTAATTTACTTTTGTCGTCTTTCTCTAAATCCACAAAACTTAAGTGAAGATCAATTGAATATCTGATACCCTTTTCACTTACTTGCGTAATTATAAATATTGCAACTTGTACACTTCTATTATTAGATTTGAAGCCAAACTGAGTTTCTTCTAAGGTAGGCTCTAGTTTGTCTCTTAACAATTTTTCAAGAATTCCTGGGGAGATTTGGAAAAGTAACTTATAAAAACTTTTAAGAGTATACTTTTCATGAAATGGTTTGAAGCAGTTCTTTATGAAGTTGTATTTTAGACCAACATTAAAATCATTAAAATTCTTAACAGAAAAGTATCTTTATTAAAACTCTTATTGGACCTTTACCGTAGTTTAGGGCTCTGAACCAAGAATAAATTATTTAATGCGTTAGCACCACACATGTTAATGAATTCAATTTCGCGCAAAGCTATATTTCGTATGGTGTTTTGAAAATGAAGAAATAATATTTGTTCCAATAAAACCAAAAATGTTTTGTTTATTATAAATAACAAATTGTAAACCAAAATATACTACCATAACAGTAAAATACGAGGGAAGATCGGAAACTTTCTAGAACCTGACACACACCACTTTTCGGGGTAAAATCGTATTTATTTTTCTACATAGTTTCCTAGTAACTATACATTCAGTCCAACGTTTTTCATTCCTTCAGAAAAATAAGAACTATCAAAACATTCATTTACAGCTTCGATGATTTCATTATTCGATGAGAGTTTCTTTCCAGCCAACCATTTCTTCAAGTTCGAAAACAGAAAGAAGTCCAAAGGGGCCAAATTTGCCGAGTACGTACGGTGCATGTTCAATTAATTGGAATCGTAATTCGTGCAGTTTCGCCATCGCCATTGCCGACTTGTGAGATGGGGCATTGTCTTGATGACTTTTGACTTTGATTTCTTCGTCCAATCTGTCTAATAAGGATGCATAATACGCCCTTATAATTGTCCTCCCGTGTTGCAAGTAGTTAACAAAAATTATTCCTCGGGAATCCCAAAAGACGGTAGCCATCACCTTTCCAGCTGGCGGCATCGTCTTGACCTTCTTTGGTTGGTTCACCGCGTACTGTCCACTGGTTTGATTATGTTTTAGTCTCTGGCGTGAAGTGGTGTAGTCACGTTTCATCGACGGTTACAAAACATTTCAAAAAATCGACTGGATTACGCTTGAATATGTCTAGACATAAGAAATGGTCACACGAGCTTGCTTTTGATCGTCTGACAGCAAACGCGGCACCCACCTTGAACTGAGCTTTCTCATGTCCAAATCTTGATGAAAAATGTAATGTGCACGGTCATATGATATGCTTACTGTCTCTCAACTTTAATCGGTGATCATTTATCACGATTCCCTGAACTTTTCTAATAATTTCTTCATCGGTAGATGTTTTTGGTCTCCCAGAACGTAAGTAAAGTAATTAAATAAAAATAATATACACAAGGAGGGTTGAATAATTAATTAAAAATTAACCCAAAAATAAACTGAAACAAACGTTAAATTGGGCAGTAAATTAAATGTGAATTAATTATGAGTAATATAAAATAACCTCTGTATCGAACAATACAGAGTTACCTTTGAGTTGCGAAGATGGTTGACCACGAGGTTGGACAAGTACGGAAAGCGATATTTGGCCGTAGGAATAAGAAATTAATTAGTTAAATTAATGTGAATTAGTTTAAAAAATAACTTATATAGAACAATACAGATTACCTTAGAAGCGACAGACACCGAGCAGCGTGGTGGGTGGCATCGTGCACTTGAATAGCACGACGATTAAGATGTGTATCTTACGAAGCATCAGAACAGAATGACCGAGAATTTGTGTAGATAGAACATTGGTCTAGAAAAGGTTTGTTTTATTACCCCTACGTTAAGAGAGGGCAAATAGAAGTTGTCGATGTCTTGAATAATAATTAATCAAAAGCGCGACCTGAAGAGTTGTGATATCGATAACGCAGATATCATTAAAATATCTCTTGTGAGCCAAGCTATTTAATGATATATATTAAATATTAATTAAATATTAAATTAAATTAAAACAATTTAATTTAAAATGAAATACATAAAGACATTCCAAAGTGACAGTTATGGTTCTAAGCAGGTAGAAGACCAAGGGTCTAGCGGCTTGAGCGAGAACAAAAGAAAGACTTTCTACTTGCAAACGAATATACAGGAAAATGTCTAAATAAATTTATATTTTAAATGCGAGATATAATTAAAGAAATATTATTTAAAAATAAATTAAAGTATTCTTATATGCGAAGTGTATCAATTGGGCACTCAAAACACATGACCGGTACACGCGCACAACGCCATCTTCTGGTTCGTTCTAGAAACTTTCCGATCTTCCCTCGTACGTTACTTGTAATACGTATAATGATTTGGGAACATATGTCTTGATCTGGACCTAACTGAATCTACAGAATTCAAGCCAATATGAACTCAGAACTAATTGAAAATTAAACATTGAGAACGTGCTCAATGACTTAACGAGATAGTGTTTCATGCAGACTGACTTTAGAGATGCACTTCTAGAAAAATAAAATTAATAAACTAAATTTATTAATTTGTTTATATAACCTAATTTGTTTACATAACACAATAATCGTACTTCAATCCACTATTCCGACTATTTATAGTTTGATTTAGAAATAGATGTGGTTGAGGTTATAGCGCAAATTGTTTGGCGATTTTAATAATCGAATTATACCAGGCAGTTTAGCACTAGTTTCCATTAGTATATTCGGCAAATTAATAAAGTGAGACAGCCCTCGTGTATTACGTGCTAAAAAGAAGGTAATGGTCAGCTGGTGAAATATCGCCTTTACTTTAACCCTAACCCTAAACGGTGCAACATATCACATCTGATACGTAGTGAATAATTGCAACGTAAGAGCAACGTATCTATTCTGTTACACACCGTCTAATTTATACTATTGACTGGAACCGCCATCTACTCTAGATGTTTTTTATTATTCAATTTAAATGTGACCGTTATAATACGGTAACTATCGTGTATGACAGCATCGTATTGTGTATTTTTTTAATGTTTTTGGGGAAAGTAGTGGTAATTAAAAATATTTTCAGTATCTGGGATTATTATAGTTGTATTGTTCACACACCATAACTGGGAATACTGGAAAATCTGAAGATTGTAAGTAATAAATAGGTATGTTTCATTTATGATGCACCGCGCACTTTCGACGTACATTTTAGATGTCTGCAATAAATTCAAAAATCCCGCTGTCGTACAAGGAATTAGAAAGAAATTACTCAGAATTGGTCTATGAGTGACGATGATATTGAGCAATCAGCCGATGAAAACGATCATTTTGACTTCAATACAATGCCAATTGTATTTGAAGACGATGGTCTTGAAATAAATCCTGAAGACGGCGACGCTGTATTTGGTGAACTGCAAGAACTTGTTGACGAACCGCAAAATAATGAATATGAAATTATAAATTACAAAGACATTATATGGAAAAACAAAAATATACTTTTAAATGAGGATATGCTATCATTTAAAGGTAAGACGGCGCTGCCAAATACATTTGCACAACTTGATATTCCATATCAATTTTTTTCATACTTCTTCAACAATAAACTTTTCGAAATGATTAAGGAACAATCTAATCTTTATGGTATACAAACTGATCCATCAAAATCTACCAATATTAGCATAGAAGTTTTGAAAAAGTACATAGGTATAACATTTACCAAGTATAAAGTCATACTGGTCTCAAAAGGTTGGTCTTCAACAAATAAAGGATTGTATGACCCAGAAAAAATTTCAATTAATTAAAAAAATATTTACATTTTAATGATAATGCGACATTCCAACCAAAAGATGATCCTAATGCAGACAGACTGCATAAAATAAGACCAGTAGTAGACTTTTTAAACGCAACTTTTGAAACATTTCCCTATGAACAATATCTGTGTGTGACGAACAGTTGTGTAGCACTAAAACTCGTCATTATTTAAAACAGTATTTACCGATGAAACCACATAAATGGGGTTTCAAATTATTTGTTTTGAGTAGTGTCAGCGGATACGCATATAAGTTGGAAATTTATACAGAAATGGAAAACAAAAATAGATTATACAGCGAACCTGATTTGGGTTGTAGTGCAAATGTTGTAGTCCGCCTAACCAGGAAGATCCCATGTAATCAATCCTTTAGATTGTATTTTGACAATTACTACGCTTCAGTAGCACTTGTTCACTACCTAGCAACTAAGGGTGTATATTCCTTGGGAACTATTAGAAGAAACCCTATTCCAAACTGCAAATTACCTAATGAGCAAAAAATGAAAAAAGAATATAGGGGAACATCTTATGAATATGTAGGAAACGTGAAAGGTATTGATGTGTCAACTGTTGTCTGGAAGGACAATAAGCTTGTTACACTTATATCAAGCTTGACAGGGAAATTACCTATTCATACAACAGGTTTACCGATACGATAAAAAGCAAAAAAAGTGGTTAAAATTGATTGTCCAAACTTGGTCAAAGAATATAATCGCCATATGGGTGGCGTAGACTTCTTAGATAGTTTAATCGACCGATATAAAATTCGGACGAAGAAGTGGTAAATGAGGATTTTTTACCATTTAGTTGATTTGACTTTAGTCAACAGTTGGATTATGTATAGTAAAGAAATGATCTCACGAAATGAAAAATAGCTTTCGCTATCAGAGTACAGAATAGAAATAGCTGATTGTTTGTGCAGAGAAAGAAACCAAAATATTTTAAATTGACGACGCAAATACAGTCGAAAAAGAAGAGTGACACCACAGCATATATACCACCTAAAGATGTCCGTATTGATGGAGCAGGAACACTTTGGAACATAATGTTCAATACAATTTAAAAAAGGTATATAACCCCTTACCACAATTACTAATCGTATTCTAAATACGTATTTCGACAATTAAGTTGTCATCATCAGTAGGTAAAACCACTAATCAAAATGTCGCACATGGGGCACAGTAAAGCTAGCACATCTGATCACGCAACAACTTTAAATGGCGTATACACTGACTTAAAAATACAAATATATCAACTAAAAATTACGACAAAATTACCTCTCTTAAGAAAACGGCAACCACATGTGTTTATTCTCTTTCTGCGCGTCTACAACCTTTCTACCTCTTTTCTAAGAATGAAAAGAGACAGCTAGATCGGCCCCTTGTCTCCATCGCGGGGATTATTGATGGCTTTGACAAGTTTTAACCCTTTAAGCGACATATTGTGTAGGTTATTTAAAGAATGGTTGGCCACGTTAGATTTTTCTGGTCTATTGAAATTAGTATGTGATATGTGTTCTTTAAACCGGGTTATTATTTATCGTTTCGCTTGGCCAAAATATTTCAAATTACAATCATCGCAATTAATTTCGTATATATCTGATTTAAAATTAAAATTAACTTTATCTTTGGTATTCCCTAGGAGTTTTGATGGTATTTTCGGACCAAAAGGCAACTTGGAGACCTCGTTCTTTAACAACTCTATTAATGTTTTTCGTGATAGGGTGGTATGGTAAACACATGTACTTTTTCTCCTGGTTACTTTGAGATACCAAACTTGTGGATTGATTGATTATTTCTATGTCAAAGCCCTTATAATTCGCGATGTTTTTAATTAAATCTAGTTCTATTCCATATTTTTGGTTAGCGGTAAATTTAGTAACCGATTGACTAAGAAATTAAAAGAGAAGCTATCTTATGTTAAAAACTATGATTTGAATCCGCGATGATTAATCTATTAATATTGGTTTCTTTCCGGAAAATATCGATTTCTATTTTATGTTTATTTCTAATAAGTAATGTATCTAAAAATAGTATCCGGTCATTGTTTTCCTTTTCCATTGTGAATTTAATAGTCGGAAATTTCAAATTTAACTGATTAACGAACATGTCTAATTTGCATTTCCGTGTATCAAAAATCGCGAGAATGTCATCTACATACCTGATCCAGGCTCTTGGGAAATACTTAGCGTTATTTTTAAGTTCTACGTCAAATTGACTCATGAATAAATTAGCTATGAAAGGAGGTAGACAGGTACCCATTGATTTGCCTTGTTTCATAAAATTTTTCTCCTACTTGGAAAGAATTTTGCGTCATGCACAGAGTTGTCAATCTCATGTATTCTTGTAGTTTTGAAGGTTCAATGTTATTCTTATGGAGCAAGCCTTCTAAATATTTCATAGTCTCTGGAATAGGTACCGAAGGGTATAATGACGTTGCATCGAATGAAACTAAAATCTCCCCGGCTTCCAGTTCACAATCTTTAATTAATTGACCAAATTCTAAGGAATTACTAACTGAAAAACTTTCTGGTTTTACGGATAAATTTTTAAATTCATTCACTAATCATTTGGAAATCAAATAAGTCGGTGAGTTAATACCTGAAACGAGCTTAAATCGTTAATAAGTTCATATAAGGAGACTTTCTGAAATTGTACTTCCACCCATTTTCTTCACTCATACCTTGGTACTTATAACACGAAATGTAAAACTATGTGGTTGGAAAATTTTATTCACAATTATACATTTGTTTATGACATGTCTTGAAACAAAAAAAATCATCCACTAATTTTCCAAATTCCATTTTGTAAGATAAAGATTGCTTGAAATTTTCAATAATCACATTGTTATTCAATAATCATAGAACGTCAGATTTTATTAGCTATTAAAATTGAAAAAGTACTAATTTTAAAATGCAAAATATGAACCTAAATGTTTGTTTGCTTTTAATTAAAATCCACACAAACTGGTTTTAAAGTCATCTAAAATAAACGCTAACTTACCCTGCTCTACATACATATAACTAGAGTACCAACATTTATGATTGATCTTTCACGTGTATGCAAGACAATTTTAATTAATTTAACAGTAATTCGTGTACTAAAATAAATTATTTTATTTTAAAATTTAGTCTTAGTTCTTTTCTTGGTGTGTACATAAACCAGTTACAGAGAATATTATTACATGATTATGTATGTGTTGGTTTCGTCTTGCAAATCCTCATAACCACTTCTACAAATTTATTGAGAGCTCATTTTTAATACAAAATGAACGATAACTCTCAACCCCAAATAAAAATAAGTTGTCTTTATACCGCATGTGTCAAATATCATTAGGCATAGGGAATACTTATGAGTAAATACGATGTATATATATATATATATGGAAAAGCTGATCCAATGCCGGCGAAGACCGCGACGGCCGGCAACGATTGTCTCCGATTGTTTCGCAAATACAAGTTAGCAGTAATCATTTGACCATCAACATAGGTACTTGTAATGCGTTCTAAAATAACATTTACGAATTGCAAGGGATTTGCTTTTCTTATTTCTTTCAGTAGATGCAGGAAATTTTTAAGCTGCGGTGCGCCGCATAAACAAAAGCGTAATTCTAATAAAATTAAAGAATAATCCTAATAAAATAAATAAAAAAGGATTCTAAAAATTATAATAAATTATACAAGAGGTTCAAAAATTCCTCCTTGCACAGCAAGACATTGTCCTAGGCCGTCGTAGAAATTAGCTCTTACATTTGCTAACATGTCGGCAGTTAATGAATTCGCAGCCTCAGTTATTTTTTCTCTCAAGGCAACTAGATTTTCTGCTCTACCAGCTTCATGAGTATAAACAATATTTTTTGGATATCCCCACAAAAAGAAATCATGTTTCCTGTTCCAGTAATAAGACGGTCAGGAAAAGTATTTCCTAGAAATTCCTTTACCCTCACTGCATTATGTGCTGGACAGCCATCATGTTGAAACCAAACGATTTCCTTATTTATTCCAATGTTTTGAATGGCGGGAAGTATTTGATTTTTCAGTAATTCGAGATACTTGTCGGCATTTAATATACCATCAATAAAACAGGGGCCTATAGAATGGTCACCTAAAATACCTGCCCAAACGTTTAGTTTTTGAGAATACTGAGTGCGATTTGCAAAATGCCGGTGTTGATTTTCCGAAGCCCAATATCGAAGAACAGAGGGATTGTGCTTTCCGTGTAATGGAAAAATTGATTCATCGGTGAAGAGAATATTTTTAACGAAATTTTTATCTCGATGTATCTTTTCCATAACGTCTTGACAAAACTCCATTCTCCGGAAATTATCCTCGGGAAATATTTCTTGAGTTTTCGAATATTTGAAACATTTTAAACCATTACGTTTCCAAATACGTGAAATAGTTGTGTTACTTATACCCAATTCCTCGGCAGCACTTCTAGTAGATCTCGTGTTATCAATTTCCACAATACTACAAATTAATACATCCGCCGTTCTCTTTCCTCAATTTTTTGTGGTGATACCTCTCTTGGTTTGCATTTCGTACAGTTATTGAGACAGAACAAGTTTCAAATTTATTTATAATATTATAAATTGTTTGTCTGCAAGGTACAGAACGGTCTGCAAAAGTCAGCGTTGCAGATTTGCCAGCATAAAACCATTTTACTAACTGAAGCTTTTCAGTGTGTGTATAAAAAGCCATTATACATTAATTTTATTGTACGCTTTCAAACTGTAACAGCCGCAGCTAGACTGAATGCAAAATTTCCAGTCAATCGGTATCGGAGACAATCGTCAGTCGTCGCGGTCTTCGCTGGCATTGGACTGGCTTTCTCAATTGTATGTACTCGTTGATTCTCTATGCCTAATGATATTTAACACATACGGTATAATCCAAATTACATGATTTGATTTAAAGTTTAAATCGTTACTATTTGATACAATTCCATCTCTTTACTAAATCCTAAAGAATTAATAACTATCTTAGGTTTCTAAATATATATACCCAAGGGTGATTTGACATGAAAGTGACTTTTCAAAAGTTTGCAACACTTTCCCTATGCTGACTTCAGCTATATTTGAAATCTATCAGATAGTTAAATGTTTACAATCGCTTAAAGAAAATTATTTGTTGTTGTTTTTATTAATACAAGTATGTACTGAGAAAAACGAATTTCGTGTGTTATTTTTTTAGCTTCGATGTATTTTGCATTCTATCCCCTCAGATATTCAGCAAATTATATTGCAATGAGCAGGTATCATAGTATTTTGTCCATTGATTCATCCTTGTAATTCTTAGCTTATGCTTGCTTTATGACAACAATACATTAAATCACACTATACAGTGTAAGCTCCTATAAGCGAGCAGTCACGGTTCCAGCTTTTTTCCCCTGTTTATGGAAGGTGCCTACTTAAGAGAAAACTTTATTACATAAATAGAAATCAGTTTTTTTTTTAATTGATAAATGCGCATAATATGATACGTACAATACATAACTATACTCGTATGTATGTAATATGGACATGCAAAACACAAAAAAAATAGTAGCAGTTAAATAGAGCTGTTGGTTATAAGAAAAATTATAGTTCAAAACTGATATGTTTCGACTAATCCGGCCCATTTAGGCAGTTTTTTTAAATTTTGCTTTTGTGTGTCAATTATGTCTACTAGAGATGGGCGAAATCGTTCCTTTTGCGCACTCGTTCCTTCTCGTTCCATTCTGCAGATGGAACGATTATAACAATCTCGATGCGGAGTTGTAAAGTCCGACAAGTGACACATTCATTTCGATCTAGCTTTGTTGGATCGGAATGATTGCCTGTTTGTTTTATTTACTTATTTAAGAGCTGCAGGAGTGTGTATATATATATAATATTTATGTAGGAAAAGAATTTATAAGCATGTACTTATTTTATATTTTATATTTACTTGTACACTGACATCACCGACATGTTTTCATGTGAATCTTACAGCGATAAACAATAAATATAAACCTATAATACTGGTGCACAAAAATTACATTAATACAAGTTATGCCACTTTAGATTATAATTTAAAAAGATTATTTTTTCTACCTTTGAAGCAGATAATCTACTTCTTCGATCTGTTAGAATCTATGATTGTTTGTTATATATTTGTCTTTAAATTCTAATAAGTGCAGACACTACAAACCTATAAATTCAAAACCCAAAATATACAAACGTAACATATATTTCATTATTAGTCTTTGCTATTGAAACAAGCGACAATTGATGGAGTAGATAAGGACCAAAGTTAAAATAAACAGAAATAGAGAGACTCTTGCTATAAAAGATTTGTTTACATTATGAAAAAATACGTGGACAATATATACATTTATAATTTATATCTTAGTAAGCAAGTATGTGGAACGACAAAAGCTTGACGACGTGCCGTTCTTTCATGGTTATAGATTGAATAATCAATGGAACGAAATAGAGGAACGACATACAGTTACAATTTCGGATTCGTTCCAATTCGTTTCACGGATGGATTCGTTCCTTTGCTATGCCATTACAATTCAATTTAATATTGAGATTCTATACATTTCCAATAGCCTAGAAAATTGCTTACACAACTTTTGTTTTGAAAACGGATAATTCATCTGAAGTGCCGAATTTCAGGCAAATATCAATTCTTTGCAATTTCTCCAAAATTTTTCAATCCATTCTTTCCAAATTCTTGTTTCGCAATTAGCAAGTACTTTCCTCCTTATCGCCATGATTTTATACAAAATAGGTGTAGGTCTACGGTTACAAACGATAATCTCTCTCTGAGGTACACCTTCGGCGCCCTTGTCCTGATCTTCTATCGTATGCTCCTGTCTCTCTATATTTTTTAAGGGTACGAGATATGGAAGACTGACTTACACCAATGAATTCCGCTCTTCCCCTGAGGAGGATAGTGGCTTTTATCGAGGACACAAGACTAACAGAGTGGAATTGAGAGATCTATTGGGGATAGTACAAAGAGCAGTGTGCTAAAATGCCTGGACGTGGTGGCGTCCAACCCAAAACAGAGAAGAAGAAGAACCAATGAATTGCGCTCTCTTGTGGATTTAAACCAACATCTGACAGTGTTACGACTCTAACAACTTCATCGTGAGACAAATAATAAGAATAACCATGCTGAAAAGCCATTGCGTCAATATGACTTGTCAATCTGAATTATATCTAACCTCAACTTGTTTTTTTCCCTAGACAACAGAGCCGTAAGGTTTTTATTTTATTTAATCATTAGAAAGAATGAATTTTTTAGTAATTATCTTGAAGAAATAAATAAACACGCAAATATCTCGATTTACAACTAGATAACCCTATATTTACTTTAAAAGTTTTTAAAATGCTATCATTAAAAAAATATTCAATGATGCGACAATTTTTTTGCGGAGTGTATTTTTATATTGTGTATTAAAAAATGTTTTTATTTTATGAGGTTTTACCTACTCAAGTATGTTTCAAATTATTTTGAAATAAATATATTTTTATGACTAAAGTATGCATGTTAGAAATGTTCTTCTAAAATTGTATGTTAATATTATGCAAAAACTAGGGAACCACTGCCTTAACCAGTGAATAAATGGCTAGACTCCAAGTCTGCAAGTTTGGAATTCGACTCAAACAACGGTGGGATTTTGTCTGTCCCAGCTTCACTAACGCTGTTGTAATGTGAGTACCTGGAGGTAACTCTAGGGTAATAATAGATTAATGCGTAGCGCTGGTCACGTTACCACCCTAGTATACCGAAGGGCTCTAATCTAACGGACATGCCCTGTTATAAACCCATAGGTTTTCAGGGTCTGTTATACGAGTGGCTATTATTATGTCAAATATATTTATATATGCAGATTTTTATTTCCGCCCTTAATATTTGTGTAAAGGTTTTGTATCGTTTGCTTTTTAAATATGAAAATATAGTTTAATTATCAGAATTTACAATAATGATTTTATCTTAAATTAAATTAAAAACTACAACGTTATTCAAACTTGATATAGAATTTGTTTTCCGGGAATAATGGTCAACTTCCCTTTCTGTTCCCCAAGAGAGGTGATGTGTTTTTTTCTTGTGTTTTTTGTGTTCAAGAAACTAAACCAGTTTCTTTTATAATTTTGAAATCCAACTTCAAAATGATCTTAATCTATTACAAGACTGGTTTACTAAATTGAAAATAAAAGTAAAAATTGAAAAATCAATTCACAATAAGACGCAGTATCTGTCCACAAATAATAATTAACGACCAATTCAACCCGATAAAGAATAAGATAAAATATCTGAGGCCCTATTCTAATTGGAAATTTCGACTAGAATATTATGTCGAAAACATTGTTTAAAAAAGTCACGTGATACAGGTATGACGTCATTACTTTTCGACTGACCGAAATTATTTTCTACATTGAAGATTCTGTCGAAATTTATATTTCGACGAAAACCCTTGAAGTGAATTAAGTAAAATACGTGTATGTGTGTATATTCACGATATAAGAGATACGACACACTAACCTTAACCTAACGTGTTTAAACAAGGTGTTTGAGGTTGCTCTGTTATACGGGCAGTTGCTACCAATACAGGAGTTGGAATTAAATGGACATGAACGAAGGCAAGCTCGTGTATTGCGCGGACAAATAAGGGATGAACAAGATCCATTCACATATCCTGACACGGATTTTACGAGTATGTTTAGATTAAGCAAACAAGCTTGTCGATATTTATTTCATGCATTGAACGTACAATGGAAGATACGCAAATATATTTCCTAAAATGTTAAAGGTAACAATTTACCATGCTAATATTCATTATTCAATAAATAATGTGAAATATATAGCAGATATTGGTAGCACCAAATTTTTCAGCTGTAGTAAGCTATCAGAGAGGGTTAGGTAATAGTGTTTTGTCTGCTGTAATCAACCAATGGTATCCAGATGCGTAAATATACATAAAAATAATCTTGGACGATCGAAAACACGTGGTAATGATACATATTGCTATGAATTGTGGTATATATATTTACTGCACCACCATCCACAACTAATCTACCCAACTAGGATACTCAGCCAGTTAATATCCAACAATGAGACTTCTTTCTTCTCAGGGTTCCAATCGGAAAAACGTGGAACTGCAATGTTATTTAGGCGCCAGTCAAACGTATTTGACTTATTTTAATAATTAAACAACAGTAAAGGTATATGGGATAAAAAATGAGCACAAGATAAAATTTAAATATTTAATACAAAAAAAAAAATCAAAAAAGAAAAAAAAACTATCTTTATAGAGTATAAAGATTGTGTATATTACAATATACAACGAGGTAAAACAATTCACTGAATATGACAGCTACGTGAATTAAAACTTCCTCTATGACTCCGAACAATTTATCAAAAATAACAAAGTTTATTTTTAATTTCTCCCCAGAGAACCACACTGTATAATAAACTTGAAAACACGAATAAAATCTAACACATGCGCGATACATCAAACGCATACAAAAAATACCCTTGACTTCCTCGTCGAATATATTTTCAGTTATAATTTTTTATATTACATAAAAATTTTAAAAATATTCTTTATTATTTATTTCTACCAATTAAGACTCTTAACTAATTATATTAATACAATTGAAATACACTTATAAAAGCTTTTTGAATTAATAAGACGTCTTATATATATATATATATAAGTCTACTTACATAAAAAATATTGGAGACACATTTAATCAAATACAAAAACAAAATTACGAGAATACCAAACTCGTATAATTATCGGGAATAAATATGAACTACCATAACTAGAGCTGGGGATGTTTGCGGTGTGCCAGGATAGTATTCAGTTAAACGCACCAATATAATGACCTTGTTTCGATCGGTGATGCATGCGTGATTTTATTGCTTTACATGCATTCGCTATTTATATCACTTAGGTATGTCAGTTATGTGTACTGTATATAAATAACACACTTACCATATTTACGATTATTATAGCATAGCGCCAAGTGGATAAGACTTGCAGTAAGTTTGTAGCATTAGATACGTTTCCATATTTATAGCGGTGAGCGATGTACGCCGTGATGAATAATTTTTTTTATATTTTGAGAAAGACCGCTCGACATCTACGGATGTAACACACGCACAATTAACTCAAGACAACACACGATCACGTTGCCAGTTCACGACTAACTAAAGTGTTTCGCTGCATCGTGTTTATACGCTGGTGGGGATGCACTACATACGGTCCTGCCGTACCGCAAACATCCTCAGCTCTAACCATAACTATGGTCACACACAAAAAACAACCCGTACTAATTAGATATTAAATATATCAATCACTACAACGTTCCCGGATAAATTCCGATGTAAATCTCCTAGAATTTTTACTCTAGGCCCCTCAAACATGAGATCGATAACCAAAAAAACACAAGTTTTTTATCTCACATGTGAGATTTAAAAGACATCGGATGTACACAGATATCCATGAATTATGTACATTCATATATAATTAAATTTTAAATATAAATTAGGGAAAAATCCATAACAATATGTTATCCACAAATACCAACAAAACATTTGGTACAGAACAGCTACCGGTTCCCCTATATATATATTACCAAATATCGAAATGATTGAATAACTACATTTCGGCTCCCTATTACGTCATCATTTTTCAACTGAAATTGGTCGAAATTAATTAGAATAGCCCCCCTGGACCTGCATCCACACTAAAAACTTGCGTCGAAAAATGCATCTAGACATGTAGCATTGGACTGAAAGAATATGCTAAATAACTGAATACAAAACTACTATAAACAGACTCTAAGAATTATAATAATGGTAGGTATCTTCTGGTATATATTTAATAAAACCGTCTACGAAGAACTTAAATAATGTATTCATCAACGAAGTAATTGGATGTTATACTGAGAAACGTAGAAAACAGAACGTTCTTGATCATAACTCTTAACCATAAAAAGATTCAATTAATTAAGTTGGGTGCACTACTATATGGCGGATCTATCCACAGAGCTAAGAAACCATTCCTATTACTCAAAGAATTTGAGTAGATTGTAAATTACATTGTAATATTTGCTTTTCATAGTTGACTATTCGCTCAGGAAACTCCATTCCTTTTAAATTTCTGTAAAAAACAGAAATTATTGTGATTCCGTCTTTCAGTATTTTCAACAAGGAATCGATTTACTATTTCTGTTTTCATATTCATCTAATGGACATGTTTTCAATTTTCTGTTCTTCTGGTATGACTCCCTACTATATTCCAGAGACAGCAATTTTATAAATGATGCTAAAAAACGATAAAATATATTTTTTGCATAATTTATAAAATTTTCTTGGAACATTTGTTGGGGTCTGGAATTCACAACTTTTATCAGCTAGACACCTTCTTGTCCGCCGCTCTTATTTGCTTAAAGACTCACATACATTAAGTATATTTTCCTTTTTCTGTCCCATTTTGCAATAAACTAGTCCATAACTTTTTTTTAATACATAGCACTTTGAAAAAGAAATGTCACTAGTTTCAAAGTTATCTTAAATTCATGCAAACACATGATTGGGGAAGGGTAAACTCAAAAGCTATTCTTGGGTTTATTTATGGGTTTTGCAGGTTTCAAATAAATTGATAATTATTTGAACTTATTAATTAATTTTTATCTAACTAAAACTTAGTTGGAGAGCAAAATAAAGTTAAAATTCGAAATCTCCAACTTACTTTGCATAATAAAACAAGAAAACAAAAAAATTTAAAAAATGGCGCCTCAATGGACTTGAACCCGGATCATGTAGTCCACAGTCAAACGTGATAACCACTGGACCGAGCACCATTCGATACTTTTTCTAGCGGTTGTCGCTGAATTTCACCTTACGAATTTCCATATATTTGCATATATATCTTTGCAATAATGCTTTTTTAATACGAGAAAAATATGTCTTACGCTATCGACCATTGAGATTCTGAAAATCATACCGCCGTCGAGCAATATCCATTTCCCTTAAAACAGTCAGGGGCTAAAGGTCCATTTCTGCACTTTTTCTCCGGGTTTGTAATTATCCATAGTCAAGACATACCTAACTTTTGTGATCGAGTGTGAAACGATGACATTAGACAGACATGCGGAGTTCAAGACATAGTAAGATGGGGAAAACAGCGAAGAAGGCTATGGCATGAGCACATAAAAAGAAGCGACTTACACAGGATAGCCCGCGCTACGCTGGAAAGAAGACCGAGAGGACAGCGCCCCCCTGGGAAGACCGCCGAATATATGGCAAGACAGCTGGAACTCGATGTCGCAGGAAGATAGGAATAATTGGTTATAGAACATATCCACATCTCCTAGAAGAATAAGAAGAACAAGAAGATACTAGCAATCAGAAATACGAAACCAAAAGTGGATAAAAAAGCCTGTGAAAAGAAATTAATGCGGTTACATAGTAAAGGCAAGATTACAGGATAAACATAAGTTCGTGTAGAAACGTACTTTCAAAACTGAGTAATAAACGACTGATTAAGATAAGTTTAAGATAATGACAAAGAATGCTCCATATCAACAATATATTCAATAAGGCTAACAAAACCAAGAAGACATTTATGTCGCATGAAAATCAATTTCAAAAAAGAGGAAAATATTTTTTTTAATCTCGTTTTTTTTGAATTATAATCGTAAAATATTATATTAAAACACAAATTTCATAAGGCACCATTCTGCCGCACGAGTTCAGTTTAGAAAACGAGCCGCGATAGCGGCGTGTTTCTAAAGAACGAGTGCATTTTTTTGCATTAATAAATTGAAATTATTTAATTTGAAAGTTTAGAGTTTTATTTTTATATAAAGTATGCAGTTAACATTGACACTTGAGATTTTCAAATTTAAATGTTGCTATCTGCGAAATATTATTTCTTAATTTTCGTCAATATTACTCTTCACTCATCACTAGACTGCGGAACAGACGCTATCCTCTAATGAGTCATGCAGGCGCTGAGACAGAGTCGGTTTCGCTTAATAATAAGATTGATGCAATATTCGCTAGTAGCCCTGATTTTAATGTCCTGAAAGGTTTTTGTAGTAATGTTCAAAATACGGAAATCGGTAGATATATTAAATTTAAAGATTATTATTTCTATGCGCCACTCACTAGCTCCGATGTTGAGCGAAGTTTTTCAATATTTAAAGACACTGTCCAATAAAAGAACGCACTTTTACAAAACAAAGTTTAGAATACATTGTAATAATTAATGTGAATAAAAAATGTTTCCTGTGGTGTGACAAAGCATTCACTTTAATTATAGGTGATATAATTAATTTTAAGTTTATACTTTTTCAATATTTTGAATTTTTTCACTGTATAAAGTAAATGCATATTGTATATATATTATATTGTTATCAAACTGAAATGTATCTTTGAATAATTTTATCTAGGACAACTACAAATGTATAAGTATGACATTAATATACTGTCATTTATATTTTAAATTCTTTGAGAAAGGCATCATATGCCGAAACATGTAAGATTGTTTTAAATATATATATATATATATATATATATATATATATATATATATTTAAATAAAACCAGACCTTAAATCGCCAACTAATTGAATCTACCATAACATACAAAGGTCACGAAATAATTATCTTTATATATATATATATATATATATATATAATAACTTCGTGACCTTGGTATGATATGGTAAACCTAATCAGTAGGCGATTAAAGGTAATATACAGACCTTTAATCGCCTACTGATTAGGTTTACTATATATATATATATATATATACCGGATGTATTATGAAAAACCTTTGGGGCTGTAGCTTCCTTATATTTTATCTGATTTTAATGAATGATATGTCAAACTAAATCGTTTTTAAAGCACTATAACCTGTTTTTAAAAAAAAAATTTGTTTGACATTTCGTTTTTGACAGACAGTACTTAATTTTTTTTTTTAATTGTACTACATATTTTTTTTACTTATTCTAATAAACATTTATTTCCTGAAGACACCTCCATTAAATTGAGTGACAAATTTTTTATTATTTCAAAAAAACTACGAAATTTACAGAAATCAAGCTATCATATATTTTAATGAATCAAATGTTCGAAATTGGCCCTATTTTGTTCCAGACACATTTGACACCTTCTATTAACTCCAACAGCTGCGTTTAATATAAGATTTGGTGGTATTTCATGACATACTTGTACTATCCTTCTTACTAAATCATCTCTGGTATCAGGTCAAATAGACATGATCTTGAATGTAAGACCACAGAAAGAAATCCAGTGGATTCAGATCTGGCGATCTAGCAGGCCATGGAATAGGTCCGTAAGTGCCCATCCATCTGACGCCAAAATAATTATTTAGAAAATCAGTATTCATTCGTGCATTATGGGGTGGCACCGTCCTGTTGGAACACCACCCTGTTTAACTCAGCAAGTGGCAACTCATCTAAATAATCGCCTAATTCATTGCGTAACAAATTATTATACTTTTCTTGGTTTAGATTACCCTCCACAAAAAAAGGCCCTACTACTCTATCGCCTAAAATGCCACACCATACATTTACACTGAACCGATTTTGAAAATTGTGTTGCATCACAACATGGTTATTTTCAGTGCTCCAATGGCGATGATTATTTCTGTTGAATACACCATTTTTCCCAAAAGTGCATTCAACTGACCACAACACACGACGATAAAAAATTGGATATTCACGGCTGTTGTTGCAGATACTTCTTGGTGAAACATTTTAACTTCATACAGTAAATAATAAAGAATAAATTTAAAACACTTGGCTTGTTTCACTATGAGATTTAATTAAATTCTCTAACATCTGTTTCGGCTGTTATGCCATTCTCAAAGAGATCTATAAATCTAACTTAAAGACTATCGCACTTGTTCTTATATGTTGTCTGTTCTTGTGTGTAGTGGGGGTGGTACTATATTGTGTATTACGGTGTCTATAAAGGGTGTATTGGCATATTCTATCTGTGTGTTGGTGATTGATAGATTTTGTTTTTTCGCTAGTTTTATTTCTAATATTTCTAGGAGGTCCAATCTCTTGTTTTTGTGATATTGTGTATTAAGTCGCATTTATCTATATCGGGGAAGTGGTTGAGTTCTATACAGTGTTAGGCAAAGCCTGTGTTTTTCTCACTATATAAAATTGACTTTTTGTGTTCTTTAACTCTGTTTTTAATGGCTCGTCCACTTTGGCCGATATAGATAGCTTCACAGTCTTTACATTTTAATTTATAAACACCTGATTGGTCCATTTTATCTCTTTTATCTTTGTTGTTGCTAATCATTGTTCCCAAATTTGTTTTATTTACCCAGCTTATTTTGATATCTAATCCTTTTACTATTCTGTTTATTTTATTAGTGAGTTGGGGTATGTATGTAATTTTGTGCCATCTTTGTATATTTTCTGTTATTTTCGGGTATAGGTATTTGTTCTTATTATTTTGTATTTCTTTACGTTTTAACAGTTTATCTACGATTTTAGGGTCATATCCATTATTTCTTGCGATTAATTTAATTGTGTTTATTTCTGTATAAAATCTGTCTTGTTTAATGGTGTGTTTGTGGCTCTATGTATATAACTCTGGAATGTTGACATTTTTATTTTCATCGATTGTTTAGCGTTTGCGTGTAATATGTTGTCTGTAAAAGTGGGTTTTCTGTAGATTTAAAATGTAAGCTTATTATTATTTCTGTTTATTGTAACGTCTAGAAAGTTTATTTTCTGGTCTTTTTCTGTTTCTTTTGTAAATTGTATCTTGTGGTTTATAGAATTTATTACTTTTAGGAACTCCGTTAATTGCCTATCTGTACCCTTCCATGTGCAAATTACGTCGTCTACATATCTGGCCCAGAAATGGACTTGTTGAATTAATACCGTGTTTTTCTTTAATAGTTCTTCTTCGAAGTTATTCATGTATATTTCTGCTAATAGCGGGCTTAACGGGTTTCCCATCGGTAATCCTTCTATTTGTGTGTATGTTTCATTGTTGAATTTGAAGTAATTTTGGTTTAGAAATTGGTTTAGAAAAAAAAAAAAAATTGGATCTTCCCTTAGTTTATTCATGAAAACCGTGCAGAATTGAACCCTTCGTTGAGGGTCGTTTTCACCGAGAGCATGCACCTTCCGTGGTTTATAAGGAAAGAACTTGTGCTTCTTCAGAATGTACTGAACTGTAGAATGTGATACCTGCATGTAGTGAGCAATTTCTCGCGTAGACGTATTAGGGTTTTCTTCCACATAGAGCAAGACACTTAATTCTAAATTTTTATCTTGTATTACACGTGCGTTTATTTTCGGTTTTTTGAATGATCCAAAATTTCGTAAATTTCGCACGAGCCTTCCAAACTTATCGGCACTTGGACGCAGTCTGTCAGGAAAACGATTTCCATAAAGTCGCAAAGCAGCTGCAGAATTTGTTCCGCATTCAAAATATGCTTGAATCGCATCCACACATTCGCCATTATCCATTTCAATAACAAAATTTAGAAATAAATCGTTGAAAATGTTATAATGAATATGTGACTGACAGATGTCACAGCTCTCTTCGAAAATTTGGAATGCACTTTTATCGTTCAATATGACTGCTTGATTTTTAAATTTTTAAAATAAACACTGTAAATGTTGTTGTTGACCCACCGCTCACTGATAACATTGGTTTGTAATCCTTTATGGGCTATATAGTATTGAATGTAAGTGATTTTAAAAGGTACACACATTTGCTGGTAATAAAATGAAATAGAGTATTTAAAATGCATTTAAGGAATCTCTGTGTTCGGAAAAAACAGAATAAATCGAACTAAAAAAAAAACCTTCAATTTCTCGATTTTTTTTTCATACAAGGATATCGTTGTTTACAGTTTCATATTCAGAAAAAGTAATATATGTGAATAAGGAAAAAAAAAGTATAGTGAAATTTAAAAAAACAGTTTGCAGCTGTCTGTCAAAAACAAAGTTTAAAAAAAAAATTCAAAGCGGATCACGTTACAGTGTTTTTAAAACGATTTAGTTCGACGTATAATTTATTACATTCGGATAAAAAATAAAAAAGTTACAGCACGAAAGGTTTTTCATAATACACCCGGTATATATATATCAAATTAATTTCAATTCAGGTTAATTAAAATTCATTTAACTTCAGTGTTTTATTTATTTTCCTAAAAATAAATTTCCATTTCAATGGCTTTATTACGACTCTGGCGAAATATATTTCACACTCTGTCTGTTTGCATTGAAAGACGTACAAACAGACAACTTTTATCAATACCATCGCGCTATAACATTCATATATACTGTTAAGTTGATCGATTGTACATGTGTCGGCACCGATGAATCACACCCGATAGGGGATAGCGCCGGTTCCGGAGTCTACTCATCCATCACTTAGGAACCGAACACGAGAGGCCGATGACTCTTCGCCCATAGTGAAAATTTGTATTTTTAAAGGGTTTTTAATTTTATTTATATAATTGGAAAACAAACGGGTGGTGATCTATAAAATACTAAATACATTTTATTTGTTCATTTTGTAGTTCAAGTTGAGTAAAGGAGTATTAAATATTAACTAACAATACTTTCTCAAGGTTCTCTTCTGTAAAATTTGTTCGCTTTGAATGAAATACATCCTTGTAGATAGAAAACGTCCTTTATACATCGCATCTGGTTATAGGTGCATACTGGAAATATTCTTTTATTTCAGCGTATTTAGCAGTTAGATTTTTAAGCATTGTCCCCATACACAATTGCCGCAAGTTATTAAATCTGTGTTTCTATTAAAAACTACGTCTAACTTTTGCCGAAAGCTACATCCGAAGTCACTAGGAATATTTTTCAAATTATTAATAGCCACATCTAATGTGGTTAATCCATCATTTAATTTGAGATTTTGATTTTCAAAATAAGTTATTGGTTTTGGCAAATTTCCAAAGTGTTCCTAATGAAAATACAGCTGATTTTTTAAATTTGGAATTTGTATTAGTTCCTTGCACTCAGAAATACTTGGAGCATCGTCATTTAAACATGTAACGAAATTGTGTAAACTATCAAAATTCTCTGCATAAAAACTGGTAGCTTCCAAACATGTTCCCCATCTAGTTATTACTGGAGAGGGAGGGAGTGACAAAGATGGAAGTCTTTCTCTGTAAACAGCTTCTCTCAATGGTGCTTTTCTGAAAACTTTTTTATTCTGATATATTCACAGATTCTGTGGAGAGCATGTGCTACACAAGTAATATGCAGCATATTAGGATATGTTTCCTTTAATAGTCTCCCTGTTTTTAACATATATGCAGCACTACCACTGACAAATAAAAGTATTTTTTCTTTGTACCTGTCGTCCGAATGAAGCATTTGGTGCATATTTTCGTAAATTGTTTTAGCTACTGTTTCCGCATCAACTGTATTTATAACTTTTTATGCGTTATCTGGAAAAGTTGGATGTAGTACACCAGCGTTTACCACATATCGACAAAGTTAAAACAATGAAAAAAGAAACTAATTCACCGTACTTTATTTATCTTCCGATATATTAACTAATAAATAAAATAAATTATAGAAACTCCTCACGCTTCTATCTACGCCCTTGAAG
This sequence comes from Melolontha melolontha, assembly GCA_935421215.2. NCBI lineage: Eukaryota > Metazoa > Arthropoda > Insecta > Coleoptera > Scarabaeidae > Melolontha > Melolontha melolontha. Next base: position 178,895,873 of record OW285237.1, on the reverse strand, counting down.
AAAGGAATTTAAGTGTAATATTGAAGTAATTGTGACACAATTCAACGACAACAAACAGATGTGCGGTTAACCGAATGAATAGTGCTATTCAATAACTGCGTGTTGTACTTAGCGATGTTATAAGTAGAGAACGGACGCAATTTCCATAAAACGCAATCGGCAATTGGAATTGTGTATAACGTCGCTGAGTACACCCCGGCGTAATTCAATGAAGTATTTGTTTGACTTACTCGGATACCTGGTCTGGCAGCGATAACAATGGACAAGCCAGCTATTGTATTCGGAGAATATAGTGTTTTTTAAAGTGTTTTCATGAGCGTAGATAGAAGCGGGGTTTTTATAATGTATTTTATTTATTAGTTTATATTTCGTAAGATAAATAAAGTGCTGTGAGTTAGTTTCTTGTTTTCGTAGTTCTAACCGTTATTTACATCGTAATTTTTGTGATAGATCCTGTTTAATATCGTTTGATTGAATCTACTTCTCCCATATTATTTCGACGTAAGTGTGCATTGAATTTCGTTCAGTTTCAATAACTTACGCACACCTTTTTAGTTTTCATTTATTTAGATCTAGAGCATTGTTTAAGTTACTTTTTCAGACATGATATGGAAGAATGTCGAGAACGGCATTGTAAAACAATGGCGGCTTGGATTGACGGTCATACTGATTGTATGTCCATTGTCAGTGATTCCGAAATTTATTACAAAATCCGTAAAATATCGTCAAAAATTCGTCACTTAGGATCGCAAACACATCTGAACTCTGTAAAGCTTTTATGGCGGCTAATATTCCATTAAATAAACTTAGCAATCCCACTTTAATAATATTTCTTCAAAAATATACTGGTCGAAATGTTCCTAATGAATCAACTTTACGCAAATATTATGTTTCTAGGTGCTATACGAGAACAGTAGAACGCATTAGAAGCCATCTTTTAAATCAATACATATGGATAAGCGCCGACGAAACGGTGGATATGTTAGGACGCTGTGTGGTAAATGTTGTAGCTGGTGTACTACATCCAACTATTCCCTATAACTCATATGTAAAAGCAACAATTGTTATAAATAGAGTTGATGCGGAAACAGTTGCTGAAACCATTAAGTAAGGAGAATATGCAAAAAATGCTTCATTCGGACGCCACGTACAAAGAAAAAATACTTTTATTTGTCAGTGATAGTGCTCCGTATATGTTAAAAACAGGCAGACTATTGAAGAAAACATATCCTAATATGCTGCATATTACTTGTGTAGCACATGCTCTCCACAGAATCTGTGAATATATCAGAGACACTTTTCCGGAAGTTGATAGACTTGTATCAGCTTTTAAAAAAGTTTTCAGAAAAGCACCATTGAGAGTAGGTCTTTTCAGGGAAAAATATCCATCTCTGTCACTGCCTCCCACTCCAGTAATAACTAGATGGGGAACATGGCTGGAAGCTACTAGTTATTATGCTGAGAATTTCGATAGTCTAAAACATTTCTTAACACTGCTAAAGGAGGATGCTAGAAGTATTGGTGAGTACAAGGAACTCACACAAATCCCAAATTTAAAAAATCAATTGTACCATCTTCACGAACACTTTGGAAAATTGCCAAAACTAATCACTTATTTTGAAAATCGAAATCTCAAATTAAATGACGGATTAACCACATTAGATGTGGCTGTTAATAATTTGAAAAGCATTCCAAGTGACTTCGGATGTGGCCTTCGGCAAAAGTTTGAAGCAATTCTTAATAGAAATCCAGATTTAATTACATTGCAGCAATTATGTATGGAGACAATTCCACAAAATCTAACGCCTAAATATGAAAAAATAAAAGAATATTTCCAGTATGCACCTATAACCAGTTGCGATGTAGAAAGGACGTTTTCTATTTATAAGGATGTACTTAATTCAAAGAGAACAAAATTGACAGAAGAAAACCTTGAGAAAATACAATATTAATACTCCTTTACTCAACTTGAACGACAAAATGAACAAATAAAAATGTTCCAATTATAGAAATAAAATTAAAAACTTTAAAAATACAACTTTTCAACAAATACATAATTATTTCGTAATTTTATAGATCACCACCCGTTTGTTTTCCAATTATATAAATAAAATTAATTAATAAATATGTATTTCGTAATTTTAGATAGATAGATCACCACTCGTATGTTTTCCAATTTTTATAAATAAAATTAAAAACACTATAAATACAACTTTTCAACAAATAAATATGTATTTCGTAATTTTATAGATCACCACCCTTTCGTTTTCCAATTATATAAATAAAATTAAATATTTTAGAAATACAGCCTTTCGCCAGTACTGCACTGAGTGGTAAGCGTGTCCGTTCTCTAGTTATAAGACTATTTATATGATACATCGTAATTTCGGCTTGATGCGTCCGGTCTCTACTCATCACATTTATATTTTTAAGTAAAATAGTGACATAGAATCTAAAATATCTTATTGTCAATTTTATACAATATACCTACGTTGTTTGTGTAGTAGCATTTTTCTTTTCTGCGTATATCATTTCTGTCAAATGTACTTAAATTCTTAAAATCAAATGATAATAATAAGTTGTTTATTTCTGTGCTCGAACAACGCCGACATTGAAAAATAAAATATACTGTTTTGGGTGTCATAATGAGTTCATTACGAAGGCAAAGTAAAAAAAACAATATTTTATTTCGTTTTCTAGTTTTCATAACATAATTAAACAACATATTCATGTTTAATTCCAGAACCAATCTCAGTAACCTACGTAAGCAATTGGAAGAATGTAAACAATTATTAAAACATGATGAATAGAAAACTAATGTTTTTTTTTTTACTTCAACTGCTACATACGTTTGGACATTACTAAATAACACCCTATTGAAAGAAATTAAATTTAAACATTGATTGTTCGTCTTTCGAAACGAACGAAAAGTATATTTAGAACATGGTATGAACTCGAATATTTACGATAATTGTCTTTGTTTCTGTAAACATGTAGATGTTTGGCATCTCCATTACTTCTTATTAAACAAAATACATACAGATTTACATGCATTCAGCCTTACCTTAAACGCCCATGCTTCTTGCAAAAGTCAACTTTGCCTGCTATTAAGTTATTTGCTTAACGTGAAGCGTCCACGAATGTCATTTCTTATAAATTGACCTCGTGACTCATTTCATTTTCACTGATTGCTCTTTTGCAGTACGACGTAGTAGTTACGTGACGTAATTCCTCCTTTTTCGTTTCTTTAGTTCGACGTGGTTGAGTTGGATACGACAAGAAATGCAAAATAATTCTTTTATTTTCGGCGTGTCGAAGGCGAAATTACGCAAATGAACAAGCATTTGTTCTGTTTGGCACCGTGGGTAAGTGTAATGGAAAACGAAAAACTTTTCTAGGACAAAGTAAAATGTTACAACGTACAATTTGTTTGTAACACGTACATAGGTACAATTCGATTATAACGATGAGATTAAAAGAATTTAGTACTTTTTAACGGCATTCATATCTTCTCATTCTTGAACCGCATGGAATATACCAATAAACGAGTAAATGTTTATTTCTTAATTTAATAAATAAAACCTATTTTTAACTCTTCATTTTCCATGTGTAATTATTCTAAAATAAAATAATAATCGTTCTCTAATTACGAGGGGGTATTGTTAGCTGTATAGCCTATCATACAAACACGCCGTAATATTTTAATACAAAATTTTATGTATTCAACGTTATGGCCTTTAAGATTTACACATCCAGCAGACCAGACCGTTCATAAAATAAATCTAAGCTCTTTAGAAATAATTCTGTCTTGGTCTGCATACCATGACTTTATTTGTCAAAAATCTTTTTCCTTTCAAATGTTTTTTGAGTTTTGCGAATAAATAGTCTAACAGTCCTAAATCCGGGGAATAGAGCGGGTGATCAATTATCTATTTATCTATCTAATTCTTTGGGTTTGGCGCCAGTAAATTCAGGTACCTGAGCAGTGAGTGCTTCTTGTACTACTCCCAATAGATCTCTCAGTTCCACTCTGTTAGTCTTATGGTCTCGATAAGGGCGGCTATCCTTCTCAGAGGAAATTTGAGGACTTTCGTAGATTCACTAAAATGAATTAAAAATCGGGAAAAATGAGTGAAATTTAGGACGCCTCTTACGCCCAGGACATAAACACCCACGGGAATAGTCGACGGCCTACCCGCAAACCATTACGGTGTTCTTGATGGAATGAACAAACTGACCAGGACTCCTTTTAGTGGCCTCTTACGACATGGAGGATTACACCAGACTGAGTATTCGTCCGGCCCCCAGACAGGCTACTAAAAAAACAAACAACAAAACAGATATCTGAAAAGAAATACCTGACACAACACACTAAAATTATTCTTTTGCGGGGGCTACAAGTCTACTAAAAAGGAAAACATTAAGGTCCCACACACGAGGCTATTAAAAAAAAAACAGCATAGAGTACCAGTACTAGGCCAACCACTTAAAAAAAAACATGTGCCACTCAAAATCAAAATCAGGCCAAACGAAACTGAAATCCAAACGAAATCAGGCCACACTAGAATGAAATCAAACTAAACTAACGATTTGACTAACACCACTGTCTGCCAAGGATCCAACACACAAGGCACCAAACATAATGAAAGTGCGATAGCCAACCTCGCAACACTCAAAATTGAAAACTGGAATCCCGAACTGAAAAACAAAATCGCGAATCTAAAAATTAACCATCCAAAATGTTCAAAACGTGGCAGCACTCAACTCAGGCCAAAGGCTTGCTAAAAAAATCTCAAAATATCTGCACCACGACGATCTTGACTGATACCTTAAAATACTGAAACTGCAAGTACAGACCAAGCTAAATTTCTTGTTCAAACGATGAACTCGCTAAAAAAACAAAGGAAAATCCTATTGATATTCCTACTATACTGATAATGTTAAGTGTAGTTTCTGTATACAACCATACACTAAAATCTAAAGAACAAAACCACTGGGTCAAAAAGTTCAAAAATTCCAAAAACACGACAAACGGCCTACAAATGAAAAAAAAAACAAAAAACAGGCCTACACGTTGGCGCGCCAACTTTGCGATCCCTGTTCGGAGTTGCTATCCCTGTTCAACGTGAGAGTACCAGCAGCGGGTACAAGAAATAACGATGTTTCTTCAGTGCGCTACCATCAGACGACGTATGGACGCAGAAATACGATAGATTCGATTATGAAGGAACTGAATGGCTTGCCCTTTGATGTAGATGTGTTTCATTGCACGAAAACTGTACTCTTTAAGTATGGGAATGTTATGAACCTTGATATAAATTTGAGTTTCTTTTACGCTGTAAATCTTAAGTTATATGTGGTGGCTATTTATACATTTATATACTGTAGATATGGTTTGAGATTGGATGTCCTGTAATGTCTGATGTTTAAATAAATAAATAAATAAAAATGAAACACTTGAATTATGGCAACGATTTTTTTGGTAATTTTCAACATATCACCCTTCAACATTAATACAGTTGGACTAGTGGTGCTAAAGTGCCATTATATCAGTTTTATAATAGCCGGCATTGAGATCGCTCTACTTCTGCGATAATTTCCTCGCTTGTCTTTAATTTGTTTTCGGCGAAAAACAGCTTAAGTTTTGGAAATCAGTGGAAGTCTAGTGAATACGGTGGGTTGGGGTACAACCTAGAATCGTAGTTCATCCAGTTGCCACTGCGAGTCTCTCATTGGTAATGGCAACTTTTTCTGTGACCAAAAGGGCAGCATAATATGTCACGTTGATAGTTTAGTCCTTTATGAGATTCTCGATAAGAAGTATTCCCTTCAAATCCCAGAATATCGTGGTCATTACCTTACCAGGTGAAGAAAACGTCTTGACCCTTTTTGGCGGAGGACTGCCATGATGCCGTAACTGCTGAGAATGCCATTTCGATTCTGTCACATAGTAAAAGAGTCAAGTTTTATCGATCGTAGCAAAGCTACGTTAAAAATCAACTGGATTGATGTTAAAGAGCTTCAAATTACTAAAAATTAGCGCTCATTCACGTTATTGATCTACGTTAAGTGAACGCTAGGCTTTCACCCAACCTAATTCGTAATAATAAAAAATAAATTAAAACTGCTAACTTGATAACTGTCCTTTAAGGAAGCATCTGTACAGCTTGGTTAGCGAGTTCTAGTGTAGGAGTTGTGAAAAACAGGATGTAATATATACGTGTGAAGAACTGAAGGGGCTCAGACCGAAATATTTCACAAGAGATTTGGAAATAAAATCTGTTTTGATGATTTTTGTTCATTCATCTGATATAGTATTTTTGAATCGTTAGACATCTTAGTAGATTTTTTTTGAATCAGTTTTCGTATAGAACAGTTAGGTTCTCGCATATTAAGTTTGGTTGTATTTTTTTATTATGATTTAGACTTTAGTGAGTTTATTTTTAATGAATGCTTTCATTGAAGTTTTTTATAATTGTGGTTAATTTCAGCACTTGCGGACACGTAAAATGGCGTTCTATTTGCTTTTTTTAGCCGTTTCATTTAGTTCAGTCCCTCATTTTGCGTTTCGAACAGAAGGGCGCTTGTTAAATGTCATCTGTGGACATCGGATTGGTTCCAGATTATCAACGGCTTCTGGTTGTAAGGGAGAGTTGGGCAACGTTTGGGTTTCGGTTGATCTCTTCATCGACGTGGTCGGATTTAGAAGGCATCTATCGAATCGGCGAATTGAGATTGCTGTTCGGTGACTCTTCTTTGAAGTAAAGGAATTACTAGCTGGTATATTTCATCAACCACGCACCTTAATTTTTATATCGCTCACTCATATGTTAGAACTTTTCTGAAGTTTTCTTTTGTAGTTTGGTAGAACAGAAATTATCTTGAAATTATCTGAAATTATTTGTAGTTTTGTTTTGTTTTCCGACCTTTTGTTTGTTGACTGTCCTTCTTCGGGAGCATTTGTTCTTCCTTGACCTCGTTTGATACGGCTTTTTATAAGGTTGGAATTTGTTCCGCTAATGGTTGGTCATACTCGAAAGTTATTCTTCATGGTGTTGTTTTGGTTTATTTCTTCGGATAAAGTTTAACATGTTGGATTAGAATGAGATAGATGATGATTCTTTTGTTTTTTTTTTGTTTGTTTATTATAAGTTTGGTTGAACAACCAGAACCCAAACTTGAGGTGTGCCTTTCTCCGCCTTGATTCTAGCGATTCAAAGCCCAATAGGTGCAGTCGTTGTAAGTAATTATAGGAATTTTTGTCGATATTTAGCTTATAGAGTACGTAATTTATCATGTTGCGTTGAATTCTCTCAATTCGCTCAAGGTATATAACGGTATATGAGTTCCATACAAGGCAACAATATTCCAAGATTGGCCGCACCAGTGAATAGTACAACTTTATAGTAGCCATAACATTACTAAAATCCCGTGTCTGGTGGTTGATAAAACCATGCTCTATATAAGATATCTATGTGTAGGTGGTACCTCAGTTTGCAGTCCAGAGTAATTCCCAAATCCCGAACCGACTGCACTCTCTTAAGAGGAGTATTATCCAACAAGTATTGTGCTACCAAAGGCCCATTCTTCTATCTAGTAAGTGATGACTTTACATTTTGTAGTGTTAAGGGGCATGAGGTTTCTAAGACAGGAATGAAGACAAAACCTTATATCGTTTATAAATAGCAAAAATAAAATGGGACCCAAATGACTCCCCTGAGGCCCACCGGATCTAACAAGGACATCTCGAGATCTGGCGCCACCCACGACAATACTCTGAACACGGTCGGTCAAATATGATCTTAACCATGCCAAAACATTTCAAATTATGCAGTATTTTTCCAGTTTCAGTAGAAGTAAGCAACCCGATCGAACGCTTTTCTAAAGTCAGTGTATATAAAATCCACCTGATGACCCTCTTCGATGTTTTCCAAAATATACTTCCAATATGTTAAAATAAGTTTGTCTCAGTATTACGACCGCGAACGAATCCATGTTGTTCCGGGGCAATTACTTCAGAATAAGATGGAAGTATTCTATCAGCCACCAACGAATCAAGCACCTTGCCAATAATAGGCAAGTTACCGATAGGACGATAATTATGAATGTCCGATCTATCACCCGATTTATACGTTGGAACAATAAATGAAGTCTTCCATTTTGAGGAAAAAACTCCAAAATGTATTGATAAATTGTATAAAATAGACAGAGGCCATGCCAGGGAAGGGCTACAGTATTTTAGAAAATATGCTGGTACACAATCAGGGCTCAAAGATACCAAAGGAGTAAGAAAACTCAACTTTTCAAATACAAGGTACGAACACAGAAGATTAAATAATTATATCATTGAACTGTCACAGCCACGTCAAATCACCCTTGTATGTTGTCTTATCCAAAGTCTACCTTCACGTCCTTGATTGACGAAACCATGTCATCTCCGACCAATACTTACAAACTTGGAAATAACAAGTGCAAAAAAGCAAATTTACTTGCGCTTAAATGCAATTAGTATAATTAAAATGCGCTTTATGTTTGTCCAGTGTATGCAGTATTGATCTCCAACAAGAACAAATAAAAATTAATTGCAGAGCGCCATTTTAATATCCTTATTATTTACTGTGTAAACGTATTAAGTATACTTGTTTACAAGTCTTCAGATCTCGTACGTTTTACTTACGGAGTGTCGATTATGATGTGAATAAATTAACATACAAGTTAGCTGTAACATTTTCACTTTCTTCGGAATCCCGTGACTGTCGAGAACGAGTACTCAGTCACTCGTTCACTTTTCCTTTCTTATTTCAACGGTCGGCTTTAACGAGGACAACAATAACAACAGCAACAAGAACAAAAAGAAAAAAAAGAAAAAGGTATAGGTGTATTATTTATATATGAAAAATGTGATCCGCCTGGATGTATCAGTTATAAACGATGATTTAACCTTGACATGAAAACCTGCTCGTCCGTCCTTTTCTAGGCCATTTTTTCATTTCTCTCTTAGCGATGTCTGCTGGCCATCAACTCTTTGCTGTGCTTACACACACACACGACTATTTTATCGATTATTCGCTACGTGTTATGACTTAATGGGTAGACAAAAGAAGAAAATGGAAAAACTATTCATTTCGTTTCGACGTATTTATGTGCATATATGGAAAATGACAGGATCACAGCGATTTGTATGTATATGGATTTTGACTGAAATCACCAGATGAGAAATGATATCAGCGTGTGTCACCGTATACATATTTTGAGTCATATTATTGTAAGACTTCACGTACGCAATACCTCAATATTTATGATGTAATTCAATATTAAACATCGCGATTTACGCTTAATTTGTTATGTAACAATTAGCATGGTTTATTAAGGATATTTTTCCTGTTTATGTTATTGCTTTATTTGTAGAATATACATGCGCCGAAGATCAAGTTGAACTGGTTTTTATTTAAGTGTGCCACAAGCAATATACGTAAATTAAATAACATCTGTTGGGAATTTGGCAACACCATTGGCGTTCAATTTTGCTAAAGTCAATCAAAACCTCTTCTACACGTATTATCTACCATTTCTTCAAACTATTAAAAGTTGTTTGAAAGGAATACAGTCGTTCTCACATTGACTATTTCGCCTAGTGACCTAACGCCAATTTGGGGCTTGGGGCTCAATTTTGCCGCACTGCATAGTGCGCGGGTTACAATTTGGTGCACCGTGTCCGGGCACGAAATATTGGGCCCTTATTTCGTCGAAGATGATGCACAGAACTCGCTAACAGTAAATCGGGAACCCTACAGAGACATTATTATTATTGGCCCATTTGTGCGGAATTTGCACACTTTTTGCCGCGCAAGAAACCTACCACTGCGACGACAGTGGATACAGCAATACGGAGCTACAGCCCACACGGCGAGGGAGTCACGTACTCTTCTGCAACAACACTTTGGAGATCGCCTACATATGGGGGATGCTGAAAAAATACCTTTTCCGAACAGATGACACACCTGGAAATGTTCCCGAATTACGGGAGAAGATACAGTCCTTTTGTGTCCTTGCAACAGCCTGTGTTCAACAACATGTTCAACAATCTAAAGAACCGTTACAGTGGCGGCGCGTGAGTTATGAATGAGGGTGGGCACAAAAAAAAACTTACCTTTTTTTTGTACATAAAATCCATTCTCCTATTTTTCATGCTGGAAAAGACGTCTATGACTTTGTTGTCAAAATCCGGAATAGACTGGATGAACTTATTTTCTATTGATAGGACCGCCAATGCGTTCAGTCGATCTTCTGACATTGTGTTTCTCAGAAAAGTTTTAATGCGTTCGAGGGTGGAAAAACATCGTTCGCATTCTGCTGTCGACATGGGCGTTGTACAAATAATATCCAACAGTTTGTATGTTTCCGTGAAAACCTTTTTTAGGTTGTTGTCTGTTATGAACACTAAAAGTGGAAAAACACCACCTACGTTACACATGTCATCGCGCTCATAAATTACTGAAACTTCTCTTTTGAATTTTACACTGTCCAACATAGGATAAGATTTCTCGGTTTCAACAAAAATTTTTTGTGGAAATGAATGACTATAAGTTTTCAAATTATAGAATCATATAATTTTGCTGCACTTAAGTGATCTCCAAAATCAAAACGATTGTTAATTTGGGTTAAAATAGTGTCACATATTTCCTTTGCAATAACACCTCTGTTATCTCCAGCTGTCGTTTTTTTGTCTTTTCCTTGCAGATTCTTCATTATTGCGTTCTTGATTGTCATTGTCAGTTGAGTTTCTTAAATTTCTAATGTGAATAATTTGCTGTTGGAAATGTTTACCTTATACAGTTGAGCACTGTCAATCCCCCGCGCATTTGAGTCTGATTAAATCATATTTCAACATGTGGCATGATGAAATGAAATATTTTCAACCAGTAGAGAAATCCCGGGCAATTCAAACGTTTCAATAAACCACTTGCTTCACTAATAGTAACTGAATCCATCCCATCTTCGTCAATAATTTTGTCTAAACATTCTTTGAAGGAATCCCGGTGTTCAAATAATGTGTTCACAGTTCGACTTTTGAAAATCTGTCGTGTAGGAGCAGCGCGTGGTAATCTACATTTGACTATTTCATCAAAAATTACCGTTGATTTTGGCGATTGAGAAAAATAAACTTGAAAATGACTGCAAATTTGCAAAGAAAATTTTTACATGTTTATTGCACTGTGTGCCATTCGTTGAATAATTTAATTTTGATGCGCATAACAGTGAATACAATGTGTTCTTTTGATAATAGCTTGGACACCATTTGTCTTACCACTCATCACGAACGCCCCATCGTAACTTTGAGCGATTAGTTTATTCTTGTCAGACCCAGAACGAAAATTTAAAATAGTTTGCAATTCATTCAGCAATGTTTTTGCTAATACATCAGCATTATGTCCACCCGGCTTAAAAAAGACCAAAAGCGTTCAAAAATTTATCCATTTAACCACGTATCGAATAATAACAACCATTTGCTGATTATTAGCGGTGTCTGTAGTTTCATCGGCCACGAAAGCAATGAAATTTGCATATTTAATTTCTTTTATTATTTACTGCTTGTAAATTTGCCACATTGCATCTAGCAATTCGTTCTGAATAGTTTTTGAGGAGCCTTTTAACACTTGTGAACCTTTCATATGTATTGTAAGCACAGCGTCTAATTCAGCTGCAAAGTTGATTAAGCCTAGATAAATACCTGGATTTTCCGACGTCAATGTCTCATCATGGCCTCGTAACGCCGTTGTCGTTGTACTTAATTTTATGTCGCAAATAAGCACTGTCTAACTGTTCACGTATGTCCACTTTGCCTAGAATACTAAAATCCACGCATGCATTCATGTGAAAAACGGAATTTTCGTAGTTCTTTGCCGTTTCTGCGATATGCTTTAAACCCTTTGAACCCTTGTTTATTCTACGCACTAACCTCTTTTTTAAAAATTAAGCAGATAAAACAAAATAGGTTATTTGTTAGTGAACATCCTCAAATCCATTCATTCATATTTTTCATATATATTTTTATTGAATACTCTATTGTAAGTTCGAGTTTTACTTTAACTTCCATCATAATAAATAATAAACACGTGCAGTAAGCGCCGAAAACATTACTATCACATTAAACGCAAGACGTTAACTGGAGTCGAGCGAGTCTGTGCCCCAAAACGACATATAAAAACATATGGCGAAGATAAGCGGTACCAGCCGATCCATATTCGGAATAGGTAAATCTGAAATCGTGCCCCAGAACATAGTTTTGAGCGTTTATGCGTTAGTGTCTGTGGTGCGGAAGGAAACTTTGATACCATCGTTAAAAAAATACGTAAAAATAATAAAATACAATAATGTACTGAATTACATGGGAATTTCTTTCTGTGTTTATCTTGATGGTTGGGTGGGCACGTGCCCTTGTGCCCTTTAATACCAGCCGCCACTGTACCGTTATGAACAATGCATGATAAGTGAAGGTGCACATTTTGACACATGCTGTACCGACGCATTTAGATATGTGCTGTCGTTGTTAATTATTACATGTTATAATTACATATTGATTTTGTGAATACGTTTGTAATTTCAGTTACCTTTGTTTTGCCGCATACTGTACAAGCAACAAAATGCAAATATATGGAAATTGAAGCCAGTCTGAAGAGTACCTTCAAAGAGACCTTCAAGGTACAGAAGAATGGTGGAGAGATATTGACCTTTAAATATGTTGAAAATTGTGTGTATTTAGAAGTGTTGATAGACAACAAATGTAGCGAGGCTACAGAGATATACTTAAGACTTGCAAAGGGTAATAGATGTGCAGGAGCGGCAAATAAAATACTTAAATCAAGATGTCTCAAAAATCACTAAAATAGGATTACATAAATCGGAATTGAAACCAACTCTGACATACGGATGCGAATTGTGGGTAATGACTAACAAAGTACAGGAAAAACTGGAGGTCTGGGAGAGAAGAATACTAAGGATTTTTGGAGGAAAAACAATGGAAGAAGGATGGGAGAAGCGAACAAATGAAGAAATTTACAATTTATATAGATAAGCTCCCGTAACGCAATTTATAAAAATGCTCCCACTCCAGCAGCTCGGCCATCTTGAAAAATTAGAAGAGAGGTTAATAAAAGATACAGGATGGAAGGTACCTGATAGAAAGAGAACGAGGAGTAGATCGAGAAGAAAATGGAGGGATGCTGTTACAGAGGAAGTGGAAAGGAAGGGACTCAGGAATTGGAGATTGCTGACAAAGGATAAATGGAGTAACATTACTAAGCAATTAGGTCTAGAAGGCCTGCAAAAGCTTTACATATATATAAGGGCATTGTACTGATTGACTTTAAAACTCGCAATACCACTGTCGATGGCATATTTGCATAAATTGAGAAACAATATTCGTAAAAAATGTCGAGGAAAATTGTCAAAAAGTGTTGACAATGCGCCCTTTCATACTGCTGCAATTCGCGAATATGGCTTTCAAGAAATTTAGCATACATCTTATAGTTTATTTTCCTATTTAAAAAAAGATTTTAAAGGACGTCATTTTCATGACGATATTGAGTTGCAAACATAATAAATATTGATAAAACTTTTAAAATTTTATATTTTCTGTCAGTCCGAGAATATATGGCGCTTACCCAGCATATGTAGTTTTACATTAGTAATTTCCTCTTTCTCACTATATAATCTACGCATGTATTCATTTCCATTCACTCTCTGTACAAGAATAAACTTATTGTAATTGTTTAAATAATTTATTTCGATCAATAAAGCTCGCCTTTACCTTCGATACAGTGTTTGGCACAGTCAATTAATTTCTTGAACGGGTTTTTTATGTCGGTTTTTTTGGGATACTGTTGGGGAGTCGTGGTCGCTGCCGCTCTAATGCTTTTAATGGTGTCGTATTGCTTTCTTTTCATCGGTAAATAAAGTCGGGAACGCTAAGAAAAGTTACGGTGAATACAGCGAACTCAAGTTCTTGTGGGTGGTTTCAATAAGGTTCTTGCGGTACTTAATGTGATAGATACATCGCGAATTCAATTTGTCACGAAGGCCCAAATGCTCGGTCAAAATGTTAGAGATATAATTGATTTTGGAATTCTCAGTATCTTCGATCTGTATAAAGGACGTTTTCTGATTTTTTAAGATTAAATCGCATGTTGTTTTCCCTCATTCTACTCTGGCGACTAGTTTGAAATCGCTTAAAATTAAACACTCGTATAGTTGAGTAGACGATAAGGGCTCAATGTATATTTCTTGAAGAATTTAGTGCGACACATGATCTGGTTGAAGATGAAACATTAATATCGGATAACACAAATTATGTCGATCGCAACTAGGATAAGGATGAGGGAATCACAAAACTAAAGACTCTATTTTCACGCTTCCTTGAGTTTCCGAATTAATTTTAATTCTACTCAACAAAAACAGCAAATTTGAGAAGTAAATAAATTACTGAACATGTCACTAATATATCATATTATGGTAAAATATAACAGTGATGAATTTACAATATTACAATTAGTTTTTAGACGACAATTAAAACAATGACACATATACCTAACTACGTGCATACAAATAAAAATAATTAAAGTAATTGTAAAAATTAGTTGTAATATTGTAAATGTGTACAACCAAAACAAGCAATAATTATTCAGGAACCAACAAATATTTTTCGAGAGTCAGTGAATCTTAATAAGTCTTTCAAATTGAGCGCCTTATTTTAAAAATAAATGAAATATAGATGGCGCACCGAATTCGTCTGGGTTAAAGTCACTATATCTAATAAAGTACCGCAATTGGTAAGGACCATGAGTAAGAGAGAGAAAGATATATATTGGAAACAAAATGGCCGTTTGACTGCTGTCATATTATTACTGTAAAAACACGAAATCGCTCGTTGGTCGCTTATTTATATTGTGTTTGGTGTTATACATAGTAAGAAACGTTTGTATTTGTTGTGACAATGACTGGCTGCTGTGTTGCACGATGCAAAAGCAGAAGCGAAAATGGATATCGTCTGTTCCGATTGCCAAGTGGTATGTAATTATAAATGCAATGTATTTCATATATATGTTCATACTTTGTCTAATTGTTATTATATTATCTTATTTGTTTTGACAATAAGGCAAACGTAACACACAACGGAAAGAATTATGGATGAAATGTATTGGACAAAGTGACTTAAGCCCAATGTCTATGATCTGTGAGGTAAGTGCTCAGTAACCTAATATATCATTTAATTTGATTAGAAAACATTTAGATTCATTTTTCGGAAAAACAATTCGAACAAAAACGGATGGATAATCGAAAACTGTTACGTCCCGATGCAGTTCCAGATTTATTAACAGAAAATGAACGTTCATCTAATTCCACCGATGAGACAATAATAATGGAAGCAAGTTCATTTGGTGAAACTTCAGGCCGGAAAAGGAAACATATAAATGAAGAACTTGCAGAAGATGTCTCCAGCAATATTACATTAGATGAATTATGTCATGGTATGAATTTGAAATACTTTATTTACCTGTTTAAGTTATATTGCATATTGTAAAACTAATGTTTATCGGTCTGTTTATTAAGTTATTACATTATACATTGTGGATTGTTAGATGAGAAAAATCATGAAGATGAGGCGATGGTATTAGGTGATCCAGATCCAGAAATGATCGTACTCCTTGTGATAAAAATAGTAGAAGCATTGCTATGAGATCCGCTGTCAAAAAATAAATATAAGCTTGCCATAATACATATTTCGTTTTATTTACAAAAAAAATGCATGTATAGTTACTAAAACAAATTTAAACAATAAATAATATTGAAAATCGTCATAATATGTGTCAATTCCATAAAGTCACTAAAACAGGACATTTAAAAATCGCGCTACTCACTACATTTCAGTTGGTATTGGAATCAATATGGCGTCCTAATTGCGGTACTTTGTTAGATATAGTGACTTTAGTCTGGGTATTTTGACTTTTACGAAGTGTGATGTATGACATTTATAAAAATGCCTTCTTACACGATACAACAACGCGTTCAAATTGTTGAATTATTTTATGAAAATCAACGTTCTGTGAAAAATGTGAAAATTACGTGAATTTTATGGTTTACATGATCGTCAATTTCAAGAGATCGGTTCGGTGGAAGATCAAAAAAGATAAAGATAGTCTAGTGGTCGTTCACAAGAGCATATTGATTTAATTCGTGAAAGTGTTTCTGAAGCATCTGAAACGTCCATTAGTCGACGTTCACAACAAATCTGACTCAGTGAATCAACAACATGGCGTATTTTTCGAAAGGATTTAGCTTTAAAGGCATATAAGGTTGAAACAACATAGGAACTAAAGCCATTGGACCATGCAAAACGTGGTGCATTTGTCAGTTGTATTAAAGAACAACCAGATGATTTCTCACAAAAAATCATCTTTTCTGATGAAGCACATTTTGAAATTGGTGGTTTTGTTAACAAACAAAATTGTCGAATTTGGGTTGAGGAAAATCCACGAGTGATTCATGAAAGGCCTTTACATCTTCAACGAGTCATATTTCTTTCAAATTGTTGCTGGCGATGCTGTAACAGTGAATGGTGTTTGATATCGTGAGATGTTAACTGAATTTTTGTAGCCTGAACTGAATGATATTGATATAGAGGATACATAGTTTTAACAGGACGGTGCAACACCTTAAGACATAAATTTCCTGGAAGAATTATTTCAAGAAATGGTGATGTTAATTGGCCACCAAGATCAGGTGATCTAACAACGTTGGACTATTTTCTTTGGGGCTACGTAAAATGCCAGGTCTATAAAAACAAACCACAATCGATTCCTGAACTAAATGATGAAATTATTTGTGTCAAGCGTGAACAGCTGTGAAGCAGCATGAGGTGGTCACTTGTCAAATATCATTTTTCGCGTATAAATGTTACAACTGCTACTACAATTACCAATAAAAGTTTTTGAAAATCAATACAAATTATGGGTTTTATTTATTAAAAAAAAAGCCGTTCAAGTTGAAAGACCCTTTACTTACAAATTGAAGTGAATATTTAAAACAAAACTGAGTTTTCATCATTTAAATTAATGTTTCAAGATTTTGCTACATTTCGTTATTAGAGTCGTATGTTAAACTAATGTAAACAAGGAAAAAATTGTCCCCCAAAAAATTGTGCAGCACAATAAAAACAAGTAAATAAAATACAATTCATTCGTTTTCGATATCGTTTTTGTCTCCATTTTTTCGTTAGTTAGATATTTTAATAAATGTTCTGTAGCCTTGCTCCAAATGCGTTCAACTTGAAGAATTAGTACGTTTGTTAAACGAAGGTTTAACCCAACAAGAAGTTGCTAACCGGTTACAGGTTTCTCAAATTCAGGTTAGTAGAGCGTGGAATCGATACAGAACTTATAGGCTCAAGATCGTCTGATAGGTCTTACTGCACGAAGAAATCCTACCTTCACAGCATCTCGAATTAATAGCTTATTCAGGCCAGCCACAGGCATAATAATTTGTGTTCAAACACTAAGGAATAGATTGCATAGTCGCAATCTGATGACAAGAGGAGACACTAATTACCCACGATTAAGCAGAGACCATCGAAGGTAAAGAAATCGTTGGGATATTGAACATGGCAACTGAAATCTGCATAGATGGAGATCCTGTCTTTTCACTGATGAGTCCAGATCAGAGAGGTTCATTCAAGTAACATCGCACGGGCGATATATATATATATATATTTTTTGTTAGTCGCCGTCGGACAATGTTGAGCGCGATTTGAGCAACACAGCCTTTGTACTTGCATTTAATGCATCTGCACCTGGATAACATCTACGAATAGTTTCTGCCACCAGATGTAAAGCATGGATTTTACACGTAAGATGGAATAAGTTTCTTAGAGAGCAACTTACAGAGAGCATGTTAGCAGCACCACCACTCAAACACATTAACAGTTAGTTTGCTGAAAGTTCAAACTTTTCCAATGCATTTAACACTAACCCTGAAATTATTTCGGCAGTACATTGTATTCTTCTGCAAGGTAGTAAAATTGAAGGTGACGATTGATGTGGTTCTATTGTACGTACCATAACATTAATTTTTTTTACAATGTGTTGTTTCGTCCACTGATAACCACAGTTCTTTATTTTTCAATTCAGATTTACTCACATGTTCAATACGTTCACAAAGGGGTTATAGACAATTTAGTAATATTTTCCGGCTAAATAACGTACATTTGCCGCAGTGGTTTCAAAATGAACGAAATGATTCGTTATCTACTAACTTAAACGGTACATTACACAATATAAAGTCTGTACATAAATGAAACAAAAATGCAAAAAGTCTTAAATAATGCAAAAATATATTTTAACCTTTTTTTGCATCATTAATAAGATTTGTTGGGATTTTTTTTGAGGTCTGGAATCCACAACGATAAAAGTTGTGGATTCCAGACCTCGGCTTTACATCTTCTTGTCACGACTCTTATTTGCTTAAAGACTCAAACACATGAAGTATTTTTTTTGTCCCATCGGGGCATTTTGTAATAAATTAGTATAAGGATTGTTTACAGAACCATCATGATATGCTAAAGCATTCCTAATTTTCTTGATACAAAAAAAAAACTCTTAGGACGTCGGGAACTATTTAATTTAAATTCGTAGAGTTATAAACTAGTTCTTACTACGTCAATATGTAAATTAGCAAAGACAAACTACCGACTAATTTTTCTGGGTTTTGGAACAGGTTGTAGAACTACTACGATAATATCTATCTTGGACTACTGATATTAGTTTATTAAAAAAAATAACAAGAGTAAACATCAAAGTCACTACAAAAAAACCCTTCCTCCAATACAAACAGTTACGTAATAAGAGTTAAGACTGATGAAGGCTTGCAAAATTTGCATTAGCATTATAATTTTAAATCTATTATGTGATAACTAGGTGTCAAAGCATTTAAATTATTTTCATGACGCAAATAAATAAAATATATATTCAGAATGGTTTAATTATAATTGTCGTGTTAATTTTATATAATTTACCTTGTAAAGAAATTAACAGGTTTGTAGAAAAGGTTGAATCAATTTTCAATAATTGATAGGCATTGGTTTATTTGTATATCTTCTAAATTGCTGTGTGAATCACAAACATTATCGTATAATATTGCAGAAACGATTAAATTTAATGGTAATAAATAGAATTTGAAGTAATAAATATTCGCAAGTTCGCAAGCGTATGGCCGTTCAACACGTCCGAAAGTGGTGCAGGGCGTTTAGTACCGGTCGGAAGGAAGTCCACGATGAAGAACGGAGTGGAAGACCATCAGTTTCGGAGGCTGTTATCGAGATGGTCCAACGCGAAGTGCTTCAAAACAAGAGGATCACCATGCGTGAGCAAGGAGCGACGATGAAGCCAAAGAAGGCGTGAAACGCTCCCTCAACGGGTTAGCGGCGATCTACGACATTGGGATACAAAAATGCGTAGAAAAAGATTGCGATTATGTAGAAAAATAGAGCAAAGTTTCTTCTTTCCAACAATGTAAATTTCTATGAGAATAAAAAATGTTGTCCATTTGTAAAATTTAGGGGAACCTTATTTCTGAATCCATTGGCCTGTTGTGCTCCTTTTCCAAGTTTTTAAAGAGCTCGCCAGTCTACTAAAAGACCTTTCAACCGTAGACACTGTTACTGAAATCGTACAAAAAATTCTAATTGCAGGACAGGTTTAAAAAAATTGTTTGAAGGCTTTTCTGCCATATATGGAGTTGAGAAGCTTCATCGGGTCCTTTTCTGATTGAAAGACTGTACTGTAGACGTTCCTCATGTGCACAATTTCTTCAACTAAGCTGTCTGAATCTGCTAAGTCCGAAGGATACTTTGAGACAAGATTGGTAGTTTTAACTTTCGGTTCATCATTTTCTAGGTCCATGAAACTTAAAACTGGTGAAAACAGATCGCAAATCTTGTTTTCAAATCTGCTATGACATAATCCAAAACAGGAAGAGCAACAGAAGATATAAATTCATTCATGCTTCTAACCCTAGCTGAAGTTGTTCAGGCGTGTTTTCATCTGCATTGGGTTTTCTTTTGACAGCAAAGTCTGGCGAAATGCCAAAGACCTCGGCAACTATTTTCGCTTCATTCAAAATAGTTTCCCATGAATCTTGTAGTACCTGCATTCCATTAAATAAATCTTTATGTCTCTACGTTGAAGGAAATTCCTGTATGTCGTTTTTGTGATCAGTAGAGGATAAGATCTTGTGTAAAAATGATGACATCAAGAGGCCTTTGAAAGATCCAGAGTACTTCTTGAGTCCCAAAAACAGTATTTCTTGTTGATGGCGTTAACGTTGGTACGTTATCCTCCAGGAGCAGGTCTAAAACTTTGAGGAGTTGACATGTGGACTGTGACTAATAAGCGATGCGATGCGTCTTATTTTTAGAGCAAAAAGGAAGAGGGAAACGGATAGACAAAAAATAGTCAAAACGGGAGGGGAGGTTGGGAAAATGCAGGGGGTGCTCGGCGAGCCTTACTGCGATAATACGCACACAAGTTCACACAACACACGCGATGACAATAACTACAGCACCAATTTTATTAAACGTTTGTGATAAACGGTATATCAGAAATATATGTTTTCGATTTTAAGATATAATTAGTAGAGTGGACCAATTCGGAGCGAAAGCAGAGGCGTAACTAACGAATTGTTCCCGCATGCGAAACATTATTAATAACTAGAGATATACTTTCACGAACGGTGCTGTTATTATGTTATTAAGTAATATAATAAGTTATTATATTACTTAATACTAACTATTTGTATTATATTTTGTTTATTTTAGTTCCAATTTACAGTCGTGTATTGTGCATTCTATAGAACAGGAAAGTGTTTTATATTTATATGAATATGAATATACCCTATATTTCTCTCAACACTGCTTTATAGAAATTATGGGTCAACAAATTTTTGCTGTTCCCTTGTTTTGATTTATTATAATTCCTACCTTTATCCGTCGTCTAAAGTTTAATATATAATTTCTATAAAGCAGTGTTGAGAGAAATATAGGTGATATTCATATTCATATAAATATAAAACACTTTCCTGTTCTATAGAATGCACAATACACAATACACGACTGTAAATTGGAACTAAAATAAACAAAATACAATACAAATATATAGTATTAAGTAATATAGTAACTTATTATTAGAGAACGGACACGCTTATCACCCAGTGCAGTACTGCCGAAAGGCTGTATTTCTAAAATATTTAATTTTATTTATATAATTGGAAAACGAACGGGTGGTGATCTATAAAATTACGAAATACATATTTATTTGTTGAAAAGTTGTATTTATAAAGTTTTTAAATTTATTTATATAATTGGAAAACAAACGGGTGGTGATCTATAAAATTACGAAATACATATGTATTTGTTGAAAAGTTGTATTTTTTAAGTTTTTAATTTTATTTCTATAATTGGAACATTTTTATTTGTTCATTTTGTCGTTCAAGTTGAGTGAAGGAGTATTAATATTGACTAGCAATAGCTTCTCAAGGTTTTCTTCTGTCAATTTTGTTCTCTTTGAATTAAGTACATCCTTATAAATAGAAAACGTCCTTTCTACATCGCAACTGGTTATAGGTGCATACTGGAAATATTCTTTTATTTCTTCATATTTAGCCGTTAGATTTTGTGGAATTGTCTCCATACATAATTGTTGCAATGTAATTAAATCTGGATTTCTATTAAGAATTGCTTCAAACTTTTGCCGAAGGCCACATCCGAAGTCACTTGGAATACTTTTCAAATTATTAACAGCCACATCTAATGTGGTTAATCCGTCATTTAATTTGAGATTTCGATTTTCAAAATAAGTGATAGTTTTGGCAATTTTCCAAAGTGTTCGTGAAGAAAGTACAACTGATTTTTTAAATTTGAGATTTGTGTGAGCTCCTTGCACTCACCAATACTTCTAGCATCCTCCTTTAGCAGTGTTACGAAATGTTTTAGACTATCGAAATTCTCATCATAATAACTAGTAGCTCCAGCCATGTTCCCCATCTAGTTATTACTGGAGTGAGAGGCAGTGACAGAGATGGAAATTTTTCCCTGAAAAGAGCTACTCTCAATGGTGCTTTTCTGAAAACTTTTTTAAAAGCTGATACAAGTCTATCAACTTCCGGAAAAGTGTCTCTGATATATTCACAGATTCTGTGGAGAGCATATGCTACGCAAGTAATATGCAGCATATTAGGATATGTTTTCTTCAATAGTCTGCCTGTTTTTAACATATACGCAGCACTATCACTGACAAATAAAAGTATTTTTTCTTTGTACGTGGCGTCCGAATGAAGCATTTTTTGCATATTCTCCTTAATGGTTTCAGCAACTGTTTCCGCATCAACTCTATTTATAACACTTGTTGTTATTACATATGAGTTATAGGGAATAGTTGGATGTAGTACATCAGCTACAACATTTACCACACAGCGTCCTAACATATCCACCGTTTCGTCGGCGCTTATCCATATGTATTGATTTAAAAGATGGTTTTTAATGGGTTCTCTACTGTTCTCGTATAGCACCTAGAAACATAATATTTGCGTAAAGTTGATTCATCAGGAACATTTCGACCAGTATATTTTTTCAGAAATATTTTTAAAGTGGGATTGCTAAGTTTATTTAATGGAATATTAGCCGCCATAAAAGTTTTACAGAGTTCAGATGTGTTTGCGATCCTAAGTGACGAATTTTTGACGATATTTTACGGATTTTGTAATAAATTTCGGAAGCACGGACAATGGACATATAATCAGTATGACCGTCAATCCAACTCGCCATTGTTTTACAATGCCGTTCTCGACATTCTTCCATATCATGTCTGAAAAAGTAACTTAAACAATGCTCTAGATCTAAATCAATGAAAATTAAAAATGTGTGGTTATTGAAACTGAACGAAATTCAATGCACACTCTTACGTCGAAATAATTGGTAGAAATAGATTCAATCAAACGATATTAAACAGGATCTATCACAAAAATTACGATGTAATTAACAGTTAAAACTATGAAAACAAGAAACTTACTCACAGCACTTTATTTATCTTACGAAATATAAACTAATAAATAATACATTATAAAAACCCCGCTTCTATCTACGCTCATGAAAACACTTTAAAAAGCACTATATTCTCGGAATACAATAGCTGCCTTGTCCATTGTTATCGCGGCGAGACCAGGTGTCCGAGTAAGTCAAACAAATACTTTATTGAATTACGCCGGGATGTACTGAGCGACGTTATACACAATTCCAATTGCCGATTGCGTTTTATGGAAATTGCGTCCGTTCTCTACTTATTATATTACTTAATAACAGCACCGTTCGTGATAGTATATCTCTAGATATTAATAATGTTTCGCATGCGGGAACCAATTCGTTAGTCACGCCTCTGCTTTCGCTCCGAATTGGTCCACTCTAATAATTAGTTGCAGAATCTTCTAAAATTTAATTCGATAAAAAAATATTCAAAATATTTTTTTTCGAGTTTGTATTACATTATAATAACAAAAAAATTAAATTGCGTGGGGCTGGGTCCGGGGCCTGGACCCAGGAGTCCACTCAGCCCCACCCTTATGGGAGCCACAAGTCCAATTACCTCAAGACATATTTCTAATATAGGAAATATCGATAATATGAAGCCTAAATCACCCTCATCTCGCCTCCCCTTTTCTTAATAGCAAATTTGTACCTTACAAAGCATTTTTAGAGTGAATTAGATTGTAAGTCTAATAACAACAATGCTATTCAAAAAAATAGGTTATTTAGGCAATAAATAAAGTTTTTTTTTAACTTTTCTAGTTAGTTATCTGTTTCTGCCTTATATACTCTAGTACTGCCTATATTTACTCTTTTTTGTCGTTTATCGCTTTCGATCTTATTGTTTTAATCGTCCTCTTATCATTCAACGTTTCAGATACCCTAATTTAGTTACTAAGTTATCTTATCGTCGTTACAAATTTTGTATTTCTTATTTGGCCCCAACTAGCCATTATTTACGTAATATTATTTCTCTTAATTTTTAATATTTCTATTTCCCACATTTATAAATATTGTAGTACATTTTTTGTTATACCCCTACGCTGGTCGCAATGCAGTTTTATACATTCTGTTTTTTTTTAACTGTGAAATATATCTTTCAATCTTAAAAAAACTATCAAAACTTCCTAAACATTTATTGCTTTTAGCCAGTCTCCATTGTATTTCACATTCTCCTAGGTAGCTGTCTTTAATCTTTACACTTAAGAGTAAGTGTCCCTCGTGGACAGTGATCTAAGAGAGGAAGACTATAATCTCGATACCATCAAAAAGCAGTTCAAAATCATGAGAATCAATATCCGGTGGTGTACAGCAATATTAGAGTGAAACTATAAGCGTGATTTTGTACATTTGCAGTCTTATGACTACAAAAAGATTGTTTTGCTAAAACTTGGCAGGTAAAAACAGGAGATGCCTGCTGAAAGACAGTAAAGGTCATTGATTAAAAGAGACAATAATTCCAGAAATTCCCGTAATGTGAAAAAAACACAATAAATTGCTCTTACAACTTGTTCACTACTATCCCCTTCAGTGTACTCTCTTTCCGCATGAATACATCAATCCCAGTGACTTGTCCATGACTGCAAGCAATACTAGAAACCTTCGCTTGTTAACGTGTTCAACACTGTATGAGACTCAGTCTGGATCTCTTCAATCGTCTCAAAACGGCAATCGTCTCAAAACGGCGCCCCTTGAGCTTCGGAAACAGGAAGAAGTCACAAGGCGCAAGATCTGGGGAGTAAGGAGTGTGGGGTAGTACTGTAGTTTTGGTTGAGGCTTGAAACTGACGCGCAACAAGTGACGTGTGGGTTGGTGCATTGTCGTGGTGTAGGATCCACGAATTGTTGCGCCACTTGCGTCGAATGTTTCTTCTTAGTCGCCGAAGAACATCGCAATAATTATCCAATAACTGTTGCACCTAGTGAGAGAAATTTTTTGTTCGCAATGCCATCAGCGTTAAAGAACCCAATGAACAGCGTTAAAGAACCATGAACTTGACGTTGCTTCGAACTTGCTGTGCTTTCTAGTAATGATTCTGGTACTGAAGTTCGCATCTTTCTCGGCAGTTTCTTTCAACTCTGTGCACACATGAAGAGCACGGTGCCATTGTTGTTAATGCATGTCTTGATTTTCATCTTCGGCATAGTGGCCTGCACTAGTCGCGATTCTTCCTCCCTCATTTACTGACTGATCCGTTTCTTCCCCCTTCCTCAGTGCCCTGCAGCTTTACCTTATAAATCGCCAAACGCTGTGCTTTTTTGTCGAAGGTGAGCACTTCTCTCTTCTTTGTCGAAGGTGAGCTTGAATCGTCATGACTAATCGTGAATTGTTTTTTTTTTCTTGGTATCGAGTTCTGTAGACAACATACCAAGCGGTAACCGAACACACAAAAAGATTGCAGTCTGCGCGTGTTGTTTTTTTATGGGCTTTCATTCCCTGACATCGTCTTAAAGGGAGCTCCAAGCTTCCGCAATCCACGTTTGAGTTCCTTTGGCTTCTAACTAAAATATATTTCAATATGCGATGCTCTTCATAAAAACAATGACAATAACTAGTTTTAAAACGAAAAGTGTGTCTTTTACACTATCATTGAACACAAAAGATCGTGAAGTTTAAAATTTAAGAAAACTCTCTGACGGTTGATCTACACCAAAAGAAGGTCGGGTTTTGCGTTGCATGGGAAACTATTAATTCAGTACTATGAGCATCTCGATTGCCTAAAAGTGGCATTTGATGAAAAACCAGAACTTAGCGAGGTCTTCTATCACGATAATGCGCGACCCCAACCTTGGCAGATGCGACAAAAACTGGTTCAATTTGTTTGGGATGCTTTCTCTCCCTTGTCATACTCTCTAGATATTGCACTCACTAACTACGAGGGTGGTTTAATAACTCCTTAGAAAATCTAAGAGATGGCGCTAGTACAAGGTGAGGCATAATAACGAGCGATTTTTAAAAGGCTGTTAAATAAAAACACTTCGTTTAAGAAAATTTCTGATTTCATAATATTAAAGTACATGAAAAAGCATTTTCTGCAATAGGAAAACGTCGGTTACTTTTTGAAGATAACTCCGGTAAGATGCCTTCCGTTTAGACGCACACATTCCTCCAGCCGGACCTTGAAGTGACCCATCACATTGCGTAGCATTGCCAGTGGGATTTGAACAACTTCTTGTCGAATCCGCTCTTTCAGGCCTTCAATTGTTCGGGGAGGGTTATCTTGGTAAACTTTACTTTTCAGATAACCCCACAAGAAAAAGTCACATGTTGTGAGGTCCGGTGAATGAGAGGGCCATGCAATATCCACATTTCGGGAGATCACATGATTTGGAAACAAACGATTGACAATATTCATGCTTACTCGAACAGTGTGGGATGTTGCTCCGTCCTGCTGGAAACGTCTCATCGTTCACGTCGTAGTGTGCAAGTTGTGGAGTAAAAAAGTTTTCCAACATTTCTGCGTATCTCTGCGAAGTCACTGTTAAAGCATTGCCAAGGCCATCTTCAAAAAAGTATGGCCCTATTATCCCTAATGAAAACATGGCGCACCACACAGTAACTTTTGCGGAGTGCAATGGTTGCTGATGCAGTTCTCTAGGATTAACGTCACTCCAAAATCGAAAGTTCTGCTTGTTCACGTAACCGGAGAGATGGAAGTGCGCTTCATCACTCATCCACAAACGGTTTACAATGTCCTCGTCTCGATTAATCAAGTCCAAAAATTCTAAGCTGAACCGGCGTCGGCTCACATAATCTGTTTCCTTAAGGGCCTGAACCATTTGGATCTTGTAAGGATGAAAGTGCAAATCTTTGTGTAAAATTCTTCTTACTGTTCTGTTTGAAATCCCAAGTGTAACGCTGTGTCGGCGAGCTGAGCGACGAGGGCTTTCGTCAATGGCGACTCTTACACGTTCAATGTTTTCAGGTGTGCGCACAGATATTGGTCTCCCAGTTTTCTTCCTTGTCGTTGACGACGTCTCTTCAAAGTTCTCAACCCACTTTTTAATCGCACAGGCAGATGGCACTGGCCGATTTCGACTAATGTTGAAGTGGTTGCGAAATGCACGACGTGCTAGCTGGTACGAACTACCGTTTTGATAAAATGCTTTCACAGCGTACGCACGATGCTGTGGGGTCTAACGTTCCATTGTGACTAAATGCTATTTCGCGCCGAACGTAACTGACACTATCCCCTCCACGTCCCTCCGACGCAGCTTAATTCGCGCGCTTTTTAAAATCGCTCGTTATTATGCCTCACCTTGTAGTATGACAAAAAATTGCATTTAGTAAGCTTCATTTATCATTAGACTGCTATCAAAGTTTCAGCTAATTCCATCGCTTGGATTCATTTTTTATACTCAATTGAAGCAACAAACTTTGGTTCATTTAGAAAAATGGAATAACATGTGTTTCGTGCGGTGATTAAACACTTTTATTTGAAAGGTTTACCACCGAAAAAGATAAAACCTAGTTGGGTGAAGTTCATGGCACATCTGTTCCTGTGTTTGCGACTGTTTACAATTGGGTAAATAAGTTTAAACGTGACAATAACCTTGGCCCAAACTTCGCAATAATACGCCGTATGTTCGCCGGACAGAATACGCTGACAAACGTCGTACGACAAGCCGACAATGTTACAAATGTCACGAATTGTTCTCCTTCGGTCTTGCAGGATAGTGTCACACTTTTTCCACATTTTGTGACATGTTTTCAGTCAATGGATGATGGGAATGCTCATATTATCATCAACCGACACACGCCCATTTTTAAAACGGTTGTACGACTCATAAATTTACATCTGGTCTAAAGCATCCTCACCAAACCCTTGTTTAAGCATTTTCAGAGTTTCCGCTGCCGCTTTACAAAGTTTGAAGCAGAATTTGATTGCTTTTTCAGACATTGTAGTGTCGCAGAATAACTCAAACACAACTCAACAAACATAAACAAAAAACTGTTTGTCACCACCTAGCAAAGTTCCGTTTGACAGGCTGACTAAGTACTGACGTAGCTCACACCATCTAGCGCTATAAATCTGTACTACCATCCCTTCGCACGCCACTTTTAAATTCCGGGAATTTCTGGGCAGCACCTTGTATTTCAGATAAAAAATGTTTCGTTTCATCTAAAAATTACCCAATTCTCCAATTAGTTGCTACATCAATATACTTTTTGAAAATTATGGCTTGTTCTGTTCTTTTTCCCTGATACAACCTAACATTAAGTTTCTTAACATAAATTCCGAAACAACAGCCAGATTTTCGAAATGTTCTGCGTATTTTCTCACCTAAATTTGCCGGAAGAAATCCAAGATATTTAAAATAAACTTACGAATTTAAAAATGTAGATTTTTGTGCCATGAAACAAAAAAATTATCGTGCAAAATTATATTCAATGTGTATAGCATAAGTACACTAATTCGTCAATGATTTAAGATAGCAGACGTAGAAAATTTACGGGTTAATCCAATTAGTAAAATAACAGAAATAAAACGCTTATACTTTGCCAGACGGGCGTAATTTGCGGAGGATACAAAATAACCAAACGACCGACGTATTTTTAACAGAAGAATCTCGCATCGGTTATTTTTCAGAAAAGATAAATACCACGTCGACAATCATCAACTTGATAATAATCATCGTTTAACATCATCATCGCCATCCGAAGATTCTAACAGAACATCTTTAAAATTACTCGCACACGCACACAGCCATACGCACACTTTGCTCCCACAGAAACACATTCATATATAGATGTTGACCATCATAAAAACATGTACAATATACATATGCCTCGTATTATATCTTCTTCGCGCGCTGCCAAGGCGACTTCGATGTCAATCGAATTTAGCCTGTGTCGGGTTGCGCAACACTATTTAAATACCAAAGACGCGAAGGTTGCTGTTAATACTGAAATTCTTCCATTACTGACCTACTTTAGTTACATAACCTAAAAACCGTTTTTCCGTTAGGCGTTGTAAACCACTATTCACGTGAGTTTTGAGAAACAGGAACATAAAAATCGGACGCTGGGCGCTTCTCTTTTATATGTATATAATACATATGTGTATATGTGTGTGTGTGATTATATACACAAGTATATAAAACGAGAATGACGTGTGGCACGAGTTTTTATTCCACAATTAAAAGCCACCTCTGGCTTTGTCGTCGTAAAAGAACTTATAAGAAATCTTTAATTACTTTACATGGCAACGTGTGACTAAATGATGAGTTAGATATTGACAGCTTTAAATTCATTTAATACTTCCGACTTTGTAATATTCATAAGATAATAATTATTAATTACATAAGGAGTATTTTCTGTTCAAATTAAATACTGTAACTTTGAAGTTTTGCAAGTCATCCGTTGGCACGAATTTTCATTCTTAAATATTTAAAATTTTACCAGTTTAACTCAGAAACACAACATACATTTACGTAGTAAATCGACATTTCATAATATTTAGTATAATTTATATTTTATTGTGTAATTTTGAAATGTAGCATTAAATAAAAAAACCTATGTGTAAATAAATAAGATAATTGTTCCTAAAAGTCAAGCTATTTGGATATACATAATGATTTACTACCTACTTACATTTCATGTTTCTTACTTCGATATATTTTTTCAAATTCC
Source organism: Melolontha melolontha (assembly GCA_935421215.2). NCBI lineage: Eukaryota > Metazoa > Arthropoda > Insecta > Coleoptera > Scarabaeidae > Melolontha > Melolontha melolontha. The sequence goes on along the minus strand of OW285237.1, from coordinate 178,866,115 downwards.
AGATAAAATTTTCGAAGCTAAAGCTTCTTTAAAAAATTGAACAAATACGATATTAAAGCACTTGAAAGCACTGAACTAATATTTTTTGTACTTGAGAGTAGAATATAAAGTATCACCAACTAATTAAAATAAAATTTACTAAGAGGTTATAGATTACATAGACGTGGAAAAAAGTTTGAGATGTAATATAATTCCAATGTAATGTAAAGTTAACAGTTACTTAAGTTAATTCTTCTAATCTTAAATATTTCTATCAGTTTAATTTATATTTCAATAATAGATAAAAAATCAAAAATTCATATTCTGTTTATAAATTTAAATAGGTATTCAATTATTTACCAATAACTTTATCCATGCACTTAGAAATAAACTTTAATTGTAAACTAACTTTTGATGTTAACATAAATACTTAAGACACATGTATTTTCTCATCTTTTTAGCATCTAATACGTGTGCATGATTACTTGTGTAATATTTCAAAGCTCTTGCAAAGATTAACATAATATTGCTAATATATATATACATATACGTGTAAGCATAAGAAATTCAACCTATATTCTAATAAGCACTTATTATATAGAGCAGATATTTTATTGTGGTAGGTATTTATACATTTGATTTTCCTATCAAATCTTTAGAAATTAATTATTTGTATTGATATTATATATAACTATTAATTGTATATAATTCACGTTCTTCGCGTGAAAGATTTCTTTTATAATTACATTTTAATGTAAATAAATGTTAATATGTACTTGTAAACTTGTAATAACTAATATAAGTAATTTTCTTAAATAATTATTTACATTGCCATAACCTAAAAAGTAGAAGTGTTAACTCTTTTCTTTTTCGCATACATATTTCATAACCTTAAATCTTAAAAAATATAGTTTGTTACTTTTGTGCGTGGGTGTGTTAAACTTAGCGTTTAGTGACTTAATTTTAATTTAAACTACGTATTTATGTACGTACACAGATAATTTGACTACAAAATTATTTCGTAAGTATATGTAATTGAATATACATATAATAGAAATACAATAAATTAAATAACTAATGTAACGGCAAGAGTGGTTCTTTTGAAGAGTAGACAATATTATTTTTCACTTTCAAATGGGTAAACTGTAAAGAAAAAATAGGTTGTAGTTGCACAGTTATAACATTTTACATTACGACGCTAATTGCGACTAATTGTCGGCTATAGGTATCTGTTTAACAGGCGTACACAATCGACAAAATCTCTTTACTATTTAGAGGCCAGTTGCAGTAATTACTGCCGAAGCGTCTTAGAATAAGACCAAATGTTTACATAACATTAAAGTAAGGGCAAATGAAAGACAATCGTCATTCGTGGTGCGCGTCACCGCTACGAAAAGAGCCAGTCAGAGAGCTGCTCCTGCTGAAGATCTCTGTGCCAAGTGAAAAACTATTGTATGACGTATTCGCCTCGTTCTGTTTCTGTCTACTTCTGTTATTGCTTCGCACAAATACACGGAGTTTGTAACCAATACATCACAGAATAGATCTCGTACGGTTGCTGTTTTCCTGGTACTCGGATGACATCAGCCGTTCTTGTTGGTACCGCGCGTGTTTGTTCTTTTTCCTTCTTCCTTCTTTTAAGTTCTTTTTCCTTTACCTGTAATTTATTGATCGCGTACGGAAAGAACTCATTCTTTGAAGTCTTTAGTAGTAGCCTGAAGACGATTTTATCCGTCCACCGTGAATTATATATGTAATATTGACCAATTTCTGGCAGCGATATTTCGGTTTTTCTTTTGTGTGAGATATAAATTTCAAATTCCGATGAAACTTCGTGATTTCTTTTATCGTGAAATAATACTTTTTAAAATCTTTTCCGGTTGAACAGATAATTTCAAAATACACATATTGTTAAGTATCTAATAATTAATTGTACAATAAAGTGAGGCATTTTATAGTAAAATGACCAAATTTAGTTTTTGTAATATATTACTCCTAATTCTTGGAGATTATGGTATGGTTATGGTAATTTTGCATTAACTTTTTTTTAACTAAAAGATTTTGTTTCATTATAATTGTAGGGAAATACAAATAGTATTAAAATGTAATTAATTGGTTTTCTTCTGTTATTTCTCAATATTGAAAATCAATGGGTCGAAAAATGAACTTTTAATACAATTATATTTCCTTTAATAAAATTTCATTTACATCAAGAAATTTTGCAATATTATTTTCGAATCGAGTTTCACAACCCTCAGATAAAAATTATGTTCTAATGTAATACACCAAATTCTCTTTTTACACGATAGATACATTTCCAAAAAATTCGTTTAAAAAAAAATATTGGCTAAATGGAAAAATAGTAGATTGGTTCCAGACCTAAAAAAGCAACTGAAAAATACAATAAACAATATTAAAAAATTCACTTAAGAATTTATTTTCCGCGCTTACACATTTTAATTCATTAAATATGTACATATATTATAAAAATAAATGGATTGTATCTGAAATTCAATAATATAAAAAAAGTAATAATAATATAAACACAACAAAATTTTATGCATTCTCACACTCTGACAATAAACGCATACCTACGTTTGCGTAAGACTACAATATCACTGCTATAACTAGAATTATTTCTGTACATATTATCATCTCTAGTCTCCTGCGTTGATAATTCAGTAGTTTTTAGAAGGAAATCAGTCATTAAAGATTGTCATACAGTAAATAATAAAAATAAATTAAAACACTTGGCTTGTTTCACTATGAGATTTATTTAAATTCTCTAACATTTGTTTCGGCTGTTATGCCATTCTCAAAGAGATCTATAAATCTAACTTAAAGACTATCGCACTTGTTCTTATATGTTGTCTGTTCTTGTGTGTAGTGGGGGTGGTACTATATTGTATATTACGGTGTCTATAAAGGGTGTATTGGCATATTCTATCTGTGTGTTGGTGATTAATAGATTTTGTTTTTTCGCTATTTTTATTTCTAATATTTCTAGGAGGTCCAATCTCTTGCTTTTTGTTGGACCTCATCGAGCGTGGTCTTAAGGCACGATTTACTAGCAGTGGTTTTAAGATACGTTCTCCTGAAGCATTGGAACAAAATAACAATGTTACACGGTCCTTTGCTACTTTAAAACCACCGATATTTTTCTGCGATTTTACAACATAAGTTATGTTAGGCATTTTTTTCCAAAAAAGGCCACTTTCATCTGCATTCCAAACTTGATCTGGGGTGTATCCTCCATCTTCAATAATTTTTATAAGTTTTTGAGAAAATTCTTTAGCAGCCAATTCATCTGCAGACGCAGTTTCTTCCTTAATTTGTATATTATGGAGAGCATGCCGTATAAGAAAACTAGTCATCCAACCTGAACTTGCAGAAAATTAAGGTTGTTTTGACTGAGATGAAGTGCCTGGCTCAACTTCTTTAATACGTTTGTAGATTCTTAATGCTGTTTGCTTGATAGTAATTCCGTCTATTGGTATTCTTTTTTGTGATTTATCTTCAATCCACATTGCCAAAGCTTTTTCCATCTTCTCTTTGACAACATCTCTTGTGTATGACAACGATTTAGCACTTATTTTTGTTCCAGAACATACAGATTTTCTGATCGCAGTTTCAAAATATAACGTGAAGAATTTATAGAATATTGAAAATCGTGTATTGTGTTAAAACAAAATAATTCGTATAAAAAGAGATATTTTTTTTCTTTATAATTCATGTTAAATCAAATTCGTGTAAAAAGAGAATTAGGTGTTCTTTATACAGGGTTCCCCATATTAGACTACCCATTTTGATATGCGATTTAAATATAAACGAAGTATGTATGTGATTATTTTTTCTTTAGTAGGTCAAGTTCTGTAGGCTTTGGGATTACATCGAGTAGGCGTCTGTTTCAAACCAATCGAATAATTACTAGACATAAATTCGCGTCAGTGTCACAAACATAGTGTTACAATTTGTGTCAAATTTTGTGGAATTTTTCTGTAGTATGGATTATTCAGTGGAACAACGTGTGTTTTCCGTGGAAATTTACATTATAACTGGTTCAGTACAAGAAGTTCGGTGTGCATTTCGACGGTAGTTTGGTGATAATAATAGGGGTAATGCGCAAACGCGCAAAATAGTTATGGCATGGGTTCGTCAATGGCATGAAAATGGTTCTGTACAGAACATTAAAAAACCTGAACGTCAAAGAACGGTTCGTACGGTGACAAATATTGAACGAGTGAGAGTTGCTTTCAAGAGAAGTCCTACCAAATCTGCTAATCGGCAATCACTTGTTCTACGAATATCTAAGGGAAGTTCTTACAGAATCCTTCACAACGATTTAAAATTTCATCCGTACAAATACCAAATGGCACAGTACCTTAGCCATCGAGATAAGGAAGCGAGGTTAACATTTTCTCAAGAATTTTTAAATCGGTATTGAGAATCAATTCACAATTTGTTAATGAGCGACGAAGCAAATTTGGATGGCGTTGTTAACAAACAGAATTTTAGATATTATGGAGCTGTAAATCCTCGCGAATCGTTTGCAAAGAATCTCCATAGTCCAAAGGTGGTTGTATGGTGTGGTGTAGGATCATTTGGTATCATTAGTCCTTTTTGGGGATGAAAATAGCCGTTCTGTAACAGTCAATTCCAAGCGTTAGATAAACATGTTACAAACGTTTCTCATCCCAGAACTGATTAGACGTGATGCTCTGTTAATCAAGAAGATGTAGCAACAACTCACACAGCCAGTAACTCCATGAGGATTCCGCGAGAATTTTTTAACGGCCGTATAATTTCGCAATTTTGAAATTTGCCTTAGCCAATTAGGTCCCACACCTTAAGGGCACCCGATTTTTTTCTTTGGGGGTATTTGGAGACAACGGTCTATGCAAGTCGCCCTGCAACAATTGAAGAACTAAAAGATCGCATTCGAGAAGAAATCACAGGAATATATGGAGATTTGCTTCGCCGGGTGATGTACAATTTTGCATTCAGAATTGAAAATTGTATTCAAGTTGATTGAGGGCATTTAGAAAACATGATTTTTAAATCATGAAGAAAAGTTTAAGTTAATTCTAAATCCAAGAGAATTACTTGTACATTAGTATATTAAAAGATTTTTTACTCTACTTAAAAGGATTTTATTCAAAATATAAAATGGGTATTCCAATATGGGAAACCTGTACTTTAATGTGAGGTATTTCAACACCTTTTTTTTGTATATATTTTAATAATTGTAACTACATTTTGTTTTGTTTTTTCCGTTTCACGATATAAAGTATTTACAATAAAATTCAGTATTGCCAGAAGTTTCAAAAAAGAAATAAATAAATAAAATAAGTGAATTAGCATTCACGTTTTTTTCAATGTTCAATTTCTGGTTTGAAACACTGCCTACAAAGAAAAAATAGGATTGGTATTAATTTTGATAAGGATACTAATTTTGATAAGGAGTAATAAAATACAAAGATACAATTACACTTGGAAGTTGTGGGTTATAACGAGCCATCGAAAAAATTCATAATTGGAGTAGAGTGTGAAATTTGGTTGGTACTTTAGCCACTTCCACATAATGACATTTATTATTTCACATTGAAACTATAAGTTTGTATCAAATTTTTCAAAACTCTTATTAAGAAAATTAAATTTATTTAAAAAATGGTATTCAACATAGAACAAAAAGCAAAAATTATCGAATGTTACTTCCGTACAGGTGTGAAAGTAAATGGCGAGTGGCAGTATTAAATTACGGAATGCATGGCTGAATTTAATGAAGAACATCCTGAATTAGTGTTTGACTACAATGATTTTTACAATGTTTTGACAAATTGTGTAAAGTTATTCAGAGAGACTGGTAGCGTCGGTCGAAAAACTGGAAGTGGGCGGCCATCTAAACGTACAGCTGATAATATTGAAGCCCTTCAGCATATTATTGATGAAAATCCAAAAACATCCATTTCAGTAGTGACCCAACAAACAAATTTATCTTATGGTACGTGCCAATTCATTCTTAAAAAAGTCTTACATTGTCATCCATACAAGCTGCAATGTTTTCATGAACTTTATCCAGTGGATTATGTAAGACGAGTGGAATTTTGTCAATGGTTTCAAAGTAATCTACACAATCAGGATATCCTTAACACAGTTTTTTCACGGATGAGGCCTGGTTTTATCTTTCTGGATATGTTAATTCACAGAATATGAGGTGTTGGGCCTCCGAAAATCCTCATTTTTTTGTTGAAAAAACATTGCATCCCCAAAAAGTTGGTGTTTGGGTTTGAATATGTCGAAGAAGATAGGTCGGTCCTATTTTTTTTTAAGTTACACTTACTGCTACACGATATCGCAATGAGATACTCGGCTCATTCATAAATCAACTGGATGATGTGGAATTACAAAATGGGTATTTCCAACAAGATCGTGCAACAGCACATACGACCAGAGAAACACTTCAATATCTCAGAGAATTTTTTGATAACAGAATAATAAGCAGGAACACTGAAATCCCATATCCAACTAGGTCTTGCGATTTAAACATATGTGTTTTTTTCGTATGGCCATACATCAAAAATTCAATTTATTCAACGCCAATTCATAATCTGGAACAACTGAGAATTCGCATAACAGAAAAGTGTGAAGAGATCAACAACTCACCGCAAATGCTGCATATGTGTCATTATGTGGATGTGGCTAAAGTACCAACCCAATTTCACAGTCTACTCCAATTATGAATTTTTTCGATGGCTCGTTATATTTATAGAGGGAAATTTAAAATACCGTTTGAATTTATTTGTATAGTTCTCGTTTTATTAATCAAGAAGGCATAAAGAATATTCGTTATATTTAGTTACAGAACCCTTAAAATCTCATGTTTTTTGACTGCATATTTTGTGCAACTATTAACAGAAGATAAACCCCATATAATTTTAGAATTTTTATTTTCTTTCTAAGCCACGTTCAATTTTTACATAAGTCCACTTTTACAGCTATCAAAATAATATGTTATGTACTTTAAATATAATATTAAATTGTGTCACTCTAGCTAGCATCATTGCCGAGAAATAAAATCATTTTCTGTTCTTCTCTAATAATATGATCCACATATTATCTCCATCCATTATCTCATCCATCAGGAGTGAGTGACATTTTGGATTGCCTGCAATAAAAGTTCTTTAGCCTCTGCTAATTTAAATATCTTGTTGTTTGTTGCCACTTAATTTTTTGTTTTCGTCCTATATAATTGAAGATTCAATACACAGTGAAAAGGAGGCAGTCACAATACAGTTTTCTTTAATCTTTTCGTCATTTTGTCTGAGACGAATAATTCAACTTGATCTTCAATAATCTGAGTTAATGGAAAAAATATGGTTTGATTTGAATGACCCATATTTTTTTCATAACTGAAATTTTTCGATTATAACCATGCATGTTTCCTTTTCTCGCTGATGCGATAGATATAATTTCTGCTCTACGGCTATCACACGAGGAAGGTGCAGTAATTAGTGAGCTAAAAGAAGAACACGCAAACTTTTGTTATTATTTTTCAACACATTCTCTTAGCAACTCATTACATTTAGTTCGTCGATATTCAAATCTTTTCATTCCTTCAGAAAAGCAAACTTTACCATATATACAGGTGTCCTTGAAATAAAAAAACAGCGATGAAAAATGGAAAGATGTAATTATATAGAATATGAATTTAAAATATTGTCAATTCCGTCGCGAACCTAAAAATTAAAAATCCCCTGTTCTTCTGTGAATGTTCCGCCTATGAATTCAAAATATTCCGAATTCATAAACAATGAATATGTACCCTCTAAAAATTCGATTTCTTTTTATAAATCCGGAGCAATGGAATACAACGATAATTAATACAATGTAATAGGAAGTAGAATTCCTAGTGAAATTACGTACCTACTTGAAATTAATCTGTTTTATGAATTTATACAACGTTGACCGACTCATTGGTGACAAATTTTCACGTTGCAGTATTTCAATATTGCAGGCAATTGCGCTTTTCACTTGAGTTATTCTCGCCTGCGAGTAGTGAATTTTAAGCTCTGGAATTTTAACACGTTCTTTATATATATATATATATATATATATATATACAAGGTGAGTATAAATTGGCGGACCCACTACACGCGGCGACATTCTTGGTCAAATTTTGAGTTAAAAGTCCTAATCCTAAAACGACGTATCAGGCTTCCTTTGTCTTCAGAATGAATTTGAAAGAAACATACATTTGGCAACATTGAACACGCATGTGCTAGTTATAATCTTCGGAACATTTTTACACGTCGTCATGTGAACCTTACATTTTAAATTTAAAAAAGAAACATTGGTTTCTTAGATTACATATTTATTACGAAAATATTACAAAGTTTTAAAAATTTTTGATAATATTGACTAATTTTTGTGCATCTTCTTGATAGAAATCAATGTAATTATTACCTACATAATTGTTCGAATTGAAATCCATCAGTTTGTAGACATAGCTGCAATCTTTGTGGTATCGTTTGTACTATTCGCTCAAGTCTTTCTGGTGTGATTTCTAATACTGCGGCGTCAATTCGGGCTCTAACTTCGTCAGCTTCTTGAGGAGCTGTAGCATAAACTTTACCTTTAATGAAACCCCAAACAAAAAAATCTAATGGATTGAGATCGGGGGATCTCGCAGGCCACAAAAGGGGACCGCCACGACCAATCCATCTGTCTGGGAAGTGTTCAGTCAACCAGTCTCTTATATTACGAGCAAAGTGCGCAGGAGCTCCATCATGCATGTAAATCATATTACGGCGTACGTTCAGCGGTATTTCATCAATAACTTGTTCTAAAACATTTAAATATTCACCGGCATCTAGGCGATTTGGTAAGTAAATTGGTCCAACTACCCTGTGGTTTATTATACCCAGCCAAACGTTAACAGAAAACCTTCTTTGGTGACCGTATTCGCGAAATTCATGTGGATTTTCATCTGCCCAATGATGAAAATTATGAGTATTAAACACACCATCTCTGGTAAACATGCACTCATCACTCCAAAGAATACGTCTTAAAAAGTCACCTTCTTCCTGAATTCTATTTAAGATTGTATTGCAATAATTGATTCGAAATAAGTTATCATTTCCATAGAGAGGCTGAACCTTAGAAACATGGTATGGATGAAGCAAGTTTTCTCGTAGAACCAAATGAACAGTCTTATTACTGGGAATATTTAGTGTAGAAGCTAATTGACGGGCACTCGCAGAGGGATCTTCCTGTATTGTGGCTAGAACTTGCTCTTCTAGTTGCACGGTACGCCTTTGCCTTGGTCGACCTGCGTTCGCATTTCTTGGAATAAACGAACCTGTTTCACGAAGTCGTTGGTCCAGCCTTCGAAATACATTTTTACTTGGATGCCTCCGATTTGGAAAACGCACTCGATATTCCTGCCCTGCCATGCTAGCATTTCCACGACAGAAACCGTATATCATCTACATACATATCGGCATATTCGTTGAACATAAAATTCATAATAAACGAACAGAACAACTGGTAAACACGAAAATCCGAAAACTGATTAAAACTATACAAATAAATACGAAAACTAAACAAAATTATACAAATAAACACGAAAAATAAGCAAGTCGAATGAAATAGGTAGATTACATAAGTGTCAAAATTTGACAGTAGTAATGTATTTGACTAGAACAACATTAGGCTGCCTACTTATTGTTTTACAACGTTATCAGATGTGTTTTTCGTCAAAATAAGTTAATAAACAAATATTAAAAACAAACTTTCAAATCAGAAAGAAAACTTGAACGAAAGGATAATAACAACAATTCTTCTTTCTTCTAAATTGTAGCTCTTTCTGTCAACAAATATCGAGTAATAATGCTTATTTCAAGACTGAAAGTCCGAACTTTAGGAACCTTGTGCAAAGATATCGAGCATGGTACAACATTTTCGTATTAGGATTTTGGACTCCGAATTTAACGAAGAACATCGCCGCGTGTAGTGGGTCCGCCAATTTATACACACCTTGTATATAATTGCCAAAACACCCCATAGCGGGGCTTATCAGCTTCGGGAAGCTTTCTAAATCCTCATTTTCGGGGTGGATCAGTTCCCATAAAACGATCTTTAGTAAACAGAAATTTCTTATTTTGATTGTTATATTGGTCGAATTTCCGCAATACAATACAATACAGCTTCGGATGCTTAACAACAACTAGATGTTATCTATATTGGTTCGCAGTTTGCAATCTATGAGTACTTCACCAACCAATTACCCTTTTTCAAATCTCGTTCGCTGAATCGATGGGTTTATATTCACTATAATAGATATATTTTTAATTTTTTGTTCTTCAACTGGCGTCCTCCAATGATCCAGTTTGGACGCGATCCTTTATAATGTCTATATTAATCATCTCATGGTGTTTCTAGATAGAAGATTTTTCGGCTATGCAGATAACTTAAAAATCTTTAATAGCATCGTTTTTTCTTCAGACTGTATTTGTATTTACTTCTGCAGATTTAAGAATGATATCTCTGGAATCTGCGTAAATATTGATACATGCCTTATTTTTTTACTTTTCTTTTGCATCGATTACCGTGTAATTAGTAGGCGTCAAATATTAAGTTTAATTTTAGTTTTTTTTTTAAATTTAGTTTTATCTTAATATAATTTGGCATCAACTTTTTTTTCATGTCCAACAGGTATTACACTCACTTACAGAATATTATTAAATACATAACAAACAAAATAAACAAAAATTGTGCAGCGTAAAAAAATTAAATTAAATAATAATAATAATCACATTATTTTAGAAGACATACTTCGTACAGCAAAATACAAGAAAATATAGATACTGCAAGATAACATGTTGGAAAACGTCAAACAATATCTAATAGTTACAATTATATTATGTGTGAATATTATGCAAATACTGCCAAGTAATCATTTATTGTGTAACAATGAACATTCAGTAAACATTCCTTGACACTTCTCTTAAATAAATAAAAACTGTTAATTGCTTTTATTTTTTTGATAATTAGTTGTAGAGGATACATCCTCTAAACTCTAATCCCATCTGGTAAAAGAAAGTATTATGTTTCGGTGGTAATAAATAATTATCCTGCCTTGTGTTAAATGTATGATCTTCCTTCTTTTTATTAAAATTAACGTAACACCTATGCACAAAGCACAGTACATTAAGTATCTATAAGTCATAGAAAGTGAAAAGCTTATGTCCCTCAAACAAAGCCCTGCACGAAACTGTTGTCTTTAGGCCGAAAATTATACGCGTCGGTCTTTTTTGCGTTAAGAATATTCTCTGGCTCAACGACGAACATCCCCAATGTATTATGTCATATCGCAGAACTGATAAGAAGTTTGAGTGATAAAAAGTTTTTAATATATCCGGGCTGCAGGGACCACAATGCAAAACATATTTTACCCAATCGTTGACATAAATTTTGAATATAATTTTCCCATTTTAAATTACTGTCTATCATTAAACCCAACACCCTAGTCTGATCATTAATGGAAAACCGGTGACAATTTAATCCAATTTCTATATCTGTTACCTAATTCGATTTTATATTTTGGAATATAATAAACTGTTTTTTCTTTATTAACAGAAAGTCTGTTAGCTTCAAACCATAGGCATAAATTGTCATATGCAAGGTCAGTTAATTGATATAGCTCATTTATCGTGTCTCTCGTAATAATTACGCTTACATCGTCAGCGTAATTAATGACTGTACAGTTAATTCCCCCAAGACATGAAGAGATGTTATTAATAAACACTAAAAATAGTATTGGCCAAGGATTGAACCCTGTGAAACCCTGATATCATTACTTACATCCTCAGATGTATTGCCTGCACAACGTACTCTTTGTGTTCGATTATTTAAATATGATCGAAACCAGTCGTGAGCAATCCCTCTAATACCCATCCTTTCCAACTTGTACAACAGATATTTATGATTGACACAGTCAAATACTTGTCACCGGAGTTATAAAAAAAGTTGATGAGAAATTATTTAAATATTTACTAATATTCGACAAGTTTTCATTACTAGAAAACTTAGTAGTAACAATATTAGAAGGAACTGTCGAGAAATAGTTATTAAATATTGTACACATATCCACTTCTTTTGCAAAAGTATGGGGTAGAACACCAGTTTTATTTTTACAGGGGTATTCTTATGTAGAGTGGCCACATAGCTTTCATCTAATTTTTTTAATTATAGACATAGTTTTTATTATGATTTATTTTGTATTGTTCAACATAATACTTGTAATACTTTTCAAAGTTCTTGAATTTATTTTTAAATATTTCGTAATTAGTTGACATTTCCTTAAGAAAGAACAACAAATATATTCATGAAGCTACAAAAATATACAACAGACCGATTTTCATGTGGCCGGTGGGAGAATTTGTACGTGCGTCAAGTAAGGGTCAGTGTTAGATAGAGACAGTATTCGGAAAAATGAAATGCAAACTCTTTGTGCGAGTCGTGCATTGGGAGTAGTAAGGGATAAATTCAGAAAATCACATTGTTGAACATGTTTATAATGGTTTGTATTTCACTAAATTAAGGCAAATAGAAGTAAAATAAAACGCATAGTTTCATGTAACATGTGTAATTAAAATGTCTTACCTTACCTACTAGCTAATAGCGTACTAACATCACATTAAGGGGATGACTGAATAAGATTGTTAGCTACACTTAACGGTAGAAAGGCTTAGGATTAAGTAAAACTAATTTGGATAATTAACTGAATTATTGGCAAATAATGTTTATGCTAATCTCTTTCTCATTATAATCACATTGTAAACTTTCTATATGTACAAAAGAAATGTCTATATTCTTCAACGAGTGTAGGCGAGTGTTGTAATAACAATATTTAATAGTCGTGGAGAAAAGAATATTATTAATACTAATATTATTGGAAATAACAATGAAAAGTTTTTTCCCCTGAAGTTTTTTCTTCTTGCATATATTTAAATACATTTGAGATCACTTCACGAGTTTGACTGTGTAAAACACATTTATTTAATTTACTTTTAAACTCCATTACTCACTACCTTAATACGGCACTGCACTACTGTGTTTATCGCTTAAAACGATGTAAAACACTGAATGCCAGAGGTTCCCCTACCTATGAATTTCGTGCGCATCTCGAGGGCGGTACTTCTAACCGGCCACATGAAAATCGGTCTGCTGTATTTATATGTATAGAGTTTGTTTGCATTTTTATACGTTATTGTCTTGTTCGTTTACGCTGTTGGCAGATACGAAGTGCCCGGATACCTGTCAGAAACTCTTGAGACGTCTAAAGATATCTTTGATAAAAATTCACTTTCTATCTTGTTGTCTATCAGGTTCCACAGAAATTCCACATAATATACATTTCGCTACCCAAAAGTGACGACATATTGTGTCGCAAAAGTAATTCAGCCTGAGTAATTACGATAGGTGGAAAAAACTCCCTCTATTTTGTAGGATAGGTACCTCAAAAGTCATAAAGCAACATACAGTGGAAATAATAAATGGAATGCTGTACAATGTCAGCATATTCGAGCTTGTTCATGACATGGGCGAAATGAAGAGACTCCAGAACATTAGAATATCTAAAGTATTTAGAAACACGCGTTAGAGAACTAAGGCATTGGCACTTAGAAGCAGAAACTGGCTCAATGTGTTGTGTAAACATAATTCGTTAGTCAAAAGTACTACAATTAGCGCGCTCCGCACCTGAATACGACCCCATAATGACTCACCAAATAATGGCGCTATAGCGTGATGCGCACGTACTCTAGCGGGCGTATAGTGAACTTGAGGATATGGCGGTAATATTAAAACCCACTAGATCTTGCTACTACATCCGGTTCCACAGCTGTAAAGGTATGTTTTTATATAACTAATTTAAGAATAGCCTGTATATACATACTACTGTATGTGTTTCTCAAAGTAAATATATGTATTGCAGGAATTTCTTATTTATCAGAAACTGTACAAGAACCTAGGTATTTTAATTTTTTTCCTCTGAAATTTTTTAACATTACGTTCGTGCTCTGTGATAATTTTTTACAACATACTGTTAGCTATATCGTTGTTATTTTCCGATATAAAAATCGTAAGTGTTAAGGTTTTCAAACAATACAGCAAAAACAATAAAATTTACCTTCGTACAGGCGTGGTATCTTTAAAAATATCCATTGTTATTAATTAAAATTACAGTTCTAGTGATATACACGCTTGTAGAGAAATATTTCTTTTCAACATTATATAGATAATGGTGTTATCTTGTTTTTACCTTGAGCAATAACATGCGTACGTATGTATAGGTATGTATAATACTTATATATGTATGCATTTACATATATTGGACACGAAGCGTATGATAGATGACATTTTAAGTATGTTTTTTCATCAGTTATCAAGCCAACCATCTATTTTATTCACGAAGAAAGAATTCTTCATTCAATAGAAGGTTCAACTAAAGAAATACTAAATTCATTAATTAATTAGTTAAAGAATTTAAGTTTGAAATGTCTTTGGTATTGGAATTACTAAATTGTTGCTTAAATATACGAGGAAAAACCAATAAGTTCCTACCTTAGCCTAACAGGAAAGCTATTGTTAAAAAGACAGGGAGGGCATTTGAATTAAGTCCAGAATTTTATTATTCGAAATAATTTCAAACTCGTCTCTTCGAACTAGTTGTAATAACATTATTATTTTAAACAATATGCTTCATGGATTCTGGACTTAAACTGCGTCCTTGGTAGTGCTGCCTTCCTAGCCTAGCGCGGAAGCTTACAAGCCAGATTAAAATGCTAAATATTTTTAAGAAATATCAAAGAGCAAATTAAATTTGAAAGGAAATTAAAGCTGTTTATTTATCAATTATTGGAAAAATTGTATTTATTTTTTTCTTGCTAATATGATTGTTTTAATTTATGTGTTACTGTATTTTTAAGGTATTAATAGATAAAAACTGCGGAAATTATTTAATAGAAAACAAAGAAATTTTTACATGCAATTAACAGCGATATAAAATTTATCACACTCGTGCACCGGAAATGTAATTATGAAGATAATTAATACAAGGGCGGGTTGATTAATTCGCGCAATCGTACAGAAACAAAATAATAATTTAAATAAACAAACGAACAAATTTTATTTTTCTACATAATCGATACATTTGATCTATTTTTGTTCAAGAATCTTCATTACGTTTCGAAAGTGATTTTCTTCCTAACCCTGCAAAATAATTCCCCTCTGTTGAATTTAGCTCTTCATTTGTGCAGAATTTTTTACCTCCGACGAAATCTCTTAATTTAGGGAATAGATGAAATTATCCATTTACACTTAAGTAGTTGCAAGATAAAATTTAAAAAAAATCCGCTTTGTCACACATTTATCAAACACTGACAGTAAACTTACAAGGCATCGTTTGTCAAAATGTGATGTGTATTTTATTTATTTCACTGCTTACTTTAGGCGATCGCGCGAATAAAGCAACCCCCTTTCGTATATTCTGAAACGGTTTCGTTTTGATTGTTTTTAATATCCTGTTATATATAGTTCATATAATTCCATTTCAGAAGTATCTCTTCGGTTTAGAATTTAATTTGTTTTTAACGATTAACTGTTTATTTACTATAGTTGCAGGCTATGATTTGACTATTTAATACAATATTTTGTAGTAACTACAGTTTATTTTGAGAATCTTCGCTATGTATTTTGAAATACAAAACATATTTCGGATTTAGAAAGTTTATTTACTAACTTTGAAATGATACGAGGGCGTATTTTTATGTTATCTACCTAGCTATGAAAAAAAGCACATAAGAGAATAAAAAAAAAATATTTTTCTACATAACTCCCTTCAACACTAAATACACTGATTCCATCTTTTTTCTAGTTGCCTCGTGTCAATTTGGCAATTAAACCACTCCAGCCCTACGGGCTGTCGTGATTTAAATGCTTGTCAAACTGACATTCGTCTTCGTCGCTATGCAACAAGCATTTGTGAAATTATATCGATAAATTCAAAGCTCTTATGGTATTACTACAGATAATATTGATTATAACTAAACCTGGACAAATGAAGGGATTTACAACTCGACATTATTGTATCTAACTTGTGTAGATCTAGCAATTTGGATATGTGTTTTTTCTTACCAATGGAATTTCTGCAAAATACTGCCCTATTGTGTTGCCATATATTCATATTTCGACTCGTAATCTAGGACAGTGTAGAACTATTCAATTCATATTACATGGCCGAATATTGATATGTCAATTTAAAAGCGGTATTTAGAGAGATTTTGTTTGTGTATAAATTTGTTAAACCCTTAAACCTCTATTTTAATACAAAATGCTTAACTAAAATATAAACCTTGAGATTACCCCAATCTACGAAGTAGCCTTATAATACAACACAAACACATGTAACATACATAATGTCGTTTTCTCTTTGCTTTGCCTTGATTTAATGATAACGCATGACTATTACTAATTTTTAACCAATATTATTACTACACAAAAAAAATGTTTCGTAAAATAATATAATACACAGCAAATATATTCTAGAATACCAGACTTTAGTCTCGTCGATTGTTTTAGGAATTCTGAAAGTTGTTGAGCAAGATCGGAAACTTTTGCCCCATAAAGATTGATATAATCACACAAAGGTGATTTTTTATCCAGATACTATAACCAATTAGCATGATATCAAAATTTAAATCCATATGTCAAGAACCAGTCGAAGTTTAGGTTTCATTTTGAATTTATTAAGCATATGAATTTATCAAACTAATCCTGCACTGTTCTGCTAGTATGAATACTGTAATTGTCCTGCTGAAAGATGAAATTTCCATTGAGAAACCTTTTTGTTACGCTTGATAACTTTACGTTTTCTAGAATGACTCTATAAACTACACCAGTCAGCCTTTCGTTAATTTTGAAGCATGTACCCTGACCATCCGCGCTAATCCAGGCCCATACGTTTACTGAGAACCAGAACTACCCATTGGTGTGCAATTTGTGTGTATATCTTTCACTATATCTTTCATTTCTTGGTCTATACACACGGGTTTTGCCATTATAACAAGACTTGAAGACTTGTTTGCCAGAAAACATAACTTTGTTCCACAAGTCGAGAATGGTTTCATAGAAAATAATAGTTTTTGTATTATATGTTGAGCACTTCTGAAATATTGAAATAACGAAATAGAACAAAACATACAATGTCATTATCAAACTGCAAAAGTTACAGGCCTACATAGAACTTACAAATGACACAAAAATATATGGGGGTGGTTTATGATGTTGTTTAAAATTACTACTATATACTTAACTATTATATACAACATTGGAAAAGAGGTGTATATATAAGATCCAACTGGTCATTTAAAACGATATCTATTGTGTTGTTTCGGCTTTTAAAAATTTCTAGGGCCTCTAAAAGATTTAATTTACGACCTTTCACCGTAAAATATTGCATTTGGCCGAGAAAGGTCGTAAATTAAATCTTTTAGAGGCCCTAGAAATTTTTAAAAGCCGAAACAACACAATAGATATCGTTTTAAATGACCAGTTGGATCTTATATATACACCTCTTTTCCAATGTTGTATATAATAGTGAAGTATATAGTAGTAATTTTAAATAACATCATAAAGCACCCCCATATATTTTTGTGTCATTTATAAGTTCTATGTAGGCCTGTAACTTTTGCAGTTTGATAATGACATTGTATGTCGAAACCGCGGTCACGATTATATATGAATAAAGTGGTATTAACAAAGTTATTGTTTTATTTTATTTTATTATTTTCAAAATGAATTACCACAAAGTTACGGTTACCAGTATTAATTTTCTTAGAAGAAAACACTTTCTTCACAAAAATAGCTTTAATAAACTATATGTACATTTCGTGTGGTCTGCACACATCATCAGTAGTACTGTTTAAACATAATATCTACGAGACAATATATAATATGAAAATACATCATATACAGAAAAATTAGAGGTAGGGTGAAAACAAATTAATAGAAAATTACAATGAATCTTAAAACTAATACAATTTCTGAGAATGAGTTCATGAGGAAATACCAAATATCTATGAAACAAAGGGGGCATCGGATTGGACTAACGGCAAAAGGATTAGGGATTACAATATAAAATATTAATGTGAATGAAGAATTTAGTACTTGTTTACAAGATGTCTTAAGTATTTAATGATGTCGGTATGCATGCTAACAGTTTATTATTGAGGGGTGAAATATCATTATTTAGAAGATAATTTTTGTGTTTTTTCATGTATATGGCTTCTCACATGTCTAAATTTCTATTACTGCTTTTTTTAACTAAACTAACATTTTCTAAATTGAAGTTGTGACCTCTTATCTGTATGATGTAGAGCTAATGCTGACTTTTCTATGTTGTGTAATTTAACATGAGCCATGTGTTCTTTGTATCGTGTTTGAACATTTCTTCTGGTTTGCCCGATGTATAATTTTGGACAAGAATTACAACTTATTTTGTAAATGCCCGACTCTTTCAACGAATCTGTATTAACAATTTTTGTTTTTAGACACTGTTGTAACTTATTATTGTTGGAGAAAGCTGCAATTAAATTGTATTTTTTAAACAGTTTTATTACGCTGTTATGCCAATTTTTATGAAATGATATCTTACAGTATTGTTTATTGTTGTTCAAAGTGTCTGGTGTTAGAGTGATTTTTGAAGTTTTAAGCCTTTTCTTTTCTAGTTTGTTTTTAATTTTCAATACTAATTGTTTGTCGTAACCAATCGATTCTGCAACTTTAACTGTGTAGTCTAATCCTTTCTTAAAATTCATAGGAGATAGAGGGATTGACAGTAAGTAATCTGTCGATTAAAAAATAAAAACTGCTCTCTTTATATTTGTGAAAAGTGTACGAGTGTTTATGAATGTAATTCTCTGTATGTGTTTCTTTTCTGTGGATGTCAAATTGAAAAGTATTGTCATAATTAAATATTTTATCCAACACCTCCTAATAATAGACCTATAACTATGGCGATTTTAAATCAATTATGTAGCTTATAACTCACTAGTGAGTTAAAAACATAATTTATCTCACTAGTGAGATAAAACAAAGTGAAATTTAGATTGCATAGAGACATTCAAACTGCTATAGTATTAACACATTTATATTAATTCTATAGGGTAAACAATAGCAACTAATTAACATTTACATTAATATTAAAGTTGAAGGAAATCCTCTTTGTATCTGACTCTGCATTCAGGTTATTCGAATTTAGAGTTATACTAGAAGACGTATTTGAAGTATCCTGAACAGAAATTTGATGACCAGAAGTCGAGGACGTTAGACTGTCTGGACCTTGTATCTTTCTGGCTATATCAATCTTGTTGGATACTGAATCTTGTATATAACCTTCTGCCACAGTGGACGATTTCCACCCACCATGTCGTTTAACTGTTGTAATATCAGCTCCTGCGTTTGCCAGAAGAGATGCTGACGAACGTCTCAGACTATGTCCTGTATATAATTGAGCTTCTGGTAGGTTCACTAAAGATGCAACTTTCTGAGGTATCTTAGAAATGGTCTTAATTCGAACTGGCTGGATAGTGCATTTTTCTTTCTTGTAATTTAGGAAGAATCTGCCATGTGGAATACCTTTTGGTTTCATGCAGACATATTTTCTGTAGAGGTCAAGAATATCTGTTGTAAATCCTTCTGCCATAACAGTGAAACTTCTAGATACGTTTGTCTTTATGTCAGGTATCGAAACATACAAGTATCCTCCTTTATCTTCTATATCGTCAACTTTCAGCTTAATTATTTCATGACAACGACACGCACCTGATATACCCATTATTAAGGCAACCTGCATAGAATACACGAACGAATAATGAATAAATACTTTGAATTAAATATAAGAAAATAAATAATACCTTCATCATCAAATATTTATTGTTAGGAGCCTCATTCAGAAACTTCTCTATATGTAGCCTCTCCAAGATTTTCGCCTTTTTGGACTTGTGGGTTCTTGCCTCACTCTTCAAATAGGAAATCAGTTTTCCGTATTTCGATATGTCACTATTCATATATACTCTGAAAGTACTTCTTAACATGGAATACTTCGTCCACAATGAAGAAGGTGCTATTTTCCTTCTATAAATATGGAAATACGCCAGCATAACTTCTTCGTTAATTCCAGTGATACTTTGCTGTTTTCGCCATTCTTCAAAATGACGAAATTCTTTGTTGTAATTATCCTTCGATTTTTTTGGCAGTAATTTATAACATGCTGCTTGAGCTTCTTTCTTAACTTCTAGCGGAATGAAAACAGCCTCTTGCAACTCTTCCATTACCATCAACTTTCAACTGCAGTATTATTAATCAATCACTAATTTTGTTTGCTTGTTGATTTGCATTATTTATTCTCCATAGTAACTGCATTACTGTATATGAACTTTTTGCATTAGTCGTTTATAATTTAAATTTGACATGGAACGTCGAATTTATAATTTAAATGTGACATGGAACGTCAAATTTATAAAACATTAAAAGCCATTTTGAACGGATCTTAAGAGGTGTTGGATAAAGTTTTGTATTGCACACGTGTCTTAATTACAAATAAGTCACTTGAGAAAAGTAGCTCACTCGTCCTAGCGGACTCGTGAGCTAAACATTTTCTCGCGTGACTTATTTGTAACATAACACACTTGTACAATAAATAACTATAAATCTAAAAAGGGTCAAGTTTTATCTTTTTCTAATTCGTGCGTGAAACGTATTGAAATTGAAGGATATTGTTTATTTAAAATATTTAAGAAAGCCTCCGTATTGAAAGATTCGGGTATCACTGCAAACACATCAACTACATATCTTGCCCAAAACTTAGGAAAAATGCCACAATTAGCTTTGACTTTCTTTTCAAGGTTATTCAAAAATAGGTTTGCTAAGAAAGGTGATAGAGGATTGCCCATAGCTGTGCTATGTGTTTGTTTATAGAAGTTATTGTTGAAATAGAAAGTGTTTTGATCCATGCAAAGTGTTGTTAGTTTTATGTATTCGTTTGTTAAATCGGAAGAGATCAAATTCAATTCTAGAAATGCTTAAAGACTTTCTAGAATTCATACATAAAACTAACAACACTTTGCATGGATCAAAACACTTTTTCTTTCAACAATAACTGCCACTCCCAGGGCAATAATTCTGTAACTTTATGTTCGCATACCTGATTTTTAAATTGAAATTCGTAAAAAATTTTACAAAGAAAACGTCAAACAAGCGAATAAATAAAACTTTCACTTTCAAAATAGTCTTTAGTATCGAGCAAAATACGTTTATTGTAATGACCTATTTTGGAAACGGCTTGCAAAATAAAGATGGTAATGGGAGGTATTCCAAGTAGTTGACCTATGATAAATTTATCGAAATGTGTTTAGAAAAACAAATTGAATATCGTTACTTTTTACAACAGAGCAGTGGCGGTTTCTGCTATGGTTTGCAAGTTTGCGCAACCACCAAAACTAATAGATTTAATTTAATGAAAAAAAGCGTAATTCTACATTTTTTAAATTAAAAATTTGTACTACCTCACAGAATAAATGAACTATTATAAATTACTTATAATAGGTATATCTAATTGGATATGAATACGTTAAATAAATGAGAGAATAACACACTTGGTTTGCAGACTCATTGCAATCCACGAACGTATATATCCCTATACGGCTGACGAACTTTGTCGAACGTCTTTCGGGTATATCTCCATAAATGACAATAGTGTTGCAGCAGCAGTGCAACCAAAACATTAGACATATTTCTTGCTTACGGTGCAACGGTATAAAAGCGAATAAAAAAGTTGTATTTGTGTGTTTAAAAGTGTTTATGCTCTTTATTTTTAAATAATAATGAATTCAGTGCAGAGTTTAATAGTGGATCCGTTCTATAAAAGAACGTACGCCGAAAAAGTTGAAATAAAGCGGTTGGGCAGACCTGTTCCGAATTTAAATCTGAAACAAACGATTTCCAGTAAGACGCGAACTTTTAATAGACTATTTAATAAGGATATTTATAATAAACATTTGTGGATTTGCGGTTGTAGTATAAAAAATGCATTATTCTGCTTTCCTTGCTTACTATTTGAAGGTGAAGAATTATGGACGAAAATGGGTTTAACTGATTTAAATCATTCAAGCGATCGAATTAAAAAACACAGTATATCACAAAGGCATATGAAAAATGTAGTCCAATTATCGCTTTTTGGGAATGTGGATATTGCTGCTCAGATGGATAGTGCATATCGAAGAAATATAGCATTGCACAACGAGAAAGTTAAGTACAATCGATATGTAGTGAACATTATAATTAATTGTGTAAGTATTTGTGGAGCTTTTGAACTTGCTTTCTCAAGAAAGATAAATTTGCGATTGCGAAAGATCGTCGCATGGATTTTTTGCTTCAATAAAATCAGGATCAGAATCAGTGAGTTTTAAAAGCCTTTTTTCTTCTTTATATGTACCTTAGCAAAATTACTTTTAATAAAACATACTTAGTGACCTACCTTGTTTACCTACTGTAAAAAGTATTAGTATTCACTAAATTTGCAACCCCCACATTTTTTATGCACGAGCCGCCGCTGCAACAGAGTTAGAAAAATTGAACAGTTTTTAACAATCGCTATACTCTGTTTTTTTAATTCGGAGGAGTAAATTGAAAAGACGATTTTACACCATGTAATTTGTAGTTGCTTATTTTGACAGTAGAATTGAAATATAGGTTAATGATGTTTATTAAAATATAATATTGTTATTAAAATTATTTTTACTTTATTTTAAAATCTACAATAATCAAAAGTGAGTTTTGATTTTATTTTTTGATTGTTTTATGAAATTATAAACACTAAACAGATTTTTGCATTACTACGTAATTCTTTTCTGATCGATATTAGAGAAATTAATACATTATGCAGCTATTATTTAATTTTATTGCTTTATTTATAAACAGAATATATTATAGTTCAAAGTATTTATTTATAAAATAATATAAATGACAAGTAGAATTTTATTCTGTATCACTGGACGACAGATTTTCATTTTCGCTGCTATCATTACCAACGGATATAATAAAAGGTTCAATTATATTATCGATTAGACCATCTAATTCACTCATTCTTACTTCTTCCTTTACAGCATGTTCTACACACTTTTTCCATTTTTCTGCGGTAATATTTTGAATGGCTTGCAATAAAAGTTATTTTACATGTCCCAGTTTAAACGTGGTATTTTTTATTGCAACCTCGTTTTTTATTTGAGCCCACACTAACTCAATAGGGTTTAGTTCGCAGTGATAAGGAGGTAACCTTAACACAGTTTTATTTTGACTTTTAGCCATCTCATCTGTGACATATGCATTATATTTATCTTTGTTAATACGGATCAAGTTAAGTAATTCAGATCGAACCATTGTTGGATCATAATGAATATTTTTGGATGTCAGCCAAGCTTGCATATCTTTTTTCTTTGATGTTGTTGTGGGGATTTTCTCAATTTTACGGCTGTGATATGTAGCATTATCCATGATTATAACAGCATTGTCTGGTAGTACTGTTAATATTTGACTAAACCACTCTTCAAACACATTAGCATTCATTTCTTCATGGTAATCTGCAGTTTTTTTTCCTTCAAAAAGTAAAAGACCATTCTCTACAAATCCAGCTTCAGAACCTATGTGTAAAATTATAAGTCGTCTTCCTTTTCCTACAGGATTCCGCAGTCCTGTAGTGATAGTGATGTAGTTAAGCCTTCATTAAATGCCTGTCGTGGGTTCTGTATAGTATTATCTATCCAAACTTTTTGCTTCGTATGTCCTTCGTTTAATCATGTTTCATCCAAGTAATAGATTGGACGATTTTGACATCTGTAGTTTTGTATGGTTATTAAATACCTGCGTCTCCATCTAACTATATCATCACGTTCTATAAGAACACTTTTTCTATCTCTGGTCATATATCTGCAGCAATACATAATATTATATCACTTATATTGTAATATGCATTTGCATGTAACAACATGAACAAATAAAACTGTCTATATAATAATTCAAATACCCACTGACCTGAAATTTATGTGTTTCATGAATTTATACAGAGTTGAACGGCTCATCTGTGGCAAATCATCGCGTTGTATTATTTCATTTAGCACTTTATTAAGCGTAGGCAGTTCATTTTTATAAAAAAAGCTGTGTACTATTTGCCGTACGGATTTCTTGACACCTTCGTCGTACTCGTCAATTAAAGAATGCTTTCCTGAACTTTGTTTTGGTGGAATAATTTGACCATTCTGTTTATAATCTTTGATTGTACGATAAATTGTCGATTTTGCCACTCCTGAAAGTAAGTTAGCATATAGTACCTACATACGTACGAATACAGATTATTTACTAACCTAAAACGCATGCTATTTTTGCTACGATGACAGTCATCTTCATTTGAGGTTTATCGTTTCGAAGTTTCTTAAATATATTTAATATATTTTGTTTCTCAAACACAGATAAGTATCCCAAGCCTAAATAATTTCGTTTTCGTATCGGTGATATTTGCGTTCCAGAAGTGCTTTGTAATTGATCCATATCGAAAAATAACGTACGAAAAAAGTGTAACGTAGGTATGTAAAATATTAAGTTAGCTCTAAAAAGAACTTATTTTGGAAAATTTAATGAAGGAAAACAAACAGTATCGATAATTATACAAAATGTAAGTTTTCATCAGCTGATTCAACCTGTCAACCGTCAATACTCTAAATTTTAGTGTTATTGTGGCCGATAATTGGCCAATAACGAGACTTCTTTTTACCGCGAGATTTTTAAAACGCTCCTCCGAATTAAAAAATAGAGTATAGATAATGTAGCTAAAAGTAAATCTACTGGTCGTCCCGCTGTTGTTAGACTCGATATTTTGAAAAATATGCATGAAATTGTTAAAGAAAATTCTCATGTTTCTATACATCGTTTATGCTAACTAATTCGTTTAACTTGTCCTACATCCATTATAGCAGTTTTCTATGAATCCTCTCGTAATTACTTAAAAAAACAGCTACATTTACACCCATATAAAAATTCTCAATTCTTCACCAAATTCATCCCTCTGATATTTTACAACGAATCCAGTTTTATCAATGGTATAATGATCATCTGCGTAATAACATTGATCACTAAAATATTACTTTCTATTCCGATGAAGTATGGCTTCATCTTTGTGGTTATGTAAATTCGCAGAATTATAGAACTTGGTCGACAGATAATCCACACAATTTAATCGTCCAGTTAAAATTGGTGTTTGGTTTGCAATGTTAACACAACAAATTAAATTGGGCCAAAGACAGGAAGCCACTTTGATAGCCAATTTGACAGTATGTCATTAAGAATTATAGTTAATTTGGAAAACGGTTATATAATTAGAGGAATCGCAGAAGAACTAGATATAAATAAATCTACAGTATTATGTGTAAAGAAAAGGTGGGAAAATGAAGGGAATTTAAATCGTAAACATGGAACAGATGTTACAATAATTTCCAATCAGGAGCAAGATCACATTTTAGTGCAATATTTGAGAGACTATCCCTTTGCAGCTGCAAAAAAAACACTATATTCTTCAAAAAAATTTTCCTGATTCTCGTCAAACGACGAGTCTTCGGATAAAGGAAAGTGAATTACGATATCGTGTTGCAGCAAAGAAGATTCTCTTACCTCAAGAACAACGGAACTAATCTTTGGGAAAATGTGATATTTTCCGATGAAAAAAATTTCCAGTCAACAAATAATGGAACCGTGCATGATTATGGACCACAAAATATGAGATTTGAGGAGTCTTATATACATAACAATGCTAGACAGGGAAGGTTTTCATTGAATGTGTGGACATAGATAAACTACCATGACACTGGGATGTGTTGGAGAACTGAGGAAAAATTTACATCAATAAATTACGTTCGTATATTAAATGTGATTCTGTCATCCATCCAATAAATTTTTCTTCAAAATAATTACATATTCCAACATGATAATTGCCCTATTCATACGGCAAATGTAGCTACCACATTAGTTTCATCGGAATAATGTGGAAGTATTGCAATGGGTCCTAAAAGTGCAGTTATAAAATCTATGGATAATGTCTGGGCTGAGGTGGTAAAACGTTTGTCACGAATACGTGTGAGAAATAGGGAAGACTTCGGAATTTAATTTTAAATACCTAGGAAAATATAGTTCCTATATAACAACATGGTTACATTAGAAATCTTGTACTTTCAATGCCCAGGAGATTGAGAGCAGTTATTGATGCAAATGGTGGCCTAATAAAGTACCTATTGATACTATTTTTGGTAAATCTGTATTTAAAATGTATTATTCGTCAATAAAAATAGTTAATTGCATGAATTGATATATACAAAATACATCCTTAGACCACATTGTGTCTGAAAAATACAATTACTCTAAACAAATTTTGAAAACTTCACAGTTTGACATTTTTTGGTTGTACTAGATTTATGTGAGCATAACTGTACATAATTGTATTATTTGTAATACCGCGATATCATAAAGTTTCTGGGTCCAAGATGGCATTGAAATAGAAAATATATGTCTGAACTTTATCCATATTATCATACTGGTAACTTAACCTTAATTTTTGAAAATTATTTTGATAGTGTCATCGTGACATCAATAAATATGTCATTTGATTTAATAAAGATACAATAAAACAACAAGCTCAGCTTGTATTCAAAATTTTATTAATAAAAAAATTCAAAATTAAAGCAAATGTTGAAATTGTTGTCCGTTATTTTCAATTCCCAATGTAACACGCCTTTTCATGCTGTTAAAGGCATTTTGCAGCATTGCGGGCGTTATTAATGCACATTCGTCAATAATTCTTGGTTGCATATCTTGCAAATTAGCAACAGGAGTTTTAAATATTCTATTCTTTAGGTGAGGAAACACGAAAAAGTCCATAATTGTCAAACAAGGTGATCGTGGTGGAAACTCAACTTCCGTATGTAAACTTATGATCCGATCGTCAAAAAACTCACGAAGAAAAGCAATATTTTCTCGTGTTGTGTGTGCCGTTGCACCATCTTGTTGAAAGTATCCATATTGCAATTCATCATCATGCAACTGTTCAATAAATTCATTCAGAATGTTTCTATACCTCTCAGCATTAATTGTGAAATTAAAAAAAATAGGTCCAACAACTCTGCGGCGAGAAACTGCTAGCCAAACACCAAGTTTCGCATTATGGAGAAACGATTCAATAAAAATATGAGGATTTTCACTACTCCACATTCGAGTATTTTGGGAATTGACATACCCCGAAAGATAAAACCATGCTTCATCAGAGAAAAATAACAAATTTAGCAGGTCATCATCTTCTATTAAGTTATTTGCAAACCACTGGCAGTACGCACGACGTCTAGGGTAGTCTACCGGCAAAATAGCCTGATGTGATTGCATCTTATACGGATGCATGTGTAAGTTTTTCTTTACAATTTTCTGACATGTTCCATTAGAAAGTCCAATCTCTTGAGAAAGGCGTTTCAAAGGTTTTGTGGGTTCATTTACCATACGTTGACGAACATCATTTATAACTTGTTCCGAACGAATAGTTGGTCTACCAGTACGTGATTTATGACCCACAGAACCAGTCTCACGAAACACACCAACACAATTGGAAAGGCAATTATAAAAATCTTTGGGAATTACAGCTAACTCTGGAAAGTGCTCTCTAAAATCATCCAAACATGCACGTTGACTGTACACCCAAATTCCATCAATTCGCACTCCACTCCGAAAATAGGCTTCCATCATGTACGCTTTTTGCACTATATTGTAAACCATATTTGAATTTACTCGAATGTGCTATGTTTCAAACTCGACGTTCAAACTTGCTTTCAGCAATTCTAACACATTAATGGATGACAGATAATGTCACTGTCAAAATAATTTACAAAACAGAGTTATAGTTCCTAACTTAAGTTCAGACATACAAGTTATATTACAAAGCCATCTTCGTCCTAGAAACTTTATGATATCACGGTATAAGTCCGTAAAATTTAATTCACCTATCATTTTGTATAAATCTCTCTTCTAATATTGATTTACTAGTAATTCTAAACTGTCTTCTATATTCATATAAAATATTCTAAATTAAATTATATAAATATAAAACGAATGACCAGACAAGCCAATTTCTCATGGTTGCGAAATTTGCATTTATAATCACTCGGTATATTCATATAATATTAAATAAAATATGTCATGCGTTCTGAGAAATTTATATTTTTAATATTGGAAATGATTTTAATGCAGAGTGAAAACACGAGAGAAAATTTCTTCTATTATTGTATTGATTTATTCTAGTATTTGTTAAATAAATTATATAGACATTAGTAACTAATATTATTTGAAATTAATAGTTTAGCTGCGTACAAAGAATACGCTAATAGTAGATTGCGCATTTTCATCTACAATATATTTCTTCTCGTGTCCGATCCATTAATCATCACGCGTGTATGTATAACAAAAACACTGTGCGTTAAAATGCGGTAGGATTAAATATCTTGCATGTTTTAAAATAGACAAACATTACAGAATATGTAATACATACAGCAGTTGAAAAGATTAACAAAGAGGAAGTTTTTAATGAGTGTAATTGTAAAATATATCGTAACTCTTTTTTAACGTATTTATAAAATTGGTGTATTTTGACATTTCTCCTTTTGTCATTAATATTATGCCATCGCAATGACACATCGTGTGTCACGTTCGTCGTTAAGTTAGCCGTTATTTTTTTTCGTGATATTTTCCTCTTAGTATTATTTTCCGCGCTGTGTTAAGGCGCAAGATCTTGGTCGGAAACACAGGAGAGAAAAGTCCTCGTGCGTGTTTATTGACAAAGCGCCTGTACCGAAAGCCCAACCGATATTCCCCACGCGAGCGTTCGCTTTAGAGGGGAACGGATGCCAAAAGAGTACCATCGCAAAGGCCGTCGAAGCTAGATGTTCAAGCGACGTTGTGCAACACTGCAGGTGGCGTCCCTTGCGTACAGACCTCGGCCTAATTGAACCGAGAGTGGCGATAGATATATACATAACGTTCATATATACATATGTATGTACGTATAACAAACACGATGACGCTTGCATATGTTGCAATGTCACGTCCTATAGTCGACGCTTCTGCTGCCACAACGACGTACGGTCTAGGCAAGAAGAAGTAGGAGACGAAGGAAGGGGGTCAAGGAAATATCCAGCCGGGCCAAAAGTCAACTAGTTTACTCTTCATTGTGCCTTATTGATTACAAGAAGTCGATTAACATACAATATCATCGCGACGACAGCGAAATCGGGGTGACGTAACATACGCGAGACTATTTTTCTTGTGTTCGTCGGGTTAAATTTGGAAGCAGCTCGGAGTTCTGTCTACCTAGCCGCGGACGGATCGATTCTGTCGGCCCTGGTAACCCACGCCTAGTCCAGGTAAGCGGCTACCTCACCAACTGCCGTCGAGTTGCCATGTCAACTCAACAGACCGACTTTTTCATTTCATTTATCGCGGTAAATGTCATTACAGCGTATGCTGATGTTGATGCGTTTCGCCATCAACATAACATCGTGTCCTTGAAAGAAATAGACGAATATTGTTGCGAAAAGATACAAATTTCTTGTTGTTTCAGGTTAGCGGACTAGTATGTCCGTACCGTCAATGGTACATCGATCTGGAGACACTCTGATAGTGCGCAGCGTTGTTAGCGGCGACGCGCTCTTTGCCTCTTCCGAGGACGACTTGGGGGACGATTTCTCTCTCGACCTCGTCGTAGTTGACGAAGAAAAGAACCTACCGGAGTGCAAAATTAAGCGAAATTACAGTTGTTCGAGTTGTGAATATTTCACACAAAATCCCCGTCATTATCTCTATCATCTGCGCGATGTTCATAATGAGAAGGTGAAGATATACGAGTGTCCGAATTGTTTGTACGCTTCTAAACACTTCCAGAAACTCTTGCGTCATACTAAAATGGTACATGGATCTACTGATGGCGTTGAAATGCCGGAAAATTCCAGAAATAAAAGTAGGAAACGATTACCGGAGGAGGAGCTGGAAGAACAATTGGACTCGGACGGGGATGGTGAAGAAGAAAATAAAAATTCGTTTAAATGTACGATGTGCACGTTTACTGCGCGTAATCAGGGGCAATTAAATAAACACGAGCGCGAAGAACACATCAAGGCGAAGTATTTTAAGTGTAGCAAGTGTACGTACGCAACTAATATCAAAGCCCGCTTTACTAAACACACAAAATATCATTCGATGCCGATGATTAAGTGCGAATTATGTGATTTTCGGACGCCGTACAAGTGGAATTTGGACAGACACTGCAAAAATCATAATGGGAGCGGTGCGTTCAAATGTTCCGCATGCAATTTCACCGCCGACATTAAGCAAAGCCTCACCGTACACGAAATGAACCATCACGTCCCTCCCGTGGGCCAGGCTGCCGGTCTAGGCGTGGGCAGACGTCGTAACAAGGTGGGGGCCAGCGATTCTGCCTTGACGGAGGAAGCAACAGTACAGGTACGTGTCGCTCTTATCGCCTAATAACACGATTGATAACGACGAACCGATCTTTGCCTTGGGGCCAGGTCTGACACAGTGCTTCACTAAAAGTCTCCGAATGCACGCTCCCGCGCGCGCACCTGTTACACAATTTACTATTACTTTATTATTATTATTAGTATTTTTAAACCCGTTACCTCATCATCATCAATTGACGACGTCACGTGTATATCATTTTGCAGGTAGTGCGGAGCAACGCAGCCGACGCCAGTGCATCAAACGAAGCTGATGAATCGAGTGGTGCCGTCAACAACAACAATAATAACAAAATCAATAATAATAACAAACCAACCAACGAAAGAAAACCAATTCCGAGGAAAATACCGCCCTGTAAGAAATCCAAATTCGATCAAGGGAATAGAGGGTACGGATCTGACTTCATAGACCCAGATGATATTATACATCACGCCAATGGAAATATCTACATCAAGAACAAGTGCAAACTATGCAACTATAAATCGGCGTGGGACGGAGAAATGGCCAAACACGAAGAAAAGGTGCATAACATCATAAGAAATAACGGCATCACCACGAAGACTGCGAAAAAAACACCCAGGCCGATTCCAAATTTAATTCCGATACCGTCCCAAGCAGCTTTGGCTCTTAAAAACCCTTCGCGTTACTATTCACCAGTTCTGATGATGACAGCACCTCCACCAACAGTGTCCGAACCTATTTACAGTCAGAAGGACTACAATGACATATGTGCGAAATCCGCTAATAGTGATTTGAAAGATTTAGCGTCGTTATTTGGCAGCGAAGATATGTTCAAGAAACCTGAAAAAGCGGAAACTCCCAAAATTCCAGATCTCATTCCAACATCTGCATCACAAAAGTTCGCAATGGCAGATTTAAAGCGGAAAAATGCATCGTTCTTCGATAAATTTAAAGCCAAATTGGCGACGAATAAATTGACTTGTGAACTTTGTGGACATGAAAGCAAATGTTTGACCGAATCGGCTTCACATAAAAAAATGTGTGGTAAAGAGCCTGCTCACATACAGTATTCGATACCAGTGCATACGGTTAGTTCGACAAGGTGTCAGTATTGCAGGCAACGTTGTAAATCGTCAACGGATTTATTGAATCACCTTCAGACTTGTATAGAGGCATTAAAAGCGAAACATTACAGTGATGATATTAAAAAAGAAGAAAAACCTGATGATAATTCGGAAAATTCGGAAAATCCAGAACCGCATCCAATGGAAAATAGAGTGTTCGTTTGGAATAATATAGAAGTTCCTTTGGATGTAGAAATGGAAAGTGCTGCCGAAGATTCCCAATACGAATATGTAGATGAGACAAATAAACAAGACGATAACATTTCTTTGGATTTATCTATAAGAACTCATTCGCCAAGTAGTGAAAATAGTTTCGTGGTGAATCAAGAAATCCAACAGAATTCGTTGACGTCATCGGTGGCGGAGAAAATTCCAACACATGGAAACGATATAAGTGTCGCCCAACACAAGAGGGTTTTTAAGTGTCCTCACTGTACATTCTGGGCTTCCACAGCTTCGCGTTTTCACGTTCATATCGTAGGCCACTTGAACAGGAAGCCTTTCGAGTGTTCTTTGTGTTCTTATCGTTCGAATTGGCGTTGGGACATTACCAAACATATCAAATTAAAATCGGTGCGCGATCCAAATCACGAAAGTGCAAAAGTGTTAATGACAGATGAAACTGGCCGCAGGAATTATACGAAATATAATAAATACTTAACCGAAATTAACGTTAGTGGTGACCATAATGAAACGTGTGGTGGTTTTGGCACGAGAACGAAGAACCACGACCCACCTAGTCAAGTTTTACCCAATAAAACAGAGTTACCAAAGCTCACCAGAGCACCAAGTAGCAATGATTTTAGACCCTTGCTGAGGAACCAGAGGCCACCGCCCGGATTGAAGGCTGCAGATGAAAGTTTCTTCGCAAAAATGGCTAACGAGAAAAAAAGAAACAGCGCTGACAATAAGAAAACCATGTGGAAATGCAAGAAGTGCAATTTTAGGTAAGTGGTGTTTACGTTTGGCTTAGAATTCAAATAATTCATATGTTCTAATAAGATTAATCAATATATTAGAAATCACATGTTTAATGTAATGAAAAACGCCAAAGTACATGTTTTTACGAAACATTTAGTAACTAGATGGCGCAATGTGCGTAACGGATTTTATTTTAAATAACACACTCTATGTTTACAAAAAGAACTACCCTATTTGCAACGATTTTGCTAAAATTTATTTTTATAGATTTTTATTTTATAACAAAAACTTTGATTTCTATTCTGAAATATTTAATTTTTTAATCTTTAGAATATGTATTTTTTCTTTCAATTAATAATAGACGGTCAATACTGTCAGTTCATAATATATTTATGTGTATATTAAATTTAGGTTATGTAAGAAATCAGGCCAATCCGATCGATTGATTAAAATATAATTATTTATAACTTGCTAATCTTCTGTATATACCAAAGGGCATTTTGAATTAAACTAAATTTTTTAGAACAATTTATTTCCTTTATTTTTAATTAAATTAAATAATTTGCTTTTTTTGTTCTAAATCTTCATGAAAGTAACAATGTAATCACTATAATCTAAACATTTTAAATTGATATCTAATTATGCTATTTGCAATGAACGTTTTTATATTGAATTTTATAAACGTACCCCAATTATAATAAAATTCCTCATTATACATTTTAAATTTTTAATGTATTATATAAATACCAAATTATCTGTTTGTAATATCGTGTGTTGACGTTCGAATTTGCTTGTGGAAATACATAAAAGTGCCTGAGAGTTTCTTATATCATTCAACGTAATCTTATATATAGGTTATGTTTACTTAAATGTCAATTTAATGATGTTTTGATATTAAACTTTATTTAGGTTGGTATGATCATTATTTATGAATAAATTATAACCTACCATTTTAGCTCCAGGGCCAACTTAATAGTCCTTATAAATATTACTTTTCCGCATTTTAATTTGATCGGAAATAAGATTCTTGATTTATTTTCACAAGATTTCAAGGCTGGGCTTTATTCAAGTGAATAATTACGAATTAAAAATTAGTATGCTACAATGTTGACAGAGATTTTTTTGCGTGTAAATTAATGAATGTAATCAAAGTTGAACCATATCTAAATCGGTTATTCTGTTTATCATTTGATTTGTACAGAATTAGTAGTGAAAATTATGTAAATTCTGTTCTTGTAGAATAAAATACAGCAGTTTTGAACACGTAGTATATTAATTCTTTACTTGTATAAAAATAAAGATAAATTTTCCAGGTTATATCTCGTCATTGTATTACTGTACCATGTATCATTTAAAGTCTTTCATTGCATTAAATGAAACAATAGTATAAACTCGATTATCATTGTTTACTTTTCATTAACAACATAATTCAACTTTGGTTTATAAGTACTTCTTTTTACAGAATAAACAATTATTTAACAAATTTAAACGTCTGAAGGAAAATTTATCTTAATCTCCAAATCCACCATATGCGCAGAATATTAAGTACCTACGTGTAATTTCTTTTTAGTTTTATCTGCAATTATGCTGTATTCTTAAAATATGACGTGTTCGTTACAAGGTGTAATTCATATTTTGTGTATTTTCTCTGGAAGAAATATCAACAATGCCAGCGATTGTGCAATTTTGCCAACCTATATACGTTGAAACACGATTATTTGTACAAAAAAATACCTTATCTCTGTTTACTCAGCAATCAATACACACCTATATTCATATCATTGTATCGTCTATTCAAAGTAAAGCGCATACATACTAGGAGGTTATTAGTGTTATTACCTAGAACTTAGGTAAAAAAAATTAACACCAATGTATACTTACTTTGTCACATGTCAGAAATTAATGACGAATGTAACCTTTGTTCATTGAATTTATTTAGATTTCGTTTTCGCTCAATTAAGATTGATGTACTTATATATTTAAATGTTCATTTCTCAAAAGTAATTTCGCAAACTGAGACATGTGTAAGTGCATATAATACGAAAAAAATAAGTGTTTTATGTATACGATGCCTTTCAAAATTAAATTACAAGAGGAGGTTTCCGATGCCGGAGTTATTAAATTTCTTAATTAATAATTTATTAAAATGTAATTATAGATAATTTAATTTATTAGCTACGACTATAAAATTTGCATCCACTACGATAATTACCATGTTTTTTTAGATACTTTGTTTTTTTACCAATGCGAAATATGTTCGATTTTTTCGAAATTTATTACAGTAGATTATAGAGCCCAACAAACATTTTGGTGCCTGCCCTTTTTAACTGTTTCTAGGTAATTTTTAGGTGTAGAATCCAAAACAATTGTCAGATTTAGTCCATCAGATCTAGTTTTTGAGGTACGCTACTTGACCTCTTTTAGAAAAAAAGTCATCCTTTTAATTCATCTTCGACAAAGTCTCATAAAAAAAAAAAATAATAAAAAGTAAGCTATTTAATTCACAAAGTAACAAGTGTTCCTTTGAAAAGTCAATCTAGTAGCATGTGATTTACTGAAAACATTTTGAAGTATGTCGTAAATTAAAATTTACTATTTAACCCACGAAGTCGTATATTTTGACAGTTTCATACATACTTAAATAACAAATAATAGGTAATTATTGAAAACTATAGCAAATGTTGAAAATGTTGTCCTTCAAGATCAATGCACTTTAAAATCCTCCGTTCAAAATTTCTGATGATATTCTGCAACATTACTGGATTGTTATTAATTTCCATGCATTTCTGTTCGATTCTCTGTAGCATATCATTCAAATTCAATATAGGTGTTCGAAATATGTTATTTTTTAGATAAGGCCACAAAAAGAAGTCGCAAGGTGTTAAATCGCATGAACGTGCAGGCCAGGCAATTTCAGTATTTCGACTAATTATACGCTCATCAAAAAATTCTCTTAAATAATCCAAAAATTCTGCAGTACAGTGACAAGGTGCTCCGTCTTGTTGGAAATATGCATTTTGTAGTTCATCATCATGCAACTGATTGACAAATGGTTGTAAAATTTCCGTACGGTACCTTTGAGTATTTAACGTTCCCTGAAAGAATATTGGTCCAATGGATTCGCCTTTGGCTTATCGCTGCCCAAACACCAATTTTCTCTGGATGTAGCGATTCTTCATTAATTATATGTGGATTTTCACTACTCCAAATTCTTGTATTTTGTGAATTTAGGTATCCCGTTATATAAAACCATGCTTCATCAGTAAAGATGACTCTTTGCGAAAGTTCTCCATTATTCATATTTACAAACCAATTACAAAACTGTGGTCTACGTGGGTAATATTTCTAACAATTCTTGTACTGCTGTGACACTGTATGGATAAAGTTGCATATCTTTTTTTAATAACTTGTGAGTTGTACCAACAGAAAGGTTTATTTGTTGACTCAAATGTCGAACAGATGTTTGTGGTTCATTTTCCATTATTTCTTCAACACGATTGACAACTTGAGGTGTACGTTTCTTAACTGCTCCGCTGCCTGATTTTCTTAAGAAACTACCAGTTTCAGAAAAAAGTTTTAAAGTTCTATCCAAAGTATTCTTAAATTGTATATAATCTATTACAAAATGTGGAAACTCAGCTTGAAATTCTACCATGCAATCTTGTTCTAAAGTGAAAGCCATTTTAAAACAGAAGCAATTTATTTAAATCAGAATCGACGCACGATTATTTTATGCACTAACTGATATTTGTGATTGACATTATCAAATGTCATTTGGATTTACGTTTACGGAACAACAAACACATACTAATATAGTTGCATCTTATTCAATCAAAATTTCAAAGTAACCTAGATTGACTTTTCAAGTGAACACTTGTTAGATATAAATATGCATTTATGGCTTATTACTAAAAAGAATCTTGTATACGATTTTATAGCATGGAAGTTCAGTAGGACAGTCTCGCTGCCAACTCCAATAGTTATCGGCCATCACGTGGGTATCACATCTTCTTTGATATCGTTCTTCCATCGTCTGAAGGTGTTATTGAAAACTTTCACCCTGTTCTTCGCTGTAATACCTAGGTTTTGTGGAAATTGATCTAAGTGGTTGTGGAGGTAGTGAAGTCTTGTGCTCATGTTACAATCAAGAGTATTAAATTTAGAAAGCATATATTCCACTGATTCTCTGTAATTCGCTGCTTTATGATTGCCCAGAAAATTTTGTACTACTTAAACAAATGAATATCAAGCATTAGATTCAATCTCGTTCATTGCTGTGGTAAGTGATTTTTTCTAAGTTGTCTTAATCCGAGGGCCATCTTTATTAAGTTTTTCCATGCTAGACTCAGGAAATTTACGTATTAAGTACCCAAATCAAAGTCCATATCGATTTAAGGCCTACACGAGTTGCGTTTTATAAGTCCCAACTTGATATGCAAAAGTGGAAATATGATTTTTTCTCCCGCAACGAAAGGTTCGTTGATTACGTTTTCTTTTCCTGGAACCATGACGTTGCATAAGGATCAATTTTTGTTAACCCAGTGCTGATCTTTAGTTCTGTTGCCCCGAAAACAAAAAAAAAACGAGGATATTTTGTGTAAACACAAATTACTTAATTATTTTTGCCGGTTACTAAAACGGAATGGATCTCAAAAACTAAAGCTGCTACGAAAAACGTCAGGTATATTTGAAATCAGCACATTAAATACATATATCCAAAATCAGTTGTCAGTTTCTCGGCACCAAGAAAAAAAATTAATTTTGTTGGCTTGTGATGGATTATTGCTAGTAATTCATATTGTGTTAAGATAGTAAATAAACACTTCTGAATTTTCACAAGAGGAATTCACACTGATGCAATTTCTTGCATATAAATAATTGTATGAACGGTGCAACTTTTAAGAGTTGCACGGCCGGTTCATACTGATCAGGAATCAGGAAATATATGCAATTTTTTTAGAAGTACTGCCAACATGAAATAAATAATTATATGTACGTCATCGTTACTTTTCATGGAAATTTACAACCTCGTAGACCTTAAATTGGAATAACTTTTGTATAATAAATTCAGGCCATAAATACATATAGTTGGGACCATAAATACAATGGTTAGCTTAAATAAGTACAGGTTAAGCTCACATAAATCCAGTATAAACCATTTTTGAATTTTTGTTTTGTTGTAATTGTTCTTGTAACGTCAAAATTACATTTGTCACTTTTTGATATCCAAAATGGCAAGAAAACAAATTTTTTATGAAGATGCGAATCTGAAGAATACGTATAAAATCAAAAAAGAATTTTTTTTTGCTTTTCAGTTAGACATTTATACATATTCTTCAGATTCGCATAGCTTGGGCGCTATTCAGCGGTAACCCTGTATATATATAAAGACCGGATGACCAAGAGAAAGTTTAAGTTTAAAATAAAACCTTGATCATCCAAGAATTGAAAATCTTTTAATTATTGAAACTCTTTAGAGATCAACATAGCTCATTAATTTATATTAATATTTTAATTTCATATCTATAAATAGTCCCATCTACATTTCATAAAGTGTTTTTTTACAGTTCATACTGCCCAAGGGTGAACCGCAAATTTTACTTTATCTCTTTCTAACACACATAAATACTCGCGGTAATACTACATACGTTAGTCATTTTAAGGGAATGTTATGCCTTAGATTTGGTAATGTGACTGCAAAGAAACACTTTATAAGCTGTAAATTTATTAGTGCCAAAAATATATAATAAATGTTAAGCCTATTTTCAAAATATTAAAGTATAAAAGATATGTAAAAAAAAAATAGTAAATAACTATTTATAGGAGAATGTTTCACATTAAAATTTAAAAAAAAATTACAGAAAAATACTCAGACAAGTCATAGCTGCATACATTTCTTTTAGTCAGTGTTTTACCAACATTAACTGGACTTTTGGCAACTAGTAACATTACATACTAAGTTTTTGTCGGTGTTCTAAATTTATATATATGTAATTGTTTTGCTACCGTCATCAGTTTCATTTCTTTTCCTTACTCTTAAAGTAATTCAAGATGCTTCATATTATTTTCTCTAGAGACGCAAACCTTCCGCTTCCGTTTTAGAAAAATTGCAGAATTTAATATTTAAAAATATCTTATGCATATGTGCCTTCCGTTCATGCAATCTTGTACGAAAAACTGACGATTAATACTATTTGTAACCAATACGGCTATGCACTCATATACCGAGTGACTCTAAATGATTGAAGCAAATATTTTATTTGGTAACTTTGAGATATTGGCTTGCCTGATCATCCGCCTTTTGCTATTTACCTTTTTGGGTTAGAATATTTTATATTAATATGGATGACATGTGATTAGAATTACTTATTTGACTTTTACATTGTAAAATTATTGACAAATTTAAATTTAAAAATCAGGCATCTCAACATATATTTGCAGAATTCTTGCCAGAAAAAAGAATCTATCATTTATAGTCAACCGTTATATAATATACATACTTTACAGAAAAAGATTAATGAATGAAATTACTCTCTAGGATAAAACTTACTTGAAATTGAAACTTGCTAACAGCTATTTTCAAACACGTGGAAAACTATTTAGATTAATGCAAATTGCGGTTAAATTAAATGAAATATCATTAAATCTGATAAAAATGGACAAGGTCATTTGTGATTGTGACAACACAAAATCAAATATTATCTTTTCATTTGTATTCTACAGCAGTAGAAGTCGATACTTCTGTTGGTCTGCTACATTTACAAACATGAATTATGTATCCAATAATAGATACATCGTCGAAATTATGTTGAGATTCTTCATCTCAAGTAATAAGTGGCTTAATATGTTTCTGCTTAATATATTATCCGACACTTTTAACACATTCTTCTTTTTAAATTAGAAAATATTTTATAGTGTTTGAACATTTATATTAGGGTTTCGTTTGAATTTTTAATATTATGGTATATTCCAAAAAGAAATAGACGAAATTCTGAACAGACCCCTAGCTCTAATTACAACCTATACATTAATTTTACGCGGTAAATTTAAATTTGAAAATCTGTCTGAATTATGAAATCTGTAGCAAATTAAATTGTATATGGATTGTTCAGGGATAAATCCACAGTTAAGACAGCAGAATGGTAAATGTAGTAATTACAGCACGTGAAAATAAGCAAATTTGTCTAAAATACACATGTTATTTCATTTATTTGTTGAAAAAAAGGTCAAATAATATATACCGATAGGTCCAACTCGCAACGGGCCATAGGCAACAATATACGTATGGAACGTAATGCGATGTGGCAACGTGTGTACGATGCCTATATTGAGTGACTTTCTTAAAATTTAAATTTATTTTGCAGAATTATTGATTTGTTTACTTTTATCTATTAGAAAACGTTATTGTTTTTTTATTACTTAAAATTACTTTATATAAAAAATAGTATACCATAAAAGTGTAAACAAAGACAGTATACATTGAAACGAATATTCATTCAATTGTATTGTCATGAAATTGAATTTGTCAATCGTTGTTAAATTTGTTAGAATGAATAGATATTTATATTTATCGGAAAATACTAATACTTAAAGCAAACAAATAAGGTGTAGTGTTTTGTTATAGGAATGTATAATATCCATTTCTTCCTGAATATTGATTTCTACTATTATCGTGATGTTATTATAATACAGATACCAAAATCTCACGTAATATTTCCATCAGCCTTTTATTAACAATAAACAAGTAAAGTACAACTTCGTAGGTCGACAAACGCTCCAGTCTTCATTATCACTGTATTATACATGAACTGTAGGCTTAGTTTTTCGTAGAAATTGAAGTACGTGTCTGTTCCTTTGTAAAATTATAATAAGGGCAGGGGTTAATTTTATTCTGGCATTTTAAAAAATGCAGAGATCAGTTTTGCGACAGCATTCAGCTAATTACAATCTAAAATAAGCAACATTGTAACGTATTTTGGAATTGTGAATATCCGTAGGTAATAAAAAAAAAGGAAGTATAGTTTAATTACAACTGTAGCTTCCTCCTGGTTTGAAGGAAGTCGGTATGTATCGACCGAAGTATAAGTTGAAATAATACAAATATGAGCATATTACGAAAGCATCAGCTGCATAATCAATATGCAGGAAGAAATGGATATTATACATTCCTATAACAAAACACTACACCTCATTTGTTTGCTTTAAGTATTAGTATTTTCCGATAAATATAAATATCTATTCATTCTAACAAATTTAACAACGATTGACAAATTCAATTTCATGACAATACAATTGAATGAATATTCGTTTCAATGTATACTGTCTTTGTTTACACTTTTATGGTATACTATTTTTCATATAAAGTAATTTTAAGTAATAAAAAAACAATAACGTTTTCTAAAAGATAAAAGTAAACAAATCAATAATTCTGCAATATAAATTTAAATTTTAAGAAAGTCACTCAATATAGGCATCGTACACACGTTGCCACATCGCATTACGTTCCATACGTATATTGTTGCCTATGGCCCGTTGCGAGTTGGACCTATCGGTATATCCTTACTGATAAACATTGTAAGTAATACATAATATGCAATACAGTAGGAAATAGCTTAAATTCTAAGACTGTAACAATGTATGACAATTAATTCCAATTAAAACAGATTAACAAGTTAATAACAAAAATATCTTATTTTATAAACTATTTGAAGATTGTTGAGTTCAGTCTGACGTTGGTGAAGAAATGCAATCATCACTACCACTGTCGTCTCCAAGAGAAATTATGAATGGTTTTATAACTTCATCAATAATTCCGTCAATATCTTTCATCCGAGCTTCTTCTTTAATAACATGATTTATGCATTTTTGCCAAGTTGTTGCAGTTACATTATTGATAGCATTATGTAAAAGTTGCTCAACTTCATTTAATTTAAAAGTTCTATTTTTTGCAGCTACCTCATTTTATATTTGTGCCCACACAAGTTCAATTGGATTCAGCTCGCAGTGGTATGGAGGTAAACGAAGAACAGTCTTGTTTTTGGACTTCGCAATTTCATCGATTACATATGAATTGTATTTACTTTTGACCATATTTACTAAGTTCAATAATTCTGCTCTAACCATATCCTCCTCATACTCTATCCCCTTATTTCGTAACCAATTTTGTATGTCTGCTTTTCTCCACAATGTTGTTGGTGGGTTTTCAGCCTTGCGGCTATGATACGGTGCATTATCCATCACTTCGACAGCATTCTCGGGTAGATAAGGTAATATATTAGAGAACCAATCCGCAAACACTGTGGCATTCATTTCCTCATGATAATCAGAAGTTTTCTTCCCCTCAAACAGTAACAAATCATTTTCGATGCAACCATTCGAACTGCCAATTTGTAATATTATCAGGCGATGTCTCATACCAGAAGGATTTTTTAATCCTGTTGTAAGTCCTTCCACAAAGGCCTGTCTATGAATTAAAACACTTGTGTCCATCCATATCTTCTGCACTGTATGGTCCTCATTCAACC
Source organism: Melolontha melolontha (assembly GCA_935421215.2). Lineage (NCBI taxonomy): Eukaryota > Metazoa > Arthropoda > Insecta > Coleoptera > Scarabaeidae > Melolontha > Melolontha melolontha. The sequence continues at coordinate 178,823,931 of OW285237.1, read as the reverse complement.
AGGTTTCATCTAAATAGAAAATTGGTCTATTCTGGGATCTGTATAATGAAATATTTTTCAGATATTGTCGTCTCCATCTTACGATATCTCTCTCAGTAAGAACGCCCCTTCTATTTCCCTAAATAACTTCACCAAAACGAAAAATAAATGCATTCTTTTACAATTCCTTGTAACTTCTTAAATAAATTTCAGTCACATATAATTTTTGTTATTCATTAAATAAGAAAGCCATTATTCATTGACAAATTTCCATAAATACTTAAAAAATATTCTCAACTAGCCAATGTGATTTATAAATAACGGCTCGTGACAATGTTGAGAGGCAAGGACAATCTCTCCCCCCCCCCCCCCCCCCCCCCCCCATTTAATAGAAAGGTTGTATCTACTTTGATATAGCATTTGGAAATGAAAAATCTATTGCGTCCTTATAGAGTGTACTTATCCTACCTAAATATCGATACTTAAATGGAAGGGTATTAGGTAGTTTTGTATTTCCCTCAGAATTGCATATATTCAGTCTTTAAATAGGATATATTTAATTTTAAAGTAGCAACGCATACAAAAAGATAGTTAGATAATGTTAAATTAAAAACTTAAAAAAATTGTAATGAAAGAACTGTTACAGTTGTCAAGTTTCACTGCACGATAATTGAGTGAATACGAGGAAAATTTTTTTTTTTACAAGGTTATTGATTCTATTCATTTCAGTAACACAAAATGCACACACTCACGCAAACGAAACAGTTAAAAATAGTAAAAAAATCAGCTTTCGAACTCGTCAACATTGAATACAGGTCAGATCGAACTGAGCTAAAAACAAATTGGCCCCAATGCTTCATAAAATTGCCCACCCCCTCTACCGGCAAGCTCCCTCAGACGCCCACAAATTGATTGAATGCCGATGCATTTGATATTTGCTCGAATGCATAAAGGTTAAAATAATGTGATTTTTATAAAGTTTTTAATACGGGCTTACAAAGTTAGCTAACGGCGTTTAATGTTGAATACGCGTAATTTTAATTACAATTGCGTGTCAACAGCGTTTCTTAATCAATTAATTGCTATATTCAAGGAAAATAAAGACTTTTCTATGATGTGTGGGGTCATGGCTTGGTAGGTCGTTAAGAGGAACCGCTACTAGCTAAAAGATTCTGTCAATTTCTCGACATATATAAATTTACCGCAGGCTTAACAGCTATATCTGTCTTTCTCGTTCATAGTCTTCTAAACAAAAATTGTGGTTCAGTCCTTATTTCTTCAATGTTACAATAAATCTTATTAGATAATTAAACTTAAAAAAAATGTAAAATGAAGACTTTTAGTTTTGTTTAATTTTTTGCGTACGTAGAAATAACTTCCAACCTCCTGAAGGGTGCTATAATATTCAAACCGTGCAGTAACAATTGCAGCTAATTAATCCTTCCAATCTAAAACAATTCGACTTTATCCCTATTAATGATATGGTTTTCATACATTAAAATGTGGTGTAACCAGTACCTATGTATGAATACATGCCGAGTTATTTTTCTAAAACTGCATCACAACTTCTGGATAATAATTTTATCATTAAAAACGTACAAGGAAAACTCTGTATCTGCTTTTTAAAGCAATCTTCGAAAGAATTTCATTAAATTTGTTTTTCTTTAATCGTTAAAATCCTCTGCAATCATAAATAAATTCTATCGAAGATACTACACACTTCACATTACATACCACAATATGGTATCAGAATGAAATTGTCTTGCTACGCGTATTGTTGACTTTGTTTATCTACGTCAATATGTATCTAATAATATTAAGAACTCAGATAATAAAAAAATAAAATACTATTTATCTTTTACAAAATACCATCGTGGCAATGATAATCACAAAATGATATCTTGATAGTGGAAAGTGTTGTAAACTAAACGACCAAAAAATATATGTTTCTTATTAATACAGTCTTAATTATACAGTGTATACTAGCTACATGTAATTTTATACGTTTATTTTGTTACTTTGTGCACATTAATTTACAATTGAAATTTGTCAAAGGACTAAAGAATTATTTGTTACAGGTCTTCTATTACTAGAGTTGCACACTTTATCCGGATGTATTGTAGGGACAACTGCTCAATGCGAATAGCAGCAGTGAAAGTAGTTAGGCCCGAGCTATAGCACTAACGTGTGTTCATTTGAAAAGTCAATCTAGGTTACTTTGAAATTTTGATAGAATAAGACGCAAATATATTAGTATGTGTTTGTTGTTCCGTAAACGTAAATCCAAATGACATTTGATAATGTCAATCACAAATACCAGTTAGTGCATAAAATAATCGTGCGTCGATTCTGGTTTAAATAAATTGCTTCTCAGTTTTAAAATGGCTTTCACTTTAGAACGTAAAATTTTTTTAGTCCAAGCTTATTTTAGAAGTGGTAATAAAATTGATGGTTTATGGGTTTATTCAGTTCAAGATTGCATGGTAGAATTTCAAGTTGAGTTTCCACATTTTGTAATAGATTATATATAATTTAAGAATACTTTGGATAGAACTTTAAAACTTTTTTCTGAAACTGGTAGTCTCTTAAGAAAATCAGGCAGCGGAGCAGTTAAGAAACGTACACCTCAAGTTGTCAATCGTGTTGAAGAAATAATGGAAAATGAACCACAAACATCTGTTCGACATTTGAGTCAACAAATAAACCTTTCTGTTGGTACAACTCACAGGTTATTAAAAAAAAGATATGCAACTTTATCCATACCGTGTCACAACAGTATAAGAATTGTTAGAAATTGAACTACAATTTTGTAATTGGTTTGTAAATATGGACAATAATGGAGAACTTTCGCAAAGAGTCATCTTTACTGATGAAGCATGGTTTTATAAAACGGGATACCTAAATTCACAAAATACAAGAATTTGGAGTAGTGAAAATCCACATGTAATTAATGAAGAATCGCTACACCATAGAAAATTGGTGTTTGGGCAGCGATAAGCCAAAGGCGAATCATTGGACCAATATAATGCGTTCTACTGTTCTCCTATAGCACCTAGGAACATAATATTTGCGTAAAGTTGATTCATCAGGAACATTTCGACCAGTATATTTTTTCAGAAATATTTTTAAAGTGGAATTGCTAAGTTTATTTAATGGAATATTAGCCGCCATAAAAGTTTTACAGAGTTCAGATGTGTTTGCGATCCTAAGTGACGAATTTTTGACGATATTTTACGGATTTTGTAATAAATTTCGGAAGCACTGACAATGGACATACAATCAGTATGACCGTCAATTCAACTCGCCATTGTTTTACAATGCCGTTCTCGACATTCTTCCATATCATGTCTGAAAAAGTAACTTAAACAATGCTCTAGATCTAAATAAATGAAAACTAAAAATGTGTGCGTAAGTTATTGAAACTGAACGAAATTAAATGCACACTTACGTCGAAATAATTGGTAGAAATAGATTCAATCAAACGATATTAAACAGGATCTATCACAAAAATTACGATGTAATTAACAGTTAAAACTATGAAAACAAGAAACTTACTCACAGCACTTTATTTATCTTACGAAATATAAACTAATAAATAAAATACATTATAAAAACCCCGCTTCTATCCTACGCTCATGAAAACACTTTAAAAACACTATATTCTCCGAATACAATAGCTGGCTTGTCCATTGTTATCGCGGCGAGACCAGGTGTCCGAGTAAGTCAAACAAATACTTCATTGAATTACGCCGGGATGTACTGAGCGACGTTATACACAACTCCAATTGCCGATTGTGTTTTATGGAAATTGCATCCGTTCTCTACTAATCACTTCCTCTATCCGGAGTTTTGGTCGCTGACTACCTTATCGTTTTGTACTCCTCGTTTGTCGAACAATTAGAACAATTCTATTAAGTGTCTTCTCAAAACTATTATAATCAAAAACAAGGTTGGGGAATTCATCCTGAAATTCTTCTATAAAATCTTGAATACTTCCATTATCCATCGATCTTTTAACCATTATGAAAATGCGATTCAACTGTGAATGCTTGGCATATTGTAATTTCAAAATGTACAAATGGACAATACTATTTTTGATATCAGATTCTGACAATTTTTGATAGACATTTGACATTTTAAATTTAATATAAATCAGTAGACTCAAGTTGACGCGCGATTTTTGCGAACACCTTTAATAAAGATGATGTTTTTAATTTAAGAAATGCGAATACACTTGTCAGGAAAGATGATCCCTGCGTCATCAATATAACATTGTATGATTCAAATCAGTACTTTGGCGTCATATTAACTCTACTGTAAATTGCAAAATGAATATGGAAACTATGACTTCGTTTCCGAGCCAAATAAGTTTGTTGACAATCGATCGAATTTGTAGCTTATGTGAACATATATAATCGAATTACATCTTAGTTATATTACTTTGAAATTACTATAAATTGAACAAAGCTGTGTAAACACAAATCAAATTAAACTATAACATCACATGAAAAATAAAATGAACTATCAAGAATTTACAAGATTTATGTCAACATTTAAGATTATTTAATTCTTTTATCATATTGATTAATGAATAGAAAAACCAAATGCAAGTCAGTTGTAAAAACATTATTATTGGAATTGAAATATACAATAGATCAGAGTATCTACTTTATATAACTGCAATTACCTATTCACTGTTTCATAAACATTATTTTATAAAAAATGTATAATTTTTATTTTTTTTTAAATAAAAATTTAGTTACATCAAATACATTTCAAGACAATTTTAAATATTTAAGGGCCGGTTCTACAATTCACTTTAACCCATCAATTATACTGTCGAATATCTCGAATGAGGATAAAGTTTAGTTAATCTCTAGTTAAACGTTTTTTAAATCAAATTTGCATCTGCTACTCGCTAAAAGAGGTTTATTAAAATCTACATATATTATGTGAAATGATTCATTATATACCTCTTGTACACATGTAATAGGTATTAAAACACCACCATTGTTTTTCCCTCGTTCAAAATATTGCAACAAATTTAAACAAGTTGTCGCGACTGTGAATGTGATGTTCTGTCACGTAATGCATTAGTTTTAAAAAAATTAATAAATTTAAAAAAATATGTATGTATTTATAAAAAGAAAATAAAAAACAAATTATTAAATATCAACGAAAATGTACTGTCAAATGTCAACGAGTGACGACTACTAAGCGGAAATGTGTGTATTTATCACGGAGTAGGTAATACTCCGTCTTACTTGTTCTACTCAAGTAAATTGCCTGAGCCGCGTATGTCTTAGGCGAAGTTTCAAAATGCATACTTTCGTTCAAGCTATCCTTGTCATATAAATAGGTACTGTTATTTGGATGTAGAGTTTAGTCTTTGAATGTCGTTAATAGAATTATACGTAAGTGACGCAGGGATCATATTTGGTGATTTGGAGTGTACATAGCATATTAATATGGAAACATTAGTTTTTTTAAGACTACAAAACCATAGAATTTTTGATATATTTATATACAATTTCTTCTAAAAGTTCTCGTTGATGGCAATTTCAATTGGATGACGCAATAAGTGAAGCTTGTTTTCCGTAAGTATATTAAATTGAACACTAGAAGAACTTCACTGAAACCGCTCATAAGGATTTAAACTTAAACCATTATTACTGGAGACGGGACATGGTGCTTTGAGTATGAGCTCGAATCAAAGCGTCAGAGTTCTAAATGAAGCTCATCAGAAAAAAAGGGCATGCGAAAAGAATCAATTATCTACAAAGAATTTGCTCCGCCTTACCATTTGGTCAATAATGGATTTTATCTTCAAGTTTGGAAGCGCATTTCATATGAACAGGGTGACACTGATTATTTTTGCAAAATAATGTGCCATTTCTACAGTCGACCATTATGGGAGTTTTTGAAAAAACCAAAGTTGAATCGACATATTTACATAAATTAATAGCTTGTGACTTCTGTCGTTTTCTCAGAGCTAATATGCCAAAGAAAAAGAAGCGATGCAGCACCAATGAAAATGTTCAAACGACAATTACTACGACCCTCAACAATATCTTTGAAATCGATATAAAACGCTTACTGAAGAAATTAAATGACCGTACCAAACATCGCATGGTGGTTGGGGAGAGTATATTGATTGAATTAAATTATTTGAACAATTACAACTAACCTGCGTTGTATTTTCTATTAACAAAGGTCTAAGAGCTATCTGTGTTATAAACTTGTGTAGATAAGCATGTAGTTATTCATAAAACAGATAATTCAAAAATGTATGTAATTTTCTCACTATTACGAACAAGAACGTGATTAAAGGATTAAAAGTAGAAACCGCTTAGTATAAAAGTAAATTTTATTCACGAAGTGTTTGTAAACGTTCTTATTATAGCTCTAAAAATATTTTCAGTCTCCAAGAACGACAAAAACAAAAGACTGAATACCGAAATAATTGGAAGTAGGTACCTATAACACTTATAAAAAGCGTTCAAATAAATTTTACCTCTAGTAGTCCATGACAATAAAAATGTTTGTCGTAACTTGTACTATTTACATTTGCATCAGTTGTCAATTTGACAGACTATTTATTCTGATGTATACTTAGTTGGAGCTTTTTGAAATTGCTTTGTAATTTAAAATTGATTTAAAATGGTTTTCACTGTTCAACACAAATCATTCATGGTTGAATCTTATTTTTGGAACGGACGTAATATTAACGGACAATGGCACTATTTTCTTGAAGAATGCTTAGAGGAATTTAGAAATATGTTTCCAAACTTCGTCTTTGATTTTGATAGTTTTTGGTACACAGTTAAATATTGCACTAAGGTTTTCAGAGAAACAGAGAGTGTTATACGGAAAGAAGACAGTGGCCGTCCGAAAAAATGTACGGAAGAGCTAGTTGACGATGTAACGCAAATTATGAATGATACACCAGGAACATCCATACGAGTATTCTCTCCACGAGTGGGTGTTTCAATTGGCACTTGTCATACAATTTTGAAAAAAGACTTACATTTATTTCCATATCGCATGGCCTATTATCAAGAAATCAAAGAAATTGACTATCCTAGAAGAACAACATTTTGTCAGTGGTTCTTAAATAATTTTGATAATGACATTCTTGACAAAATTTTTCTCAGATGAATCATGGTTTTATCTGAATGGATATGTTAACTCACAAAATATAAGGATGTGGAATACTAAGAAACCGCATGACTGTTATGTTGTTCATCCACAGAAAATTGGTGTATGGTGTGCGATTAGTCGAAGGAAAATCATTGGCCGTATTTTCTTTAAAGGAGAAAGGTATCGACAAGTAATTATTATGACATTTATTGAACAGCTTAATGAAGAAGAAATAAATCAGGGTTACTTTCAACAATACGGAGCTAGAGTGCACACAGCTTGTGAAACAATTAACATGATACGGAAATTTATCAAAATCGGTTGATAAGTTTAAACATCGAACATGAATTTCCAACAAGATCTTGTGATGTTAACCCCTGTGATTTTTTTCTGTGGCCATTTTAAAGAACTCAATTTTTTGGGTACAGATACCTGATCTTGCAGACCTTCAGATCAGAATTGCTGAAATAATTAACGAAATCGACGATATGCTACTACAAAACGTTTTCTCCTTCATTAGAAGAAGATGTTAGAAATGTCTCGAACAAGGTGGTGGCCACTTTCAACAATTTTTATAAAATGTTACTTGTTTGTTGCAAATAAACGTATCTCATTTAGTTAAATATTTTAATTTTATTATTTTGACATTTATCATGTCATTCAAATAGTTCATAACCAACAAAATTCATATTAAGAACTTAAGTAAAAAGCTAAGATATACGTATAATTTCCATGGGCAACTGCGAGGTAAAATTTAGTTGAACGCTCGTTATTTATTGTGCAAAGAAATCGCATGCGTTTTACTATCCTGTTCCACTGAGTAGATAGATCTTTCACAACTTTAAAAGACAAAATTTCTGTATACATTGTTCCGTAAAAGTGTTCAGCGCTAATCATGAAATTACATCAAGGCGTTGATTTAGCAAGACAGTTGTGACGCATCGGTAAACATTAGCAATTTGTTAACTTATATATTTTGCGTGAATACTAAACAAGTGGAGTTTTAGCATACTATACTTCTATAATATTATTATCACATCGTTTGTTAATCGTTTTCTTTATATATCCTTACGTTGTACTTACGCGAACATTTTATTTATAAACGCTGTAATAAAAAAATAACAAAATTTTATTTTTAACTACGTTTTGATCGCTCTTATTCTATCTACGCTATTTTTTTTTATCACGTCTAGTCAGTGACGTCTCCAATTTTCCAAATAACCTCATTTAATAGCTATATTTAGGTAGAAACAGCTGATTTGTCACGTGATAAGGACAAAACCGCTAGCTCTGATATTCTGATATGGAGGCGTTCATTGTATCGAATTTGCTAAACCTTTAACGCGTTCGTTTAAACAAATCAAAATCACGTTGATTATAGGGTTAGCTTTAAAATAATTAACATTATAACAAAATAATTTGATTTTGTTATTTTGAAATTGTTTTGTTATATACACATACGGTTTGTTCGATAAAGAGTGAAGACACATTAATACAGCTTCTGCAAGTCGTGGTTGTACCGTCAGATGGAAGCACCTGACTCAGTTCTGAACTTGTTATTGAGACAGTGATAGTTGTTTTGGCGGTCGTCAATGAGCAGCGCTGAATGTTCTTCTACGCTCTGTCTTAATAACTTCTGTGATATAGCGAGGTTGTTGTTTTGTGAACGTATCTCTCCAATGGGGCGTACTGATGATTCTGTAAGATAAAACACGTGTCTATGTTTCTGAAGAGATACTTTCACAAATATATGAACTTGTATTGTGTTCTTCACACCTGACTTTTAATATTTTATATTATTAAAAAGATTTTTCGTATTTACATTATAATGTTTTGCAGTTTTGCATTTTTTAAATTTTGTAGTTATCTCTATATACATACAGTGAAAGCTCTCATAAGCGGGCAGTCACGGTTCCAGGATTTTGCCCGTTTATGGGAGGTGCCCGCTTAAAAGAAAACTCTGAGAAATCAAACAGAACTCGTATAATGTAACATGTAACTACTATATAGGTACATATATGTATGTACATAATATGTAATGACATAGACACAAACAAGTTATTTAGGAAGTTATTTAGGAAAATATCTTAAAATGGATGACTGCTTCATTTTCCTTTGCTGTTCTTCCATACGGCACTTCTGAAAATGACATTCCAGATTTTTGATATGTTCAAAAGCCACATAGTCATCTGCAGAAAACTTTTTCAGTTCCCTGATGCAATTTAAAGCTTCATCAGAGCACTTTATTTTATTTTCTTCTTCTTTTTGTTCTTGAACGTCTTCTATTTCGTCATCGGTCACTGGTAATATTTAAATCTTCTGCAGCTCTCCTCATCATCTCCATTGTCGCAAAAACAACAACAAGTCATCCTCATCCTCAGAGGCAAACTGAGGAACCGTCGCATCCGTTTTTCTGAACCCAGCCATTCTGAAACAATTTTGTATTGTTGATGGAGTGACCTTTTCCCATGCCGTTTTGATAAAATATAATATAATGCCTCTAAAATATTAATTTTTTTTGATAATTCAGATGATGATTTAGAAGAATCTATGTTTGATAAAATATGTTGTATAATCTGGTTGCGGTAATAAAGCTTGAAATTCTGAATGATGCCTTGGTCTAGTGGCTGGCAAACAGAGGTTGTATTGGGAGGCAAAAAAATTAATTTCACATTTTTTAGGTGTAATTCTCGAGGATGTGAAGCAGCGTTATCTAAAAACAGTAAAATTTTTCTCTTTTCAATTCCCATTTTTCGATCAAGCTCGATTAACCATTCACCCATTATATCGCCTGTCATCCAGGCTTTCCGGTTTGACATCCACTTAACAGGTAAATCCTTAATGCTTATGGTTTTCAGTGCTCTAGGACGAGCCGATTTTCCAATCACTAGTAGTTTTTCTTTCTGCCCTGTCATACTTGCACAAAACAACACAATTTAAAAAGGGCGCCATTTTCGTACCGGTCGGTTGGCAACTCGTGTTTTTGGTTAGCTGTCAACTAGACATATTGCGGTTAGTGAAAATGAATCGTCTTACTGTCGAACAACGCGTTGTCATTGTCACAACTTACTTCAGGAACGGTGAAAGCTCCTTAGAAACACTTCGAAGATTGCGTGCAATATACGGTCGACGAAACGTACCAGATTCATCGACAATTCGTCGAGTAATTCAAAAATTTGAACAAAGTGGTTCAGTTAGTGATGTAAAGACACCAAGAAGAAATCGTACCGTCCGATCTGCTGAAAATATTGCTGCAGTAAGGGAAAGTGTTGCCCGAAATCCCCGAACTTCGATTCGCCGTCGATCACAGCAATTGAATGTTTCGAAGAGCACCATGCAGCGAATTCTGACAGCGGACCTTCATCTTCACCCCTACAAGGTCCAACTGACGCAACAGCTATTGCCAGACGATCATTTACAACGGTGTGACTTCGCTGATTGGGTGTTGGAAAATCTAAATCTGGATGAGGATTTCGCACAAAAGATTATCTTTACTGATGAGGCGCATTTTCACCTGGACCGCTTTGTCAACAGGCATAACTGTCGGATATGGGGCGACGAGAATCCGCGCATAACAGTTCAACAGCCGATGCATTCACCACGAGCAACTGTATGGTGTCGCTTTTATGCAGGTGGTGTGAGTGGGCCCTACTATTTTTTAAAATGCTGCAGGTAATGCAGTTACGGTGAATGGCGAATGTTATCGGAACATGTTACGTGAGTTTCTTTGGCCCGAATTGGACGGCATAGACATCCAAAATAAGTGGTTCCAACAAGATGGCGCCACCTGTCATACTGTGCGCGAGACTCGTGCGTTATTGCAGGAGAGATTTCCGAAGCGTGTCATTTCACGCCAGGGAGATCAGAATTGGCCGCCAAGATCATGCGACATGACACCGTGTGATTTTTTTCTCTGGGGATACCTGAAATCACATGTTTACATGAATAATCGGTGGACAATCCATGAGTTAAAGAATCAAATCGAGCGCGTTATTATGGAAATCGATCCAGAAATGTGCGTAAATGTCAAATAATTTTGTAAAAAGAGTAAGAGTTTGTCAACGAAGTTTAGGCGGATATTTGTCCGATATTGTTTTCCACGTGTAAGAATGTACATATATTGATTGAAGTTACAAATAAAAATGTTTTAAATTTTCAAGTAACTTATGCGTTTTATTCACAAATTAAATTGTGCATTCTTATTGGGACACCCGATATTATGCATATTGTGCAAATTGCGTGAATTATTTGAATTTGTATGATGAGAATAAAAAATCACAATCAGATATTTTCATTTTTTCAGAGATGCTTCGCGAGAAAAACTGTTACTTCACGTCCGTGAACATTATCCACCAAGGGGCGTTGACGAGACCATCGGCTCATCTTCCAGTAACGACATTGATGAGGCAAGTGTTGGTGGTGGGTTAACGCGTGGGCAAGCGCCCTTTCAATGTGGCCACTGCCATCAGGTATCAAACTGGAAGCATGTTATTCAGGTATACTAACCCAGCTTGCTAGGGCTCTAACATACATTAGCCTTTTTATTCGTTGTTAAACAATTCCTTTGCTTTTTTAAATTATTATTTTTACAAAAAAAAAAACAAAATTGGGACTGACATGGCAAGACACATTTTTTGTATAAATTTCTTTTCTGTTTTTGTATAAGTTACATAGAATTGAATATTTTTAATCGACATTTTCAAATATACTACAAGAAGGAAAAATATTATCTCAAATTATAGTCTTTTAATAAGATCAAAAAAATTTTTAAATAATTCCTTAAAGGATTTGATAAAAAATTAAACTTAAAAAAGTAAAACGTTTTTATTAACAAACGATTAACTTAAATAAGTTATAAACTAAAGGACATATAGGACAACAATGTTTTTTTTTGCATATAAATTACTTGTTTTGACACATTAATCCATGCATATTTGTTGATCTCGTAGATTCACCTATAATAATAACGCCATTACTGACTCACTGGGAGTATTAACAATGTCATTGGTGATTCATTTTAATTAGATTACATTGTAAATAGAAAAATTGAGTTGTGCATTGAGCATGTGAAGTAATATTATAAGTATGATTATATAAAGTAACTTAAATTCTCACTTAATTTAAACATATATTTGGAGAAATATTATTAAATACATATTTTAAATTATTTTACATTAGAAAATATTACCGGTTATAATACATTATGTGATTATTAAGAGTTGCATCGTTTGTGATATTGAAGTTACGATTACTAAAAACAAAACAGACATTAAAAACGTTGTTTTAAATAACTCTCTATTATAAATTAAATGTCTTAGATCATTTAAAAACTTACTTAAGTATTTAATCACTGAACTGGAACTTCATCCGTGTGACAAATTATATTAAACTGCAATGTTGTTTTCCATTTGTTTTTAATATGGTTATAGTTCACATTTAGATGTCATCTATAAATTAATGTTTCCTATTTAATAATAATCGTTTATTATCTAGAATGTAGCTATAAAATTCAAATTTTTATCTAAAGATTGTAATATATGCCAATCAGGTGAACCAATCTATAACCCTGACCTAAAAACTGAAAATACAAACAAAAGAGAAGAAAAAAATATCTAAACAAAAAAGTTGTATATAAATAGTATTTTTTGTATGTATTTGATAGGTTTGTTTTCCTAATTGGTATTATTATCTCGTCGTTTTTTCACCATAATTGAACATTATTATTTACGTTCTAATTTTAAAACAAATTCAATTTCTTTTGTGATTAAATTACAAACCATATTCACAAGTTACATAATTATTGAGGTTAACAGATATAACCAGTAATCACACTAATCACATATAACAGCTGATGAGTGAAGTTAGCAAATCAAAATAAATTTCGAATTTTGCCCTTATAATTTCCTATTTATTTAAGAATAGATGTAAGTGTATTAGTATTTTGCAGAGAAAACTATTTGTTAAATAGTAAATAGATGATACACGTGTGAATATTATTTTAGTTTATCACACTGCATATGTTTTGTATTTTTACTAGTGAGAAAATATAAAGTGCATCATCTATTACATGAAATCGTCCTTAGATTTGTTACGTTCAAATAATTCTATTGCCAACCTTGACAATGAGTCACAATTTTCTAATGAGCAGCAAAATTACACAATCTTGCTAAAATTTTGTTCATTTTATTCAAGAATATTAATCAGAACAAATAAAAAAGTAATTATACAATTTATTTCCGCACATCTCACAATTTTCTTAAAAGTTCTCGATCAAATGCAACAATCATTCTTTCTTATTAAAATCTTGCCATGTCATTGTTTTCATTAGAATAAAACAATATTATACAAACAAGCCTTTGAATACTCAATCCATATTCGATAATTAATTCCAGAATGTATATGAGAGTACTTCAACCCAACTTATGTCATGTAATCGTGTTTACAGAAATGAATAACTAAAACATCAAATAAAATATATATTTAAATTAGCCGTTGTTTATAGTATAACAGTTAAAAAAAAACTAGTTTTTCAAATTCCACATTCGATTTCAAGTTTAACATTAGATTCTTATTCTTCTTCTTCTTCAGTTCGTGCTAATTTTTCTACATTTAACTGAATAACCCTGTAGTGTCATTACCTATTTTAATAAAATAAAATAAATTTAAAAATGAATACATAGCTATCCATTAATAAAAAATAAAAGTAGGAAGCATTAATTTGGACCAGTATTATTAATATTGTTCTCAGAATTGTCATTGTAGTTAAAACATGGTGCCTACACTTTTTTGTAACTTTTTTTGGGGGCTGCATTGTATACATAATGAATTAAAAGAATTCGTAGAGTTGAATGAGGTTAACAAAATTTTTGTAATGTTATATGTGTATAATGAATTTGGATTATTATTAATGAATTAATTATACAAGGCACACTAAAAATAAAACTGGTATGTATATACATGGCGTATTAAAGAAAAAAGAACATAGCAAATTGTATCAGGACTACTAATGTCGTTTCTTTCTTATATTATTTTAAGTAAAACTAATTGTTTAAAAGGAGAACTAAATTTAGTTTTCTACCCAACGTTTTATTAGCATTTAAATTCGTTATAAAATTAAATGCCACTCAAATTTTATTGGTGTCCAACTTCAAAATAGTTGGCGAATGCATTTTTCTTTGTTATCCAACCTTTTTCCTGAAAGAAGATTCTGTAACTAACGAAACAAGAGAAAATCGCTTTCTAACAGATCCAATTTTTCTGCAATGATTTGTACTCTACATATAGCTGGACATTATCATATTGAAAAATTGCACATTTCCATTGGGTCCTCTTTGCCTTAAAACTTGAAGCGTCTCCAACTTTTAATAATAAGTATCACCTGAGTTAATTGGGCTGGTTGGTCACAGTTCAAAGAGAATTATTCCTTTGAAATTGCCTCATACACACATCGCATTCCGCACGTTTGGCCAAGGTTGCAGACCTTTTCTTTTCTTTAGTCGTTGAGATCACCTTTTGGAATTTACCTACGTAAAGTGAAAGAAACAGCAAAGGGTTTTGGCATGACAACTCTGATTTTGATTGTCGGTAGCTAATCCGTGTGGAACCCACTTTATAAGCTTTTGAACCGGAGCTTTAACTTGCGAATTTTTTAATAATGTAGCAAGGCTTCTGTTGCGTTTCTTGATAATGTTGTACCGAAAGAACTTCCAGCGCTTTGTGATCAAAATTGAACATACCGCTACGACCACTTTCGTCATCTAATGAAGTTTTCTTTACCAAATTTTTTGAACCAGCGTTGATATTTTCGATTATTAACAGTACCTTCACCGAGCGTACTGGAAATGTTGGAACATCTTACTATGCTTTTTATCCACTTGGTTTTTGTCAAATTTTAAAAATTCAAGCAGAAAAAATATAGCTTTTTACGCACAAAATGTGTTCATTAAACTCTACAATTCCGGGACATGCATGATTTTTTGAAGTTATATGGCTTAGATTACACAGGTCTGCAACCTATAAACTGCACAGTTTTTTTATACTGTTTTCTATAGATTTTTACTGACTAAAACCGGGAAAAATACTCGAAAAATTCTATCTCGTCAAGATTTCTTGCAAAACTTATGTTTGTAGTTTCATTTAGAGTAAAACCCCGTTCAGTGAAAAGGGATAAATCTTACTGGCTGGGTTAAGCATGTTTATACATGTTTGCTAGGGTATTAGCAATGAAAATAAAAAAGCGTATTGTCAGATTTGCTCATGATGAATAAGTTCAGGATCTTGTTTGCTGTATAAACCACACTCAGTTTACATTTTGAAGTCAAATGTGACTGTACTTATATACTATGGCTCCAAGAGGTTGTGTTATTTTCCTGACAACTTTTTTTGTGGTGAATATACAGGGGAATATACGGGAAACTGACGGTTTTCAAATGAACATTACTCAATTGTTTTTCAATAAAGAATAAGTTTATTTTTACAAAACGAAAGATTAATATTTACCATTTAATGTAACATTGTCATTTATGGAAAATTATATCACTCAAGTGACGGCCGTCCGCTTGAATACAGATTTCAAGTCTCTGCCAAAATTCATTCACAACTCGTGCCAATAGCTCTTGGTCAATCGCATGCACCTCTTCTGTAATGATATCTTGCAACGCAATTAAAGTACGGGGTTTGTGAACATAAACACGTTCTTTCAAGTACCCCCACAAGAAAAAGTCACAAGACAACAAGTCCGGCGATCTTGGGGGCCACGGCACGTCACCGAAACGAGAAATGAGGCGCCCAGGAAACATGTTTTTCAAAACTTCCATTGATGCATTTGCAGTGTGTGCTGTGGCACCATCCTGCTGAAAATAAACATTTCTCAGGTTTATCTGTCTTCTTCGTAGTTCAGGTAGAAAAAAACGTATTTAACATGTGAATGTAACGCTCCGAATTCACGGTCACCGTAACGCCATTCTCATCAAAAAAATACGGTCCAATAACACCAAAAGCCGCAACCGCGCACCATACGGCCACACGCGCGGAGTGAAGAGGCCTTTCACGGGTAATGCGAGGATTTTGTGGGGGCCAGTAACGAAAGTTTTGTTTATTTACTGAGCCATCCAAGCTAAAATGAGCTTCATCGCTCATTGGGTTTTCCTCAAACAACACTTGCATACGTACGGCGAAGTCTTCACGTTCAACATAGTCCCTCTCGTTGAACTTCTGAACAACCTGCATTTTATATGGGTGAAATTTCAAATCCAAACGCAAAATTCTTCTCACAGAATCACGGCTTAACTGAAACTCACGTGCATGTCGCCGTGCAGATCGACTTGGGCTCCTGTTAATTGCCTCTCTCACTGCGTCGATGTTTTTGGGGCGTTCTCGCTGTTATTGCAGGACCTGGCGGCTTCTTCTTTGCAATATTCCCTGTTGTTCTCAACGTTTGCACCCATTTCAGGATTGTATTGCGGCTTGGAACCGTGCTATTCCGGCGGATATTGAAATGCCGGCGGCAAATTCGTTGTGTTATGATAACTGATTCGCCATTTTTGACAAAAGTATCGTACGCGAATATGCGGTGCTGTATTGTCCACTGCTCCATTGTAACTGAAACGGTAAGTCATGCCGACGCGTATGACCCCTCCACCTTCTTCCTCCCACCACTAACGCCTTTATATTATCTATTTTAAAAACGTCAGTTTCCCGTAAGTCACCCTGTACTAAAAAAAATTAAGCGACAATTGCATGTGAGATGAAATTTTAATAATTATCAATTCTCACATGCAATAAGTTTAATGTTAATGTATTCTTAAAAATCAATAAAGAAACAGAAGTGATTTCGTGACGAAAGTGTATTTTGCTTACTTTAAGTTGAAGCTTGGGGATCAAGACCAAGCTTGGGCTCCTCATATGCAGAAGGTGCTAGGAAGATCTTCATTTGTAGTTTAATACCATTATTAGGTTCCATGTCTTTAGTTTCTTGTTGTGGAGTATTATAGTTTCACCAAAATGAATGTCGTCAGTTTTTCGAAAGTCATTAGTGTCATGGTTACTGCTGGTGTCTTGTCTTGGAATGTCTTGTTTGTTATTATTATTGTCATTATTTATAGTCTGAGTAGGATTAGGAGGATCAGAGGACAACTTCTGTGTGAATGAAGGTCTTAGGTGGTATCTATTTCGACGGAAAGTATGACAATCTTTTTCAACTAAGTATGAACGAAGAATTCCATGTTTCTCTATTACCTTTCCATTCACCCAGCGTCTTCCATTCTGTATAGGCACCTGTTGTCCTGGCCTTAAAGTAGGCAATTTCCTCGAATCTCTATTGTAAGTACATTGGTGGTAAAATACACTCATTTCGTTTTGGCATTCCTATGATGTGGCGTGAACAGCAAGACACCACAGTACCGACTGCTATTTCTTTTCGGTAGCTGTGAAAGGTTTCAATACAAAAAATAAAAAGAGAATATCTCACCCAAACCTTAATTCAGCTATTCGTCCAGTGCTTCAATAGCTGTGAAATACGAGCCCTAACAACTTAATGTTCGGACGGTACCAATTTTTAAAAATATATTCTGTTTTTCTATTTGAGAATTTGTAATTTGATTTAATATTCACATATTTAGCTTTGGCAACACAATGAAAGATTATTATTTATCAAAAGAATAGATTTTACTCAAACGCAAACTACATAGAAGCTTAAAAAATTAATAAATGAACAAATTACATTGACAACTTAATATTCGGACGATCACTTATTACATGACTAAAAATGAAGTCACATCACCTTTGGCCTTTATAACAGCTTTTACTCTGGCTGGCATGGATTTCACAAGCAACCTGCAATAATCTGGTGTAAGGGATTCCCAAATTTCTGAGAGTTTTGTCTTTAATTCACTTATTGTTCGTTGAGAATTATTCTTAAGTAACTTTTCATGCGGTGACACAAGATCTCAATAACATTGAGATCTGGAATGCTTGAAGGCCATGATAAAACCCTCATGTCATGTCGTACAAACCATTTTTTTGTTGATTTTGCCGTATGGGATGATGCCCAATCCTGTTGAAAAAGTCTCTCTGTCATGATAGAGCTCTTCTACACTTGGAATGAGGCTATTGTTCAGATTTTGTTGATATTTGTTGACATTAACAATATTTATTATCTCCATCTTTCCTACACCCTTTCCAGACCTACACCCCCAAATCATCATACCCTTTGCAAATTTCACAGCCCTTTTTAAACAGTCTTTATTAAAAGCTTCAGTTTTTTCCCGAATGATACGTTTCCTATTGTCGCCCACAGAAACGTCGAATTTGGACTCATCGCTAAATATGACTTTGGACTATTCACCTACTGTCCAGTGGAATTTGGACTTGGCCCAGATTAGACGATTTTTTATTTGGGCTTTTGTTAACAGAGGTTTTTCTTTCGCCTATAATAAAATCGTTTAAAATTAAAAAAAACTCAAATACATAATATATATTTAGTATATTTGAATTACATCTTATAAAAACCGAATCCTGATATCTGGATCCACTGCCTGCAACATTCTCGCAAAATTCTCACACCGGTTTCTGCATTGAAGCGAGCAGTTACATCCATAAGAGTGGCTCTTCGGTGGGTTTCACATATTTTTACAAGTTCTATAAGTCACTTTTTTTTGGTTGTCCAGTACTTTAACCTCGATTTTCGTAGCTATTTGTTAATCCATAACATTTAATGTCACGTACAGTGGATTTCATCAAGATCAAATTTTTTTCCAATTGCACTTTTGCTTTTCGCTTTATTGCTTCACCACAATTTCACGAATTTTCTTGGAAATAGCTTCATCACGACCCATTTTGAATAGCACAAATTGAGTACAATCATAAGTCAACGCTTACGAGAGTGATAAATGTCAAATCTGTAATTTTGTTTAAAATAAAGTCGTCCGAATATTAAGTTGTCTGTAGTAATACCATAAGAGCTTTGAATTTATCGATAATTTCACGAATGCTTGTTGCATAGCGACGAAGACGAGTGTCAGTTTGACAAGCATTTAAATCACGACAGCCCGTAGGGCTGGAGTGGTTTAATTGTCAAATTGACACGAGTCGAAGTCGTTATGCAGGAAGTATGAGTGAAATTATCGATTTTAATTCAAAGCTCGTATGGTATTTGATTAGATTATTTTACGTAATACAAAATTAAATTTATCTAAACTCTTTATTTATTAATTCATGTATAAATTAGTACACTGAAAGGTACAATTGGTATATACATTCGGTTTTTGTTGGATGTGCTTGAATCAATATTTGCACTGTTGTAACTATTTCCTCGCATTTGATTAATAATAGTTTCATGGTGTTCTTTATCTAGTTGTAGATACGGCTTAATAGAATGCGAACTACTATGGCCAGAAATTTTAATTAATTGTTGCTCATTTACACCAACTTTTGCTAAATTTGAGACAGCTGTCGCGCGACTGGAATGGTTACTTATTTTTTGGTTTTCTGTGTTGAAACCAGCGAGTTCAGCACTTTTCTTAAACCATTTCAAGATTTCATTTCTTCCAATAGGCATATTTTTATACCAGCTACCTTTTTTCTTATTCCACGCTGGATTGACAGTTAAAAAGAGTCTATCACTTTTTATACGAGCGTTTTCTGTCCTCTTTGAAATTCGTTTTTTAAAAAGTCTGACTGGGCAATTACTTGGTTTTACTTTGTTGGGAATCAACCATTTACTGTCAGCACATTTTTGTGCTCCACCTTGGGTAGTTTTCGTGAACATGGGATTGTACTCTATTCTTCCAGTCTGTGTATTGTATACGTTCATTTCTTCTCGGAAGTAGTGAATCAAATATGCCGCGCCTTCTCCTCCTCGCCATGCCAATTCAATCGACGCTATCAGGTAAAATTTCTTTTGTAGTCCATCTGGATTTTCTTCATCCCAAACATTTATCATTTTTCATATTCGTTTTTCTGTAAAGCTGCAGAACTCATTTTCCGTTTACCAGGTATCGCTTGAAGAATTCTCCTTTTGGAGTTCCTTGCGTCGCGGGCTGCTTTAAATACGATGCTCTGAAAAGGATCAATTTTTCTGTTATATTCGTTATTAAACTTCTCTTGTAGCAATTTTGCCGTGACATTTCACATCGTTTTAACAACACCTTCTTTATATTCTTCCCCATTCACCTTCCTCATATTGAAGGCCCAGTCTTTCAGAATATCTGCAAGTTCCTCTTCTGTAACATTTTGTTCGATGCTGTAGTTTTTCGCATCACAAAACTCACAAAATTGTCGCCAAATTGACGCTTTACTCTTTTTCGTATTAGCCGGCTCAGCTTGTTTTACTATTTGATCAATGTTTACAACTGATTCTTCCCCAAATCTCAGCATTGTTTTGTGACAATGAAATCAGTTTTTTGACAGAACTTTAGAAATGTCTATCCTTATTAACCGCATTTCCATAACAACGCCTAATTATTCTACTATGAAAATTATCGATAAATTACCGCTGTAATTTCGAGTTGCTTCAGTAATACGCAAATCTGATTGGTTTATATTTGTATGTGTAAAATAATCAGTGTTATTTACTAGGATTTTAATTTTTTTATTTTAAAAATTATGCTTTTGAAAAGAGAACAGTTATTTCTTGTCAGAAATGATTTGAAATTGTGTTTTTACCAAATCAGAAATGAAAATGAATAATTAACAATTTTCAGTATTTACAAAAAGTATTAACTATAAAAATTAGTATCGTCCGAACATTAAGTTGTTAGGGCTCGTACCAGATTCACACCCACCTTCCAATTTGGATGATATCCCTAGTAATTCTGAGGATGGAAACACATTAACTCTCCAGGACGGATCTATTTCAGATTTTTTTGTTGGCCCTAACTTTTTTCTCAGAGCGGCCTCAATGGACTGGTTAGAGATTTGGCCTTTCAAAAGATACTGCCGAATTACTGGGGTCAAAACTAAAACATAAAAAGCTGCTCTCACCCGGAACCTTATTTTCGTGGTACAAACAATGAGAGAGAGAATTCACTAAATTTTTCTCCAAAATGTTTTGTAGTAATGTTCAAGGGCTAATCAAGCGTTTTAAAATAGAATATGGTTCATCTGAGTGGCGTCTATTCCTTTAGTCAAAAGCAAGTCTTCATTAAAGGTGTCGCTTAATCCATCCAGCAGAAGACCTAGCAGACCTACAGCACCGACTTCTATATTTTGCCTAAATTCTTCTCTAGAATATAGAACGCTTAATTCAGTTCGCAGTCTGCTTTCATTGAGGCATGGATAAAATTTTACTGCTTCTTTAAGGCAATCTTCCGGAAATTCTTTTTGAAAAGAGGAGAACTGTTTAAAAGAAATTAAGTTTGCTAATATTAAGTGCCCTGTATACCGAAATCTAGTTTTTATTTCTAGCAAAATAATATCGCACACTTCAATAGTTTCCCTCCTTCTTTGGCTACCATCAGTTACTCTTCGCCGCTTTGATGGTCGAGGAGTCAGTTCTGGGTCATTTTGTTTAACCAACTGATTATCTGTGTCAGCAATTTCGGTTCGAATTTTTCCAATAGCGCGTTCAAAATTATCTAAATTATTCTTGATTTTTAATGCATCTGTATTGACATTTTGTAATTGATTAAACAATATGTCCACATGTGGCATAATTTTATGAAAGAAAGTTAACCAATAGATAAAATTTTCCTCCTCTAAAATTCGCAAATTGGCAATAGCTTGATGAATGGTAGTTTGTAAACTAGCTTCTCCCTCGATTTGTTCTAGAGCTTCAATTATTTTTTCTCGGTGCTCATATATTGTATTCACTGTTCTAGAATTGAAGTTCCATCTTATTTTTGAAGAACGAGGTAAGCTTTTTCTCTGAAGGAATTCTTTCAATCTTGCAGCTCGTTGTGGTGAAGTGGAGAAAAATGTTCATAATCCCGTCAGATTGGCAAAAAAATTCTGCAATTACTACTGCTCGATGTAGCATGTGACATAATTAGATTTGTCTGATGTGCATAACAATGTACAAAATTAGCCCTTGGATACTGGTCTTGGACATGTCTTTGCACGCCGTTAATAGCACCATCCCCATCATAGCTCTGTGCAATCAGTTTTTCTGGGTCATCAACAAGCAAACTAATTTCGTTAAGGATGGAGGCAGATAAAGAATTAGCATCATGTCCACTAGGCAGAAGAAATTTCCAAAATCTTTCGAGCGGTCTCGCGTTCACAATATATCTTAAAATAACCACCAACTGAAACTGATTGGACACATCTGTGGTTTCATCAGCTATCACAGATATGAAGTCGGTTGCTTTAATTTCACTGGCAACTTGTTCATGATACACGTTCAATATTGCATCAAGCAGCTCATTCTGTATCGTTTTTGATAATCCCTTAAAAACCGGTGCTGCTTCGATGTGATCTCTGAGCGATTTATCCAATTCTGCCGTGAAATTTATCAATTCCCGAAAAATGCCCGTTATTCGACGTTTGCTGTTCATCATGACCCCGAAGTGCCAGTTCAAACGCGCCACAAAATCTAATGCAATTTATTATTAGGTTTAACACATACCTATTTTTTGTTACCTTTTCATTGTGTTGTTGAATTGCTTTTCTATATGATGAATCTAAAACATCAACTGAATGTTATTTTTTCCTAACATTCTTAGACTAAATATATTTTTCAAATGCCCTTCGGAATTTTCATGTTTAATAATTTTAGCACTAAGATGAATTAAGTCTCTTATTCCGTTCTTTGACCAAGACGGTTCACCACCAAACAAAAGACACTGAAAACAAAACAAAGTATTTTTAATTTCACACGCACAAATCCAGTCATTTTTCTGATAAATATTCATTTTGAATTTTCTTATAACGTCTTTACCTTTAACAGATTGTTTATTTTCTAAACATAAATGAGGTATCGGCCGTTTAAGATTTTTTACTGCGACTTTTTCATTATACGTTAACGCGAAAACGCGTTGTTCTCTAAAAAAAGACACGGAATTATCGTAACAACGCCCGAGAGCAGTCTGGTTCAGTTGCTCCAACGCTATGTATTATACGACATTGAAGTACGGCAAAATACAGTTCTCCCCACCATCAATGTAATGTTAATGCCTTGACAGAGCAAGAGTTGGGCTTTGCTCAGTATATCTGTGACGACGATTGGTGTGTGTACGTTGTTAGCGTGCCACGTTCCTCGTCAATAACTATGAAAGTATGAATACATAATAAATAAATACTTTCACAGTTAGTCGCCGCTGGGTTTGTTTTGTTTCATAATTCCAGGGGGTGCAATTGCTCACTTGCTCTCATTAAAGAGCCGCCACTGGAGTGTGTAATTCCACGAGAGCGCAATTACTTTACAACTCGAGTTTTGTACCGTACTTTTTCAACGACCGCGATGATTCCGATAAAATATTTAAATAAATACCTTTTGTTAAAGACAAGGTTGTGAAGATACAAATTTTAAATGTCAAATATCTAAAGTCAGTATCACCAACATAAGATATTTAACAACCAAAAAATGCATCGACAGTCATCTCAGAACTAAGGAAAAAATGAAAAAATTGCAAATGCTAAAACAAATTGCATTTAAATTTCATGATTGAGCGTTTCAGACACGAAAAGAAGGCTGTTTCGCTACTTTTATTATTTTTTTAAAATTGACAATTGACAGTTAAATGTGTTTGTGGGCGGGGTTAATTTACAGCACAAGTGCATAATGAAACATTTACTAGAGGGGTTATTGGTGCGATTTTCGCTATTTATACTAGAGGTCGTAGAAAAATTACTTACCGGCGAGTTTAATCTGTAGCAATCGATAAACAATACTTACCGTCTTAGAAACCAGCACGGTAAATGATCAAATAGAGTTCAAACGCACAAAAACGATTATTACTAGACCTGATAATAACGTTAGTAATATTGTTCGCTGATATGCTTAATATTGGCGTTTCTATAAAATGATACTTACCTATCATTTTATTAAAAAAAAACTCAAGATTCATTCGCAAATAAATTCATACACTCGTTAGATTGATTCTCAGAAGACGAATTGTATTTTTTTTCGAAACGTCGATTAGTTAGTCTTTTCAAGGTTGTCAGCACGATTACAACGCAAAAATTTAAAACAATTTATAATTTGAAGTATTAAATTTCTTAAAACTAAATAAAAATAGAATGCCTCTTCAGTATATAAACATAATTTTTTTATTATAATTTTTCAGAAAACATGTACACATTATAAAACATAATCTAGTCGAAAATAAAAAGAAAATGAATTAAAAAGGCAGGTATGTTGCTGAAAGGTTGTTAACAATGGATTGAATTATTTACTAACTTCTTGCACGTCATTTGAAATAATAATTTTTCAAATACACTTATTAACAAACGTACTTATTTCATAATGGTTGCACAATGCTTGAAAATAACAGGCTTACAAACTATTACTTACTTACATTCCTGAAAATTGCCAGTGAAAACCAATTGGCGAAAGACCTTGCCGGAATATTTTGCAAACTAACTTAAAATAGCCGCTTATAATGCAATGATTAATCAAAAGTGAAGAAAAGACGGAAACGTTATATGAATAATGTTCGAAAAATAAATGAAACAATAAGTGCATTATCCATGTATTTTAAATATATAAACAAGGGTGATTTGACGGGACAGTGACATTTTAACGAAATATTTATTTTAGGGTAAAAATATATAATATTTTTCAACATAATTCCCATCTAATTTTGTACACTTATTAGTTTGACGACGACTTTTTTAAGCTATCTTTCGGAAGCTTGTCAAAATAGGTATTCGTTACGGCTCACCTCATCATATTCCCCGAATCTTTTTTCAATAAGCTATTTTTCAAGCTTTGGAACAAGAAAAAGTTACGCGATACTAGATCTGATGAATATGGTGGATGAGGCAGTAATTCGTATCCTATTTCGACAAATTTACTGGATGCCATATCCGATGCGGTATCCGGGCGGGCGTGTTATCGTTGTGGGTCCAAACTTTTTTTCTGAATAAATTCCATGGGTTTTTTCTTCAATTTGGCAATGAAACGTGTCAATGGATCAACATAATATTGACCAGTTATTGTACTTCCCTTCTGTAAATGGTCAATAAATATTACGGCTTTGAAATCACAAAAAAAATTGCTACCATCATCTTATTGGTTAAGAAACGGGTTTTGCCTTCTTCGGAACACATTAATCAGAAGAAATACATTGTTTTGATTGTATTTTTGTCTCTAGGCTATAGTGAGGTATCCAGGTTTCATCTACGGTGACATTTCGACGAAAAAATAATCTTGGATTTCGTTCGGACTTAGCCATACAGTCTTTTCAAATTGTAACACGAATTAGCATTTGCCCAACAGTAAGTAAATGCGGCACCCATCTCGCGGTTAGCTTTTTCATATTATTCATCAAAATCTTGATGCAAAATATTGTGTGCCCGTTCGGTTGAGATGTTCACGGCATTACCTATCTCATCGCTCTTTAGTGGTATAGACTTTATTTATCATTTCTGGTGAGTTATGAACATGTTCTGTGCTCATATGACCACTTTTGAAAACAGTGACCCACTTACAAATCATCCCATGAGAAGAAACTAATTCATTGTTGTCTGCTTCTTTATGATGCTCTCTATTAAGTATTATTAAAGATCACAGTTTTGTCTTTTCTTTATTTTATTCACTCAACACAATTACAAAATCTCCCACATATTCCATCCGCTTTTCTCCACTTCTTTTTTCGTTACTCTTCCCCAAGGTCCCTCACTCCTTCCCATATCTAACGACCTTCAACCTCCTTAAAGTTACTATATACAATTTCGCAGTATAACTAAAATAAATTCTTAACATCTTTATTAAGGATGCCCATTTTTGAGCAAACGCAGTGTCGCAGTGGATGGGTATTCGATTGCATGGGTATCTATTATATACACATGTTACTAATAGCGGTGCTAACGGCCCATAGCTATCAAGATTATTACTCTAAAATACCGATGCGCACTGATATGTGTACTTATAAGTGAATAAATAAATAATAATAATAGATATTTATGTATTAAGGGAATAAACGACAGTTTTAATCCCGAGACAGTAAGTAATGCCTGAGCGACCGAAGGGAGCGAGGGCATTTTCTGTTGAGGGATTATAGACGTTTATTCCCGAATTACATACAAAACTTTTCTCCCGACCTTAAATGTAATAATTTATTTCATTATTAGTTTGACAGTTGATTGATAGATTGAGCTGATGTCATTCAATTAAGTTTGTTTGTCATGAAAATGTGCATAGTTTCTGGTTACTAAGGTAATACGAGTTTGTTTGTGTCTTATTTTTTTCCAAAAAAACGCAGTCCGTTTAAGTTATTGTACAAAAATGAATATTAATGGCAGTGAAGGAGATAATTTTCAAGTGCCTGCAAATATTTCCATAGTTGCACGAGAAATAACGACTAATTTATTACCGGCAAAGTCGAAGAAATTGTATGAAAAGGCATATGAAGATTTCATAAAATGGGGTGATCGTAGAAGTGTCAAGGGGGAGAACATGGAAGATATTTTGCTGGTCTAGTTTTCTGAGCTTTTTGGAAAGTACAATGCTTCTTCTTTGTGGTCCTGCTACTCCAAATTAAGATCAACTCTATTAAATTTGGACATTAGTAAATTTTCAAGATTAATAACTCTATTAAAACGAGTCTGCTGGTTTTAAACCAAAAAAATCTAAGATCCTCAGTAGAGCCCAAATATTACAGTTTGTAGAACAAGCGCCCGATAATAGTTATTTGATGACCAAGGTTAGTTTCATTTAATATTTTATCAATATAAAATATTTGAGTAAAATCAATAGATTGCAGTAAATATGGGTATTTGTGGAGCAATGAGATGTCAGGAGCTTCTTTATCTTTCTACAGAAGATATTGAAGAGAAAGAAGATGTTTTAATTGTTAATGTAAAAGATACTAAAACTAAAATTACCGATCGTTCCACATTTTGAATACTGAGAAAAAATCGTTAAATTTTATTGAACTATATAGAAGATATGTATTTCTTCGACCAGTTCATACTAATCACCAACGCTTCTTCATATACTATAAAAATGTAAAATGCACGAGTCAACCAGTGGGAAAGAACACTCTAGGAAGAATACCATCGGTAATTGCAGCGTATTTGGAATTGCCTGATCCCGACCTATATACAAGCCACTGTTTGAGACGCACTTCTGCAAGTCTTTTAGCAAATAGTGGGGCTGATATTCTTACTGTTAAAAGACATGGTGGCTGGAAGTCAAGTAGTTATCATGTTTGCATTCGTTGGGCTACTAATATAAAAGAAACTGTTCACAGGTACTGTCGCGGAGGGCTACATAGAAACGTCCGAGGAGAATAAACTTCATATCGCAAGAAAAATTTTACAAGTAAATGAGAACGAACCTTGCACAAGCACTACTGTAAGCAACCGCCAAGTTAAGATATCAGATGATTGTCCATATATACATATTGTAAACTCATCTAATGTTACTATTACCATTACAAAATAAAATTGATTGATATATTTAAATGCTTCGTCAATCTGACAGTTAAATTAATTTTGACTTAAATAAATGAACCAAAAGTCATTCACTACAGTATTCACTTTATTCCCTAGGGAAAATCGAATATTTTATTCCCTAGAGAATAAAGTAGTCTAATATATGTCAATTGTCAGATGTATAAGATGACACTTTATTCTCGGTCGGGAGAAAATAAAATTATAAACTGATAAAACGTCCTGGAATATTTACCGTTTTAAACGTTTATACATAACTCAAACACACGCATGCCTATGCCTTTGGCAGTTATATCTTGTTGTACACGAGAGCGGTATTTCATAAACATTGCATTTTATTGTAGTACCAGCGTAAACTAAATCTGCAATTCTACGGTCTCTTCGTAGCTATCGACATTATTGATTTATTTTTTACTTTACATGAAATGTATATATCGCAGTTGCCTTGAGATTGAACACATATCGGAAACAAATGAGGTTACCGCCATAAGTTCTCGGCCTCAAGTTCAAATGTGTTCAAAGTCATTTACGTCATAGCTACATATGTGCGAAGCCTACACTATAAATATGACGGTTCTACGAGTAGTAGTTTTTAGTAGCCGGCCAGATAACGTAACTAGCGCATGAAAATGTCCGCAGTAACGAAAATTGAGTATCGTGCGGTCATCAAATTTTTAACAAAAGAAGGGCACACGCCTAATGGAATAAAACAACGTTTCGGTGATTTATCTCCTTCGTATTCCACTGTAAAAAAAGTGGTCAAAATGTTTCCGTTTGGAGCAAGAATCACTGGAACATGCCGAGCGGTCCGATCGACCAATTGAAGTGATAACGCCTGAATAAATTTCAATTATTGAGGATTTAGTATTTGAAGATCGCCGTTTGAAAGTGAAGGAATTGACAGTGAGATGACAAACATTTCCGAACATTTCCATGACCATTTGGGTATGAATAAAATTAGTGCAAGATGGGTACCGCGTCTTCTTTCTGCTTGTCGGGTCGAATGTGCACAATCGTTTTTAAACATGTGTGGGAACGACCCAAAACCGATTTTGGTGTCCATTGTCACGGGAGAGGAAACAGTGGTTCTGTTTTAAGATCCTCTAACAAAAAAAGAATCAATGGAATGGCGATGACTCGATGAACCTCGTCCCAGAAAGGCGAAAGTTGTTCAATCAACGAAAAAGGTGATGGCCACAATATTCTGGGATGTTGAAGGCATTTTGCTCATTGACTTTAAAGAGCGTAATACAACTGTGAATGCGTTTTTATTGTATAAATTGAGAGACAATATTCGTGTCAAACGTCGAGGAAAATTGACAAAAGGTGTTCGTCCATACTGCCGCCATTTCACAAGCTGCCATTCGCGAATGCGGCTTTCAAGAATTGGAACATCCACCGTACAGTCCAGGCATGGCCCCCAGCGATTTTTATTTATTTTCTAATTTAAAGAAAGACCTTTGGGGACCTCGTTTTAAGGACGATAGTGAATTGCAAGCAGCTCTAATACAACATTTTGACGGAAAAACTTTAGATTATTTTTTCAAGGGTATAGAATTATTAATTAATCGTTGTAATAAGTGTATCATAGTTAGGAGAGATTACATTGAAAAATAAAAATTGTTGTATTGTTCCAAGTTTCTTTTTTCTATATGAGGGGGAGAATTTAAGGCGCCTACCTCGCATGTACATATAAAATATAGT
Organism: Melolontha melolontha; assembly: GCA_935421215.2. Lineage (NCBI taxonomy): Eukaryota > Metazoa > Arthropoda > Insecta > Coleoptera > Scarabaeidae > Melolontha > Melolontha melolontha. The sequence goes on along the minus strand of OW285237.1, from coordinate 178,794,555 downwards.
ACATGCGCGTACAACCGAATCCCCTTCGACTGCGACACTGAGTTTACTCCCAAATAGACATCCTTAGTTATATTGATGAAACTTTTCTGGAGTTACTTTAATATTTTTCCACGTAAAAATTTTAAATTTAAAAAAATGTTTAATTAACACACGCAATTATTTTTTCAATATATTAACACAAGAACAACAATTAGTTAACTTTAAACAATTGTAAAAACTGATTTATCCCACAGATTTGGGCGAATATACTTATCATGGTGTAAATTTTACCAACTTTTGAAAAGTCACTCTCTCGTCAAAACATTACTTTATCTAATTAATATTTTAATGTGTTTATTTTTTCTCATTTGTTTCATTTGTCGTTTCACGGTTTATACTGTTTGAGATTTATAACTTGTAAGTACTTATGAAATATTATTTAAACCCTCCTTTTTGGTATATTTCTTTATTCCACAGAAATATTACGCCAACATAAATAAGAAAATTCCAATATAAACCAGACAATTACTTTAAAATAACCATGACGATATCAAAATTAACAATTTTTAAAAGATACATAAATTAAACGTTTATTAAAAAATCTCATAATTACATAAGTGCAATAACATTCTTTATTTTTGTTTAAGATTATCTTAATGATCATTCAATAAATCAATTTTATATATAATTTTGTTAAAATAGACGCTTTCCTCTATTTTAACGAAATTAGTAGCACCATCTGTCGGTGGCATATTAATTTATGAAGAATCTTAAAAAAAATTGTTCACTAAAAAAAACAAAATACGGCGCACTTCAGTGACAGTAATTTCTATACCTCGACCGAAAAATTAATAAGGAATAAAAGATCAACAACATTAAGTTTCGCATTGAAAACGGCAAAATCACTACTAAAACGAACGTTCCAAATGCTAAAAGTCGTTTTCGAATAACATCAACGATTCAGAAAAGAGAATGCGGATGGTGATAAAAAATTTAATCTTCGGAAATCAAATTCAAAGTTTATTTCGTATCGATTGACGGAAGACCAAATATCGAACCAAATTGAGTATTACAAAGACCTCATTCGAAGAAGCTTCTTAAAAACCGGTGATGACACTTGGCATTTACAGTACGAACCAGAAACCAACCGTTGAAGTTTTGGGTGATAGTCACCAGAAGGAAATCAAAAAAAATATTTTGGAGAAATTAAAAACCAAAACAATATTCATTGCTTTTTACGATTCTAGGGGAATTATCCCCAAAGAATTCGCTTCAAGTGGTACAATGATTAATGCTGAGCATTATCTTAGTAAATTGAAGCGTTTCACCAAATCTTCTCCATGTTTCTGATATCTAATTTTATATCATTATATCGTCGTCTTTTTGCTCTAATGTTAATGTTTTTCGTTCCAAATTTTATTTTTATGACAGCTTCTTTATTCTTTTATTCTTGGCATTTTTTATTTTATCTAGTTATTTCTATGTCAATATTCTACTTATCTCATGGTTCATTAGATTTCGATATGAGCTTTCATTTATTTTTATCGGCTTGAATATTCTTCTACAAGATTATTTGTGGTAAGAAGTGTTGGCCATATACAGTAATGTCCGGTTATTACGAACCCGGTTATAGCAAACTTTCGGTTATAACGAACCAGTTTGAAAAGTACGAACCAAGGTTCCATAAGAAACGTGTTAATTTTTTTCGCATATAACGAACCCGCTTATAACAAACTTTCGGATATAACGGACCTTATTTTCCATTTTTTATGTAAAAAGTTTTCGGTTATAACGAACTTATAATTAGAAAACAAGGGACTTCCCCGAGTATCTCGCCAAAAATGCAGTAGTCGATTCTAGCAGTTTGTGCAAGCAGTCGACGTCGAGTCATCAATCTGTGCTTACGCTGATTCTCAAACGTGATTTTAAGACCATGAGTGACGCAGTTGCGAAGAAAAAACGTAAATCTTTTACGTTGAAAAGTAAACATGATATTGTGAAACGATTGCAACGAGGTGTCAAACAAAGCGAAATTTGTACTGAAATGGGACTAAGTAAATCAACGGTAATAAAAAACTAAATTCAGGATAATGCATGTATTAAACAAAAACTTCATTGTAGGTTGCTACAATTTGGAAGCGAAGGCAAACCATATTGAAGAGTTTCGAACAAGTACGAAACTCAAATGTGAAAAAAATCAAAAACCTACTAAGCACGAAGTTGATCAAGGACTTTTGAAATGGTTTTCTCAGCAAAGAAGTAAAAATGTAACTATCAGCGGTGCCGTGTTGCAATCTAAAGCTGAAGATCTTGGGAGTAAATTGTTGGAAGATCCTGAATTAAAATTTAGTAGAAGTTGGATCGAAAGGTTTAAACGAAGACACTACATCAGCAGCGGAAAAATTGTTGGAGAGGCAGCCTCAGTTAATATGGATGTTGTGAATGACTGGTTGGAAAATAAGTGGCCAATAATTAGAGAAAACTTTGGAGATGAGGACATTTTTAACAGCGATGAAACGGGGTTGTTTTATAAGCTCACACCAGACAAGACATTAAGATTCAAAGGGGCGACCTGTACAGGTGGAAAGTTATCTAAAGAAAGAATTACCGTCTTGGTTGTAGCAAATTTATTGGGGACAGAGAAAAGAAAATTATTGGTGATCGGAAAGGCCAAAAACCCCCGATGTTTCAAAAATGTGGTACGATTACCAGTCAATTATAAATGTAACAGAAGAGCTTGGATGACCTCCGAAATTTTTACAAACTACGAGAATGGGATGATGAATTACGTCGTAAGAAACGAAAAATCTTATTACTAGTGGACAATTGCCCGGCTCATCCGGATGTAAAAAATTTGGAGTGCATTAAGTTGATGTTTATGCCTGCGAATACAAGTTCGAAATTGCAGCCCATGGACCAGGGTGTTATCCATAGCTTAAAAAGCAATTACCGACGATTCCTACTCTCGAAAACTATAAATTCTATTGATAATGATCAAACTAACTTCACTGTGAGTCTCTTGGATGCAATTAACTTCATCCATATGGCATGGCAAAAAGTGTCAAAGCAGACAATCGCAAATTGTTTTCGACACGGCGGATTTATCAGGCGTGAGGATGAATTTGACTCAGATGACAATCTACCATTAGTCGAATGGCTCACAAAAAATCAAGAAGAAAGTGTTAACGATGTTCAAGATGAACTCACTCTTGGTGAATATGATTTTAATGAATACGTTCACGTTGATGACAACCTTGTAAATGTGGAATTTTTGGATCATGATGCCATTGTAGCTTTTGTGTCTTCTGCAGCTAATCAGACTGACGATGAGAACGAAGAAGATGAGAACGAAGAGGAAGAAACCAAAAATAACGAAGTACCACTAGTTCCAACCACTTCAAATGCAATCCAAAATATTGAAGTCGTTCGTCATTTTCTTCAAACGCGGAATACTCCGCAACATATTCTTAATAAGCTCAGCGAATTGGAAGTGCACATCAGAGAGATTAATCTTGCCAAAAAAAACAAACTAAAATAAATACGTTTTTTTAGTACATAATTAATATTTTCAAGTTGTTTCAGACATGTAATGTTTGTAATGTATTTTGTTATATGAAAAAAGAATAAAAATTGACTCACTCAAAATAGTGGTGTTTATTCAAAATCATCACTTATAATGAACTTCGCTTATAACGAACCTTTTTTGCCGGTCCCTTGGAGTTCGCTATAACCGGACATTACTGTACTTAGAATTCGTTTATATTATGGTAATTTACTTAATTTAGAACTAGAAACAATAGAAATTAATGTATTTACATATATGGGTTTTACTCAACTTACTGCTGCCGTGATGTAACAAATAACATAAGCGTCTAACACAAGTGTTCTTTAACTGTTCCACAATGTAGTGCTATTTGCCTTCGGATTTCGATTGAGTATCAAATTTTTAGTATTTTCTTAGTCTCAAGGAATGTTTTGTGTTAATGATAATTCGATATTTATTTTATTATGTCATTCTTAAAGTAGGTTAGTAAAAGAGGCAAAATTTACCTTTAAATATTATTATGTAAATATTATAATGATGATAATGATCAACTTGTTTATTTGATAATAGATGTCTGATTTAAATTGGAATTTTCTTCGTATATATATTTTATTTAAATAATATTTCATGTTACCGCCACAATCATTTATAATCTTAGAAAAAGTACAGATATTATGAAAGTAATATTTGGTATTGTAATCTTAAATTTAATTTACTAGAGCTACCTATCAATTTCTAATAAAATATGTGGAAAAAGAAACTACTTTTTACAGTCTGTGCATTTTCTATTGCACTTACTGCGTTGAATTGCAACGAGAAATGATACTTATAAGAATCTAAATTGCCTTCTAATATTGAAATATGCTACAAAATTTATTTCCTAAACATAATTAACTTTTTTTCACACTTCTTGATAATTATTTGCTATGTAATTACAACATTTTGATATTCATCTTATGAATTACATAATACCACGGTTTTATAAATATGTTTTTGCGTAAAAACCTGATATACGAGGCGTATTCAGAAAACAAGTTGCTTATAACTATTAAATGAAATGATTTATATTTCTAGAGTTTGCAAAATTATTGCAAATTCGACCTAAGGGAACGCCAGTTTTTTTATATTCCGGTGTTGCTGAATGACACCGCATGTTATTAAACCCACATATTCACAAGTCTTTGACTAAGTTCACATCCCAATATGGATGAAACTCGATTTGTTCCTACAAAGTCCATTTTTAAGCATAAATTTGATGATTATTATTATTGACTTTGCTACCTATATTTTTAATAAATTGCATTTCTCGTATTCAAGAAATGATATAAACAAGTGACGCCCTCTTAATTTCCTTGAATATTTTACATACACAAAACTATGACATAAATCAGATTGTTCCAGAATGGCGCATATGGTATGCGGTGTGTAGAATGGAGGCATTAAGTAGAAAAATTCATTACGCATGCGCAAAATAAACTGTGCGAGTAGAACTTAACTTCTGAACACGCCTCGTGTATTAATGCAGCTGCTGCCTTACTAACATTCATTTATTATAGTTATTTTATTTATTGATTTATTTTTTATGAACCATTAGTGTGACTAATCAATATTTTTAGTTTTTACTAACCGTCGCATGTATTTAAACATATAAAGCGGATGTGCTTAAGGGATTTATAAAATTGATAACATTGAGTAGAACCTACGCTATCAAAATATGGAATTATAAAGTTTTGAATAATTAATACAAGACAGTAATAATTATTTACTCATACAAATGCCCACATCTAAGACCCAAGAGGGTAATTTTCGATTTAATATCCAAAATACTGATTAATTTATTTAGCGCATGACTTAATTTACAAAAAAAAAATCGGTAGTTAATGAGCTTAATCACTCAATTGCTGTGTAGACAGTCGTACCAGCTTCTTTCGATTTATCTAATTAAGCATCCATGTAATATGTTATCTATCATTTGCTCTGGTATTCCAAAATAACATAGAGGATTATTGACAATTCTGCCACAGACATATAATATCTACCATAGTCAGTTCGCTCCACGCTTTCCCGAGTACACTGTTGGAAAAAAAGTGACGAGCACACGCTGTATAATCTGAAGAAGTGGTTCTAACGCAATGAAATTGCGCGCGCGCTATCACGGAAGGATACTCCTGTCATGTGCATCCCCACAAGCATTCCTCGCTCAAACTCAGATAACGCGAACGGCCTTTCATCACGCACAAAGTACGACTACAACTACCCGCTTCCACCACACTAACAATAACTGTTTTTTTTCCTCCCCGCATCGGTCTCCATGGAGACAACATATTGCAGCTGTCGGAGGCACTCAGCAAAAAATGCAGCGATAGAAAAAGTCAAGACTCGCTGCGCTAACTCGTCTAGAGGAAACCTTAATGCTCCGCTAAATCTACGCATTTATCTTGATTCGTTCAGATTATACAGGGTGTGCTCGTCACTTTTTTCCATCAATGTATTTGCATGGCTAGTTAGTATTACGAGAAACATTCTAAATTCTATACCAAATGTAAAAGAATACCGCATATGATCTACACTAGTCCACGTTCTTCGTGCACTTCGCAAGACTTTTTCTGACATTTTATTTATGTCATCTAAATCGAAAGTCGTAGATAAACTGCCTATCAGTTTATCTGCGATTCTTCAATTCAGTTTATTAATTTAAAAGAATTGTTTTTGTAAGGAAAATAGGGCTGATATCAGAACGGTACAGGGAGTAGTAATAAAATACAACTCACTTTCGATTTCACATCGTAATCTTTCCATTATTTTTATTTTGTTAATGGGAACTGGAAAATTACAATCTTAAACTTAACTTCCTAGAATAATAAGTCTATCTGAATCCACTCTGTAAAGGTTTTCGATTCGGGATTAGTATTTCAAAAGAAATTTATATTATCAGTTTACTTTTCTGCGCTTTTCACTAATCTTGAAATTCAAAATTGCAAAGAAAACAAGGCGAATGTGGTAATCTTTCAAGCGGCTATTAATTAAATACTTTTGTTTTATTAGCAGTATATAGACAAGCATGATCATGCTGAAGATATTTTCCTGGAGGTTTTTGTGGAATGGGAATCTTAAGACTATAAAATTGTTGACGATAAAATTCACCTATGTTATTTACATTTCTAAGAAACTAATAATAGCTGACACTATATTTTATCCTATTAGACACGCAACAAATTTTGCACAAATAGTCCAGTTATTTTTATTCCCTATTCTTGCTGTTGACATAAAGACACCATTCTTTGTTGGCAGTGATAATATGATCGGTATTGTCGACAAGCTAGATTAGACCGAAGGCCTATTCCACTGCGACCTCTCTAGATCTATTGTGGTCCTCATGACTCGTTTGAGTATTTCCTCCAGTCTTCCTCTTTTAATTAAGGCTTAACGCTTCGAGAGCGGTTCTTCTAAATATAATTCCGTTTTAAGATATTCATCTCCCATTCCTCTTCCGCTTTGCAGAATCTATATACCGTTTCTTCTGTCAAGCCTATATTATTCATATGTTTGTTGAGCTTACAATGCCCTGTTAATAGGCCTATTTTAATCTTAATGGACTCTCTGTCTTTGTTTAGTAGGTTGATAAGTTAGGCTAATATTCTCTGTTCTGCCTGTCTTTGACCGGGGGAGTTTTTCCATCTTCCTCTAGATCTATTTTCAGCGAACTTTTTCATGTTGGTTTTAATCATTGTTTTTGCAATGCCAAAAGAGGGTTCCGGTCCTATGAAGGCTGCAGACGAGACCTGTCAAGCCAATTCCTCCGTCTTATCAATAGACTTATAGCCTTCGTGTCCCGGGACTCAAGCTAATGTCTCTTTCCTAAGATCACAGCTCGTTTAAGGCACACGTACCATTGTTTGCATGAAAATCTGGGACAACTCTTAAAAAAAGTATTTCGGAAGTTAAATTTTGATAAACATTTTTAATGACATCCTTTGTAACTTTACAAGTGTTGCTAATATTTTATTGAAGCACCATCATTTAAAATCACTTTATTTAATCTTTTTGGCATTGATAAAATGTAATTGTGAATAAAATTTCCGTCGTGACTTATTTCTTTCCCCAAGTTTCTAACGTCATGCCACAACTCCTCAGATGTTTAAGGACGACAGTTTTTCTTATAAAGCTTTTTAACAATTGATCTCCAAATATTCTCCAAAGAGTTCAAATCTGGACTATTAGCGGACCATGGCAGAACTTCAATATTTCGGTTTTGAAACGAATCTGCAACTATATTAGCTGTGTGCACTGGACAGTTATCTTGTTGATATATAAAGTTATCAGGGTATAGATGAATTGCGAAAGGAAGCATTGTATTTTCGAGAATATGAATGTAATTCTGAGAATTAAATTTGCCCTCAATTCTCTGACAAACGCGATAACTAATCCAAGCCTACACGTTCAATGAGAAACGACCTGAAGTTTTTGTATTATTTGTGTACTTTTCATTAAATTTAGTGTTATATGGTCTACATACTTCAAGTTTTGATTTCTTTGTTGATTGGAATACTTTCTCGTCAGTAAAATAACCTTTTTCCAATTTAAAGCATATAATAATCTGGCTTGTTTTTGTTGTGCACAGAGAAGTGGTTTAATAGCTGCACCTCTATATTTCAATTCTGATTGCTTAATCCTTCTGCTAACTGTTGACAGAGATCCGGGAAAATAATATTCTTGCGTGCTTTGCAGTTTGAAACGGGTTTTCTCTTAAAATATGTAATAATATCTTGTGCAACACTGGGGATTCTGTAACAACCAATTCCAGATTTTCTCGCTAATGTCCCTTTCATTCCATCGTTTCTTAATGGCAAATACTGTATTTTTATTCAGACTAATATATTGTGCAGTTGCTCGTATGGAGCACTCATCTTGAATTTTAGCCAGGATTTAGGCTTTCAAAACCATATTACATTAACGGGGCATTATTAATACTATTGCACAACATTTGTCTATTTACGATAAACATTATAAGAGGCTGCTTTTTGTAATTTTTCCTGGATAATTTCCATATATTTAAGAATCTCAATATCGCATGGTCGTTGTTTGTTGTATTAGAAAATTATCAGAATTGTTAGACGCTAGTCTTACATTAAAGCATTTGAATTGTTTTTATCGATGTTAAAACTCCCTGCTAGAAACGGTGAATCATTTCTGCGCTGTAATTTTCTATATGGCCTTAACCCAGTATGCTGAAATGCTGAATTAACATTTTTAACGACTGCCGATGATTGTTTTATTAAACTCAAACAAAAAAAATGTCCGATTTTATTCAGTAATCTTCACAAACTTTCTGTAAATTGAATTGTTCAAAGAAACTATGTGGTTTTAAATCGTCTTGGTGAAAATGTTCTAAATATCAATATTTAAAACTTTCAAAAAGAATGATCTTTTTCAGAGTTACGCCTTTGAAATGATCGACGTTTTGCTGTTCATACTGCCTGTCGTTTTAGAATTTGCTCTCATACTTTGATAACTGACGTAACAGTACGAACAGTAAAACCTAGATTACTACAATCACCACATGGCAAAATCAGGAAGGAGATTGCATCTGCCACGAAAGCCTACGCAATTTCATTTCGAAAATTGCAGCTTGTTGTATGTATTCCTTAAGCAAAACAATTAATCCTAGCATCCATCCAATGGACAAATGCATATACAGAAAAATCTACTTAAGCATATCCGCTAATACAAAACTAATCACATTTTTTTAAGTCTTTTCATTATTAATTTTTTGAATTTTGCAGCGCCATTGCCGACTCAAGCACAGCGGCGACATTCGCGTCGTCATCGGAACGAAAAGTGCTTCGGAGAAGATGGAAATCGACGACCAAATCGAGGAGCAAGATCACGTCGACCTTCCTCAAACCGGTACCTTTAAATGTAAACAGTGTCCATTTTCAAACAACGATAACAATGTCTTCGAACAACACTTGGAAGGCCACTCTTCGACCGTTGATCGACCGCATCAATGCAATTTATGCCTGTACAACGCGTTATTACACGAAGAACTGGTGGAGCATATGAAATTGCACGGCATACCGGATCCCGATGATTATTTAACCAGACGAGAAAAGAACTCTTTGGATCTGGAGATTTCGAAGCGATACAAATGCTCGGAATGTCCTTACGTCACTAATAGCAAGTCTCAATTTTCGTATCACAAGCAATTCCACAAACCTAGACGCGGAGAGTACAATTGCACCATATGTGGGTATAATGTGAGCAAACGGCACTTATTACACCAGCATTTGAAAGTACACGGTATTAATGTAGGGTCCCAGAAACAAAACGGAGACGCGATAGACTTCGAGGAAGTGTCTGATGAGATAGAGGAAATATCGCCTCAAGGAAATTCGCTAATCGATTCACAAAATTTCGCTGATATACCATTGGTGTGGGTGTCAAAAAGTGGAAAATATAGTAAAATGTACAAATGTCGTTATTGTCCGCACGTTAATTTAAGGAAAATAAACATACAGGAACACGAAAAAATGCACGGGGCAAGAGAGAAAAATCCGAATTCATTGAGGATCAACGATACAGAACATAAATGCCCGGATTGTAATTACGTTTGCAATAACGCTGGTGTTCTATCCTCACATTCTAAAGTACATCAAGGATTGTACGGCAAAATTCACGGATTAGTGGATTTGTCTAAATCGGATGAAGAACAAATTAAGGAATTTTCGCAATTTGCCATTTACCATCCTGTGGAGGCCGCCGGTTTCGATGAGGAGGATGACGGTGATGGTTCGTTGGATTTGACGCAGGAACCTATGGACACATCTGCCGATGCTGTTTTGTACTTCTGCGATAAATGCCCGGCGAGATTTTTTAAAGAAAACGAATTTTATATCCATCTGCGTTTCCACGGTGCTCGTTTGATATACAAATGTAATCATTGCAGCTACACGGCGAGGCAAAAACCACACGTTATGGCACATAAAAATGTTCATACCGAGCAATATCAAGAAAGGACGAGAATGTTTAAAGATATGTATTGTTCTCATCCAGATTATCCGCAACCAAATATCCGTTCTATAAAGGACGATGACAACGGATTTATTTACATCGTACATGAAGAAGACGCGAAGAGCTTTCTGCTAAATAACGAAACAGAGCCTGAATGTTCCATAGCCATGAATAAGACCACTAAGCCGACTTTTACTGTACCACTTTCCGGTACTGAACTCTTTCACCAGAGAAACCAGGCACAGCAAAATCAACGTTCATCCGACGCGGTCGAAAACGAAATTGTCCCGAGTGTCACAACGCAATCCTCAGTATCGTTGATAAATTCTGATCCACCATTCGGAGGAGCCATGGTCGGAAATCCAGATTTTGTTTATCCCACCTGCATTAAAAACGGCAGAATGAAAGAGAAGCGTTATAAGTGCCATAAATGTCCAAGTGCCTTTGAGAAACGTGATCAGTACAAGAATCATTTGACCCTGCACGGCGCCAAGCAGAGATATAAATGTGAATATTGCGATTATTCCGTGAAATATTACGCAAATTATACCCAGCATCTGAAAAAACACAAAACCAGTGCGGATGCGATCGCAGCGAAAAAATTACCAGAGAATTTGGAAATTGTAATGAAACAAAACGAAGAGGAGGAGGAAGACAATGAAGAAAATACACAGCCATCAATGACCATAGTAGAAAGACGATCGAGCGTGAATAGTGCGAAAGAAAGTGAAGACAAGAAATTATTCTGGTGTTCCATTTGTCCTTATACCAATCACAGGAAAGATGCGGTAGATAATCATCAAAAGAGACACCAATCCATATCCGGTTCCTTCAGTACTTATACATGTGAACACTGCGATTACACTGTACCTCAATCCCACTTCTTAAGGGATCATTATAAATTACACTTTGCGCAAAGTAAGGTGTCACAACCGGAAGGTTTTATGATATGTGATAATATAAAATTGACCTCTAAAAAGATAGACGATGATGAGAAATCGGCAGGAGAAGACGCGAAATCTGAAGAAGAAAGCATCGTATTTGAAGACAGAGGGAGTGGTGAAGATGAAATTCGTTTCGATCCACCCTTGAAAGACGAAGTTCTACAGCAGGCAAACGCGGTTGCTGCAGAAAAAATTATCGTGAATCCAGAAACTGGTGAATGTCGAGGCAAACGCAAAGCCAATATACAGTCTCAGTTATCAGGTGTCAACCTGAGTTTAGTCAGTGAAGATGAAAACTTAGATAGTCATATATCTAGTGATAATTAGTGATTTATAGTTTTAATTGAAAGATAGTTTTTTAATTTTATTTCATTCATTTCTTAGAAGAAAACTAAATAATAAAAGAGGAAAAATGGAGAGGAAAATGTGGAAAAGAAAGTAACCAATGTACAAACTGTGTTATTAACTTTGCCTTGTAGTCATAAAGTATTTTTACAAAGTATTTTCACAATTAATGCTAAGAATTAGTATTAAATGAAGTAAAAAAAAAAGAAAATGAAAGTATAGGAAGTTTTTAATTTAGTACTTGTTTTTATTTACATAAGTTGTGGGTTCAAAGTAAATTATGCCAAAGCATTTAATGCCAAAATTGCCATACATTTTGTTGTATTTTTTGTTTAATATTATTAAAAATATTTCTAAAATATGTCCTGTCTTTTATTTCTCACCTCATTAAGTGCTTCAAGTCAAAAATTTTAATACTCTGCATAGTATACGAACCCAAAATCACATGATTTCGCCCGTATTGACGTTTCAGTTAAATGAACTATAAAACTATACAACACAGGAAGACTATTATGATAATTTTCATTCCTAATTCCAGTTTGAGTAATTTTTATAATAATTAGAGACCAGAAATAAGAGGCCGATGACTCATCGCCCACGAGTGTACTATTGAAAATTTGTATTTTTAAAGAGTTTTTAATTTTATTTATATAATTGGAATACAAACGGGTGGTGATCTATAAAATACGAAAAACATTTTTATTTGTTCATTTTGTAGTTCAAATTGAGTAAAGGAGTATTAATATTAACTAGCAATACTTTCCCAAGGTTCTCTTCTGTAAAATTTGTTCTCTTTGAACGAAATACATCCTTGTAGATAGAAAACGCCCTTTCTACATCGTAACTGGTTATAGGTGCATACTGGAAATATTCTTTTATTTCAGCGTATTTACCAGTTAGATTCTGAAGCATTGTCCCCATACACAATTACCGCAATGTTGTTGAATCTGGATTTCTATTAAAAACTGCTCTAACTCTTGCCGAAGGCCACATCCCAAGTCACTTGGAATATATTTCAAATTGTTAATAGCCACATCTTGTTACGCCTTTATTTCTCTTCTAAAATTTTCTTAATAGTTTTCATTATTTATTGACGAGTCCCGGTATCTTATTTTGCTTGCGTATCATTTAATACGTATGAGTGCTGATATCGCTATCTGTGGTTGAATTGGTAACTATCACCCACTTCTGCGAGCGTCTGCGGGTGCACGGAAGAGAGAGACAGTGGCCGACAGCCTTTTGTAGTGTAAGGTTTAAAAAGTGACAAAAAGTACATCTTCGTAACGGAAGTTAAATCACGCTTCTTTGACTTATAGAACTTCACGTTTAATTACGGATCAGGTCAAAAGTTAGTGAATATTTTAGAACAGCCAATTTTGCCGTTTGCGACTCAAGAAGGTTGGAGATAATTGTCAACCGACATTGGTTTTTTTCTGCTTGACATTGTACTGTGACTTCGTTTTCGGAAAAAAAATAATTAACTTTCCGCGGAAGACACCACGCATACTACCGCCCCTCCATCCAGGGCAGTTCATGGTCATCTAATCCACCGAACAGCCATACACCGGAAGAAATTAATTACCTTCTCAGACGAATAGGGAAAGGATACAAGTAACTCGTATCGTTAAATTTTCCTTTGTGTAATTTAAATTTCCTCTAATAATTTATATATATATATATATATATATATATATATATATATGTATAAATTAAACGAAATTATCGAACGTAATATATTGAATAAAATAAATTAAAAGCGGGCAAGGGGTCTGCCAATTAAAAACTCATTTATTAATTATCCCTATATTTCGCAACAACTTTGTTGCTTCTTCCGGAGATAAAAATGTAGAGTTCAAAAAAATAGTAAAAGTGACGTACAAGGACAATAAAATTGTCTAATCAATTTTCCAAAATATAATTTGTGCTTAAATATCTAATTTGAGTAAATCTCGGCACGAAGTCGAAACGTAAACTTCCGCGTTAAACATTCATACAAAATATTTTGTAAACCATCGTGTCAATGAGGGCTGAGGGAAGTATCGATACATCGTCCAATACCCGATACCATAACTGGTATCGATTCCCCGATACTTCAGATAACGAAGGTATCGATACCCAGAAACCAATACCAGAGTATCGATACCAAGGAACCGATACCAAGGTATCGATACTAAGAAATCGACGGTAACTACAGAAATGACTGGAATCGATCTCAATGTATACCGAAGTATTCATTTCAAGGTATTTATTAACAAAAAAAAAACTAAATTTCACAATATTGTAAATTTCGTACAGTAGATATGGTAGAATCGGTAAATTAATTTTACAGCTCTTGAAATTGATATCAAACAATCGATACCTAGAAAACGGGTTATCAATACTGATTCCTAGGTATATCGAATCAAGGTATCGATTCCAAAGTATCGATACTTTACCGATTTCAATACTCAGAATCGATACCATGCACAGACCCGATACATCGCTAACTATCGATACTTCGATTGGTATCGATACCCGATACTAAAAATGTCGGTATCGCCCAGCCCTAGTGTCAATTGTAGTGCTTTAACCTTTGTGTCTACGCCCACATATCCGGGTGTTTTTTTCATTTTGAAATTGATATATTTTGAGTTCTAGGTACCGTATCGACTTGAACTTTTCTCCTAAAATATTGTTTTATTCCAAATTCCAAGAGAAAAAAATATTGTGGGGGGGGGGGGGGGGGGGAATTTACAAGTAGTTTTTTGCGAATTACTCCTTTTAACCAACACACCCGGGTGTGCATAGAAAAATGTATGTAAATTCTTGGTTAGAAATGAAGAAAAACATTTTTGTTTCAGTATAAGTCGTAACTTCTTTATTTATTTGACATTATTTTTTATATTGTATGGAAAAAAAGAAGAAAAATATTAAATTTGATAAAAAAAGTATTTTAGGTTGCGCATCTATCACATTGAGTTATATCTACTGAATGTTCAGCACAGACTGGCTTTTGGCATTCTTTGCAGGCTTTTCGTGTTGGTCTTCTTCTGGGACATAGGTAAAAATTTCGCTTCTGCTTGATTCTGCCAGAATTGTCACGTTCTTCTTGAGCGCATACTGGAAGATTTTCAACAGTTGGTGTAACTAGCCGGCCCAACATACTTTCAATTCCACTACGTGAACGAAAATTTCGCATGATCTGTGTATTTTGTAAACGATTCTGCATTTCTGCCATGGCTAATTGTTCACTCAGCTGTTGTAGGGACAATCTTCTACGGTTTGTCGATGTCTTCAAGTGTGGATTATTTTCCATGTAGATCACGAATGCTGCAAATGCAGCCACATTTATAATGTTATAAAAAAGCCGAAGGCCATCTCTTCGTTGAATATTCGCCAAGGCATTTGTCCATATTCTCAACACTACTCAACACCTTTTTTGCTTGTGTTGTAATCGAGTATGATTCTTGGCTTTCCCTTAGGACCTTCAATTTCGATGTTATAGATGGAAAGTGGAAGGAAGCACAACCGTTTTGTTCTTTTTTAGAACATATAAACACATACTTATGTTGTTTCTAAATCCAAAGATTAATGATTCAACTGCTTTTCTTCTTGGATTAGAAAATTCGGCTGGTACAAGTGTACGTTTTTCTTTACAGCGCCCAATATTGACAAATTGTAGTCTAACATCAAAGTAGAGGTCAAATTATTACTTGTAAAAAAAGTTGTCACATACGATGTTTAGTCCACTTTCACAAATCTTTGACCACGCGTTCACCTTGATTTCTTTCTCTTTCTCCAGAAGATGCCATACTAGTATAGATTTGTCCTTTGACTGGATAAGAAGTAATAGTGTCACGTACCCACCAAACTTTAATGCCATACTTCACCGGTTTTGAAGGTATATATTGAGTGAATCCAAGTAAAAAACGAACATACAAAATGTATGGGACATCCGGGTGTGTTGGGTGTATGTTTATGTATAATTTTTTAGCTGTAGACACAAAGTTTAACAGTTTTATGGAATGAAACGACAGACAAACAGTATTCTAAATCAAGTTGTACGAGGGCACTAAAGAAAATTGGATTCTATATTTATAAGGTAATTTTTATTTTATACGTCAATTCATACATTAACTTTTCTCGTTATTAAGCAAAAGAAAGATCCCTACTCACTCAAAAACAGAAGAAAAACCGGTTATTATGGGCCAAAGCACATACAAACTGGACTTTAGAACAGTGGAGGTCGGTTATTTGGAGCGACGATTCAAAATTTGAGCCTTGTGTAGGAGATTCGCGGAGTAGAGTGATCCAAACGAAAACCCAGACTTACAACAAAGACTGTCTTCGGCAAAAAGTGAAGTTTCTCGTTTCAATTATGGTGTGAGGATCTATGTCCGGAAATGGCGTCGGTAGGCTTTACTTTATTGAAGGCACCGTAAACGCAGAAAAATACGTGGCCATTTTAAATCGGAGCCTTCTTCCATCAATCAAGTCTCCGCAATTAACTAACCGGGAATTTATCTTCCAAGAAGATGGCGCGGCTTGCCATACAGCCAAACGTGTGAAATCCTAGATGTCGAAAAACGATATTTCCGTCCTAAGTTGGCCCTCAAGTAGTCCCGATCGAAATTATGGCATCGAATGAAAAAAGAATTGCATAATCGGCAGGCTAAAACCATTCAGTCATTGCAACATCGTCTCTAAGACATATGGGACTCTTTTTCTTTAGAAAACTACCACAGTCTTGTAAACACTCGACGTATAAATGCTGTTTTGAAAATAGAGGTGACGTAACACAATGGTAATTGAGTTTACAAATCAATGTATACCTACCTATTAGTTACAGAAAATTTGGGATTCAACTATTTTATGTTTTTATGCTTCCTTTTGTCATTAGCTTTCTTCTTATTGCGAATAAATGTGTATAGTTCTTATATTTCTCAAGTACAAATAAAATTTGTTGTACTTATTTGTGTAGTCTATTCTGTTTATCCTGGTTGAACGTGAAAATATATACCTAACGGGCGAACTCACGTGATTTTGAGCATGCAAACGCTTAATTATAAGAAAATGTGTTGTAGAATACATATTAACTCCAATTAAACTCTATTTAGGCAGGTAGTCATAGTTTTTGTATATGTAAAATTTTCGAAATAACGTCGACATTGCAAATCGGAAGTCAGATGTAAAAAAATTTTATCCAATTATTTGTAATTATTTACATGATCAATAAATTAGTTTTTATTCTAATTGTAAAAACAAAACATTAAACTTTCACGTAAAAATATTTCATTTTCATCGCAACGAAAATGGATGAAAATATCTAGAATTTGTAAGAATTTATTCTTAGTATTTTCAAAACTAAAATTCAGTTCTTCCAATTATATTTAAATAGAAATTTAATTGCAGAAAACACAATTTTCGGTATATATAAATCTTCACGAAAATAAGTCGCACGTGTAGGTGCGTTGTTAAAGTTTTCTTGGAACATGTTCGTTCATATTTTCCACCAAATGCTATGAATAAAATTAGAATAATCAATGGACTGTTTAAATAAAATATAGTACACGTTTTCGTGAACAGCAAATTAAATTGGAATGATGCAATTATAAATATAGTCGCTTAGGGTTTGCATAAGTAGTGGCTTACTATCTTCACTAAAATTCGGGGTATTATTTAAATTTATGTAGACTAAATAACTATACAAAGAAGTAATGTCTAACAACGTATTTGTGTTCCAATTCAGTTATAATTAAATAGTATAAAACAAGTCAATATAAGAGAATCAAGTACACTTCATTAATGAATAATTAGTTAAGAATACTTGTATAGCATTTTTGTTTAATTTAATCATATCTATTTATTTTCATACAGGATTTTAAACTATATAGATTAAACGTACGTCTGCTTGTCTTATCCAACTGCATTGATTTATGACATATATCAAGCTTGAAGAAGTCATGATCCGTTAAAAATAAAATCTTATACAAAAGTCGTTAAAATATAAATTACCTACGTAAAATTCAAAACTGTAAGACACTAGTTACATTGGTCTGATCCTACACTAAGTTTAACCAAATTTTGTTTAAAGGTCACCAAACAATGCTAATTTAAAAATAAAATTCATTGACGTTTTCTGACATTCTAATGTTAATTTTTAGTTAATTTAAACGTTTCGCGCCATCTATCGTTTGCATATAAATGTACTTCATTCCCAAACACAGAATATGAGCGATTTGATTACATATTAAAAGATGCTACGAAACCAAAATTTAATAACTGTAATTAAAGTTCTAAATAATTGAAATAGTATAGTGTTTTCTTAAATATTTGAAAAATTAAATACTTATTTAAAATAAAATACTTATTGGCTGCTTAAACATGTTATGTTTCACTAAAATTATTTAGCATACATGTTTGATTTAAATAAATATATTTGTAAATTTGATGTATATGAACTAAGCGTAAATAAAACATTTAAATTTCTCAAGAACATTATTAAGTTTATTAATACTTTGTTGGATTTTCTTTTCGCGCTAGTAAATAAGCAAAAATTGCGCGAGCGCATTATCAAATCGTGCGTTGGACCAATGACTTTTGCCCACGAAATTTAGTTGCCGTAGTAGACGTCTTGATGAATATGAAGGATTTTTATCTAATCTAGCGAAATGTATGAATTATTGGTAACGAACCTTTGAAACATACAAATGTTTAACCCGGTACAAGTAATAAACGACATGTTAAGTCATAAAGGTTTACGGACTAATCTGACTCCGTGTATAGTGTTATTAATTTTAGAAATATTATTTGACGGTGAGTGTCCACTAAATCTGTTGACCTAACCTTAAATGTTGACGTCTATTTTTACCTGGTTTTTCTTTATTAACAGTTGCGGAGAGCGTTTCACAAGCAGAAATAAATAATCATCTAGAATTAGGTAAACAATTCCTAGCCAGAGGTCAGTTGTCCGATGCGTTGTCGCATTATCATACAGCTGTTGGTAAATAATTTCATTAACTATGATCAAATAGTGAAATTAAATTTTATTTTGATTGTAGAGGGTGATCCTAATAACTATTTAACGTATTTTAAAAGGGGTACTGTGTATCTCGCACTAGGGAAAGCAAGAAATGCTCTGAGTGATCTCGATAGAGTGTTAGAATTGAAACCTGATTTTACTGCAGCCCGTATTAGCAGAGGCAATGTACATTTAAAATTAGCCAATTATGAATTAGCACAATTAGATTTTTATAATGTGGTAAGTACTTTATTTTATTTATTAAGGAAAATCAAATTATGTTAACTTCATTGCCTATTTATTTTAAACACTACTTTTTACTGTATTGATATTAGCGTAAGATTATATGTAGGTAAAGCATATTGATTTCAATTTAGTTGAACAAAATCAACTAAGTCGTTAAATTGAGCTTAATTGCCTATGTGGTATTTGTAATTATTAAATTAAAATGGTACTAACTCGATGTTTCTCATATCTCTATTATAATGTGAAATGGAATCTTTTCTGCTTCTGTTTTTCCTAGCAAACCCTATCAAAAAGATTTTTATTATTTTGATACTAAAAATGTTTTTGTTCTATCAAAAGGACATTAATTATTCTATAGATGTACAAAAAGCATTTAATTTATTTACTAACAAAAAGTTATAAATTACATTAGAGCATATTTTTATTTATCTCCATAAACTTCTTCTTCGATATTAGAACAATTAGCTAGCTAGATAAAAAGCATGTAGTATTGACACAGTGTTGCCAGATATTTAAAGTTTACTCAAGATCTTATGGGAATTGATGTAATGGTTTCATTAATTCTTACATGTTTCAGATACATATTTTTTTCATATAATCAAAACATAACCTACCTGAGTATTGTGGGTTAAAGTCAAGAACATGCGCACCAAATACTTTTGGAAAAAAATTAATATAAAGGCGGTTTTACAAGGTCATAGAAATTCATGAATTTATTCATGAAGTGCCATGGATTTACTGAAAATTCATCCTTGTATTACACGATCAAATATTTTGTTATTCTGTTAATGCCAACATAAAAGAATGAATTTTCCTTACTACCATTACTTTACATCACCTGATAACGCCAAAGTCGGCAATAACTTTAAAAAGCGAAATGTAACCAGAATTCTTCCAAAAATTGATGAAAAATTAGAGCTGGTTTTTATTCGCCAATTTCTTCATGAATTTATTGTCGTAAAGAAATTTACTACAATTTTGTGTATTACACCTGTGAATACATTCAAGGTCACAAAATTCATGAATTCTTTGACCGTATAAACCCGCATTAACCTTTAGAAGACCTCATTTCTACCCCACCACATGTTTATTTAAAATATTTGTCTGTTTTAAAGAAATATTAATTGGTTTGAAGTTATTAAAAAACTGTCACACGTAATTTCGAAACCTACGGGTATACAAAATTTGGCAAAGGAACGACTTTGCCTTATAAACTTGTAGGATTAACCAAGAATTAAATAAAAATCATTAGCTATCCTTATGTTAATTGATATAGATACATATAGTCTATTTACGGTTATAGACGAGGCACGTCATAAGCATATCTAATAGTCCCGTCACACAGCGTTGCTGAGTTTTGTTTATATTCTTCTATTGAACATTTTTTAGGTTATGGTTCATAAATTTAAATGTCTGAAAGCAACATGACGAAGAATGACAGTTGTAGCATATAACATTTTGACAATGTTGAGAAGGGTAGGTAACATAATATATACTAAAGGCAGCAATAGCATGCTTATGTTAGTAATTTGTGATCTTTAAGATCAATATAAATAATATGCTGTAGTTGCTAGCTTGAAAATGTAAAAATTATTCAAATGTCAATGTATGTGCGAAAACATCGTATAAAAATTGCTATATTCCACACAATTTTTTGAGATTATTTAAATGAAATGAACTGATGGTTAATATAACAAAAATATGTTAAAGTGATGTTTATACATTCGTACATATAAATAACTATAATTTCCGAAATTTGGATTTGTTATGTTGGGTTGGAAATATACAAAACCTAAGGTTAGTTAATGATTTTTATTTAATTCTAGCTTAATAGTACGTTTCCCCCTCTAAGTTTATAAGACAAAGTTGTTCCTTTTGACGTCCCATTAAGGTTCTAGTATTTTTTTCTCAAAAATATTTGGTGCACATATTCTTGACATTAACCAAAAAATGTAATAATATCCGTATCTGCATCTTGAAGTTGAGAGAGAGTACAAATTATAGCAATACATTTTCAAAATCCAAAGGGTAAATTCAGGAATATAAACTAAAATACAATTATCAAGAAGAATGATAAATATGGTTCAAATTTTTATTTTTAAACTACACTGATGGAAAAAAGTGACGAGCACATCCAGTATAATCTGAACGTGTCAAGATAAATGCGTAGATTTAGCGGAGCATTAAGGTTTCCTCTAGACGAGTTTGCGCAGTGAGTTTTGACTTTTTCTATCGCCGCATTTTTACCGAGTGCCTCCAACAGCTGCAATATGTTGTCTCCATGGAGATCGATGCGGGAAGGGAGAAACCAGTTATTGTTAGTCTGGTGGAAGCGGGTAGTTGTAGTAGTACTTTGTGCGTGATCGAAGGCCGTTCGCGTTATCTGAGTGAGTTTGAGCGAGGAATGGTTGTGGGAATGCATATGACAGGAGTATCCATCCGTGATATGGCGCGCCGTCTCGAGCGGTTATTATCGGCAGTGCAGCGGGCATGGCGAGATTGGATGGGGCAAGGACGTACGCGCCTTCAACCTCGAGGGGGATGACCCCGCGCGAGCACAGTACACGAGGATCGCGCCCTTGTGCACAGCGCTTTAGCGTCGCGTACATCTTCCTCAAGTCAACTTGGTGTCGTTTGTCCAGCAGGAAGGCGTACTCACTACGCGAACTGCTAGAGAGTTGACTGCGAGCTCACTGTGCGTTGCAGCGGATTCCACTGACTCGCGAGCACCGCAGAAACACGGCGCCAGTGGGTGGAGCCTAGACATCAGTGGGTTGTCGAGTGGAGGCACATTTTGTTTTCCGACGAATTAAGATTCGAATTGAGCACTGGTGACGCGCGAATTTTGGTTCATCGGAGACGTGGTGAGCGTCACCTCGAGGAATGCATCCAACCATGCCATATCCATGGGGTCCTATAATTGTCCATGGTCCATTGTGGACGTACACGTCTGCTTGCGATAACGGCTCGCCGCTACGTAGATGAGGAGCTACGGCTTCCCTACGTTCGAGGCACCCACGTCTTCTATACATGCAAAACAACGCCCGACCGCACACTGCACGTGTTGCCCAGACCTTTGTGGAAGAGAACCATATACGGATGCTTTCATGGCCGGCACGTTCTCCGGATCTCAATCCGATCGAACATGTCTGGCATATGATCGGTCGGAGACTTCAACGTTATCCGGCTCCCCCGGGTAACGTTGAGGAGCTATCGAGGCGAGTTAAAGCAGCATGGTTGGACATCCCTCCCGCTACCATACAACGACTTATTGACTCCATGTCTCGTCATGTAACGATAGTACACGCTCTCGCTCGCGGGGGATACTCTCGCTATTAATGCATTCCTTCCCGGCAGGGCTGCGCCGCTCTCCAGATGAGGGTAAGTTATGCTACGTTAGTACTACTTCCATACCAAATTTCATTGCGTTAGAACCACTTCTTCTGATTATACAGGGTATGCTCATCACTTTTTTCCAACAGTGTATTTAAAAAAACAGCACCAATGTAGAACAAATACAGTAGTACCCCCATATCCGCGGGGGTTTGGTTCTGTGGTCTTCCGCGGATACTGAAAACCGCGGATAGTAGCGAAGGCTTTATTTTCGAGTATAATATGAAATATGAAGCAAAGTTAAAACAATGAAACAAGAAAAAATAAGTTATATAATATTTATTTAAAATAAATAAGCAATAAATAAATAAATATTCTTGTGCTGTGGCACAAATAGAATTTAAGTTTAATAAATATATAAGTTCATACATATGTACATATAGTACATATTTACATACACAACAAGAAAAACTTTATCATCGTGAGCTACATATTCATTCATCTTCCTCCAAGTCCAAGTTAGCAGTCGATTGTTTACTTAGATCCGAAGCAAACGATGTTGATGGCTGTGCATTATCGATAGTTTTGTCGACTTTTTCAAAGAACATTGTTATTGGTAGTTGTCGTTTTTGTCTTTTCATTTCAATAAACAAATCCTCCAAAGGTTTCAAGGCTTCTGTTATAGTGCGAGTAATTTTTATACTGCGTTCCATTATTGGATCATATTCTACTATCTGTTCTTTTAATGTTTGAGCAGTTCGAAATATCGCTGAAAATTTTTCAAGCGTCCATGCTGGCGGTTCTTGTTGACCCTCATCGTCACTCGCTTCTGGAGAAGATTTCACAAGGTCTTCCAATTCCTCGTTGGTGAATACTTGATCTTCTTCGTTTATGTAATCACTGAGTTCCTCTTGGGTTATATCGTTAAATCCTTCTCCATCTATTTTCTGCGCTATGTTAAATTTCGTTGTTAGATGTGAATTAATATCATGTGTGTCTTCAGAACTAAGAGCGATGTCATTCCACAGATTTTTACAACATGCTATTATCGTTTCTGACTTTAATTCCGCCATCGCTCCTTTGATAAATAGAATTGCGTCAGCAATTGTAAATGACTTCCAGCATTCCATGAGCCCGATATCAGAGCATTCGTTAGCTATTGTATACAGCATTTCGAAAACCTGTCGAATATATATGGCCTTAAAGCATCTAATGACACCTTGATCAAGGGGCTGAAGCAATGAGGTCGTGTTAGGTGGTAAAAAAAGCACTTCAACATTTTTATCTTCTGTGCCTAGTGACACAGGCTGCCCAGGAACATTGTCTAGTATCAGCAGCACTTTAAATGGTAATTCTTCCTTTTCCAAATATCTTTTCACTTCCGCAATAAAGCATTGATGAAACCATTGTATAAATAGAACAGCCGTAACCCACGCCTTTCGATTTGATTGCCAAAACACAGGCAGGCAAGCTTTATCTTTGTATTTAAGAGCATGTGGATTCTGTGATCGGTAAACAAGTCCGGGTTTAATCATATGACCAGTTGCATTTGTACAAAATATCAAGGTAAGTCTATCCTTAATTGCTTTAAAGCCGGGTGCACACTTTGCAGTCTTATGAATATAAGTCCGTTGAGGCATTTTTTTCCACATAAGACCAGTCTCATCGCAGTTAAAAACTTGGTTAGGATGATAATTCTTTTCTGCAATAATTTGTTTAAATTTTTCTGGAAACAGGGCAGCGTCTACATGATCAGCCGACGCAGATTCCCCTGTCATTTTTATATTTTTTAGATTAAACCGAGTTTTAAATCTGCAGCCACCCCCTACTTGCTGTGAATGATTTTCCTTCCTCTTCAGTATAATCTTGGGTCTGCATATCTTCATATAAAACCAACGCCTTTTGTTGTAGCACTTTGCCATCGATAGGAATATGGTTTTTTGTCATATCTTCCACCCATAAATTTAAGGCATTTTCTGCCTTAAGTAACACTTTATTACGTATTGTGGTTGCAACTTTTGGAGTTTGGGGTGCACTAGAAAAACTAGCTCGAATCTTATCTTTGTTTTTTTAACACTTCTCGTATCGAAGATTCGTTTTTATTGTATATTTTAGCAACAGTTGCAATAGAGCTGTTGCAATAGAGCAGTTGTAGTGAGCATTTCACGTTTTCTTTTTGGTTTAGAAGCCATTTTAAAATGATTTTCAAATTTACTTGCTTTATTTAAAAACTAGTGCAAGCACTGTCTTGTCCGACAATTCGAATAGTACTAAACTCATAGTTAACAGGAGCGTTTATATGTACAAGTAAAAGCAAGTGGCACCTTAAGCACGTTCCAACTTGTTTAACTTATCATAAGAGAGCGCCGAATTCAGGGGATGACTCGTATATACGACGATATATCGACAAATGCTCCTATAACTTCTATATTTATTGATATAACGCGTTTGTGCTCATCATAGGTAAATAGCGGATGACTGAAACCGCGGATACGGAGTCAGCGGATAACGGGGTACTACTGTATATACCATATGATCGAAGTTTTATTGTTAGAAAAATATTTCTTATATGTACAAATATTGCATAGTTCAAGTACTTAAATATTATCATTTATATGAATTTCAGTTACAAACGGATCCTTATAACGCCGAAGCAACTGAATTCATTCACAAAATAGAACCAACAACAGAGAAAAAAAGACTTGCCGAGTATTATTATGGTAACGATGATTACCAAAATGCCATACATCTCCTCTCGGAGGTTCTAGAAGTTAGTCCCTGGGCTGCTGATCTCTATGAGCTCAGATCCGAAATGCACATGGAAAACAATGATGTAATATCGGCTGTCAGCGACATTAAGGCCGCTACAAAATTACAGTCCGATAACGTTCAGGGATATTTCAAATTATCAACATTATTATACCAACTCGGTCAGGCCACGGATGCCCTAAAATATATCCGCGAATGTTTGAAACTGGATCCGGAACATAAGGACTGTTTTCCATTTTATAAAAAATTGAAAAAAGTAGAGAAACTGTTATCGGAAGCGGAAACAAAAGAAGAAGAAAATAATTACGCCGAATGTATAGAAGCGGCGAATAAAGTTTTGAAACTGGAGAAGGATGTGCAGATGGTAATTTACTGCGCGAAAAAAGTGCTGTGTACGTGTTATTCCAAAGACGAACAAACTTCAGAAGCCGTGAAGTTATGTAGTGATGCCTTAGATATAAGTCAAGATGCCGGTGTTTATTGTGATAGAGCTGACGCTTATCTACAGTCTGAACTGTACGATGATGCCATAAGAGATTTTAAAGCGGCCTTAGATATAGATCAAAACTTCGAAAGAGCTAAAGAGGGTGTACAGAGGGCGCAGAAATTACAGCAACAATCAGAAAGAAGGGACTATTACAAAATTTTGGAAGTGAAGCGAACCGCTACCAAGAGGGATATTGTTAAGGCATACAGGAAGATGGCGCAAAAATGGCATCCAGATAATTACCAAAATGACGAGAAAATGAAGAAAATTGCCGAGAAGAAGTTTATCGATATTGCTGCTGCCAAAGAGGTAATTATATTGAATAATATACAGACTTTAAATATATATTTATTTAATTGTGTATACTCACAATAATTGCTTCGGGGATTCTGAATTCTAACCGCGTCTTTGGAACTGCTTCCTTCTTGGCCGACCTTTCGTCTGCTGTTACAAGGGACATCTTCAGTTCTGCTGCTACTGAGATAAACATTGCAACAGCGGACCAACGTCGGCCAAGAAGGAAGGAGTGTCGAGAACGCGGTTCAGTCTGGAATTCCAGAAGCAATCATGGACAATGACCGCGGAAGTATACAATCCAGATGAATAGATTTGGAACTATACAAGCTGTTCCGTATCGTTATGTTCAAATTTTAGGAGTGTAAAGTAGACTTCATTTCAAGTAACAAAAACGCAAAACTTGTTTATCCATTTTTATTTGTTTCAAAGTTACAGATCTATGAGTGTGATTGTCAAATCATAAAAAAAATGTAATCCCAAAGTCAATCAAAACTGATTTTATTTAAAAAAGTTCAATTAATAATATTTTCGAAATGTCCACCTCCTTGTTGAATGCAGGCTTGTGCCCGTAAGTCAACAGAAGAAGTACTTATCCGAATTTCATACTTGTTTTGTGGGATTTGCTCGGCAGCCAGGTAAATACGATCCAACAACTCTTCTCTTGTGTTCGAAACTTGCGCGTAGGCTAAATTTTTCATGTACCCCCATAAATAAAAGTCAAGGGGATTAAGATCGGTTGATCTGGGTGGCCATGCAACAGGATCACCTCGACCAATCCATCTTGGATAATTGACGTTAACCCAATTTCGGACAGCAATTCCGAAATGTGGTGGTGCCCCATCCATGTGAAACCACATGTCTCGTCGAACATTCAGTGGGACATCCTCTAAAAGACCTGCAAGTTCGTCAATAAGAAATTGAAGGTAATTGTCCGCATTTAACCTCCCAAGAAGAACGACAGGACCAATCAACAAGTCATTGATTAGGACCGCCCAAACGTTAATAGAAAATTAATGTTGAAATTTAGGTGGGCGTATAGCTTGGGATTTTCTGATGACCACCTGTGCAGGTTTCTCAGATTTGTAACTCTACTTCTCGTGAACATAGATTCATCTGTCCAGAGGACTGTTCTGCAGAAATTAAAATGAAGCCGTGACTGTCTTAATATCCAGGTAGAATAAACTAGACGAGCATAGTGGTCTGCCTCAAGCAAACCGTGTCCCCTGCGATAGTGACATGGATATAAGCCCTCACGTTTTAAAATTCGCCAAACTGTCGTTCGTGGCACTGCTAGTTGTCTAGCAATTCGACGTACACTGAGAGTTGGATCCCTTGTAACAATAGCTACTGCTTCTTCCTCTAAGTCTGCTGGCAAATTTACTCCTCGGTCGAAAAGATAATCACGCAGTCCGCATTCCCGAAATTGTCTGTACTTCCAGAAACGTTCGGTAATGAGGAATGCGCCTATCGGGAAACCGATGTCGGTATTCAATAACTGCTTGACGTGCACTGCCGTTACAGTAGCCGTACACAAAATGTATGTCCGCATACTCTTGAGAAGAAAAACGGTAAGTCATTTTGAATAAAGAAAACGTGTCCACTCACTAATAAGCTGTTGTATGAACTGAAACGTAATGTAATCCTTTATTAACAAATGCAACGTTAACAGTCATCTGAACATTTGTTTATTGTATGATATTCATGGTTCAGCACTTACGAAATAAGCAAGAACCTTCTTTATCATAAATCAATTTCCAGTACTCTTTTTTGTAGATCTCCAAGAAATTACTGTATGCACTACGACACGTGTTTATTTATTTTAGGATAACATTTTATTATGCGACGTTAACAATCACAGGCCTGTTATTGAATCGTATAACTTTTTTTAAATAAAATCAGTTTGTATTGACTTTAGGATTACATTTTTTTTCATGATCTGACAATCACATTCATAGATCTGTAACTTGGAAACAAATAAAAATGGATATACAAGTTTTGCGTTTTTGTTACTTGAAATTAAGTCTACACTCCTAAAATTTGAACATAACGATACGGGACACTTGTATAACTGAGACAACCGGTATACATCTCTTTTTCTCTTTAAACAATTGCAGTAACGTTTACTTTTTCTATCTTTCTAACCGTTGTCAAATGTATCCATATTTTTATTAGCGATTTTGTAATTGTCAATATAAACAAAAATTTTCTTCATTATAGTTATGTGTTTGATTTATGTAGTTTGTGTGCTATGACAAAATCGTCGATAGAGGTTATTTTAAAGTCAAACTTCAAAAATTATTTTATCAGTTGGCAGATTGCATTGAACAATTTGACAACTATGTAAGCTTTTCCCATAAAGCCCACACTGCACCGTGAACGTGAAACGCTTTATTGTTATAGTATTTTTACGATAAGAACGCAGTTGCGTCACACAAAGTTGACAAATTTATTGTTTACATCTTGCAAATAATTGCCATTTTGGATAGGTTATGTTACGAGGTCAATTAAAAACGTCAAAAATCTTTTCTTAGAAATGCTATTTAGATTATATCTTAAACTGTTTAGAATGTTAATATTGTATATAGAAAAATACATGGTTTATGTTAAAATTAATAAAAGCAATTGTATTACTACTTTTATTTTACAAAATTTATAATTATAATATCAATGATTAGTTAGTATTAATAATTAAGATATAGCAGTACATACGTTAAACTAAAGAACAGAATACATATAAAGGTTTTATATTTTTTAGTTTTATTTAGTTTATTAGGAACAGGTAATAAATAAAGGTGTTGTACTCGAAGTACTTGCTAATCAGATAGTATTAGGTATTATATATTATATATGGTGTAATATAAAGTCAAACAAATATTGAAATCAAAACACTATCATATATTGGCTCTCCATTTCCACAAATATTTTCACTTGAACAAAAGGTAAAAATGCAGTCGTAACTTATAGCTTAAAGTATCATCTTCCTCTTCTTCTAAACTAATTATGAAATGTCTGATATCATTTTGATGAAATCCTACTTCCCTGTCCTATTTTTTAAATCGCAGCTTCAGTGTGAGTGTCACAGTTAGCTCACGCTTCAGCAGTTACTTGCCTTAGTGCTTCTTGCATATCCTTTTACAGCCTTCATTCGTCTTACCATATTTACCTATATTATTAGAGTAATATCTTTTGTGCAATCCCCAAAATTAATTCTATAAGGCTAAAAAAATACGATGATGTGGAGGAAGAAAATGAACTGTGTCGCCATATTGCTCTGTTAATTCATCGGCTTCATAAATAGATGATGGTTTATACCTTTAAATAAAAACTATAATCTATTTGAACTTAATTTAGTAATTATTTTATGTACTAACAGTCTAACAAACTCCAGTAACTGTGTTTTTAAAGCTGTCTTGTCAAAGTTGATTTTATTGTTGGTTAACCATTCCGGAATTTGGTATTTTGTCGAAGATGAAGTTGAAGATTTATTTATTATTGTAGTATGATAGCTTGCATTATCCATAATAATAACTTAAGGGCTTTCTAAATATTGGAAGAAGCTGATTTTCTAATAATTATACAAAATTTTCTCGATTCATATCACAGTAGTAATCCATACTTTTACTATTTGTTGCGAATATTACTTCTGCTCCAGGAATGAAACCATTACTATTACCAGCATGTACAACTATGTATCTACAAAACAAAAGTCAATGATATATCGCCTGTGCCAATTACTTTTTAAATAATTAATTACCAGGTACTTGTTTTGTTTACATATATTGTTGCAAAAACGTTATTCATTTCAAAACAATATGAGACAATTTCATCAACGCTCGTTTAGAGACGTCTTTCTTAAAATAGAAACCAATATTTTGTTGTGAGAGACGATAATACGAGAAAAAAAAAATGACCAATATTAATATGTAACGGCAACTGACAGATCACAGGCGGATATCATACGATGATCATACGTCACAACATTGTACGGAATAAGTAACAGTGATAAAACAAATTTCGTAAAATGTTGTAGAAGTTGCATATATGTACTACATTAGTAAATTGAAGCATTTAGGTTTACACAACTGATATTACTGGTTATGACGCAACTGCTCTCTTATCGTAAAAATACTACAGTGTACTCTCTCTTAAGGGGACAGCCATGGGACTGAAAAATTTGTCCGCTTATGAGAAAAGTACAAAAAGAGTAAATAATAATTTGTAATATATTTATCTTTAAACAATTTTATTTCCAAAACAAGAACATATAAATATTAGATAAAGTAAACAGAATTTTCATTAACATTTTTGCGAGAAGTAAAAAAACAAAATTTGTTGTGCAAGGTATTCAAATAGATTTAAAAAAGTCAGAAATTTTAGCTTGGCGCGTTTTTCCTTTAATTTCATTATCTTGGAGATGTATTTGAAGATCAGTAAGCAATTGAACACCTTTAAGGTCGCTGTGATACAAAGAAAAAGCCTTTAGTTTTCTTATAGCTAAATAAGCCTCTTTATAGGAAGTTAACTTGTCTTCAATTTGACTTTCCAGCTCATCTTCAGACGAGTTGGCGAGCGTTTCTTGGGAAGCAATTAACATTTCAGTATTAATGTTTTCCACATCTTCATCATTAATGAAGACTTCATTATCTAAATTAGCAAGTGCTGATAGTGGAAGCTCATCTTCTGCGGTCCAACCGCTATCGTCATTTAGGATATCTGTTTTCTCAAAACCAGCTTTCCTGAAACAATGTTTTATTGTCTAGGGACCCACTTGCTCCCACGCTTTGTGTATGAAATAAACGACATCTAACAAATTTATTGATTTTGATAAATCCAAAGCAGAATTTGCGTCTTCCACCTGCAGCAAAATATTTTTTAAAAATAACGAATTGTACAAAAACTTAAAGTTTTTTATAACGCCTTGATCCAGGGGCTGACAAAATGCTGTTGTGTTTGCTGGAAGAAAAATAACTTTAACATTTTTCAATTTAAGATCGCGAGGATGAGAGGCCGCATTGTCTAAAAATAGCAGGACGTTCCGTTCTTGAAGTTGCATTTTTCTATCGAACTGCGCTAGAAAATCAGTCATCAAATCAGACGTCATCCAAGCCTTTTTGTTTGATCGCCACGTAACTGGTAATTGTTCAAATTAATATTGCGAAACGCCCGAGGTTTTGCAGCTTTCCCAATAACAAAAAGGGGTTCCTTTTCTCCAGCCATATTGACGCAGTGCAAAATCGTTAGCCTATCCTTAGCCATTTTTCCACCAGTGCATTTTTCACCTTTTAATGCAAATGTTTTATCGGGTAATGCCCGAAAAACAATCCAGTCTCATCCGCATTATAAATATCTCTTGAATCATATCCTTGAATCAAAGATGGCACTTTTTCAGTAAAACTTTTGACATCATCTTGGTTTACACTAGCGGCTTCTCCAGAAATGGCACGGAAGGTTATGTTATGCCGTTTTTTTAACCTTTCCAGCCAGCCAGATGATGCACTAAAATCTGCGTAATTCAATTTATCTGCAATTTCTTTAGCCTTGCTCCTGATAAGTGTGCCCGAGAGAGGAATACATTTATTTCGAGCCTTCACAAACCATTCGTAGCACAATTTATCAATGTTAACGCCTTTGACGTTCAGCATACTCCTTTTTCTATCCGGATTGACATCAGTGTCCCACAATCTTAAAATTTGGTCTCTGTTTTTGATGATACAAGCAGCTTGAGTTTTACTGATCTTACATTTCTTTGCTAACTCGCGTACACTAAGTTTCTCATTTTTTTGAATTTCAATGACATTAACTTTGTCTTTAATAGTCAACACTGCTTTAGGCATAGCGATTCAAGTATGTATACAATAAGAATCTATAAATGTACTATGCATTTACGTACTACATTCTAAACAAGCTGTGCGTATTTAGGGAATTCCCCTTTGTACATACACGTATTATTCAATAAGCAACATCTGTACGAATATGAAGAAGAGTAAACGGAAAAACAGTGTTACAGTGTTGTAAGCTGTCTGGTTATGGGGAACTAAAATCACTTTGGTGTGGGAAAAAAGTGTCCGCGTCCGGTTATGGGAGGGTTGTCCGTAAGGAGAGAGTACACTGTATATGTGGAAAGTTTATTAACAAATACGTTTTCATAGAATTGGGCAGTAGTGCAGCATTATTAACTGTAGAGCGACTTATCTTTTGCAGCATGTTTTTAATTTTTATATAAACTGTAAATTACTTTATTTGATAAGATTGTCATATAACATCTACATAATTATTGTGAATCGTTCATTTTTATGCTAAGTTACATATTATTTAAATATGATCCTGTTTTAAATATTTTTATGCAATATTTCAGGTCTTAACAGATGATGAAAAGCGAAGACAATTCGACAACGGCGAAGATCCATTAGATCCGGAATCAGGGAGGAGCGGCATGCCGAATTTCCACAATTTCCACAGTTTCCAGTCTTTCCAAGGAAGTCCGTTCCAGTTTCGGTTCCACTTTAATTAATTTTTTGTTTGAACATATGTGTTAAATCGTGATATATTTGTTCGTATTTTTGTTTTTCTCTTCTTTTACGGTATTACACGAAAAAAGTTAAGAAAATTTGTACGATACATGCATTTAAATTATTCGAAGAGTATGTAGTCGAAACGGACTGAAAACTTGTTTTATTGAGTGTGAGTGATTATGCGTGATTAGGATGAGTTGATTAATAAGTAATTTTTTTGTATATATTTCTCAATTGTAAGTAGCATGTAATAAAAATATTTATATTTGTATTCATTTAGTTTTACTATTTCATATCGACTTTTTCCGAAACCTAGTTTGCATAATATAATTTTCGATCAATACATAAACAGATAATATATAATTGTTCGTAAATCTAGAAGCAATTGATTCAAATGTCGACACTAAAGTCAGTTAATGTCTGTGATATCTTCATTACTTTCTAAACAATGTTACTGCAGTCTCTAAATGGGGAACCCAACTCAATACACTTTTGCAATATAGTTTCTAGTTAATATGACTGCAGTCTGTTGAGTTTGTTTCTTCTCTTTCCTTGGAAGTATTTTGCCATGATGGTCATCAAAGTACTGCAGCCATATAGCTTATTGTACATTTTCTCAATATTTCTTGCTGCACCCAATCCAGTACACCCTTCTCCTGTACAGGTCAGAGCAGGTTGACTGGTTTATATTATCGGATGATGCAACGTGCCTTCAAAAACTTTTCACATTAGAGACGGCCATGCTTTTTTCTTTTTAATACTTGGTGACTGCATGTAATCTGTTACAACCGTATAATTTTGATAGTTTAGTTATGTCATGTAAATGTGTGTAGTAATTATAGAGCGTTTCACGCCCACGATGAAGTATGGGCTCTTATGGAGCATTCCCCTCTTTTATTTTCTTTAAGAAATTGCATCGCGCTATCCTTTTCCACCGCTCGCTATGTCGAAAATTTATATTAATTTTTATTGGGGATTTTTAATTCGTACAGATAACCAGACTGCTACAGTAAAGTTGTTTGTTCACTTTGTTATCTTGTCAAGTGTCAAATTGTTCCTTTCCGTATTTTTATTAAATATTATTTGTTGTTCTTGTTATATTGTTATAGTGTTTATGTCAGCACAAGAAGTAATAATTGTTGTATCAAAAATTCTTGCAAAAGGGCTATTGTTTCTTGAGATTTGTGCGTTGGTGCACTATTTTGCTGAAAATATCCTTCTGTAAGTTCATCATCATGAAGTTCATTAATAAACAGCTCTAATAATTTGTTTCGATATCTTTTAGCGGATATGGTTTGATTAAAAAAAATGTAAGTCCAATAATTCGTCTCCTTGAAACTGCTAGACAGATACCTATTTTTTGTGAATGTAGCAAAGTTTCCACAAATTCATGAGGGTTTTCTGCAGACCAAATTCTCATATTTTGCTTGTTTCAATATCCTGAAAGATGGAACCAAGCCTCATCTGAAAACAAGAATTCGTCGAGAATGTTATATTATTTATGTTATTCAAAAACCATAGACAATACTGTGTTCTTGTAACAAAATCTACCTGCTTAAGTTCCGAAACTGCTTAAATTTTATATGGAAACAACTTTGTCCTTTTTTAAAATACACTGTTGGGAAAAGGTGACTAGCTCACCCTGTATAATCTGAAGAAGTGGTTCTAATGCAATGAAATTTGTATGGAAGTAGTACTAACTTACCCTCACCTGGAGACCGGCGCAGGCCTGCTGGGAAGAGATGCATTAATAACGGGAGTATCCCCCGCGAGCGGCGCGTACCATCGCTAGACGACAAGGCATGGAGTCAATAAGTCGTTGTATGGCAGCGGGAGGGATGTCCAACCATGCTGCTTCAACTCGCCTCCATAGCTTCTCAACGTTACCCGGGGGATCATATCCCAGACATGTTCGATCGGATTGAGATCCAGAGAATGTGCTGACTATGGAAGCATCCGTATATGGTTCTCTTCCACAAAGGTCTGGGCAACACGTGGAGTGTGCGGTCGGGCGTTGTGTATGTATAGAAGACGTGGGCACAGTCGAACGTAGGGAAGGACAACGGGCCGTAGCACCTCATCTACATAGCGGCGAGCCGTCATCGTATGCTGTATACGCAGCAGACGTGTACGTCCACCATGTGTAATAGCACCCCATACCATTAATGTCCTGCTGGCGGTGGATAGGGCAGCACCGTGCTCAATTCGAATCTTGATTCGTCGGAAACCAAAATGTGCCTCCACTCGACAACCCACTGATGTCTAGCCTCCACCCAATGGCGCCGTGTGTGGCGGTGCTCGCGAGTCAGTGGAATCCGCTGCAACGCACAGCGCGCTCGCAGTCCGCTTTCTAGCAAACGCCCCCGTACAGTTCGCTTAGTGAGTACACCTTCCCTTCCTGTTGGCCAAACGGCTCCCAAGTTACCTTGAGCAAGTCGTACGCGATGCTAAAGCGCTGTGCACAAGGACCATGATCCATTCTCGCCATGCCCGCTGCACTGCCGATAATAACCGCTCGAGACGGCGCGCGATATCACGGAAGGATACTCCTGTCATGTGCATCCCTACAACCATTCCCTGCTCAAACTCACTCAGATAACGCGAACGGGCTTCCATCACGCACAAAGTACTACTACAACTTACCCGCTTCCACAACACGAACAATAACCGGTTTCTCCCTCCCCGCATCGGTCACCATGGAGACAACATATTGCTGCTGTCGGAGGCACTCGGTAAAAAATGCAGCGATAGAAAAAGTCAAAACTCGCTGCGCAAACTCGTCTTGATGAAACCTTAATGCTTCGCTAAATCTACTGATTTATCTTGACACGTTCAGATTATACAGGGTGTGCTCGTCATTTTTTCCATCACTGTAGTATGACATGTTCCCACTGACAAATGAACTTACGATAGTTTTGCGATTGATTTTTGGGTGTATTATCTATTCGACATCGAATATCCTCTATGCAATTTGCTGTTCGTTTTCTAGGTGCTCCACCGCCAGGTTTACGAGTTATTGCCCCTGTTTCACCAAATTTAATAACTAAGAACCGGACACGAGTGACTAACTCATCGTCCACGGGCCTACTATTAAAAATTTGTATTTTCAGAGTTTTTAATTTTATTTATATAATTGGAAAACAAACGGGTGGTGATCTACAAAATGCGAAATACATTTTTATTTGTTCATTTTGTAGTTCAAGTAAGTAGTAAAGGAGTATTAATATTAACTAGCAATACTTTCTCAAGGTTCTCTTCTATAAAAACGCCCTTTCTACATCGCAACTGGTCACAGGTGCATACTGAAAATATTCTTCTATTTCAGCATATTTAGCAGTTAGGTTTTGAGGCATTGTCACCATACACAATTGCCGCAATGTTATTAAATCTGGATTTTTATTAAAAACTGCATCTAACTTTTGCCGAAGGCCACATCCGAAGTCACTTGGAATATTTTTCAAATTATTAATAGCCACATCTAATGATATTAATGTGGTTAATCTATCATTTAATTTGAGATTTTGATTTTCAAAATAAATGATTAGTTCAAAGTGTTCCTGAAGAAAGAACAACTGATTTTTTAAATTTGGAATTTGTATTAGTTACTTGCACTCAGGAATATTTCGAGCATCGTCATCTAAACATGTAATGAAATTTTGTAAACTATCGAAATTCTCTGCATAAAAACTAGTAGCTTCCAACTATATTCCCCATCTAGTTATTACTGGAGAGGGAGGTAGTGACAAAGATGGAAGTTTTTTCCTAGGAAGAGCTACTCTCAGTGGTGCTTTTCTGAAAACTTTTAAAAGCGGATAGAAGTTTATCAACTTCCGGAAAGGAGTCACTGATATATTCAGATTCTGTGGAGAGCATGCTAAACAAGTAATATGCAGCATATTAGGATATGTTTCCTTTAGCAGTCTGCCTGTTTTTAACATATATGCAGCACTGTCACTGAAAAAAGTATTTTCCGTTTGTACCTGTCGTCCAAAAGCTACTCTTTCCTCATCAACTGTATTTATAATTTTTGTTGCTATTACATATGCGTTATATTGAATAGTTGGATGTAGTACATAAACTACAACATTTGCCACACAGGGTCCTAATATATCGACAGTTTCGTTGGCACTTATCCATAAATACTGATTTGAAAGATGGCTTCTAATGCGTCTTACTGCTTTCGTGTAACACTTAGAAACACAGTATTTGCGTAAGATTGATTCATCAGGAACATTTCGACCAGTATATTTTTGAAGAAATGTTTTGAAGGTGGGATTATTAAGAATATTTGCCGCCATTAAAGTTTCATAGAGTTCTTCGTTAAAATTGTCAGATTCCAACGGGTCTAACAGTTAATAGTTAAAACAATGAGAAAAATAAACTTACTCACCGCACTTTATTTATCTTACGAAGTATTAACTAATAAATAAAATAAATTATAGAAACTCCCCACACTTCTATCTAGACCTTGAAGAAAGTAATTTAACTCTAATTTTGAAGTAATTGCGTCACAATTCAACGACAAAAGCAGATGTACCATTAAACGAATGAATAGTGCTATTCAATAACTGTGTGTTGTACTTATCGATGTTATAGACTATTTATAACACAAGCCTGAATATGTTTTGGCATTTTTGCGTAAGTAACTGGCAGATTAGGATACTGTTGCCGGAAATCCTGTAAGCACTGATTAGTGGAATAAATCCAGTCTCCATTTTCTAATTATTGGCCAGTTCTTTAGTAACTTTGAACAATAAATATTTTTTCTACGCCCATGTCTGTAAACGTAAAAAATCGCACTGTCAACATTCCTTGTAAATGACATTTAACAATAGCATGCACGTAATGAGATCTCATAACATACACGTGCGTTTTGAGAAGAAAACTTAAACTTCTTGGTTTAATCAAATTGCAATCAAATTTTTATCTACGTAAAACTTTATTTGGTCTATTTACACAAATTTAGTCAGTTGAAAAACCAAAACTTTTAGCATTAGCGATATATTTTAGATTAAAAGAGTGATGCCCCTAAATGTAGGCAGCACATTATGCAATTTCTTTAAAAATAGGACACGTTTTCTTAAGTAACATGCTATGGAAATAAATGTCATGTCATTTATATTGTCAATTTCTTTAACAAAATATTATTGTATCCGAACATTTACTCAACTTTCATTTACTCAACATTTACTCAACTTTATCTACGAATATGTCTGACAGTAGTGAAAGTTATGAAATTATGAGCACTCCACCGGAGATTTTAGAAAAAGCTCAAGCTGCCACACATAATTTGTTACCGCTAAAATCCAACGAAAGGTACGAAATTACCTATAAACAATTTATGGATTGGCGACACAAGCATAACGTTAAATCCTTTTCGGAGAATGTTTTAGAATTATCAAAAACTATGAAACCATCTTCTCTATGGGCCATTTATTCGATGCTAAGAACTACACTAAACATTAATAATAACATTAACATGGCAGATTATCCAAAGCTAATCGCCCTACTGAAGCGGAAATCGGATGGATTTAGAAGCGAAAAATCGAAAATTCTTTCTACAGAACAAATTAATAAGTTTCTGAAAGATGCCCCAGACAATAAACATTTGTTGTCAAAGGTAAAGAATTAAAATGTTGTATAGTTATCATCACATAAAAATGAGTTTTTGTTTTTTTGTTTTCAGGTTATCCTCATTATTGGATTCAGCGGGGCTTGCTGTAAGAAGCAAACAAGAACTTAGAAATATAAAAATGGAACACATTCAGGACACGGGAAAATCCTTGATAATTGATATTCCAGATTCTAAAACTAAAACGAGACGGTCATTTGTAGTACCAGAAACGTTTTATATCACATGTCAAAAATACATGAATTTGCGTCCTGCTGAAATGGAACTTCCTTTATTTCTTAATTACAGAAATGCAAAATGCATGAAACAGGTTGTGGGGATAAACACAATCGGTAGTACACCACGTAAAATTGCTGAATATCTTGAACTGCCGGAACCAAAGCAACAGTAACGCGCCAAGTATCTTCGGCGCCGTCGTGCGAAATACTGATAGGCGCCTTTACCCTATATGTATTGAAGTAACAATAAAATTATTGCTGTCAATGCTAAAATAATTGTAATAATTGTTTTATGTAAATTTGTTGATTTGTTGTAAACTTTCAAAAAATGTTTTTAATATTTTTAAAATTTAACTTATCACAAGTGGCCATAGGCGCCTTTAAGGCCTTGGCGCCGTTGTGCGCTGCACGACCTTGCCCATATGGCGCGTCACTGCAAAGCAATATACTGGCCATTGTTTTAGGAGATCATCAGCCACTATGTTAGTTGATGCAGGAGGAGATATGCTATCATTAAAGCGACTTGGTGGCTGGCAATCTTCTACAGTGGCGGAAGGCTATGTGAATCAATCTCTTAAAAATAAAAATGACAACGCATTACGAATATCGGAGACGATTACCAATTATCAATCTTCGTCTTCTGATGTACCGTGCAGTACTACAATTATAAATAACCGTTCAGCAGTGATGAACGGTTATTGTAAATCGATTGTTATTATAATAAAGTTTAAATAATTGCGATGTCTTTTATTTAATAGAAGAAAATGAGTGGGCGTAGAATAAGTATAGTACGTTACACGAGTTGTAAGCCCATTACGCACTCGTGAAATTTACGCACTCGCCGCTGGGCGGCTTCGTGCGTAAACTTTTTCCTTTCGTGCGTAATGGGTTACTTACAACTCTTATTACGTAATATACTATTATGTTGTAAGCCTAACATGGTAATAAAATAATTCAAAAAATATAAGCGTTTATAATTTGAAACATTTGAACGACAACTGTCAGGAAGTTTTCTAGAGCTCTGCATCTGCACCAATCTTTGAGGGCGCGTTGCTTTAAGTTGCCCATAAATAGCTTATCTCTTGTGATTCAATGCACACTATTTAAGATGTGACTGACTGTTATATAATAATAATAATGGGTAATCCAATTCGAGTTTCCTATATTGTTCTAGAGCAATAACAATTCTGTGTATCGCCGTTTACGAAAAGATTAACTTAATCGTCCTACTGAGCGAACAATTCGCAACGTGGTGAAAAAATATAAGGAAACGAAGCATGCAAGATAGGGTAAGCCGTGTGCATCATCGTGACGCACGTTCAGCCGAGAGTATTGCCGCTGTGAATGATAGTGTGGCTAAAGACCGCGAATTTTTGGTTTGTTACAGTTTGCAAACTTTGGGCCTATCTTATAACTCCCTTTAGCGCATTTTGCGTAAGGACTTGCACCTACACCCGTATAAAATTCAGTCAACACAAGAACTGAAGTCCAGATATGGACAGCGTAGAATTTACACAGATTAGGTTAGAGCAGCAGGAAGTTGATACTGATCAAGGAAAATTTTCTTCTCTGATGAGGCACATTTCCAACTCTGGGTATGTTAATAAACAAAACTGACACATACGGGGCGAGGAAAATCCTCACATGTTACACGAGACACCATTGCATGCCCAAAAACTGTTCGTTGTTGCGGTCAGGCGAGGTAATTGGCACTTGTTTTTTGAAAACGATGAACGTCAGACAATAACAGTCAACGGTGAGTGCTTTAGGAGCATTTAACGGATTATTCTTGACACGAAATCGAAGATATTGATGAAAATTTGTGGTTTCAGCAAGATGGCTCAATTTTAGATGTTTTGCGTGAATAGTTCAGAGGTCACATTATTTCATGTAGCGGTGATGTAAATTGACCCCAAGATAATGCGATTTAACGCCATTGAATTTTTTTTGTGGGGTTTTCTGAAGAGTCGTGTCTACGCCAACAAACCCGCAACGTTGGAGCATCTAAAAACTAACATCCTCCAAGTTATAGCCGAGATAGCCCCCGAAACAAAATATGGCCGATCTGATTGGCTCTAACTTTATACTATACTAAATATGTTTACGCATAAAATTTGTTTTAATAAATTAGATGTATGTACATTTCTATTTTCGTCTAAACAGTTTTTAAATGAAGAAATTTAAAGGCGAGTTATTTAAATCTAATTGATCCTCAAGTATATTTTGTGATCGTGTTAATTTATTGACTTCTAAACTTTCTAGTAAATTTAATTTATTGCCTTTATTTTCTAAATGTAGAATTTGAAAATCCTTATTGAAACTGTGGTTTTCTTCTAAACTTCTAATAAATGATTAGCAAAAGTGGAATCTTGTTTTTTATTTTTAAACAAAGAACAATGTTCAGCAATGCGTTTTCCAAACGATCTTCGTGTTTGACCAACATATATCTTACCACATCCACATATTAACTTAGAGACGTGGAACTTATGTCTATTCGTAGTCGAACTGACTTGTCTGTTAGAATTCTACTAATTCCTGTATCAACATTTTAAAAAAGACCACTCAGCAGGTAAAAAACAATTCTACAAATTACTCAGAAAATAACGGGTATTCAGAAACATTCGAAGTCAAAGTAGTCCTTGAAAATATGAAGTCATGTCTGAGATAGATTGATTTTTGACAGACAACAGTTGACATTTAATAATTACTGTCGTGAGCAAAAAAAAACGGGACGCTGTTTCTACGTGGGTTTAAATTGTGACTACTTAAGTGGCTATCTTTACTAATAATAGTAAGTCAGGAATTGTCAAAAATGTGTCTTATTGACATTTATTAAACATTTTTAAAATAAACGTAAATAAAAATTACTAAAAACGATAGAGAAAGTTTATTTATTAAATTAAAATAATTATTACATTAAAATAATTAGTATTTCGTCATTCCACCGTTATTATTAACTGCATCTAATCTTGCAGACATTGAAGCGACAATATTTTGTACAAAATTTTAGAAATTTGATGCCAAGCATTATGAACAATCTCCCAAAATTCTTCCTGTGTAGAAGCTCT
This sequence comes from Melolontha melolontha, assembly GCA_935421215.2. NCBI lineage: Eukaryota > Metazoa > Arthropoda > Insecta > Coleoptera > Scarabaeidae > Melolontha > Melolontha melolontha. The sequence continues at coordinate 178,753,170 of OW285237.1, read as the reverse complement.
ATCTCATTAATCCTCATACATTTTCAATGGGATTTAGATAAGGACTGTAGGGCTGGATATCTCAAGTTTCAATTTCATTCTCTTGTAACCATTGTATTACAAGATGAGACAGGAAATTGTGTTGTTCTTATAGCTTCCTTTAATGTTTTGAAAGGGTTGTGCCTAATCTCAGTAACTAATGTTTCGTCTTCCTTCGTATTCGAAATTTTGTTACGTGCGGAAATTATTTTCCGATTTTAATTATCCTCTTCCCTCCATTTTTTTTATATATTCTTGCGGCTGAACTTTTACCAATATTAAATTGAACCGATATACTTCTTAATGATTTCCCATTTTTTAAACTAGTAACAAGTCTAGCTTATCAGATCAGTTTTCGAAAGATGCGGCATTTTCAATTTTGAATTATCAACTATGATATATAATTTGACGTAGAGTTTGAAAGTTAATCAAATGTTAAAATTACGACGCTAAAAAATAAAGGAAATTGACATAACGATTTTGACACTGTCCCGTTTTTTTTTTGCTCACGAAAGTATTACAAATTAGATACTTAAGTAAAGATATACGATTTTTTGTTCAGAGCCCACTTGACTTCGAATGTTTTTGAACACATTTGATAAATACATAGTAATATTACCCATTTAATTTATTTATAAATTATACTTTAACAAATGAAAATTTAATTGACCCTAATAAATTTACCAAAAATTGTATGTTTAATTTGAATTATATATCCAATAATAGCAACAAAAGATTTCTTTAATTCTAGACAGCAACAAATTCCCTTTAATTACTACTGAGGATAATTTCAAATCTATTAGATGTTTTCATCTAAATTTATACATTTCATTAGCTAAAAACAAAATTTAGCATTTCTAATACAAAAATTCAATTACAAGATAGTAACTCAATTAATGCAATACTTAAATTGTTTTTTCTAGAATCTTTTAGGTGTGAGAAATTTTCTTTACAAGATTTAGCATAGAAATCATGTTTTTAGTTATATATTACTATAAAATTAATGCTAATAATTTTTAAAATAATGAACTACTTACAGGAATGTTTAAGCAGAGAAAATCCTATTTGTTAATACTATATTAAATTTAAATAAATAAAACACAAACTCATCAATAAACAATATATTGAAGTTTTTCTTTTTATATATTACAATATAAATTTATATTCTGGAAGGGTACAACATCTGAAAAAAAATTAGGCATTAATTAAGTTAATGTGTTTAATATTTAAATAATCAAAAATTTAAAATATGTATTCTCAGTAAAATTTTTCAACATGAAATATTCAGGTTTCAAATGTCTATAAGCATCATAGAAAATAATTTACTATTTCGCAAATATTTATTATACATGCATACTTACAATTCTAATACGGTGGCCCATAGCTTTTGCAGGTAAATTTCTCTTAAACTTTGCTCTAACTGCACCTGTACATCCATGTGGTCGTGTAACTTTTCCCCAGATGGCTCGTACTTTTGATTTTTTACTTTTAGGTTTTCCAGGCACACATGTCTTATTTTTAGCTTTATAAACATACACACATTTCTTTCCTACATAAAACCAACTGTCTGTTTTTTCTTCACAAGCTTCAATTTTTAATAGAGCTGTATTTTCGTGTTGATTACGAAGACCTCGTTTATAACCTGTGAAAATTGCTTTGGCATACAATCTTCCGTGTCTTTTGAATGGTCGTTTTTTAAGACCCGGTTTATCACCCGTTGGAGCTTTAGCTTTTTTTTCCGCCTTGGGTTTCTTTTCTTCAGCCATCGCTAGAAAAATAAACACATGTAAATCATAACCTAGACATCAAACAATACACTTAATCAACAAACATCTAACTTTGATTAATTTAAATCTATGTTAAAGTTTAGCTTACTTATTGTATTTATAGAAAATTATATTCTATAACTATTATTTATAATTAATATCGTACAATAAAACTAGTAAAAAATTAAATACTATATCACAGAACAAAAATTGGTACGTACCGTACGCGTATTTTAGGTAAAAAGAACCAAGGTTGGCAACGCTGATTGCATTCTTTATTACGAAATATCCCTACATCTGTTATTGACTGTCTTCAAGACATTTTAGATCGTATATTAAATTATTTCTTTAATAAAAGTTGATCTGTAAGTTATTTGGTCAATCAATATAGTATTTTATGAAATAATATATTAAAAAATATATAATTTGTTTGTATGGGAATTTACACTTTTCATGTTTGTAACAAGATTAAATGTAATTATATATGCGGGATATTCAAAGATAATATTTCATTATTCGACGTATTTATACCGGGTGCGGCAATAGTGTGTCGGCGGAGCTTAGCATGAAAACTAATAAAGTTGTAACAATGAAATTTTACGTACACATGTAGTATGCTACAGTGCATTTTCTAATTTTATTTATATATTTACAGGGTATTCCAAATTTCCGCAACCACTTTCAATTTTTTTTTTTTAAATAGATTGCTATACTTTCTTGTTATTATGATGATAGCCACCCAAATTATCTTTGCAATGATATATGACAATGTGCACTTACAACTGTTAGTTTTGGTTTTATTGCAAATTTTGTTAAAATCTTGACAGTTGCAGCGTCTAACATTTTAAGTCTTAGCCTGAAAATGGGTGCAGTGCCTCACGTAACTTTTTTGTTACCAATTTATGGACTAACACGTTATATGTTTTGAGGGTGAACAACGTGACAACATATACATAGTGCTAAATATGTCGTGCCAAAGTTATCGAAGTTTAAAGGCTATTTTCTCTTTTTTTTAAATTGAACCTATAATTTTTTTATTAGTCAGCAAATTCCTTGTAAAATTGCCGTTAAAATGGTACCAATAACACAGTACTTATTTCTAGTATTTTCAAAGTTTATAACCCTTTAATGGGATATACCTATGTTTATAATATTCAATATGCGGTGCTGCATCTAATAGTTGGGTGGTTGGCCATGAAATGATATTAAGCAAAAATTGCTGTGTAACCAAACGTCAAATATCTACTTAAAATTTCCATATAAAGTGTTTCTCAATAGTTTCTCTTGACTGTAATCGCGTTTAATTGTTATAATTTAAGTTCGGCTAGTTAATTATCAATTTCCGTTTGTTCGTTATTAGTTGTTATCTTGTTGTCAGTTATATCGTTTTGTTGTCATTATTTTTTATTTCCATGCCGTAATAGTTTATAGTTGTGTTTCTTCAGAATGCATTTTTCGAAGGAGGAGCTAATAGACATGGTATTTGTTCTTGGCGCTAGCAATAGAAATCCACTTTTAGCATCAAGAACATATGCTATGGAGTATCCTCACCGAAGAGCACCAGATATTAAGACGTTTGAAAATTTGTTGACAAGGTTTCTTCGGACGGGTTCAGTGAATTATGTCAAACATGAAAGAACTAAGTCTATGGTTACAGAAGATAATGAAGTGACAGTCGTCCAGTCCGTTGTGGAAAATCCGCGCGTATCTACAAGGATAATTTCGAAAGAACACGGGATAGAAGTCACTGCTGTAAGAAGGATTTTAAAAAACATAAATTTCACCCTTACAAAATTCAAAATCATCAAGGCTTATTACAAACGGATTTTGAAAGGAGACTTGTTTACTGTGAATGGCTACATTTCCAATTACGACAAGATCTAACTTTTCTAGATCATGTGCTTTTCACACATTTGCTAATTGTGGAATAACAAACAGAAAAAATTCTCATTATTATGACACTAGAAACCCTCATTTTGTGCAACCCATTTTATACCAACAAAAATGGAGTGTTAACACCTGGGGAGGCATCATAGGAAACACTATTGTAGGTCCATTCTTTTTTAATAATACTTTAAATTGTCAAATCTACACAAATTTCCTACAAAATAATTTACCATTGCTGTTAGAAGACCTACCAGATAACGTCATAAGGAGATTGTGGTACCAACATGATGGTGCACCTGCACATTACGGTGCTGCTGCAAGAACACATTTAGATAGGGTATTCACCAATAGGTGGATTGGGAGAGGAAGCTTTATAAGCTGGCCACCGCGGTCACCAGATCTAACCCCTTGTGATTTTTTTCTGTGGCCTACTGTAAGAAATATAGTTTACGAAACACCTCCTACAACGGCAGAGAACATGCAGCAACGAATCAGAAACGCTTTTCTTCAAGTAAGTGAAAACAACATGGCTCAAAATGTAAGTCTGTCGATGCAGAGGCGATTAAAAGCATGTGTAGAGCAGAATGGAAATATATTTGAACACATTTCAAATTAATTTTGTTTTATTATTGAAAAATTACAAAATGTAATTCTAAAACTAATAATAAAGAATTAAGAAACAGGTGTTTGTAAAAGTTACTTTGTTTGATATCATTTCATGGCCAACCAACTATTAGATGCACCGCATATTGAATATTATAAACATAGGTATATCCCATTAAAGGGTTATAACTAGAGCTGAGGATGTTTGCGGTATAACCATGGTTATACCGCAAACATCCTCAGCTCTAGTTATAACTTCGAAAATACTAGAAATAAGTACTATGTTATTGGTACCATTTTAACGGCAATTTTACAAGGAATTTGCTGACTAATAAAAAAATTATAGGTTCAATTTAAAAAAAAAGAGAAAATAGCCTTTAAACTTCGATAACTTTGGCACGACATATTTAACACTCTGTATATGTTGTCACGTTGTTCATCCTCAAAACATATAACGTGTTAGTCCATAAATTGGTAACAAAAAAGTTACGTGAGGCACTGCACCTATTTTCAGGCTAAGACTTAAAATGTTAGACGCTGCAACTGTCAAGATTTTAACAAAATTTGCAATAAAACCAAAACTAACAGTTGTAAGTGCACATTGTCATATATCATTGCAAAGATAATTTGGGTGGCTATCATCATAATAACAAGAAAGTATAGCAATCTATTTAAAAAAAGAAAATTGAAAGTGGTTGCGGAAATTTGGAACACCCTGTAAATATATAAATAAATTTAGAAAATGCACTGTAGCATACTACATGTGTACGTAAAATTTCATTGTTACAACTTTATTAGTTTTCATGCTAAGCTCCGCCGACACACTATTGCCGCACCCGGTATAAGAAAAGTAATATATAGAGAAATGAAAATCAGTTACAAATTTTAACAGGAAATTATGAATCAAACATAGTTTTTTCATAAGTTTTGATTATATAATGGAGTTTCTAGATTGGTTAAAATTTGTTTTATATACTTTCCTTTTCATAATGAATTAATTAAATAATTTGTGTTCATGCATTCTAGAAATACATAAATTGCGAAATATGCAAGAAATATGTATTATAAATATGTTCTTTCATACACATGAATAATTTTAGACAGTTAAATTCAATTACCTTAATAATAAAACTGGTTTCTTAGTATTTCCTGAATTAACAGTATAGAAATTTGCGCGTTTATGATGTATTATTCGCGTTCGTAAGACATTATTTCTTTGTAAAAGTTCGAATTGCTGACATTCTGGCTATAATAAGCAACATAATGACTTCATCTAATTGTTAAATTTATTAAATGTTAAAAATTTAACAATTAGATGAAGTCATTATTTTGCTTATTATAGCCAGAATGTCAGTATTCGAACTTTTGCAAAGAAATAATGTCTTACGAACGCGAATAATACATCATAAACGCGCAAATTTCTTTGAAACATTGTTTCAAAAATTTAATTACTTGTCATTGCTGATAAAACACAAGAATTAAAAAGGGCCATTATTAGAAGTTGTTTACAAGTTTTGACTTCGGTTAATGCTCATTGTTAGTTTAATATAAATCAGATATTTACTTTTCAAACGCCAAAATTTTCTAATATAAAAGATGCTTACCACCTAAGCCATTTTGGTAAAAATCATGCATAATAATAATAATAATAAGTAATAATTATTTAAAATAATAATACAAGCCATTAAAAGCTCAAACTGCCATTTACATTTTCAAATGGCAAAAGAGCCCGGCCCCCTTAAAAACGAATTTGTTAAAACAAAATTTTGTTGTTATAGTAGGTAACTTCTCCAGAAATTATTAATAAAGTCCATACCATTGCGGAATAAAGTGTATGAGATAGTGAAATAATAATTTTAATCGAACGTTTGCTTATGATTGAACAATTGCGAACTCATGTTACAATTTCTAATGATTGTATGGCAAATGAAATCCACCAGAATTTTTTTGTTGCTACGTCACCGGAAATGAAACCCAAACACATTACTATACCTACTTCATAAAAACACAATTAAAACAATGAATTTCTTTTGATGAACGTACTCTGACGTAGGCAAAACATGTTTTTTGACCAGTAAGATTATGGCCACGATTTTCTTCGATTCCAAAGACGTAATCTTTATTGATTATTTACAGAAATGAAATGCGAGGAATGTTTCCAATGTTTTGGGCATTTTGGTCTAAGTAAATTACGCAGAACTTATAGGCAATGCTATTGGTGATAGACAAGTCTTGACATGTTTATGCACCTATCCAGTGCAATATTGTTGAATCCACGAGCAGGAATTATGGTTCCTAAAATTTTGTGGTTCCTGATAAAAACATACGTGGCGCTTGTATCGAGAAATTCATAAAGTCACTAGATAATATATCTAGTGACTTTAGAAATTCAGAAATGTGTATGTTACGTGCCTTAATTCCAAATTTTGTTGGTAGTGTTATTAACCTGATCTGTACTCAGGGTTACCAGGTCTAGTGATTTTTCACTAGATCTAGCGATTTGAGTACTGTGTTAGTGATTTAGTGAAAAACTTCTGTATTTTAGTAAAATCTAGTTATTTTACGTTATTTTTCGTTTTATAGTTTATATGAAATCATATATTTATCAAAATAGATTGCGTTATTTATTATTATTAAATATTATAGATCCTACGTAAAGTGACATCTATACCTTAGTAGTCGAAACAATTTTCTCGCAATAAATAATTGATATAATACATAAGCTCATTACGGGAAGTACCGTTCAAATTATTTTTAAATTTGTAATTTTTGAAATAATACGATGAAGGGTAAGTACCTATTTAAAATGGGAAAGTATAAAAGCTCTTGGCCGGGGGAATTTTGGATTAAATCATATTAGATATTTATGGTAGAATCTTATTCACGCGCGCCCAATCGCACTGAATTCTTTAAATAAATTAATTTTCGGATTATTACCATGTAAGTATTTACTGCAAATAAAACCGTTTACATATTTTTATTAGTTTTCCTAAATCTGTTTTAATTTCTAGCAGTTATTATGTCGACCACAGATCAACCATCTACTTCAAAAAAAAAAGAAAATTTATCAACAAAAATACAAAACTGATTGGGAGAAACACAATGATTACCAACATTGGATAGAAGCTAGTTCAAAAGGAGAAGAGTTTTACAGATGTAAAATATGCGGTAATGACTATCTTGGAGGGATAGCTGCAATACGTAAGCACCATGATTATATAAAACACCAATCTAAATCTAAATTAATCAAACAACAAAAATTCTGTGTTACGCAATATGTAAGAAGCTCTACAAGCACGGAACTTAGTACAAAAGAAATAGAAATAAGAATTGCATCTTTCATTGCAGAACACAATATGTCTATAAATTCAGTTGATCATCTGGTACAACTAATTAGGTCTATAAATATTGAAAGTGATGCTATAAAAAATATTTCCTGTAATCGTACAAAATGCACAGCTATTATAAATAACGTAATTGGTCAATCAAGTTTTGAAACTCTAATAGAAACTTTAAAGTGCAGCAAATTTTCTGCGATTAAATCAAAATTTTAGTGTAAATGACGAATTTCTTGCTGTATTTCCAATCTATGATGCAACTGCAGTAAATATATATAATGTTATTGTTCAATTTTTTAATAAACATAATGTTCCATATAAAAATAATATGGTAGGATTTGCAGCTGATGGGGCAAATTCAATGATGGGCATTAAGCATTCCGTCAAAACTTTATTAAAAAATGAAATACCACATCTTTTTACTGTAAAATGTCTATGTCACTCAATAGTACTCATAGCTTCACATGCTTGTGAAAAATTACCTTCTACAACGGAAAAACTGGTGCGAGAAGTATACACTTATATGCAATATAGTTTTAAACGACAAACACAATACAAAGAATTTCAGCAGTTTCTTGATATTAAACCCCATAAGCTGCTGCAATCTAGCCAAACACGCTGGCATTCTCTTTAATTTCTGTTGTTAAAAGAGTGTTGGAGCAGTATGAACCTCTTAAATTATATTTCCAAAATGAATCTTTCAATCAAATCGATGCATCTGAATCCATTCACAATAATTTACAAAATCCTATGAATAAATATTATTTAGAGTTTTTGGAATATGTTTTACCTGTATTTACTGATTTAAATAAGGAATTTCAATCAGAATCTCCTAAAATTTATGTTAGCAGTATACAAGACTATTCTAAGTTGTTTTAGTTGTTATATAAATAATACATATTTGAGTAAAACTGATGTAACTATTTTGCAATATAGAAACCCAGAACATTATGTTTTACTAAATGAAGTATATTGTGGCCCGAAGGCAGCTATATTATTTCAAGAAAATACTCTTTCAGATGGTGATAAACATAACTTTCAATTAACATGCTTAGGTTTTTATGTTGAAGCTGCTCATCAATTATATAAACGCTTTCCATTTAATGCAGAAGATGTAAAGACACTTAAGTTCTTTAAATTTTTGGACCCAAAACTTATTAAAACTACAAGTTCATTAGGTCCAGCAGAAAATTTTCATAGGAAAGATATTGATCTTCTTTCATTGGATATAGAGTGGCGATTATTGCAAAACAGTGATTTCAATGGCCGATTATATTTCTTTTTGGAAAAATATCTGTAATCAAATTAGATGTGTCAATACTGCTGTTTATCCAGAACTATCAAAATTTGTCAATTTAGTTTTAACATTACCTCACAGTAGTGCTTCGGTAGAAAGAATATTCAGTGCAGTATCTCTCAACAAAAGTAAAATCAGAAATCGGTTATCTGCTACTACCTTAACTGGAATTCTACACTCTAAGAGATTAATAAATAGTGATAATAAATCATGTTTTGATTACAAAATTCCTGTAACTGTAACAAATAAACATAACAACAATATGTTATTCATCAGAATAAAAATATATTATTTAATGCAATTTATATAAGCTCTAATTTGTAATTTACTGTAATTACCTTTTATTTCCTTGTAAATTTTACTTAAGTTTAAAACAGCTTGTACAGTGTTATTGTAAAATAGGTACGACTTTATGCAATATTATACCAATAAATATATATATTATATATAAATATATATCAAGAAATTCTTGTGTTTCTTTTATTATTTACATACCTACCTACGGCTTTACATTTTTTTTTATTGCAATAGCTCTTCTTTCTTTATTAACGAAAACTAAAACTATACATTATATATACTACCGGTAATTAGACATATGTAATGGTTTCATTTATAATTGTGGTAACAATCTAGTGAAATCTAGTGATTTTTTAAGTTCTCATCTAGCGAAAACAATTATTTTCACCTGGCAACACTGCCTGTACTGCAATTGTTTTTGTTTGTTGCAATGTTCCAGATATAGCATTTTGTGTGACAAACATTTCATTTTTATATGTATATATATATGTATATATATATATATATATATATATATATATATATATATATATAGTGTGTTTTATATTTAGAGTATTTTATTTAGCAGACTTTTGTTTATATATGTATATTTACAGGAAAAGTGCATAGGTTAAAGCTTTGTTTTCGGACAATTTGAAGAACGCCACAGTTTTACAGAACTACTAGAATTTTCAAAACAAAGTATTATCAGTTTTTTTTCAGTATGGAATTAATGTACAATTTGTGTATGATATTATTGCCAGAATTTTTGTTTTAAAAAGGACATGTACAAAATATTACATGCTACAATTTCAAATGAAATTCATTTTGAATACTTAATAAAGTGCGATAGGCACAACTTTGTGCCTTTATAAGAAAATAGTTTATTAACTTAATTATCTTCAATTATTTGAAGGGAGAGCTTCCCGTTTTTTATATTTTTTCAAAAGTGTAAGAATAAAAATCAAAAAAGAAATAATTTCACATTCATGTTTGATAATTTCGTATAAAAACGGTCCCTAATGTAATAAATATTTGTACAATTCACTATTCAATTGAAAACTACCTGTTTTCAATCTGTTGATTTATGTATTCAGATGTTTGATCGATTAGATTTTAAATTTGTTAAGGGCTGACAAGCCCTTGAAAAATTCATTTACAACAGTAATGTAGGCTTTTCTCAGTTCTTGTTAGCTTAAGCAATCTGTTAATAAAATTAAAACTCATATTGTACAGACAATTACTTAAGAAAATTATTTTTATTTGTGATATATATTTTGAGACAATGCCTAAATTTTTTATTTTAATTTAAAGAAAGAGTATTGTTTTTTTAAATTACAATTATGTATTTTATCATTATAAAAACTTTTAATTCATTATATGAGTATTTTTTAATACCTATCTGTACTAAAATCTCGTCAAATGTGTTAATTTTGCGAATCAAAGTTTATGAAAATATAAATAAATGTATAAACATATTTTATTGAATTTTAAGAAATTCAACGAAAGACAAAAGTACTATATACTTTCCAGTAAACTTATTTTCTGAATTATCATACAGCTGATGTAATTTGCAAAGTATAAAAATCAGTTTCGGCTGTATGTGTTTGTATTTCCGAGCTTTGCCATTTTGTTCTTTTTTTAAGGTATACATGAATTAAAGGTGATAAAAACTTGTTTAAAGGTTTGTTCGATACGTCTACAGTTTCTACATTATTCTACACCGGTGTAGTATGTGTACCGTCAAACTTATGCTATACATATTACAACGGTGTAGAATGGTGTAGACTGTAGAGGCTACGAACAAGCCTTTAAAATACTATAATTAATATATTACTAAATTTAAAAACTGCGCGTTTTTTTTTCAATCGACTGTGGCTCTAACTACAGAAGACGCGGGTAAACCTCAAAGAGCGATAATTTTCTTTTTGTGGAAAGAGGATGTTGAAACTTCAGAAATTATCAAACGTCTGCAAGAAGTGTTGCAAAGGACTCTGCAAATCTAAAAGTACTGTATATCGGTGGATCAATCGTTTTAAAAATGGTAGAACATCACAGTGGCGGCTCGTGCTAAAAATTTTAAGGTGTTCTGCAAGTTTTACAAAAAAATTTACCTTGCACGGGCAGTAAGAGGTTGTTTCCCATCGATCTTATCGTGCTTTCTCCGCCTTCCGCACTGAAGTAATGGATTTCTGGAACGATTGTCAATTGTCACACAAAAAAATAAGAGTCACTAAGCACTACTTTACTAACAAATTATTTCTTATAAATTAAATCTATTCTACGTTCTTTTCGATTTGCAAATTTTGTTATCACTTTGTCATTAAAATTGTCTATTTCGGAAATAAACTTTTTTTCGATAGATAGCATGGAAAGAGATAATTCTTTCAATGGAGGCTGTGGTTAAATAATAATTTAAAAAAGGTATATAACCCCTTACCACAATTATTAGTCGTATCCTAAATACGTATTTCGACAACTAAGTTGTCATCATCAGTAGGTAAAAACTACTAATTAAAGTCACACGGGGCACAATAAAGTAAGATGAACGCTTCCGCACAACTACTATACACTGCAACCCTGTAAAGACTCGCCAGTCTTTACAGGGTTGCAGTGTATAGTAGTTGTGCGGAAGCGTTCATCTTACTTTATTGTGCCCCGTGTGACTTTAATTAGTAGTTTTTACCTACTGATGATGACAACTTAGTTGTCGAAATACGTATTTAGGATACGACTAATAATTGTGGTAAGGGGTTATATACCTTTTTTAAATTATGGAAAGAGATGTTAAACGATCTTCGGTCATTGAATTTCTGAGCAACGTCTTAATTCGATTTAGTGTTAAAAAGCATCGTTCGGCCTCTGATGTTGTCATGGGAGTTGTTATTACAATTTCTAATAATTTTCTAGTCTCCTTCAACGTATCTCCCAGATTGTTTTTTATTAAAAATTTTAGAAGAGGTTGCGCCTTTTGAAGATCTACAATCAGTTCTTGAGTAAATAACAGGACAATTCAGTTCGTAATCTTTCTTTATCAAGGGTGGGATAATAGGAGCATGCGGAAGTGAGTTTGTCCTCAGGAAATTTACTGCAATACTCTCCAAAGCATTTCGAAAAAAAAAGTGATGCCACTACTAGATGCTCTTTAAAATGAAATCGATCTTTTGCACAATTTAGAATAACATCACACACCTCTAAAGCCGAAATTCGATGATTAAATCTGCTGTTATTTGAACGATTGCGTTTTTCTGGTGGTGGCTCATCGCTTATTAAATCTGATGCTTCACTTATGTTATTGTCAATATTATTTCGAACTTGGCCTATACTGCGTTCAAAATTCAAGTAATAATATATTTATTTATTCAAAATTATACAAGTGTATGGAACTCGTCAAGTATATGTATACAAGTACATGTAAATATATAAAAACAAAGTAAAGCGTGGCACAGACAACACATTTTTTTGAATAAAATTTATCTAAAAAGTAAAATGATTGTAGTATGTATATATAAAAAATTTTCTAATGTTTTTTTTAAGCACTTTTCCCTGCTCAACCCCTTAATGTACTTTGGGATATGATTATAAATATTTAAGACTTGAGTAGTTAAGTTCTTTTGTACCCTGGTCGGAGTTGTTTGTGGCACCGCAAAATAGACACTTTCCGTCCCGCTAGTACTGTACTTGTGATTTAAGACATACCTGCCAAACGCACTGCTCATACCCCTTCTCACACACAAAGCACACTCCAGAATGTAGAAACCGGTAAGCGTATGTATTTTTCTTGTTCTAAATATTTCTCGACACGAGTCAGTAAGTCTCAATTTAAAAACTGCATGAAGAACTCCACGAAAAACTGCACGAAGGCATTTCAAATGGCGATTATGTTGAAAAACTACATTGTAATATAGATGAAAATTGACAAAACAAAAAAATTATAGCTAAATTCCTAGAACCTTGGAAACACCCCTCGTATAATAATTGGCCAGTAATTGTTACGCCTTACTTCCCCTTTTCAATATCGATTAATAGTCTTCATTATTTATTGACGAGTCCCGGTATCTTACGAGGGTATATCAGATATAAACGAGACTGATTTTTTAATGACTCGTACAAATGTTTTTTGAATCGGCAAAGTAGGTGGCTATGTAGACAAAGCACTTAGGGTGGGGAGAGCAACGTCTGAAATTCCGTCGAGACCGTTCAGTAGTGCAGTGACCATGAGTGAGCAAGCAGTGCACGTTTTCGTGGAGCAGCGGATAATTATTAAGTTTTTGACCAATGAGGGGGTGAATCCAACAGACATTTTACGCAGATTGCACGCACAGTTCGGGGAGAACACCCTTTCACGACCTCGCGTGTTTGCATGGCATAAACAATTTTCTGGAGGCCGGGAGAAAGTTGAAAACCAGAGCCACGTTCGACGCCCACGGACGAGCGTTACCGCAGCCAACATTGAGGCTTGATTTTCTTCATGATCGCCGCACAATTAATGCCCAATATTATTGCGACGTTTTGGATGCCGCAAAATTGTCTTTACGACGAAAAAGAAAGGCGCAATCCGTTAAAAATGTCATTCTACTTCACGACAACGCCAGACCACATTCGGCAAACATTACGAGGCAAAAAGTGGAACAATTCGGCTGGGAAATCTTGGAACATCCTGCTTACAGTCCAGACTTGTCACCCTGTGACTACCATTTGTTTGGACCTCTAAAAGAAGCTCTTGGAGGCCAGCGTTTCGACAGCGACCAAGCGGTAGAGACATTTGTGCTCCAGTGGCTGTGTGACCGGCCTAAAAGTTTTTACGATAACGGGATTAAAAAGCTTCCAATCCGTTGGGAAAAATGTATTGCGCGGGCGGGAGATTATGTAGAAAAATAGTACATTTGTTTTAACCTTGTTCAATATAGTATATTATACTATAAGGGAGAGAAATTCGTTATTTTGGCAGAGGTGCAATTTGAAGCCCGAGGGCTACATTGCACCGAGGACAAAATAGCATCTCTCCCGAATGGCATATACTATTTTTTCCACGGTCTCATTAACTTAAAAACACATATTTTGTCATTATGAAGTAAGTAGCACCAGAATTATTGTATTCGGATTTGAGCATTTATTTAGTAGTCGTTGAGTTATTGTCATAACTACAAAATAAACAAACCAAAAGAATTGTCAAATTAAGGTGCTAGTTTGGTTTAGTTTAAAGTTTGTTTAGTGCACAATGAATAATTGTGAGTCGGAAGAGATTGTGGAGGCTGCATATATTGCAATAAGCAATTTGCTGCCTACGAAGTCAAGATCTTTATACGATATAGCCTACAATCGGTTCAAAAAGTGGTGCGCCGAGAAAAATGTTCAAGTATACAGCGAGAATGTTTTGTTGGCATACTTCAGTGAAAATGCAAAGAATTACAAGTCTTCCACATTATGGGCGCAATATTCTATGGTTAAGTCATGCTTGATAATTTACGACAACATAGATATAAGCAAATTCCCCAAGCTGATCGCATTTTTGAAAAGAACCGGTGACGAATATCAAGCGAAAAAATCGAAAATATTGAGAAAGGGTGAAATCGACCGTTTTCTATCAAGTGCAGATGACAAAGAATTCTTAATGATTAAGGTAAGATTACTTTTGTTGTTAGGTATTTCAATTATTAAGTATTTTGATTTTTTATAGGTTGGATTAATTCTGGGGATTGCCGGAGCTTGTCGAACTGATGAATTAGTCAATTTAACTGTAGATGATATTGAGGATGTAGGCTCTTCCTTGATTGTAAAAATTCCAAACACTAAGACAAAGATTCCACGAACCTTTGTGGTTACCGATGTGGAAAATATGCTTGAGTTGTTTCGAAAATACCTGTCCCTTCGTCCTCCCCACGTCAAGCATAAGCGCCTTTTTTTGTACTACAAAGCAGGAAAATGTAGTTCGCAGCCAGTTGGCAAGAATACCATGGGAAAAATTCCGAGTGTAGTAGCTTCGTATTTAAAATTACCTGATGCTGCATGTTATACTGGTCACTGCTTACGAAGATCTTCAGCGACATTACTGGCAGATGCTGGTGTGGATATCACGACAATAAAGCGTCATGCTGGTTGGAAATCAACGACAGTCGCTGAGGGTTATGTCGAGAACTCCATTGAAAATTAGACCAAAATTGCTAATCAGGTTTTAGTAGGTACCACTACTAGGGCAATCACAAAAACTGTAAATGTAAGCGAAAGTAATATTCCTTCTAATATTAATTTTGAAAATTGTACAAATGTAACATTTAATTTAAATGTCAATAAATAATTTCAATGTTATCTTTTTTTTGCATGAATCACAAACGTTCTCCATAATGTAAACTCCCTTGGGAGCATTATACTCCCTTGGGAATAATCGACTACTTCTGTTTTAATTTTGATGTCATAGAAACTGATTTCTACTCCCGACCGTGGAAAAAAGCATTAATAGTTTAAAAAAATCAGTCTCGTTTATATCTGATATACCCTCGTATATTAAATACGTTTATTCGGATACTTGTTCCGTTGTCTGTGGTTAACTTTGGTAACTATATCACCCCTTCCGCTTACACGCGGGTGAGATTCGAGGATTAGCAGACAGACCTTGGTAGTGTAAAGTCGTTTAAAAGAAATTACGAGTGTACATCTTCTTAATGGAAGTTAATTCACGCATCTTTAACCTATAGATAATTTTTCATTCATAAACGGATCATGTCAAAGGGTGAATTATAATTTTTGAAACAGCCAGTTTGCCGTTTGCGATTTACGTAGATTTGAGGAAAATATAACCCAACCTTGGTTTTTGCGTGGCGTTCTATTTCATCTTCGTAAACGGAAAAAAATATTCGTATTATTAAAGTTTTTGTGTAATTTAAATTTCGTCTTATAATTTTTTTTACCTATATTGCTTTCATATTTTGCTGTAATCAATTTAACTTCTTTTAGCATATCTTAAATTAATTTTTGTAATATTAATACAGTTATTAGCATTTTTAATACCATATTAAACAATTTGCATAGCGGCTTAGAGCCAAAATCTTTTAAAATTCAATATATCTCGTATAGTATAACTTTTTTGGAAATTAAAATCTAAATTTTGTAGCATAATCCGATATCCATATATTTTATAGTAATTTCTTCTGCGGTCACATTTGTTTTTGCCGTGTCGTACGTGACCACAGATGTTCTTTCTTCCATACATGCAGGTGTCGATAAATGACGACGCATTTTTGTAATTTCATAATTTCGAATTTAGAATTTAAATCATTTGTATTTGTGAGTAGGTTATTTTGACTATCGCTATTTCTGTTTATAAAATTATTGTGAATTTATCTATAATGGTACCTTTAGAAAAAAATCTGCGGGAATAAACTATGTAATTTACTTAAGTAATTATTTTCCATTTTCTATTAACAGTATTATTACGTTCAACTTTTGAGATATTATGTTTACCGTACTGTGTTCACTTTTTTGCGATATCTAGTTTTGGATTTTGTATAGAGTTATATATATATATACAGGGTGAGTCGTGAAGAATCGACCAAACTGTAGGAGTGTATTCTACAGGTGAAAGTAATGTAAAAAAACTCAAATGTTGCTATCCGATTTTTATTTGTTTTCGAGTTATAGCGTAATTAAAAATAAACAAAATTTCATACATTGAAGTTTTTGTATTTTATTGGTATTATCGTTCTTTATAATATATTTTCAAAAATACCGCCATTCATTTCAAAACATTTTTTACATCGTCTACCAAGGGCGCTGGTTGCGTTCCTGATTGCGTCAGGTTGATGTTTGATATTGTCAGCAGCATTCATAATCCGTTGAATTAGTGCTTCACGAGTGTCCACTTTTACTTGATACACTTAATTTTTTAACCAGCCCCATAAATAATAATCGAGTGGCATAAGGTCTGGAGACCTAGGAGGCCAACCAATGTGACTACCACGTCCAATCCAACTCCCTGGAAACCTTTCAGCCAAATGTTGCCTGACTGCACGAGCGTAATGTGCAGGCGCTCCATCGTGCTGGTAGAAGATTTGGATTCTGATGTTTATGGAAACATCCTCTAGCAGTCCGTGCAGTTCATTTTCTAAAAAATGTAAATAGGTGTCTCCCGTGAGACGATTCTCAAAAATGTATGGACCAATTAAAAAACCATCGATCATACCACACCACACGTTTACCGAAAATTTATGTTGAAAGTTACTTTCGACTGTTGCGTGTGGATTTTCGTCTGGCCATACATGCTGGTTATGACAATTATTAATACCGTAACGGGTGAATGTCGCTTCATCCGTAAACAGTATACGCGATACAAAACGAGGATTATCATTTATCCATCGACAAAATTCCATACGTCTACGATTATCATCTCGTTCTAGGTGCTGTACTCTTTGTACATGGTACGGACGTAAGCCATGCTCGTGGAGTGTTTTTATCACCCTTGTTTGTGGAATGCCCAATTGAATACTAATTCTCCGTGAGCTGGTAATTGCGTCTTCTTCTACTACATCCAGAATATCTTCTACTTCTTGTAATTGTTGTCGACTGCCTCGTTCAGATATTATGTTTACACTGGGAAGCTATCCGGTCGCGCACAATGTGTTGAATACACTAATAAATACAGTTTTATTAGGATGTCTGTGATGTGGAAACCGTGGACGACAGCTGTAGCATTCCCATCACAAAATCCATAAACACACACCATATTAGCATATTCTAAATTAGAATAAGTGTGTGGCATTTTAGTTTATTACACTATAGTCGTACAAACGTCAAGTCAATGTCACAATACCCGAACACAATGTTATAATTTACTCCAAGGTATAGGGAACATTTTTTGTGATGGCAGCGCCCTCACTATATCAACGATGAACTAGAGGTAGTGACATTAGACGCATTAGGCATACAAACCACTCTACACTATTTCTCGACTGCTTTCAATGTCACTACCGCTAGTTCGGAAAACCACGAACAGGTAGCGCTTCAGCTAGGAAGACTTCCCTATAATGAATTGCTACCGGGGTTTCACTGTTTTTACGAATACATACATAAACATGGTATACTAAATCTACATTTTTTAATTACGCTATAACTCGAAAACAAATAAAAATCGGATAACAACATTTGAGTTTTTTTACATTACTTTCACCAGTAGAATACACTCCTTGAGTTTGGTCGATTCCTCACGACTCACCCTGTATATATATATTTACCTTAACATACAGTCGATATAATTATACAGGGTGTAGATTTCAATTGATTAATATTTCTTTATTTGATTTTAGTCAATGCTTAAATATAATACATCCATTTACTTAATTATATTACAATCATTTATTTTCCTTTGATCGTGAATATACGAATTATTTGTTCATAAGTTTTTTTAGCAATTTCCTTTTCAGGTATCCTGGGCAGCAATTTTGGAGTTAAGTACGTAGATACTTAGTAAATCTAGATATATAGCGTGAGTTTGAGTAGTTTGTATGTGGATGCGCCGAAGATCGCGCAATCCCTTTTCTCAGTTTTCAGTCTGAGCTTCCGTAAGCAAAACTGAGTGGCGCTACCTTGTAACTTTTATTTTAGTCATCCACACTCGTCTCCACTGACTAAGGGCATATATAATAATAATAATGTCATTTACTTACCCAACAGAGACCATTTACAGGGTATAATATAAATATAAATGTAAATGTATGCACATAGACAATACACAAAACGAATTACAAAAAACAGAAGTAACCAAAATTATACAAAATTGATACAAAATATAAAATTAAACTGAAGCAAAAGTATCCAAATCAAGTAATAAAACGAGAAAAGACAAGCAAAAAATAACTAATGTAATAAGTACCACAAAAGTCAACACTTATATGAACAAGTCGTCATAAGTGCTATTAGAAGATCGGCTCATTCTGAAAAGAGGCGTGTTAAGCAACACGTTAGTTTTGGGAGTCGGATGGATAAGAGTATTGACAAATCTGGAGGATTGGCGCGGGACAGAAATTTAATTGCGATAACAATGGCGCACAGTCAATAACCCCATGAAGAATCTTCCAAACAAACCACGCACCATGCATATTACAGCGAATAATGAAAGATTGCATGTTGTGCCTTTCAAGAAGTAAATTATAATCGATTCCCTTTGGAGGATATGTTCCGTCGAGCTTATAAGACAAACATTTTAGGAATTTCCGCTGCAGCTGTTCAATAGAAAGCTGATGAGAAACATAGTAAGATGACCAGAAGGGAGAAGCATATTCCAAGCTGCTAGCAACGAATGCAAAGAAGAGCGATCTAAGTATGTCAGGGTTAGTGAAGTACTTAGCAGCACGCATAATAAATCCCAATTTTCTGTAGGTGGAGCTGCAAAGTTGTTCGATGTGGAAAGAGAATCTAAGTTCGCTATCAAAATATACATCAAGGTCCCTGAACGTATCGGATTGTGTTATCAATTCATTATGTATTACATAGGAAGAAGTGGTTGAATTTTGCTTTCGCGTGAATGAAATAAAGCAACATTATTTTTTAATTTGTCATGCTCAGACGTGACGGAAGTATAAATTTTAACATCATCAGCGTATGCAAGTATATGACACTCAATACATTCAAGGAGATCATTAATGTTAGTCAAGAAGAGCAGAGGGCCCAGATTAGATCCTTGTGGAACACTAGATTTAGAGAACTCATAAGAGCAGAATCCATTATAATGAACATAGTTTGATCGATTACTCAGATAAGATGCAATTAAATTAAGGAAAGAGGAACCCATTCCAAAGTTACCAAGCTTCGTCAATAATATTCCGTGGTCGATAGAATCGCAGGCAGCTGACAAATCAGTGTAAATTACGTCCACCTGCTCCCGCCTGTCCAAACACTCACTGATGTATTGGGCGATAGAAACAAGGTTGGTCACCGTCGATCTTCCAGAAGGAAACCCATGTTGGTAAGGCGATATGTATTTACGAACATTTAGCAGTAGGGATGAGTATATGAATGTTCAAATACTTTTGCAAAGTTTGACAATATTGCTATAGGTCTATAATTATTTATGATAGATTCGTCACCCTTTTTGAAAATTTGGCTAATTCTGGCACGTTTCCACAAAGTGGGAAAGGTTGCAGATGCAGTAAGAGGGATCTGTTGCACACATATCCTAAATTGATCTCTCACTTTTACACCAAAGTATACCTTGCATAACTTTTATTTGAGGGCGTTAAAACAGTAAATACAATTATTCTTATAGTTTATGTTCAAAATGATCCTCTCTACGAGCTGACTGAGCGGGATTTTCTATGAAAGTTTCAGCCACTAACTGGATGTTATCTTCTGTTCTCACAGACCTCGGACGATCACTTCGAGATTTATCAAAAACATATCCTATTGTTTCAAATTTTCTATGTATTTTATGAACACTTTCGTTTCGTAGTACTGGTGAATTTGGAAACCCTTCTCTAAACTGCGTACAAATTTCGTCATAATCGGCATTGCACTTATAATAGGCAGTTACCCCAAAACACGTCCTTTTAAACTGTATTTATAACAATCCATTTGAGTACACTATAAAAATGATTACACGAATTATACGAATATTGAAGAATCAGCGTTACCTGACTTATGCTTCCCCCGGTATAATGTCTGTCCAAAGTATTACCATTAGATGAGCTACAAAAATGGGTTAAACAAAATGATATTTTATCGTAACCCTATTCAAAAGTAAGGCATATACATATCTTAAAGATAAAGAGTGACGCACATTTTTTACATACACATTTGTAATTAAGACATCTATATTAATAATCAGTAGAGCAGACCAATTTCCGTGCGCGCCATGTGCGCCGATTATTTTTCGTGTGTTTATGCATATTACGTTAATAGCAGAAAAGCAAATGTATATTTAATTATTTCTGATAGAATTAATGTCTCTACTTCTATACTTATATCGGTAACAAGCTCATGTTGCGTTCCTATTCTATCGCATATTCTAATATATTACGAATTACACTTCCATACCGGCGCTCATGGCGTGCGCGGAAAATGGTCTGCTCTAATAATCAGTGATTATTGATATAGACATTTATTTTGATATTTATTGGTATTGCAAAAGTACCATTCGTTTTTCAGTCTAATAGCACAATTTTGTATGGTGACGTTTCAGTAGTAATAGATCTTGGAAAATCTTTATGTTATCTACATTTATGTTATCCTTTTGATGTGAAACTTGTTTGAGTACCATTTATAAGCGTCTAAAGTTTACATGTCTAATTTTACGTATCCGAGTATTTTCTAATATAGTAATATTGATGTTAGATTAAGGGTAGGGTTTGTTTTAAATTATTTTAAAAAACAAAAAAAAAACGCCAGGATTTACTGAATAAACTCGTTACTAATATTTTTTTGTATTTTCAGGTTAACCACACTAAAAATATTTTATTTAAAATAAAAATCGAGTCTGAGAATGAGGAAGCACGAAAGAGAGTAAGAGATTTATAACAAATCATCTAAAACAACTTCTAGTTCGTCATCAACTGTATCGGTTTCAGTAACTTCGACACTTTCGTACATTACTTCAGGCCAAAGTTTACGCTATCACTTTTTCAAAGTTTCCTGTTTTACCTCACTCCAAGGCAAAGTAGCACCAAAGATAACGTCTTTAATAGAAAACTGCCCTTGAAAATCTTTCACATTGCAATCCGAAGCGAGTAAATTCTGCACAAAGTAGCGTCTGTAATGTGACTTGAAGTTCTGGATCAGCTCTTGATCTATAAGTTGAAGCGAGTATGTAACATTAGAAGGAAGATAGGCTACTGAAATCTTACCAGATACTAATTCCTCCTTATCAAAACGAGCTTTAGAGTTGTCTAAAAACAAAATAGCTTTACTGTCTTCAGACAATTTCAATTTCTCAAAATTGTCTTTGACAGCTGGCACAGATTCTTCGAAGAACCAGTTTTTAAACAACTCTTTATTCATCCATGCACTAGATTGTGACTTATAAACCACAGGCAAGGTTTTCACACCTCTTAAGGACCTAGGCTTTTTTGACTTGCTTATCACAAAAGGTAGAGTTTGTGATCACTGGATGAATTGAAGTGATGGTCGATATTAAGTCGACCAAATAAAACGAAGAATAATTATTGCAATACAAACAATAATTGCTGAACAAATAACCAACACTATAAACGAATTTTATAATCGTTTAAAATACTGCCCAGAAATCAGTGAAGAAAATTATGACGTTTACTAAATTAAAATGTTAAAACATTTCTAAATAATTCATGCAATGTATTGAGTATGTTTTGTTAGTCATGTAATATTTACTAATAAAATACATGTTTTAGTATACTGCTATCATCTGGTAGCTAAGGAAGTAAAATACCTTGTAAATTATATGTTTTCTAATAATAATTATTTATTGTATAAGTGTTTTAGATACCATTTTATCCACGCAAGAATGTTTAATTTTCTTAAGTGGATTAAATGCATCTACAACACGCATGCAATACAACGTTTTATCCACAATCACCACATTAGTGGAATGCAATTATTCGAAATATAATTAAAAAATATTCGTATCATAAAATGAAATTTGGCAGCCTGTGTTATATTTACTGGCTGCTATGGTATATTTATTATTTCACTAGTGGATAATAGGTCATTTTATGTGCTTCATAAGTGTGGATAAAACTCCTATTATAATGTGATTGTGAATAAAATATATTTTTTACGGTATACTGCTCTACTTCTAGATTGGAAATACATCTTTTTGAATACATTTTGCTCATATTCGCGTTATAACTAGAGAACGGATGCAATTTCCATAAAACGCAATCGGCAATTGGAATTGTGTATAACGTCGCACAGTACATCCCGGCGTAATTCAATGAAGTATTTGTTTGACTTACTCGGCCACCTGGTCTCGCAGCGATAACAATGGACAACTGAGCTATTGTATTCGGAGAATATAGTGTTTTTTAAAGTGTTTTCATGAGCGTAGATAGAAGCGGGGTTTTTATAATGTATTTTATTTATTAGTTTATATTTCGTAAGATAAATAAAGTGCTGTGAGTAAGTTTCTTGTTTTCATAGTTTTAACTGTTAATTACATCGTAATTTTTGTGATAGATCCTGTTTAATATCGTTTGATTGAATCTATTTCTACCAATTATTTCGACGTAAGTGTGCATTGAAATTCGTTCAGTTTCAATAACTTACGCACACATTTTTAGTTTTCATTTATTTAGATCTAGAGCATTGTTTAAGTTACTTTTTCAGACATGATATGGAAGAATGTCGAGAACGGCATTGTAAAACAATGGCGATTTGGATTGACGGTCATACTGATTGTATGTCCATTGTCAGTGATTCCGAAATTTATTACAAAATCCGTAAAATATCGTCAAAAATTCGTCAATTAGGATCGCAAACACATCTGAACTCTGTAAAACTTTTATGGCGGCTAATATTCCATTAAATAAACTTAGCAATCCCACTTTAAAAATATTTCTTCAAAAATATACTGATCGAAATGTTCCTGATGAATAAACTTTACGAAATATTATGTTTCTAGGTGCTATACGAAAACAGTAGAACGCATTAGAAGCCATCTTTTAAATCAATACATACGGATAAGCGCCGACGAAACGGTGGATATGTTAGGACGCTGTGTGGTAAATGTTGTAGCTGGTGTACTACATCCAACTATTCCCTATAACTCATATGTAATAGCAACAAGTGTTATAAATAGAGTTGATGCGGAAACAGTTGCTGAAACCATTAAGGAGAATATGCAAAAAATTCTTCATTCGGACGCCACGTACAAAGAAAAAATACTTTTATTTGTCAGTGATAGTGCTGCGTATATGTTAAAAACAGGCAGACTATTGAAGAAAACATATCCTAATATGCTGCATATTACCTGTGTAGCACATGCTCTCCACAGAATCTGTGAATATATCAGAGACACTTTTCCGGAAGCTGATAGACTTGTATCAGCTTTTAAAAAAGTTTTCAGAAAAGCACCATTGAGAGTAGCTCTTTTCAGGGAAAAATTTCCATCTCTGTCACTGCCTCCCACTCCAGTAATAACTAGATGAGGAACATGGCTGGAAGCTACTAGTTATTATGCTGAGAATTTCGATAGTCTAAAACATTTCGTAACACTGCTAAAGGAGGATTGGTGAGCGCAAGGAGCTCACACAAATCCCAAATTTAAAAAATCAGTTGTACTTTCTTCACGAACACTTTGGAAAATTGCCAAAACTAATCACTTATTTTGAAATTCGAAATTTCAAATTAAATGACGGATTAATCACATTAGATGTGGCTGTTAATAATTTGAAAAGTATTCCAAGTGACTTCGGATGTGGCCTTCGGCAAAAGTTTGAAGCAATTCTTAATAGAAATCCAGATTTAATTACATTGCAGCAATTATGTATGGAGACAATTCCACAAAATCTAACAGCTAAATATGAAGAAATAAAAGAATATTTCCAGTATGCACCTATAACCAGTTGCGATGTAGAAAGGACGTTTTCTATTTATAAGGATGTACTTAATTCAAAGAGAACAAAATTGACAGAAGAAAACCTTGAGAAACTATTGCTAGTCAATATTAATACTCCTTTACTCAACTTGAACGACAAAATGAACAAATAAAAATGTTCCAATTATAGAAATAAAATTAAAAATTTTAAAAATACAACTTTTCAACAAATACATATGTATTTCGTAATTTTATAGATCACCACCCGTTTGTTTTCCAATTATATAAATAAATTTAAATATTTTAGAAATACAGCCTTTCGCCAGTACTGCACTGGGCTTTGCGTCATGTGGTAAGCGTGTCCGTTCTCTAGTTATAACGTATATCTATTAGAATTGAAAGAATGCCAAACTAAAATCTATTACAATTAAGACCACTTTCATTCTTACAATTGTTTTAACGATAGCGTCCGGCGTTATTTTCGGACGAAACTGTATATAATGTGTTGTTATCCCAATGGCAATCGCTCTGGGAGTCTTAACTATTTTTAAACATGAATGCAATTTCCTCAAAAGAACAATAATGGTAAAACACAATTCGCTTCTTGTGCAAGATGTGTCAGAGATATAGATGATGTAGATATAGGTATGGGAGTCGTCAATTTTAGTAGTTAACAAATGATTAACAGTTCTACATTTTCTTAATTTATTTTTTTATATATTTTGTAAAAGCACTTTTGTTAAAACACCACGCAAAATATTTAAATCTTTTAGTGCAAAGAGAAATATTACAAATTAGACAAAATATAGTCATTTTTTTGCAACTTTTTATGAGGTTAGACAATTGTGTACAGATTTATATAATATAACGCATGGTACCTAATTAATTTCAATATCTTCTTGATTTACCAATTATATAATTGAGAACTATTGCAATATTATCTAAGGATAGGTCTGTGTATATACCTAACTATATATTTATAACCTAAGACCTAAAATATCCCTAAACATTAACAAATCTGTTAATGGACAAATGTTGTCTTTCTTCATTTGCTATGCGTGTGGTATTTTCTCTATCTCACATAAGTCTCTGTTAGCTACTTTCAAGGCTACTCCTTCTTCTAGTAAACTCGATTGAACGTTAAGCGGTGTTTGTATGTGTGTGCGTTTATGTGTACGTTAAGGTGTGTTTATCACGGATTGTTTTATGTTTGTGAATTGATACGTCATCATCGACAAGAACATTAAAAACATCGTGTTCGGTTCTTTCGCGAGTTCATGTGCAACAAATTTGGGGTTAGTCAAAAGTTAAAATCCGTATATATGTACGTGTTGTCATTTAAACAGTGAAAATCGTGAAACCCCATTGACCCAATCGGGGGTCAACAACACGCATAATTGCTTTTGCGTTCATTATAATGTGCGGTTGACGAGAAACTTTCAAAAATTCAGAAGAGATGGTGTGGCGACCCGAACTAAATGTTAATGAGCCGAACAGAAAACGAAGGTAAATCAACTATCCTAATTACATATGTATGTACCACCTGTTATAAGTATTATTATTTTTTTAATGATTACTTATTTAAAATATTTGTTTATGTCAAGCACTATTGAATGAATTATGTAAGTTATTTGCAAATACCTACGATATTTATGTGTTTGTTTATATATTTCAAATAGATTTTTTTAATGTTTTTTTATATAATTATTGCTTTTTTAATATTTGTCATTTACTTATTATAACATCGTTACATCGTGGTAAGGTTAAGTTTCAATCATAGAAAAGAATAGAATTTATTTCACGTGTGATATAATAAATGTATGTAAATACAAAATGTAAATGAAACAGTAATACTATTACAAATATACAAGCAATACATTTGCGTAACTTAAATTATTAAAGTTTTTCACACTATTGATTCTTGGCCCTAATATTTACCTACCTAAATGTATTCAAACACAAAATACGTACTATACTCTGCTTTTTCAATAACATTATTTTTTAACAAATTCTAAGTTTTATTATATTAATCCAGCTTTCTTCGCCTATAGACAAAGTCCCTGAAAGCAATCCTCAAAATAAATATATCTGATAGATGAAACATATTTAAATTTCTTCACCAAAAGTTATAGTTAGTGCAGTAGTATGAAGTGGTAGCGTTGTTTAATAGTGATGTAGCTAACTTCTCTTTATTTACTTTTTCATAATGTTACGTTCCGCATATAAAAATATTTTAATTTATTTTTAAATAATATATTTCTTCTTTAAATATCTCGATTTAAAATATTTAACTTAAGACATTTTTTCTGTACATATTCGTGTGCAAAGAGAAAGCATTTCTTTTGTTATCAGACTATGTGCCCACACTGTAAAATTTAATATAATATAATAAATTTAATATATACAGTGAAAGCTCTCTTAACGGACATCTCTCATGAGCGGACATTTCTCTTAAACGGACATTTCTGTGGTGACCAACCTGATACATACGATTTTCTTGAGACGCCAAGCTCTCTTAAGCGGTCGCCCTGTAGAACGGACGCGGACACCGTGAGACACTCCGTAATCGGCAAAAAGCTCTCTTACGCGGACATGACGCTCTCATTTTTTCTAAACACTGAGTAAATCCCTGAAACGCTGGGTAAATTCCCGTTTAAAAATATCGTTTTATCCCGTATTCTGCACTTTTTTCACGTCGCGTCGTTAGTGTGAAGTGTGCCGCGTATGTATGCAAAATGAGCGCTAACAAGAGAAACTTTTTAACTTTAAAAGAGAAAATGGAAATTATTAATACATATGATAAAGAAAGAGTTAGTGTACGTGCATTAGCCAACCGATTTAAAATTGGAAAAACCCAAGTTGGTAAAATAATAAAGCAAAAAGAAGAGTATAAGGTAAAATGGCAATCAGGAAGTAACATTAACGAGAAAAGAAGATTCTTCAAAACTGAAGGTCTCAATGTGGATAAATTATGTTACGATTGGTTTGCAAAAGCCAGAAGCAAAGGCATTCCAATATCTGGACCTATAATACAAAGCAAAGCTAAAGAAATTGCAGAAGGGCTTGGTTATCACAATTTTCGTGCGTCTGATGGGTGGTTACATAGATTTCGTACACGTCATAATATCAGCTTCAAGTGCATATGTGGGGAAGCAGCCAGTGTTAATGCAGATGATGTTACTCAATTTTTTGAAAAGATTCCATCTTTGTTACTAGGTAAGAAAAGTTAGTTCAAATTTAAAACAAAAAATAAAACATCAAAAATTAAAAAAGATAAAAATCTTACTTTTGTGAATTTTGATTGGGCTTGTAGGTTATCAGCCAGAAGACGTGTACAATTGTGATGAAACAGGACTTCTTTTCCGAGCTTTACCAGACAAGACATTAGCTTTGAAGACAGAAAAGTGTTCTGGGGGAAAGTTATCAAAAGAGCGACTTACTGTCTTGCATTGTGTGAACATGTCAGGCGAAAAAGAACCGTTGCTGGTCATTGGAAAAGCAGCACGACCACGAGCATTCAAAAAACTTGATTTAAAATTGTTACCTGTGGTGTGGAAATCTAATAAAAGAGCGTGGATGACTACAGATATCATGATAGACTGGTTGTCAGAGTTTGATAGGAAAATGGGCAGACAAAAGAGACTGGGCTTTGCGTCATGTGGTAAGCGTGTCCGTTTTCTATTAATTATATACGTCTTCTTTTATATGTTGTGTTTCATATCATTAGAAAGCTTAAGTCACAAGGGCTATTTGAATAATATTTATGCCATCGATAGAACACCTCTTCAGGTCGCGCTTCTTATTAATTATTATTCAAGATATCGACCCTCTCTTCGACTTAGGTCATAAAACAGACCTTTTTCTAAAACCAGTGTTCTATCGACACAAACTATAAGTCCATCTTCTCTTTAGAACCTTCGTAAGTTAAACATCTTACACGCCGTACTGGTCAAGTACTGGCATGATCCACGTGCCCCTGCATCTCGGCAAATAGAAGCATCGCTCTACATATACTTGTCCAAGTATATCGCCACTCAAAGGTAACTCTGTATTGTTCGATACAGAGATTATTTTATATTAATCGTAATTAATTAACATTTAATTTACTACTCAATTTAACGTTCGTTTTCAGTGTATTTTGTGTTAATTTTCAATTACTCATTTACCGCTCCTCGTGTATATATTACTTTTGTTTATTACTTTTAAATATACCAAGTTCAATTTCTTCTTATGTAAATATACATACAAACTTTAAGGACAACGCTCCTGTGTTTTATTTAGTAAGGAAGATGTAATATATTTATTTAAATTAACCATTATCACACACGTCCTGGCACAACTTGTATATTTATAGAAAAACGTCTTTTCTAGTACAAAATAACTCTGCCTGATCTCCTCTTGTAAAAACAAAAGAAATTATGTTGGTAATAAATGTATTGAAGACACATGGAATGTACCTGGAGATACCTGAAGCACTCACACATTCAGTCACGCAATCAGCTTTGAAATGCAATCAATTTTCTTAATATACTGATAAGTCTCGTAAATTAGTATTTTAGCAAATACTTCAGGTACCGTAAAACGAGGATACTTTGCATCAGTGTTTGTGGTAGTTGGCAAATGATGATTTATTATTTAACCGTTAAGATAATTAATAATTACCCCAAATATGCTAGTGAATGTGAAATCAGATATAAAGAATTCATTAATGGGTCGCATTTGCATTATTATAAAGTTATTTATATTTTTTTATTTTGTTAAAAAGTGATGCAAAATTACCTATAGGAATGGACAACTTTGCATCACTACATAAAAACCATAATATTTAGTGAATAAATAGCGAATATGCAAAGTTAGCGCCTTCTAGAGCAATTAGACCTCGGTATAGCAAGCGCCAGATAAGTTGGCGAGCGGAGGGGTAAGTTCGCGCAGGATTAGAAGTGTTGGGGAGATGTGTATTTAGTTTTACATCAATTTGCAAGATACCTTAGGCGGGTGTTAACTACACATATATCACTTAATAAATTAATAATTTATTAGAGTAAAGTATATAACGTGGACGTTTATAAAAATTGCTTCTTCGCACCTCCTCCTCTCACCATCTTATTTGGCACTTGCTTTACCTTTGTGAAATGGAAATAATAAGATGATGGGTTTTAGCAAATTTTATTTACAAAGATATAAAAAACAAGTTTTACAACATTATGTAATAGTTAATTTTAATCAGAATTATCGTTTAATTCCGGAACCGAATAACATCCCCGCTTATTGATTGGAATTGTTGGAAAGTTTTATGCCCCCTAAAACGTCTTATAGAAAACTTCATCTTTGCGTTCTGGTCATTTCCAACTCTTTTTGGACATTTTCATAGTGCTAATGGTGGCCCCTTTTTCACCAAGAGAAGTAATAATTCATGGATATAGACAGCTTTTATACAAAACGACAACATGGGAGCCAATTTTCTTAATTAGTGATGAAAGACACATAACAGGCTTGTCAAAAATGAAATTTCATGCCCCAGCATCAGATTTCTGAAATCTGCTCATCTTCATCGGTTATCTCCATATGAGTTTCTTGGCGACTTACGCAGAGCTGTGCAGATGCTGGTGATGTACCTTTTTGAACTACCTCAGACCCTGACGGTTCCTGAGAGGACTCATTTTGGTGAGCAACACTCTTACCAGGAGCAACATTAATTTTTTTGTATTTTTAAGTTGTCCCTTGTCACTACCTGTGCATGTATTTCTTGTAGTTGCTAAAGTATTTAGGAAAGCCTCACCCACAACACTACTGTCTACAGCTTTGTGATTAATGCGACCAAGCAAGGGTTGTACATCACATGGTACAATGCCACATTTTCGGAAGCCACTTATAAGATTTGTAGAGATGTTTGGTGCCATAATATCTAAAATATTTTTCAGTAATGGCGGAAAGTCTTGCGTCGGCAGTACAGCGTGCTTCATGCCATTAGATGTTTGTTTCCACTCCAACAAAGCACTACGCTAAGCAATTTTCAGCGGGTGAAAGAATGCTACATCCAGTGGCTGAGTGAGGTGAGTGCTGTTGAGTGGAAGGCAGATGAAGTGGATGTCTTCGTTGTGACAGGGTTAAAAATGGCCATGTGGTCCATAAACTGGTAGATTTATAAACCACATATGGAGGTAAAATTTGTCCCTCCGCCCTTCCACAAAACATAATAGAAGTAGAACTTTTTGAAAAGTTACAAATTATTTCGGGATATTTTGTCCCTCGGCGAACTATTACCTTTTTTGACCTGGATTGTCTGCAAGATTTGTCTCATCAAAATCAAAATGTTTTCTGGGGAACACCTTCAATTGTACTTTTCAAATTTTCGACGTATTCTACCACACATTGTTCATTAACCCATTTAGGACCACTATTAGACAAATCAAGGAAAACGCAAATTCTTTAAGGAATAAACTTTTATTTAGGTATTTATAAACATCTTTTAAAGTAAAAAAAAAAGACAAACTATTGATTCTTATATTTTTTTGGCGTTGCGTTAACGCAACAATGGGACTATATGCACAAAACAATATTACAATTATTAATTATGGTAGTCTTTGAAGCAGTGTGAATGTAATGAAACTCCACATTTATTACACATAAATATGGTTGTACTTTTGCATACTCTACAACGTCTCCTCAAATTTTCACGATTTCTTTCAATTAGGTGACCCACATTATCTAAACGTGCACTGGATGATAGAGACGCACTGGAACCACGTCCTCGAACAGATTGTGTTTTACATTTGTTAGCACTAATGAGGCTTCGTACGCGTTCAGACCTGAAATCAGCTGCGAAATGGATTTCTCTGTGTATACAAGTCTGTGCAGTTTCCAAGCATTCACCACACTAGAATCTAATATATTTATAAATAACGGCCACCGCCATTTTTTTCCACGAATATTTATTCGGTAATTTGCAACTGCGTTATCGTGTAGATCAACGCCTCCCATATATTTGTTATATTTGGCAATCATATTTGGTTGTGGTATAGAGATGTTTTTTTTTTTCTCTACGATTGTACCGTTTCACAAACACATTAGGCAGTGCAGACTCACAATCGGTGACTGTAACCACAGAATTGTCATTCCAACGGACCACGCTTATTTCATTTACGTGATCGTAACGAGAATCCATTGTACCACGAGGTTTTTTTCCTATAGACTTACAAGTCTCTAAAGGGCATTTCAGCATTCTGTTCTCACGTACAGTTCCAGTAGCAAAGTATCCTTGACGTTTCAGATGAACTAATAGCTTGTAGCTCGTAAAAAAGTTATCAAAGTATACCTTATGAGTCGACTTATTTTCTAATACGTTCAAAAGATTGATGAACACTGTTTCACCTAAACCAAATTCTCTTTTGGCATTTTCACCAGTTTTTCCAGCATAAGGTATAAATTGATATAGGTACCCATCGCTAGACGTCAGACACCACATTTTGAACCCGAAACGTACCGGCTTCCCTTTAAAAAAGATTTTCGCTGAATGGCGGCCGAAGTAAGGTACCATTTGCTCATTAATTGATAAGTGATGTCTAAAAACACCATACTTCAAGAAATTGCTGTTCAAGAGATCAACCAGCGGTCTTACTTTCGCAAATTTGTCTGCCTTGTCTAATTAATTGTTATCTGAAGATGAATGTTCTGCTTTATGTCGAGAAATCTGTTTCGAGACATCACATTTTTCACAAATTGAACACCTTTATCTTCATCAGATGACCAGTAAAGTTTTACCTGTGGAAGAGTGTGATACCCACTCAAAATCAATATTCCCAAAAAAATTTCTAGATCATTTTGATCTAAGGCGAAGTGAGTACGGTTATTATCTCTCGCATATTTGATGGAGTTTGAAATAATAAGCTGGACAACATTTTTATCAAACATTTTCATAAAGAAATCAAGCACAGACTTTCCATGTAGCGCCTCAACAATATGCTGTACATTCCCTTCCTCATTTGACGTAGCATCTTCCTCATAATTAACGGGCGTTTTACACCAAATAATGTCTTCAATTCTTGCCGTTTTGCTTGGTGTAGATAAAGCTGCCTCATAATGTATACCATCCTCTATCTCAATTTCGTTATTCGGACACACTATCTCAAAAGTTACCTATAACATTATCATCAATGTCCTCCTCGTCCGTTATATCATCGGCGTCGGGTGGTATATAACAAACATCAATTTCCTCATTCGGATCAAGATCTTCAACAATTGCCTCAAGTTCTTTCAAAGTCAACGGTCCGGTAGGATCATCGCGATATTTCACGTGATTCTAAAATAATTTTATTATCAACATCAACGACCAACACATACTTCAGAAATTGTTGTACTTACCATTGTATAATATTTCTGCAATCCTCAAGATAACACTATTATGAACTCTAACTTCTTCAATTTCTCTATCCCACAGCGTAAATGAACTGAATAAACTCGCATCACACAACGAATACCCAATAAACTTCCCCCAGACGCGAAAAAGCATGTTCAGACAGGAATATTACTCATGACTACAATTACACCATTTGTCCCAATGTTTCAAATCCGTTTAAGAAATATTTCCGGAAAAAAGGGGATTGATTTTTTTTCCAAAATAATGTTACGTGAAGTATCTTTTATATGAAACCTCTTAAGGATAAATGAAAAAGTAAGCTGCATGTTATTTAATTTAAACTTAGATACACAAGTTTTTTTCTTGAAAATTCCATAGTTTTATTTTATTTTTATTCAAAATTGAAAATGCGATTACCCGTTCCAAAATGTTTATTAGGTTGTTTAAATATTTATTAACGCAATGCTACTGACAGTACATCCAAAATTATTACTTTTTAGTACGAAATTTTTTTTTTTTTTGTGTTGCGTTAACACAACTATGGGAATAAATAAGTTAACACCGGCTCGATTTCTTTTGATGTTAGCAGCAATTCTTTCAGAAAGTCTCTTGTTCCGTTTCAAAAAACTTCTAGCCCAATCTTTTCCAGGAATATTATTAGAAAACCTGGTTTCTTTACGACCAAGACGATCCAAGTATGATTTAATGACGTGCTGGAGATCTTGAGATGTAAGAGGAAATCCTGAATCACTCAAAGCTTCAAGAGATAAAGCAAAAGTTTCCTCTTCTTGCCTGCTGAATACTGGAGGCCTACCGGGAGCCTTCAGATGCCATTGCTTGATTTTGTTGGCTATTGTCTGAAAAGGAATTTTATATTTTTCAGAAGCACCTCTCTATGATAATTCTCCCTTCCGGATACTATTCAGACACTCCTCTAAACGTTCCTGACTATAGTCAGCATAGCGACGCGCGCCAAGTTTTCGTCTATGAGTTCTGGCATAGGATTAAAAAAATGCTATTTTGATAGGCACCCAAAAAACGGAATTTTAGAAGGGGTTACTTTTCATCACCTTTGCACACGATGCAAAGTTACCCCATATTTAAATATTCTAACCTATCTCACTAAAATCTTAAAATTCACAAGAATTAATGAATATTTTTCTAAAACATCATCGAAGGCGTGTATATAAATGTCTATATAAGATAAGAATACACTTACCTATAGATGACCCTTATAATCGGAATAACAGATCTAATTTTACTAACATACGAATCACCGACACGTTGATTCTCTTATTTGGGGGCATATATGTTTTATTTTAGCGATCTATAAACTTGCGTAGCGATTTATTAAAATTGCTCATTAAATAGGATGAAATGCCACCTTTGCAGTTTCGTTAAAATTTCGCATAACATCAACAGATGTCAATATAAGTTTTTCCAGACAGTGATGTAAAGTTACCCCTCCAGAAGCAAAGTATCCCCGTTTTACGGTAATATTTGTGAATATGTCTTCGGTAAGTTGTCAACAAGCTTATTTAAAATATCGCTTGAATAAGAATTTCTTGGTTTTATTAATAAATTGTCTAAACTTTTTAAACCACTTCTTCATTGTAACCGTTTGCCAATCACACAATAGCTAAAGAACTCACGCGTTTAGCTTCGAAATGCAATCAAGTGTCTTAATATACTCATAAGTAGAGTGGCCCAATTCGGAGCGAAAGCAGAGGCGTGACTAACGAATTAGTTCCCGCGTGCCCCATCGCACATACGATTACTTAGTATGTTGTTCACGGTCATCGTGTGTACACGTATAAAAGCAGCAGGAAAGTGTATTCTGTGTGTTTCTTCCTCCTGGTTTGAAGGAAGTTCGGTATGTATCGACCGAAGTATAAGTTGAAATAATACAATAGTTTTTGTATAATACTAATATATTAACAAGTTTAATCTTGGAGTTCCGTTAACTTAATGTAAATGCAGTATCTGGTCTTAATACTAAAGACCGAGAAAACTGGCTATTAAATAATATTTGCTCCTATTTAGATCACTGAGATCTTAGTAGGAACTGTTATTTAGATCACTGAGACCTAAGCTTTAACTCGAAGAGATCGTACTTGGAACTGTAGTGAGCTCTAAGAGATCTTGTTTGGAACTGTTTCTTCATTCCCTTATTTCTCGGCAAGAAAGTTTGGTCCCCGCCAGTCAAAGAGAGGGAGAAAACAATGAAATAGAGTATACGGAAATATCCATACCATTATTTTTACCTTTCCAAAAAAAAGTATATGCTGTAGTTTCCAACGTCATAAATGTATTAAAATAAACAATATTATATATATTATTATAATATATTATATATATTATAATTATTATATTATTATTATATATATTATATATATTATAATAACAATATTATATATGTATATTATATATATTAAAATAAACAATATACGCCGGAAACCCTTAATTATAGCAAATAAAATACCTCTTAAAGTAATAAATATACAATGCACAGAGATAACCTAATACTTCGCAGAATCGCATCGAACCAAATTATTTAACCTATTATAATAATATATAACAGGAAATATGTACAATAAAACTTATTCTATTACACTTATGCTTATTCAAATACATTTACATAATGGATGGATTGTTGTGCCTGTAATAAAATAAATAGTTTTTATGACTGTAGAAAATAAGACAATGAATAAATGTAATACCTGACCAGGCCTAAGGTAATTAACAACATCGAATATATCTGAACTCCAAGACCTTTTCTATATACAATATATAATATTTACAATTTAAAACTAGGATTAAATAAATTAACATAAATATACTTACATCTAAATAAAACTAAAAATACAAAATTAAATCTATTTTGCCCGAACACTGTGTATTTAATAATGTTGAAGGAGCGTGCAGTAAAAAAACCGCTATCATCAAAGTTAGTCAATAGGTTTATTGAGAACCATCCTAGTTTATCTTCCAATGGCGAAAATGTAAAATGTTTAGTGTGCAATATATATATAAACCATTTAACAAAATCAAATTTGCAACGCCACGTGCATAGCGCAAGACATAAAGATAGAGACACTGGTGCCGAGACAAAATACGAAGTGTTCTTATTTGATTTGTGTACAATGATGAGAAATAAGTTTGGAGACGCACTTTATGTTAACAATATTTCATCGCGTTTCTCCAGATTTTCAAGTCACGGAAAACGCATAAGACGACATAAGAAGTTTTTTTTAATCATCTAATTACATACATTTTAGATTTTATTTTTTATACGTATCATCGAGAACGTTTCATAATCTAGAAAAACCGTCTTACATACCGTCTAACATACCGTCTTTCATAATCTAGAAAAACCGTCTTACAAACCGTCTAACATAATAACAGCACCGTTCGCGATAGTATATCTCTAGATATTAATAATATTTCGCATGCGGGAACCAATTCGTTAGTCACGCCTCTGCTTTCGCTCCGAATTGGTCCACTCTACTCATAAGTCCTTGATGTCTCGTAAATTAGTCTTCTAGCGAACTCGTCCGCTAAAATTCGTGAATGTGTCTTCAGTAAGTTGTCTATAAGCTTATTTAAAATATCGCATGAATGATCGTTTTTTGGTTTTATAAATAAATTGTTTAAACTTTGTAAACCACTTCTTCGTTGTAGTCGTTTGCCGATATTTCAACAGCTGAAGGACACGATCAGCTTTGAAATGCAATCAAGTTTCTTGGTATACTGATAAGACGTTGATGACTCGAAAATTAGTCTTTTAGCGCGTCGTTTACATATAATTAATGTTTTTATAAGTAATCAGAATAATTGAAATTCGTACAGCATTAAGGCGAAAGCGGAAGGTGTCCTCAATACTCAATTGTACGTCCGTATCAGAAGGAAGATTACAAGGTATTCCGTTTGTACACTCCTCTTGTTAAATTAGTGTAAATGATTCATATTGTCGTTTTCACCGACTTATTACAAATTCCAGTCCGCATACAATTGTATCAAAATTTTTACAATAATTCAATGCATTGCTAATCTGAACATTAATTGAAATCGCTTGTAAACGAAAGAATATTTATTTTTGCAGCAACTTCCTTTGTTACAGGTTCGTTTCTCTTTAAGTAGGTCATAGATGCTTAATGTTATTACCTAATTGTTGGCATTAATTCGTCGCTGTCGGTG
This sequence comes from Melolontha melolontha, assembly GCA_935421215.2. Classification (NCBI taxonomy): domain Eukaryota; kingdom Metazoa; phylum Arthropoda; class Insecta; order Coleoptera; family Scarabaeidae; genus Melolontha; species Melolontha melolontha. Next base: position 178,715,936 of record OW285237.1, on the reverse strand, counting down.
TAGAGGTCAAAATGTCCCTCGCGGTTCATCGTAGATATATCAGATCATCTTCAGAATAATCAACTATTTTTTATTGTATCAATGTGAATTTCTTGAAAATAGTTATTGTTAAATTATCTATTGCGAAATTTAAAAAAAATATATGCGGCGATTGTAATGACAATTATACAGGCTTAGTTAAAAGTATGGAGACGGCGATTTATTGTCGTTAATATTCATTTTAGGGAATTATGTTCAATATAAAAGTTTGTTAAGATATTTTGATCTACATTTGCGATTATTTGTTTTTTTTTTCTTCAATTGTTTTTCTAGATACGCCTGTTCGCGCATTTTTTTTTAAATGGGAACTGGTAAATTTTGCTCTTCCATTCGATAGAGGTTTTTTTCTCTTTACAATAATATTTTTGTTTTTTAAAATTCATTTTAATAACTTTTTTACAAGAAAAATTAAACAAATTAATGACAAAGTAAATTAAAGTAAGTGTTCAAATTGTCGTTCATTAGAAATTTGACAATGACCCAATCGATTTACAAAACCCCGAACAGAGTTCTGTAAAAAATCTCGGGGAATTTCTTGTATCGTTCTGGTAATTCGGATTTGTAATTCTTCGACGTTATCGGGCTTATCTTTGTAAATTTAGTTTTTTTACGTATCCCCAAAGAAAAAAATCTAAAGGACTTAAATCTGGCGAACGGGCTGGCCATTCAATGGTTCCTCGTCTTCCAATCCATCTGTGGGGAAAACTTTGTCCAGATATTGACGAACATTTACACCATAATATGGTGGGGCGCTATCTTGCTGAACCAGATACTGTCATTGGGCAGATGTTCATTGTTTTCATGAGGATAGAGCGTAGCACTAGCAGGTGTTATTTCATTTTGCAATAACTGCAAATACAGAGCCGAAGTTAAATTGCCATTGATGAAAAAGGGACCGATAATATGACCGCCTAGAATGCCAACCCAAACATTAACCTTTTGGGAGTACTGCGTATGGTGCTCCAAAAACCAAGAGGGATTTTCCGATTACCAGTATCTGCAGTTATGTCTGTTTACTTCACCGTTAAGGCAAAAAGTAGCTTCGTCTGAGAAAAGAATATTGTTGACAAAATTTTCATTATTATTGCAAATATTTAACATTTCTTCAGAAAATTGTAATCTCCTATCAAAATCATCTTCCGTTAACTCGTGTAAAAGGTGTACCTTATAAGGTTTATACTTTTCACTTTTTAAAAACGACACGATCGATAACTGAAATATTGAAATTGGCCGCTAATTGATTGGTTGATAAATGGGGATATTCAGATACAGCCAATAAAATATCCAGTTTGTTATCATCGCTTTTTGCTGTTCTAGGTCTACCACTCCTTGGCAAATTTTTAACGCTACCCGCTTGTTCAAAGCGTCTTAAAGTTTTATCAACAACGGATTTAGAAATTGCATTTCTATTTGGATGCGTATCATTAAATAAATTACAAACGTCTTGTAAACTTCTGCGTCTATCTCCATAACCCAACATCATAAGTATTTCAATTCGTTCATGTTCACTTAAACACGCCATTGTTAATATTGACAGCAACAAATTGCACAAATGAATTATTTCTGTCAAAGATTTGACGTACACAATAACCACTGATAAAATTATGTCGCTCAAGATTGTTTATCGCTACGCTTCTGTCTATCTGCGATGTACCGAACATCTGTTAAACACATGAACCGGCTTTTTCTTATAAAAAAGTTATTAAAATGAATTTTAAAAAAACAAAAACATTTTGTAAAGAGAAAAAAAATCTCTATCGAGTGGTAGGGTAAAATTTACTGGTTCCCGTTTAAAAAAAATGCGCGGACAGGCGAAACTAAAAAACAATTGAAGAAAAAAAAAATTCAAATATTCTCAAATGTAGATCAAAATATCCTAACAAACTTTTATATTGAACATAAATCCCTAAAATGAATATTAACGACAATAAATCGCCGTCTCCATACTTTTAATTAACCCTGCCCTGTATACATGCCTTGCTGTCGGTAGAAAAATCTAAGAAAATGTAAAGAATTTGAATTGGTCTTGCTTTCATATTATTTAGAACAGAATATATTTTGCTATTTCCTATTCGTCAATCCAAATTATGCTAATAACAATTAAATAAGACAACAATTATTGATTTCATTTATTAGGTACATAATAAAGTCTGTAACGGAAGGTCGATATTGTTTCGTGTCATACGAAGGCCTCTCGGACTAATGGCGGGCATCAAGTCTGAAAATAGCTTCTTATTAAGATAATCATGGCCCCTACATGATTTATCGACTATACGTTAATCTAATCAAGTCCAGGTAAGTATGAACAGCTAATTCGATCATCAAGGGAGTGCGTATCAGTTTGTTTTACTAGTTAGTGGTATTTTTCGAAACAGAGTGAATTCGTATGTAAATCTCCTGCGAAATACGATCTATTGGCTTTCATTTGTATATTTTGCGCGTTTATACACGTCGATGATGTCAGAAAAGGCTGTCAAGAAATGTTTACACTTTTCAAGTGAGATGAATTCAAGTGTCATCAATAATCATCATACAGTAATAAATACATGGATATGTAGGAGTGTTTAAATGTAATTAGTACCTATGTATAAATCAAGCTCCTAGACGGGCAATGAGATAGCACACTTCCTTTTTATAAACATTAAAGAGTTACAAAGGTGTTTTAATAACAACTTGAAATTTGAATCGCGCGGCATTTCAATCTGTCAAATGTTTAGATAACCAGAGTTGGCAGTTGTTATAGGGAAACATTTACATTTACAAAAATGGTCCTACTACAATTTGGAAGAACGTTTATTAATTGTGAAAACGCATTACAAAAATTGTGAAAATTTGACAGTAACAATTCGTAACAAGTTACGAGATCATTTTAGCGTACATAATATTACTGGAAAAATTGGAGCGGACGTTTTCATTGAAAAACTGGAGGGCCTTTAGGCGTCGTCACCTTCTAAAATTGATCGATAACATTTCTGCTCCATTCGGGATTTAGACATCAATCGCAGCACCTTCCAAAGAATTTTGACGCGGAATTTGCAATAACTGAAGTCAATCGAGCATATACAAGATCAACTGGATTATAGAACAATAGCGAGTTAATGAAGCATTTTACAGCAAAATCATCATTCATTTTGTAGTTCAAGTTGAGTAAAGGAGTATTAATATTAACTAGCAATACTTTCTCAAGGTTCCCTTCTGTCAAATTTGTTCTCTTTGAATGAAATACATCCTTGTAGATAGAAAACGTCCTTTCTACATCGCAGATGGTGCGCAATGCAGAAAGGCGTGGTTTGAAATATGCAAGTTGACTCCAGACAAAAGATTCAGTACTAATAAACTCGGTCCATGGGGTTATGCATACCATATTCAGTTCGACGGAAACGAATGTGAGAAGCGTGTCACCTGAGCGAGCACGAAACGGTGGAACATGGAAAAGCAACAGAGAAAGAAGGGCAGAATAGTCTATGTTATTAACAAAATAATTTGAAACATACATGAGTGGGTGAAACCACACCAATTTGTATAATACAAAAGGTAACAAAAGTATTTTTAATAATATAAAATATTATTAAAAATGGGGTGTGAAGAACACAATACAAGTTATATATTTGAAGGGGCGTACCGACGATCCTGTAGAAAGGTGAAATACGTATCTGCGTATCTGGAGAGGAGATACATTCACAAATATATAACTTGTATTGTGTTCTTTACACCCCATTTTTAATAATATTTTATATTATTAAAAATACTTTTGTCTATGTTATTGTGTAACAGCTGATAACCAAGCTTAATAAATGCTTTACGCCTTCTATTCTGTAGCGATTCAATACCCAGTAGTTGTAATCTCTCCGTGTAATTATACAGGGTGAGTCGTGAGGAATCGACCAAACTCAAGGAGTGTATTCTACTGGTGAAAGTAATGTAAAAAAACTCAAATGCTGTTATCCGATTTTTATTTGTTTTCGAGTTATAACGTAATTAAAAATGTAGATTTAGTATACCATGTTTATGTATGTATTCGTAAAAACAGTGAAACCCCGGTAGCAATTCATTATACGGAAGTCTTCTCTAGCTGAAGCGCTACATGTTCGTGGTTTTCCGAACTAGCGGTAGTGACATTGAAAGCAGTCGAGAAATAGTGTAGAGTGGTTTGTATGCCTAATGCGTCTAATGTCACTACCTCTAGTTCATCGTTGATATAGTGAGGGCGCTGCCATCATAAAAAATGTTCCCTATACCTTGGAGTAAATTATAACATTGTGTTCGGGTATTGTGACATTGACTTGACGTTTGTACGACTATAGTGTAACAAACGAAAATGCCACACACTTATTCTAATTTAGAATATGCCAATATGGTGTTTGTTTATGGATTTTGTGATGGGAATGCTACAGCTGCTGCTAATGAATATCGTCAACGGTTTCCACATCACAGACCTCCTAATAAAACTGTATTTATTAGTGTGTTCAACATATTGTGCGCGACCGGATAGCTTCCCAGTGTAAACATAATATCTGAACGAGGCAGTCGACAGCAATTACAAGAAGTAGAAGATATTCTGGATGTAGTAGAAGAAGACGCAACTACCAGCTCACGGAGAATTAGTATTCAATTGGGCATTCCACAAACAAGGGTGATAAAAACACTCCACGAGTATGGCTTACGTCCGTACCATGTACAAAGAGTACAGCACCTACAACGAGATGATAATCGTAGACGTATGGAATTTTGTCGATGGATAAATGATAATCCTCGTTTTGTATCGCGTATACTGTTTACGGATGAAGCGACATTCACCCGTGACGGTATTAATAATTGTCATAACCAGCATGTAAGGTCAGACGAAAATCCACACGCAACAGTCGAAAGTAACTTTCAACATAAATTTTCGGTAAACGTGTGGTGTGGTATGATCGATGGTTTTTTAATTGGTCCTTACATTTTTGAGAATCGCCTCACGGGAGACACCTATTTACATTTTTTAGAAAATGAACTGCACGGACTGCTAGAGGATGTTCCCATAAACATCAGAATCCAAATCTTCTACCAGCACGATGGAGTGGCTGCACATTACGCTCGTGCAGTCAGGCAACATTTGGCTGAAAGGTTTCCAGGGAGTTGGATTGGACGTGGTAGTCACATTGGTTGGCCTTCTAGGTCTCCAGACCTCACGCCACTCGATTATTGTTTATGGGGCTGGTTAAAAAATGAAGTGTATCAAGTAAAAGTGGACACTCGTGATGCACTAATTCAACGGATTTTGAATGCTGCTGACAATATCAAACATCAACCTGACGCAATCAGGAACGCAACCAGCGCCCTTGGTAGACGATGTAAAAAATGTTTTGAAATGAATGGCGGTATTTTTGAAAATATATTATAAAGAACGATAATACCAATAAAATACAAAAACTTCAGTGTATGAAGTTTTGTTTATTTTTAATTACGCTATAACTCGAAAACAAATAAAAATCGGATAGCAACATTTGAGTTTTTTTACATTACTTTCACCTGTAGAATACACTCCTACAGTTTGGTCGATTCCTCACGACTCACCCTGTATAAGTTTTTATCAATTTTTAATTTGAAGAGTATAAAGTTAGCCATTCTACGCTGAATTCGCTCAATCTATATGAACCTCATGATAAGGAGACCATACCACACAACACTACTCGAGTATAGACTTGACCAGGGCGTTATAAATTTGTATAATATAGATGATGTTCCTGAAGTCACTGCGTACACGTTTAATGAAGCCGCATAACTGCAAGGATTTATTTATAATATGATCTATATGTAAAGTAAATGATAAATTACCATCAAAAACAACACCCAAGTCGGTAACGTGGTCAACTCTTTTCAGGGCAGTACTTTGCAACATGTAATTAAAGACATAAGTATTATTTTTCTTTGAAAAAGTAATAGCATTTACCAAGCCTAAGAGACATATTGTTCCTTATACACCATGCCGCTAGCAAGTCAATATCATCCTGAAGCGCTCTACCGCCATTGCAAGAGTCCACATATTTAAATATTTTCAAAACATCTGTGTAGGCCAAGAAGTTGGAAGAAGTGAAGTATTTATATAAATCATTTATAAAAAGCAGAAAGAGAATTGATGCTAAGTGGCTGCCCCGAGGAACACCGGCAATAATCGATATAAGCCTGGATGTTTTCGATGACAAAGTAACTATTTGAGACCTATGAGATAGGTAAGAGGCAATCCACAAAATCAAGCTACCACCAATTCCATAAAGACCAAGTTTGTGGAGCAACAGCTTGTAATCAACACGGTCAAAAGCCTTAGAAAAATCCACATATACGATATCAACATGAGATTCTCGCTGCAGGGCGTCATTAATATAGCAGCAAAACTGCAATAAGTTCGTTTGGGTGCTACGGCCAGACAAGAAACCATGTTGATTAACGTGGATTACTTCACAGAAGGTGTCATAGATAGAACCATTATTAAAAGTGATTTGTCACCAGACTTGAAAATTTCCATTGATCGGGAAAACATCCTAATTTTATAGAGAGCTGGTAAATAATTGATAATGGAGGAGATAAAGTACAACTGCACATTTTGAGGAAATATTCCGGAATACCATCCGATTCAGGACCGAAACGACCTTTCAGAGAGGAAAGTTTAGAAAACATAATGTCGCTGTCATTGATTACACAGGTCTGCAAGTAAAAAACTGCATAGGTTTTTTATACATTTCCATATAGATTTTGATGCCCTAAACCCGAAAAAAATATTTAAAAAATTCCATCATCAATTTTTTTTACAATACTAATTTTTATATTTTTATTTTGTGTAAAATTCTTATTTAGTTAAAATTTTGTATTTTATTTTTTAAGCTTCAAATTTAATTAAAATTAAGATTTCTTACCCTAATTTTAATAGTATATTTATCTGGGAATAAAGAAAAAAATAATGGACGTAAAAAATTTAGTGAAGGGGGGGGGATAAAGAATTTCTGGTGTTAGGCAGACGGTTGCATTATTATCGTGTCACACTCAGTTGACATCCAGCATTCAAACGCTACTGTGCTCTTGTTTTTATATGTGTTATGGCTCATAGAGGTTGTGTAATTTCTCCGAACAGCTTCTGTTATATTTGTGGTGAATATACAGTGAAAAGTTAACAAAGAAATATAAGTGATTTTGTGAAGAAGGTTTATTTTGCTTACTTCAAATTAATTCTTGGTGATCAAGACAAAGCATGGGCTCCTCATAAGGTGTGCAGAAGATGTGAGGAAGATCTGCGCTTGTGGTTTAAGGGTAAGAAAACTGCATTTCGTTTTGGCATTCCTATGATATGGCGTGAACAGAAAAATCACACAACCGACTGCTATTTCTGTTCGGTAGACGTGAAAGGATTTAATACGAAAAATAAGAAGAAAATATCTTACCCTAACCTTGATTCAGCTATTCGTCCAGTGTCCCATAGCTCTGAAATACCAGTTCCGCACCCACCTCCTAATTTAGATGACATTCAGAGTGATGCAGAGGACTCAGAAACGTTTGCTCCCCAGAACGAATCTAGCTCAGATTTTTCAGTTGACGAGGGACCTCAACTTTTTTCTCAGATTGAGCTCAATGACCTAGTCAGAGACTTGGGTCTTTCAAAAGATACAGCCGAATTGCTAGGTTCTTCCTAATTTAGATGACATTCAGAGTGATGCAGAGGACTCAGAAACGTTTGCTCCCCAGAACGAATCTAGCTCAGATTTTTCAGTTGACGAGGGACCTCAACTTTTTTCTCAGATTGAGCTCAATGACCTAGTCAGAGACTTGGGTCTTTCAAAAGATACAGCCGAATTGCTAGGTTCAAGGCTAAAAAACAAAAACCTTTTATCATCTGGTACCTCATTTTCCTAGTACAGACATCGAGAGAGAGAATTTACTCAGTATTTCACTAAAGAGAGAAATCTGGTTTATTGTAATGATGTTCGTGGGCTCATGAAATGCTTTGAAATAGAATATGATTAATCAGAATGGCGCTTATTCATTGATTCATCCAAAACTAGCCTCAAAGCAGTCTTGCTGCATAATGGAAATGTATTTGCATCTCTTCCAATGGGACACTCAGTTCATATGGGAGAAAACTACAATGACTTAGCTACGATTCTTGAGAAAATCAAATATCAAGAACATCAATGGATGGTTTGTGGAGATTTGAAAATACTAACAATGTTGTTGGGTCAACAGTCAGGTTATACAAAATTCCCTTGTTTTCTATGTTTGTGGGATAGTAGAGCCAGAGAGCTACACTGGACAAAAACTGACTGGCCACCACGACACGGTTTAACTCCTGGCGAGAAAAACGTTATCAATACCACTTTGGTTCCGCCAGAAAAGGTTTTACTGCCACCTCTTCATATTAAATTGGGGCTAATTAAGCAGTTTGTAAAATCACTGCAAAAAGATGGGGATTGTTTTAGATATATGTACATATATATTCCAAGTTCCCGAAATTGTCTGAAGCAAAGTTAAAAGAAGGAGTTTTCACTGGCCCCGACATAAGAAAACTTTTGTCTGGTCCCCTCTTTCCTGAATCAATGGGAGAAATCGAAAAAGAAGCATGGGATTCCTTCAAAAATGTAGTGCAGAAGTTTTTGGGCAATACTAAGGATCCCGAATATAAAACTAATGTACAGCGCATGCTGACAGCGTATAAAGCTCAAGGGTGCAAGATGAGCTTAAAAGTTCACTTCTTACACTCCCATATTGAATATTTTCCTCAAAAAACTTGGGTGCCTACAGTGAAGAACAAGGTCAAAAATTTCACCAGGATGTACGTGATATCGAGAGACGTTACCAAGGAAGATGGGATGTCAGTATGTTAGCGGACTACTGTTGGATGCTTAAGCGAGAAACCAAAGAAGGAAACCAAAAACGAGTTCGGAGAAGCATCAAAGAAAAGAAGAAAAGATTTCACAAGGAAAAAGAGTAAACATAAAGTTGTTATACGTGCTTAACGTATTGTCATACTTAAACAAAACCTTTTTGTATAAAGTTGTGTATAAAATTAATTATGAAAAATAATGGTTGATAGGTTTTGATAAATATTATGCTGTGTGTTTGTTGTAATAAATAGTTGATTTTGCTCATTATTGTGTTCCTATTTTGCAAAAAAAACTATACGTGATGGAGAGTAATAGAAGTTATTTTTGAAATCAGCGTACCTTAAAACATATAATGCAGCAAAAATAACTCATGCAGCTGAAAAAAAAAGTTTTTTGCAGACCTGTGTTACATTATTAAGAGTAAATGGATTTGTGAAATGACAAATCTGTCGATAGCGAAATGTAAAGTTTGATACAAATAGGAAAGACCATGTTCCAAATTATCTGATAGTAAAATAGAACGATCGACAGAATTATTCTGGTCATAGGAAGCCTTCCTGAAATTATATTTCCAAGAGCTATCTATAGTCATTTCCGCAATATAATCATATTTCAGACCGAAACTCAAACATGGATGATGGTAATCAGGGCCCACCAGACAATAAAATTCTTGAAAAACTTTAACAGGTTCGGAATTAAGTAATACTAAATCTAAGATCACACTATTAGCGTTTGTGACAAAGTTACATTGACGCAAACCATTAAAAACTAAATTATCATTAAAAATAGCTTCACAGTCACTGGAAGGCATTTCTATGGGTTCATTCCCAACAAGTGACCATCTTAAATGTGGCAGGTTAAAATCCCCAGAGATACATAGAGTAGCATTAGGATGGCGATCAATTAGAAAGTTAACGCTGCCATGTTATAGACTATTTATATGGTCCATCGTAATTTCGGTCTCTCGTGTTCGATCCCTAGTGATGAGGCACATTTTCATCTCATCGAGTACGTCAACGAACAGAATTCTCGGACCTGGGAAACAGAAAATCCACATGTTATGCAAAAACTTCCGATGCACTATCAAAAAACTGTTAACGTTGTTCGCTGTCATAACATGTTGAAAAACTTTTTCTGGTGGGAATTGGATGGAATGGTAGTAAATGATATGTGGGTTCAACAGGATGGCGTAATCTGCCACACTGCACGCGTATCAATGACATTGCAAACAAAGTTCCCAGAGCGCGCCATCTCCCGTTTTGGAGACCAATACTAGCCTCCGAGAAATTGCGATTTAACCCATTTGGACTTCTTCCTTTGGGGTTATTTGAAAAGTAGGGTTTGTGTGAACCACTTAAGGCATTAGGTAAAGGGTTGTAGCAATAATTAAATTAATATCATTAACGGATTACTTGAAAAAATATTTTAAAATGATACGACACACGATATGGTTCAAGTACTCTTTACAATAGTGAATTAAAACGAAGCTATAAAATGTCAATTAATACGCGTTCGGTATAATTTTGACAACTACGAAAGTTAATTTAATAATAAGTAAAATAACTAATTTGGATATAATTAGAATAGAAATGCAAGTAAGATATGACTAAATTGAAATAAATGTACAATATAAATTCGAAAAGAAAATTCTAGAATTAATAAACTGCATGGGCTGACCGTTCGGTCGCAGGTAGTTTCGTTTATTCGATGTTATAATAATAATAATAATAATATTTATTGCCCAAGAGATCATTCCATTTTTAGGATAAATACATAAGCAAGAAAAAAAAGAGAAACAGAAGTATATAAAAATGTCACTATAAATAGTATCCCCACAACAGTACATAAAGTTAATTGGAGCTCTTAATAGTGCGTTAGTACTAGCTCTTGGTGGGTATAAAGTGGAATTAGATAATTCGAGGCACTTAAAAAGTTATACCGCCTAATTCTGAGCAAACGCAACGATCCGAATGTATGAATATTTCTCCCGCTCTGAATACAATTCCCCTGAATGCTGTAGGTGCGTCAACATCGATGTCATATGTCATACATACTTACATATTATGGAGCCGCGTAAGAAAAATTATCTGATTACCAAATTACTATTAAAGGACTATAAATTGTTTAGTCCTGTGTTATTGTAATGATTTTATAATAAATAAATTGCAATACGTTATACTGACGATGGTCACACAAAGCGTAATGAAATTATTAATAAGCGGTTAAGAAAATAGCAAATAAGGCATCAAGAGTTATAATAAATTAAATTTTAATAATAAAGGTCACAAAAACTATTCATAGAAAACTAAATAAACTTCAGAAATAAATATAAACTAAATTAAATTCTACTAAGGTAAAGAAAAATTGACTCTTACAAATAATAAAATAAATTGTTCATAATGAGAAATTAATTATTATTAATAACGGTAGGCAACTATTTACTTTTGAAAATATAAACTTAATTTTCTTCAAAAATGCACTGCCCTTAAATAAAAGATTCAAAGTTAGCCCCTTCTTTAGCTAGACAATATCCCAATCTGTCACAGAAATTAATTCGGACATTGTCTAACATTTCGGGCCTAATAGTGTTCGAAGCCTCCAAAATTTTGTGCCGCAACTGGTCCAAGTTCGTTGGTCTAACGTTCTCTGCACCATAAATTTGTTGTTTTAAATAACCCCAGTAAAAGAAATCCAGTGGAGATAAATCTGGAGAACGTGGTGGCCAGCTAATATTTTCTGAATGAGTTCCAATCCACCGGTTAGGAAATTGTTCTGATAAATAGTTTCGAACAGGCAACGAGTTGTGAGCGGGACAACCATCTTGTTGGAAGTATATGGTTCGTAAATCTATATCTGGTAGCTGCTGAATAGTAGGAAGAATTTGTCTTTGAAGTAACTCTAAATATTTTTCTGCGTTTAAGTTTCCCTCAATAAAAAACGGTCCAACGATATGGTTGTTTAACAAACCCGCCCAAACATTTACCTTTTGTCGTTGCTATTGGACGTTAAATATCTATGTTCATTTTCTTTGGCCCAGAATCTAGTTACACTTGAGTTATGACTTTTCACAAGTGGGAAGGAAGACTCATCAGTGAAACAAATATTTGCAGCAAAATTGTTATTTGTGTTAATTAAGTCAACTAACATTTCGCAAAAATTCATCCGTTTAAACTCATCGCCGTAAAATAATTGATGATGTTTGGTATATTTGTAATTACGAAAACCATTTAATTTTAGTATGCGGTTAACCGAAGAGCGGCATATGCCTAAATCGTTGGAAATATCTCTAAGACTCAAATTTGAATTTTGTTCTAATGCAGCGCATACTAAAATGGACGTATCATTAGGAACTCTGCGATTTGGGAATATTGGTTTTAAATTTTGTACAGAACCAGTAAAATCTATTTTCTTTCTAAGCCTAAAAATTGTAGCTTTGTTCGGGATGGGCCTGTCAGGATACCTTCCGGCAAATAAATCGCATACTCTTTGATAAGAATTATCAGCGTGGTAGCATTTCATCATTTCGGCTTTCTCTTCTAGTGTATAACGCGGCATGATCACTATTCAAACGCCTAAGAGACACCGTATAGGGTGACGGTGGTGACACTAATTTGTGACATTAATTGTCAAATCGTTGCGCGACAGACTGTTTTGTGATTGGCTAAACGCGTTCAGGGGATTTGTATTCGAAGCGGGAGAAATATTCATACATTCGCATCGTTGCGTTTGCTCAGAATTAGGCGGTATAGTTTAATATCTCAGGCGAATCAAATCGACCTTACATAAATCGCGCTGCATTAACCTCTCACGCATTTGAAGTTATGTCTATCTAGAAGACGGTTGTAGTTAATATTTCTTTCTTGATATCTACCATCACATCTGTAGGAAAGGTATTTCAGAAATCTTCTCTGAGCTTGTTCAAGTGAAGAGTCGTGCGTCGAGTAGTAAAGAGACCATATTCTTGAAGCAAATTTCAATCTACTCAAAACAAAAACCTGGTACAGTTAGATCCTGAAATTGACTGGTTGACCTCATAATAAAGCCCAACATCCTAGAAACAGATGAACTGATGTCCGAAAGGTGTAAGTTAAAGGATATTTCCAAATAGAATATGACGCCAAGATCACTGATGGGGTTTCTTTTCACTAACTTTTGACCATTAATACTATATGATGATTCCACTGTATTAATTTTACGAGTGTGCGATATGACACAGCATTTGTTCATATTAATTTCTATCTTGTTTTTACCACACCAATCCGCAAACACATTAATATTGTCTTGCAAGACATCTACATCATTATGTGATTTGATGGATAAATATAATTTAGTGTCATTTGCATAGGTCAGCACAGAACGATTTAAAGATGTGAGGAGATCATCAATGATCAATGATGATGAGAGGTCCAAGATTAGAGACCTGAGGTACACCAGATGTTGAAAAGATTTGGAAAGAGTAAAAGCCGTTATAAAATACATAATAGGCTCTATTCACGAAATAAGGGGATAAAGTATGAGAAGGATATGGTTAGAGCAGAATTGTTGAACTTAGTAAATATGGTCAAAAGTAAATACAATTCATATGTAATCGATAAAATTGCGAAGTCAAAAAACAAAACTGTTCTTCGTTTACCTCCATGCCACTGCGAGCTGAATCCGATTGAGCTTGTGTGTTTAGAACATTTTACAACATAATTCACTATAAAAACAATTTACAATAACATATTTCTCAAAGTTTTCAACAGAAAACTTGTGACGCTTCTCTTAAAACATATATTTATATATTGAAAAAGTTTGTTCTACGTCAACGCTTGTTATAGGAGCATATTTCAATTTAGAAGTATCGTCTATTGTCAACTCAATATTTTCTACGGAATCACCACACAAGAGCAATGTCTGTTAGCTTTTTAAAACTCTCATTTTTTCCTATTACACTTCAAAATTTTTCATACACGCACTGTCCCACTCCTCCTTTAACATCAAAACATGACTTTTCAAAAACTGTAATTGTTACTGTAGTTGTATTTAATTACAAAGCATTTTGATTAAACTAATCGAACAGAAGAATTATCACTAGAGGCCGGATTATATCCAGTTTGCATAAATTTGCATATTTGCATAATATATGCATTTTGTCTATTATTTGCATATTTTGGTAGTAATTCAGAATTTTTGCATATTTTAAGTATCCGAGTTTTATTTTTTTACTAAATAAAATTTATTATAGACATTACTAAAAATATGTCGTGGATGTAACAAACAAACAAAAATTAGACAGCCCTCTTTAAATGTAAAATAGCATTTTATTAAGTCTCTCCCGTTACTTCTCCGATAAGCGTCTCCAAGAATTTATTAATACTCTTCCCATACATTCAGGCCGAGACAAAATTCCAGGAAAAGCTAATACCTTAAAACTTCTAAATAAATACAAAAATACATTTTACCAGAAAATTAGGAGTATATGTGTTTCTTTGCTATGCGGAGAAATTTATTCCCATATACGAAAGTAATTTTATTTTAAACGTCATTTTACGTTGGCTTTTCGAAGTGTAAACTTGTGATATATAATAGCAAAAATGCCGAAAATAGCGACTGTGCCTGGATGGATTGCACCTTATTCAGAATGGCGCATGGACGGAGAAAAAGTGTTTTGCGTAGCATGCTGCAAGATTGTGAGTAAACTTTTAAGTTTATTTCCTCTTATTCATTAATTAATTAAGGTTTTAATTATTCCTTTATCTTTTACTAACATCTATTTTATAAGAAAAGAACCGATGATGTGACTTTTTTTTCAGATTACAAGTGAATGTTCCAAGTCGACCAACGTATGAAAACTCCATCTCATGCTGCAAAACTAACAAAGATGAAATTTGCGAAGAAGAATCAGCAAACATTACCTCAATGTTTGCCATCAACTTCCAAAAAATGGGAACAAGAACAATTTAATGAAGATTTGTGTCAAATGTTTGTGTCGGCAGATATTCCACTACAAAAATTAAACAATTTAAATGTCAAGTTATTTTTGCAAAAGTATATCAGCAAATATAACATTCCTGACGAGAGCACGTTAAGAAAAAATTATATTCACGTTATCTATGCAGAAACATTGAATAGCATTAAGAAGGTTGTTGCAAGCAATTATCTTTATATATATGCGTAGATGAAACTACTGATAGTGTGGGCCGATACATAGTTCATTTAATGATTGATATCCTTAACTAATAAATAAAATACACATAAGATGTTTTAGATTTACACTTTATTAATAAAATAATGACAGCTGTTTCGCTAACACAGTAGCTTCTTCAAATTCAACTTAAGACTAAAGATACATACAAGATACAGCGTTAATCAGGTAGTTGACCCAAGTTAAAATTCTAGGAACTATTACATTTATATTTTGCTTTTTGAAAACTATACCATGTCCTACTTGTGTGAGGTTTAAGTATAAAAATATAGTATAAGCAACTAAGACACAATATTTCAATGGGTGAACAGATTTAACAGTGGGGATGAATTTAAGTCTAATTTATCGTTTAGTAACATTTCTGAGTTTTTAAGTCTATTAATTTCTAAAGATTCTAAACAGTTTAGTTTAATCTTTATAAAATCCTTCATTACTTCTACGCCTTCTTAACGTAATACAAATAAAATGTAAAGATGTAAAAATTAGTGAAATTCATTAAGATTTGTTTTATTTTATCCCGATAATAGTTATAATTAAATTGCATAAAGTAAAGGCTGAAACAATTCTATACTTATAAAGTGTACCTAAATTTTTTTTTGCTGGTGCGAATAGGCGTATTTCTTTCTTTAATTTCACAACAGAAATTAAACAACTCATTTACCAACACTTAGAATCGAGAATAAATATTTATATAACTCATTACTAAATATAATTTGATGGAATACACATCAAACATCTCCAATATTTATTCATGGCGGAATTTTGAAATTATTCCTTCGATATGGATGTCCATTAGTGGACACTTCGCACGTTCTAATTAACTTTTGCTATTACATTAAATACGATAACAAAACAATTTAATTCCTCTCGAAACATTATTTTTCATGTAAATGCGACACAAATATCAAACAAATTACGTTTTTAATAAACATACGACAACACGACACCTTATTTACTTATCTCCAAGCAAAAAATAAAGAATTTAAGAAAGCTCGTGTCAGGGTCGGACACGTAATGAAGTTTGTAAAGCGTGTTTTGTAAATACATCTTCATATATCTCTTATCTAAAGAACATATTTTTACACTACTTCGGCAAGAATTCGAACAAAGGCAACAATTTCCAAATTTTGTTTTTCCTTCTTTTCTCCCAATATTTTGTAATTTATATACAGTATCTGCCAGAATAAACAGTACCGAAAATAAAAATTATATTTTATTTTTTTTAATTCAAATGTTCACCATTATGACGCAAACAAGCTTTATATCGATTTTGCAAGTCACTAATAGTTTATACAACGAGTCAATAATGACCAGAGAACGGATGCAATTTCCACAAAACGCAATCGGCAATTGGAATGGTGTATAACGTCGCTCAGTACATCCCGGCGTAATTCAATGAAGTATTTGTTTGACTTACTCGGCCACCGGGTCTCGCAGCGATAACAATGCACAACCCAGCTATTGTATTCGGAGAATATAGTGTTTTCAGTGGTGTCGTGTACGTGGATAAAATAAATAAGTTTATCGTATTTCGTTAGAGAAATAGCACGTACATTCCTTTTCTTTTCATTTAAGCAACATCTTCCAATTATTTTCACGTAAGTGTGCATAAAATTTCGTTATTTAATTTCGTTTATTTGGATCTAGAATATTCTTACTTTTTCAGACAATGGAAGAGCGTCGAGAATGGCATCGTGAAACAATGGCGAGTTGGATTGAGGGCCATACTGATTGTATGTACATTGCCAGTGATTCCGAAATTTATTGTGAAGTGTATGAAACGTTATTGAAAAATTGCAATAAATCAACCGTAAAACGTCACGTAGGATCATTAAAGCACGAAAAAAACTTGAACCCGTTGGAATCTGACAATTTTAACGAAGAACTCTGTGAAACTTTTATGGCAGCTAATATTCCATTATTTAAATTGAACAATCCAATTTTGAAGACATTTCTGAAAAAATATACTGGTCGAAATGTTCCTGATGAATCAACTTTACGCAAATATTATGTTTCTAGGTGCTATACGAGAACAGTAGAACGCATTAGAAGCCATCTTTTAAATCAATACATATGGATAAGCGCCGACGAAACGGTGGATATGTTAGGACGCTGTGTGGTAAATGTTGTAGCTGGTGTACTACATCCAACTATTCCCTATAACTCATATGTAATAGCAACAAGTGTTATAAATAGAGTTGATGCGGAAACAGTTGCTGAAACCATTAAGGAGAATATGCAAAAAATGCTTCATTCGGACGCCACGTACAAAGAAAAAATACTTTTATTTGTCAGTGATAGTGCTGCGTATATGTTAAAAACAGGCAGACTATTGAAGAAAACATATCCTAATATGCTGCATATTACTTGTGTAGCACATGCTCTCCACAGAATCTGTGAATATATCAGAGACACTTTTCCGGAAGTTGATAGACTTGTACCAGCTTTTAAAAAAGTTTTCAGAAAAGCACCATTGAGAGTAGCTCTTTTCAGGGAAATTTCCATCTCTGTCACTGCCTCCCACTCCAGTAATAACTAGATGGGGAACATGACTGGAAGCTACTAGTTATTATGCTGAGAATTTCGATAGTCTAAAACATTTCGTAACACTGCTAAAGAAGGATGCTAGAAGTATTGGTGAGTGCAAGGAGCTCACACAAATCCCAAATTTAAAAAGTAAGTTGTACTTTCTTCACGAACACTTTGGAAAATTGCCAAAACTAATCACTTATTTTGAAAATCGAATCTCAAATTAAATGATGGATTAACCACATTAGACGCGGCTGTTAATAATTTGAAAAGTATTCCAAGTGACTTCGGATGTAGCCTTCGGCAAAAGTTTGAAGCAATTCTTAATAGAAATCCAGATTTAATTACATTGCAGCAATTATGTATGGAGACAATTCCACAAAATCTAACGGCTAAATATGAAGAAATAAAAGAATATTTCCAGTATGCACCTATAACCAGTTGCGATGTAGAAAGGACGTTTTCTATTTATAAGGATGTACTTAATTCAAAGAGAACAAAATTGACAGAAGAAAACCTTGAGAAACTATTGCTAGTCAATATTAATACTCCTTTACTCAACTTGAACGACAAAATGAACAAATAAAAATGTTCCAATTATAGAAATAAAATTAAAAACTTTAAAAATACAACTTTTCAACAAATACATATGTAATTTTATTATCGTAATTTTATAGATCACCACCCGTTTGTTTTCCAATTATATAAATAAAATTAATTAATAAATATGTATTTCGTAATTTTAGATAGATAGATCACCACCCGTATGTTTTCCAATTATATAAATAAAATTAAAAACTTTATAAATACAACTTTTCAACAAATAAATATGTATTTCGTAATTTTATAGATCACCATCCGTTCGTTTTCCAATTATATAAATAAAATTAAATATTTTAGAAATACAGCCTTTCGCCAGTACTGCACTGGGCTTAGCGGCATGTGGTAAGCGTGTCCGTTCTCTAATAATGACGGTTATTATTCTCGAGAGCTGAATTTACGAACCGAGCAGTGAAGCGGCGAGGCAGTAACTCAGCTCGAGGGAATAATAGTTATTATTGCGACGTAAATATATACTACTTTAGCATCTATTAAATATATGAATCATGAAATATGTTTCCACACTTGTTTCAGTCAAATGAGTACGGTGTGCGGAATAAATACTTTTCAATGATGAAAATGACCGTTCCACATCGAGTGATGTTATATTTGCAAATTTAAAGTAATCCTTGTGACAACTTAATGGATCTTTCTACGCACCTTCAAAAATTTGTCTTAGTATGAAAAAATCTGAATCCTTGTCAGTAACACTTATTACACACTCATTTTTTTCGCCTCCCGCCGCACTTAGGTGTGAGTGAACATTGTCCGCAGAATCCACAAACGACATAGAATCATTTTGTAATTTTTCAATTCCCTCCGCTAGTCTATAGTAGTTCTTGCGAATAGTTTCTAAATCACTTTTTATCTGACTATCTTGAAACATTTTCTGGCTTTTCTTGATAGCTTCGGCGTGTCGCGGATAGAATTGTAAAACTACCTTCTTTACATAATCAAAATGTTCGCAGTAGTAAAACGCAGCCTCTCACCATGTTCCCCAACGCGTAGTAATCGGCTGTGGTGGTTTAGGCACATTGGAACACTGTTCGAGAAATTTTTTTGTACGTTTTGGGGACTTTGGAAACACTGCCTTCGTATGAGCTATTAAAGCATTTACTCGTGGATAACATTTAGGTATCAATTGCGCCACAAGGTTTAAAGCATGGATTTTATATATTACATGTAACAGATTGCCACTCTCTTCTTTAAGAGATCGGTCTAAGGAAAGCATGTTAGCGGCACCGTCACTCAAACATTAAATGTTGGTTTGTTAAAACTTGAAATTTGTTCAATGCGCTCAACACCACTTTTAAAATTTCACTATAGTCTATGTCACCCAAACTTCGAAGTATTGCTCTTATGGAGATTGCATTTGTTGTTGCCTAATTTCTAACAATAGGGTTATTTCATTTATAGATTGGCTATACGTAAGATATTGATTTATCGATTTGACATTCAAAATGCATGTTGTTTACCTTTTAGGTTAGAAAACTCTCGTCTTAACTCTGTATTTACAAGACGTTCAATTTAGTTAAAATCATGAATGCAAAAATAGGTAGATGTGCATAAATTAAACAAAATCGTTTCGACATTTTTTTTTAATTCAATAATGTAATTTTATTTTGGATTATTTTATAAATATGAGACATTTACAGTGTACACAACTTTCATGTAAGACAATATTATTCTCACAAGTGAATCAAAAATAAATAAACAAATTAGTAAATCAATGAATTAAAATACATCAATGTCTGAAGAGCTAGCAGAAGAAGATCCAGCTGACAAATGAATAATAAATTATTTAGGATCATCCTGCATTTCATCTAATCTCCACATCTCGTCCTCAACTAAAAATTAAAAAAAAATAAGAAAAACTAGTAATAAGAAAAGTAAGTTGCCCTACCATTCATAACATGTTTGATATAATTTTGCCAGTTCTGAACTGAAACATTTTTATAACCTTCTTCTATGAGAATTGGTATTTCCTTCGTTTTAAAAGAAGTATTGTTGTGCTTGATATAATTCTTCACCTGTGCCCATACCATTTCAATAGGATTTAATGTACAATGATAGGGTGGCAAACGTAATATGGTATGTCCCCTCTGAGCAGCTGCTTCATCAAGCAGATATTTATTATAGTGATCCTTGCGTATCGACAAAATTTGTAGCAAATCGCGTTTTAGTAATCCTTCCTCAACAGGAATGCCTTCCTCACTTAACCAGTCGAAAATCTCTTGCTTCTTAGAGGCAGTAGTTGGTATTTTTTCTTGCTTGCGACTGTGATAAGAAGCGTTATCGATCACGGTCACTGAGTTTGCAGGTAAATTAGGTAGTAAGCATTCTAGGAAGCAGCTCTCATATAATTGTGCACATACCTCATCATGAGCATCTAAAGTATTCTTTTTGCAGAGAAAGTTGTACTCAGCACCAGTGACAAATCCTTTCTCATTACCCGCATGAATAAGAGTATATCGTTGCCCTCGACCTTTTGGTGGAGTTAGACCAGTACTCAAGTCATTAATGAATGCGTTTCTAGAGGTACTTACAGTTGTGTCAGTCCATGCTTTGGATACAAAGTGTCCGACATTCACCCACGATTCATCTGTAAATACAATGTTTTTCCCTTCGCTGCGATATCTCCTAATGTTACGTAAATATGCATGACGCCATCTTATAATATCATCTCGATCCATCATCATTACCTTCTTGCCAATTTTTTCAAATGAAAAACCAATATCTTTTAACAATCTGTAGAGCGTTGACCTAGAGAAATTAGGTATAGCTTATTCGTTACGTACACCACCTAATATCATATCCAACGTGGGTGGGATATTGCGTAAAAAGAAACTGTGTACTTTACGCCTCACAAGCATTTGTACATGTTCTTCGTATATATGCAAGCGGGTATTCTTGGGAGTGGCACATTTTGTTTTTTCTACAGATGCAGGGGGACAGTTTTCCTTTTCTTTGCGAATGGAATACACAATTCCTTTGCCACAGTCCAAAGCTTTTGCCGTCTCTTCGACTGCCTTGGAAACACTCATACTGTTCGCAAAGTATGTGAAGCAATTATAAATCATAAGTTTTTCTCTTACAGAAAAGGTTTCGCCTTGGTGCTTTCTTTTACAGGCTTCCATCCTGCAACCTCTAAGTTTACATTTTTATGTGATAATAATTAACTATTTCGATTTTACTTACAATAGTTTATATTATTGAATTTGCAGTAGTTTAAAAAAAAAAGAAAAATTAATACAAATAAAGGGAAAAAATCAAAGAAAATCAAACAAAACGAAATATACACAAAAGATGACAGATCGAAAATTTGAAGTGACAGGGAGTATATAACAAACACAAAATAAAAATTTTCCCCTAGAGACAAAGTGCGCCAAAATAAATGCAACGTCGTACTGTTAAAAAAAGATAGTTATATGAGCATCGCTATAAGTTAATAAGAGTGGCTATTCTCCATAAGACCCAATACTTCGACGTTTGGGTGAAACAGACTATAGTACATTTTGCAACTCAATTGGAAGCAAATAAGATTAGAGGATGATGGTTCAAATTCTTCCATTGTACCTTCACGCAGATTCACCACAGAATTTTTTCGCCGATCGGTTGTTTCGTCCAGGCATACCCACAATTTTGCTTTAATTCTTCTTTCAACATAGTCACGAGCAGATGGCATAACGTTTCTTATCGATGTCCGACTTGGTAATGTATAATCCAAATACTCGCTCCAGAAGGAGACAAATGCTCTTTAGTCTAGCAAAGTGAACGGTATATTACATATAATAATATAAACACCTATATCAAATGCTAATTGTTCGTTGTATTGTTTGCCACGGATTGCAGAACAGTGTTTCATACTTTTTAGGTATCGTTCACACTTCCACCTGTTGGTACACGTCAAATAGTCGCCGCACCTTACACATTTAATTCTATCGCCTTCGTATTCTAAATCCGGCATACTCACTATTACGTTTTCTAGTTTCTTCGAAATACGTCGTTTCCGAAACGACTAAATGCGGCATTTTCTAAGTATATGTATACTGACATGCACTCACAATGTCCAATGGAATAATACTGAACAAGTGTGCTTTGATACGGACGCTTGAGTCTCCGTGCCGCGCCCTTCTCCCCTCTACGTTGCTCTCGGCACTGCACTGGAAATTGCCCCTCTTTGCCGAGTCTACATATTACAAAACAGATTCTGTGACGGAAGTGCAGCGTGTCTATCGACGACAGTTCAATATTGGTCGACATGGTCACGTACTGTCTCGCAATACCATATTAGCTTGGGTGAATAAATTTGAAGAAACTGGTAGCGTGTTAGACCTGAAGCATCGTACTGCTCCACGAACAGTGCGGACGTCAGTGAACCTGCAGACTGTGAGGGAAGCTTTTGAATGCAGTCCTCGCCGCTCAACATGCCAGCAATCTCGAATTTTAGGCATCAGTAGAAGAAGTTAACTTCGATTGCTAAAAAAGATCACCATTACAAACTGTAAATTGTGTAACAAATTAATGAAAGAGACAAGGAAGCAAAACTTGCTTTCTGCAGCACAATGAGTGGGTTGTCATGGGAAAACCCGAAATTCTAAATAATTTCCTAATGACCGACGAAGCACATTTTCATGTTTCTGGTGGCGTAAACAAACAGACCATGCGATACTGGCCAGCACTGAAACGTAGGGAACTGCGTGAAATGCCCTTGCACTCTCTTAAAGAGACGGTTTGGTGTGGAGTTGGTGCTTTCTGAATTGTAGGCCCGTATTTCTTTGAAAATGACAATGAACAAACAGTGATCGTTGATTTAGAAAGTTATGTGATTATGTTGGAAGGCTTCCTTGAACCCATGTTACGACAGCTTGGCATGGACCCTACAAACCTATATTTCCAGCAGGCTGGGTTAACAGCGCACACCGCGCGAAACAGTATAGCTGTAGTTCGTAGAATATTCTGTTATCTCTCGTTTCGGGGATATCGCCCCGACCAAAGTGACATTTTCGGGAGTTCCTGAAAGACTGTGTGTTCCAGAGGCGTATCATGAGTATTTAAGAATTCAAGCAAGCCATTGTTGATGAAGTTGCAGCTATTGATGAGGACTTACGGAGGCGCGCGTACGTCAACTTCAAGAAACATTTGCAACAATGCATTGATGCAAACGGAGGCCATCTGTCTGATGTAGTCTTCAAAAAATAAGCTTGTCAATCTGTGGTAAATAAATGGCAGAAGTTTTTACTTATTTTTTCGCTGCTTCTGTATATAATAAAGTGTCTTTCATTAAGAGTGATACTTTTTAAAATTTATAAAAAAAAACGACTCAACGTATCAAAGTAAATTGCGCTCTATTTTGAGCTTGGACATTGCAGTTATGTTCTGAATAAAATATTGTTCAAATGTCCACCTCGACTATGAACACACTGACGTACACGATGGCTCCAATTGTTAATCACTTTGTCCAACATTAGTTGCGTTATGTCTGCGATAGCCTGACAAATGTTCGTCTCCTAATGTTCCAAAGTTTGTGGCTCAACATAGACCTCGGCTTTGATGTAGCTTCGAAGAAAAAAATCCATGGGTGTCAAATCAAACGACCGCGGCGGCCAATTCACAAATCTACGTCTAGAGGTGATCCGGTCGCCAAACTTCTCCCTCAGCAAATCGAGCGTAGCATCAGCTGTGTGGCATGTTTTCAAATCTATGGTCTCAAGTTCTGGCCACATAAATTCGCGTAACATGGATTTGTAGCGGTTACTGTTGACGGTAACGATTCTTCTCTCATCATCTCGAAAGAAATAAGGTCCAGTGACGCCGCCACGCCATAAATTGCACCACAGAGTGAGTTTTTCTGAATGCAATGGCACCTCGGCGAACTCACGACGCAATCTGTGTTTGTTTGGCTTCAACTCTGGGTCAATACAACTTTGTATGGATGCAAGGCCAAATTCTTTCGCAAGATTCTCCAAGATGTCTCAGATAGCCGCAATCGTTAAGATCGTCTTGAAACTGACAAATTCGGTTATTCGACAATACTGGCCGCTACTACAGTGATATTTTCCGCACTTCGCGCTTTGTGTTGTCTTCTTGGTGGCTTCTGGTCGTGTATAGTGAAATCCCCATGGCCACAGTGCGGTTTGTATAGCCTGAATAAAGAAACGGTGCTCATCGTTTGTTCACCAGAGAATGGCGACCCAATTCTCTGGTGAACAAACGATGAGCACCCAGAACTGAGCTGCCACTTTGGTAAAATTTTTTAATGATTGCTAAACGTTCAGGAATTGTGAGTCGCTGCTTGATGAATCTGTAAATTGTACTGGATATTTTCACACCTGAAAGCACACAAAAAAATATATTAGAAACTGGAAATTAAAATTTTAAAAATTATCACTCTTAATGAAAGACTCTTTATATGACTATTTCGAAAATGTCAATTGGCTCCGCGCTACCAGTATAAACATTAAAAATTGCCTTTATTTATCATGTTGGTTACATTTATGTTTTTATGTTATGATCAATTTTCATTTCGTTTATTTTTTTTTCTTTTATGAACAAATTATATATGTACTCATTCTCATTATTGTCCTGTTAGTAGCAACCGCTGTGGGACGAACAAATATTTTTATTATTATTGTAAACATCAACATTTCAAAGTAAATGTCATTCACTGAAATTTTGTAAAAGTTACGTGATTTTATTTATCGAATCTACGAGTATTTTGTGCCCGTTATTCAAGTGTTACATTGGAGCAACAGGTGCAAAGCACAAGGTATATGCAACGTACAACATGCATAAGTGATGAATGATGATCTTACGTAATGGTGAAATTTGTTTACATTTTTGTCTAAGAGTTTCTTTTCGTATTTCGTATTACATAGATGAACGTCTAATATTCTTTCAATATCATATAGAGTCTGATTGATTTTGTGTGTCCACGCATACATTTCTTTTATTATAAGTAGAGAACGGACGCAATTTCCATAAAACGCAATCGGCAATTGGAATTGTGTATAACGTCGCTCAGTACATCCCGGCGTAATTCAATGAAGTATTTGTTTGACTTACTCGGACACCTGGTCTCGCCACGATAACAATGGACAAGCCAGCGATTGTATTCCGAGAATATAGTGCTTTTTAAAGTGTTTTCATGAGCGTAGATAGAAGTGGGGTTTTTGTAATGTATGTATTTTATTTATTAGTTTATATTTCGTAAGATAAATAAAGTGCTGTGAGTAAGTTTCTTGTTTTCATAGTTTTAACTGTTAATTACATCGTAATTTTTGTGATAGATCCTGTTTAATATCGTTTGATTGAATCTATTTCTACTAATTATTTCGACGTAAGAGTGTGCATTGAATTTTGTTCAGTTTCAATAACTTACGCACACATTTTTAGTTTTCATTTATTTAGATCTAGAGCATTGTTTAAGTTACTTTTTCAGACATGATATGGAAGAATGTCGAGAACGGCATTGTAACACAATGGCGAGTTGGATTGACGGTCATACTGATTGTATGTCCATTGTCAGTGATTCCGAAATTTATTACAAAATCCGTAAAATATCGTCAAAAATTCGTCACTTAGGATCGCAAACACATCTGAACTCTGTAAAACTTTTATGGCGGCTAATATTCCATTAAATAAACTTAGCAACCCCACTTTAAAAATATTTCTTCAAAAATATACTGGTCGAAATGTTCCTGATGAATCAACTCACGCAAATATTATGTTTCTAGGTGCTATACGAGAACAGTAGAACGCATTAGAAGCCATCTTTTAAATCAATACATATGGATAAGCGCTGACGAAACGGTGGATATGTTAGAACGCTGTGTGGTAAAAGTTGTAACCGGTGTACTACATCCAACTATTCCCTATAACTCATATGTAATAGCAACAAGTGTTATAAATAGAGTTGATGCGGAAACAGTTGCTGAAACCATTAAGGAGAATATGCAAAAAATGCTTCATTCGGACGCCACGTACAAAGAAAAAATACTTTTATTTGTCAGTGATAGTGCTGCGTATATGTTAAAAACAGGCAGACTATTGAAGAAAACATATCCTAATATGCTGCATATTACTTGTGTAGCACATGCTCTCCACAGAATCTGTGAATATATCAGAGACACTTTTCCGGAAGTTGATAGACTTGTACCAGCTTTTAAAAAAGTTTTCAGAAAAGCACCATTGAGAGTAGGTCTTTTCAGCGAAAAATTTCCATCTCTGTCACTGCCTCCCACTCCAGTAATAACTAGATGGGGAACATGGCTGGAAGCTACTAGTTATTATGCTGAGAATTTCGATAGTCTAAAACATTTCGTAACTAAAGTTGCTAAAGGAGGATGCTAGAAGTATTGGTGAGTGCAAGGAGCTCACACAAATCCCAAATTTAAAAAATCAGTTGTATGTACTTTCTTCACGAACATTTTGGAAAATTGCCAAAACTAATCACTTATTTAGAAAATCGAAATCTCAAATTAAATGGCGGATTAACCACATTAGATGTGGCTGTTAATAATTTGAAAAGTATTCCAAGTGACTTCGGATGTGGCCTTCGGCAAAAGTTTGAAGCAATTCTTAATAGAAATCCAGATTTAATTAGATTGCAGCAATTATGTATGGAGACAATTCCACAAAATCTAACGGCTAAATATGAAGAAATAAAAGAATATTTCCAGTATGCACCTATAACCAGTTGCGATGTAGAAAGGACGTTTTCTATTTATAAGGATGTACTTAATTCAAAGAGAAAAAAATTGACAGAAGAACACCTTGAGA
Source organism: Melolontha melolontha (assembly GCA_935421215.2). Taxonomy (NCBI): domain Eukaryota; kingdom Metazoa; phylum Arthropoda; class Insecta; order Coleoptera; family Scarabaeidae; genus Melolontha; species Melolontha melolontha. The sequence goes on along the minus strand of OW285237.1, from coordinate 178,688,948 downwards.
AACTATTGCTAGTCAATATTAATACTCCTTTACTCAACTTGAACGACAAAATGAACAAATAAAAATGTTCCAATTATAGAAATAAAATTAAAAACTTTAAAAATACAACTTTTCAACAAATACATATGTATTTCGTAATTTTATAGATCACCACCCGTTTGTTTTCCAATTATATAAATAAAATTAAAAACTTTATAAATACAACTTTTCAACAAATAAATATGTATTTCGTAATTTTATAGATCACCACCCGTTCGTTTTCCAATTATATAAATAAAATTAAATATTTTAGAAATACAGCCTTTCGCCAGTACTGCACTGGGTGGTAAGCGTGTCCGTTCTCTAATTATAAGATAAGAGTTGGAAAAAATCACAAAAAAGCAAAAATATTACATATATATAATGCTATATATTTGGAGAGGTGATTGACATAAACACCAAAGAGCAATGCGATATCATTTTATTCTCTTTTGACAACAGGTGTATATTTTTTGATTCCAAATACGTATTATAAGTGGTGATGTCACAAGCGCCATTTTATTACGGAAGGTCAACGTCCATTATCCCAACAAATTTTGATGCAATGGTATTCGTCCATAAGAGAAATTTTATATTAGTTTAAATTTGTTCTTGTAGTTAAATAAATAATAAAAAGTACAATCATAGTAAAATTTGTTTTCTTAAATTCATACTCAAAGATAGCTTTGGAATTGTGAAAATGTGAACCAGCACGTTAACTGTCAAAACGTATTTCAGTTATATAATTCTCAAAACGTGTTTGAGTCTGGCAAGGTTCATATTTTTGCTTTTAGTGGATATGGTTTTAACCCGAATACAAAAAACTTTTATGATCCAGCCATATTTTCGCAACGGCCATCAAGTGAGAGGTGAATGGCGATACTCTACTCGAGATTGTTACGATGAACTTCAACAGCAGTATTCTAATCTCGCATTGCCATTTGATGATTTCCGGCAATATTTGCGTCGTTGTGTTGATCTGTAGGAAGTAGACGACCTAAAAAGAGAACCGTGGAGGCAATCAAATATATAAGACAGATTATCGATGAAGCGGTGATTATCGATCGGATTGAGTTCGAACCAACACTTACCGAACGCAAACCGATCGACCAATAGCGGAAAGCGACAGAACAACCGACGAACCAATCACAAGGATCCAGACGCGCGTCCCCACTACTACAAGACCATATAATACAAGCGGTACAGGAAATCGACGCATTCTTGAAGTTACCATCGCAACGAGAAGATCCTCAAGAAAAAGGTGAAAGTGATGTCACGAAACGTCAGGAAACGTCGTCCTTCTCAGGACGAAATCATCCAAACGCGGCGAAATACCACAAAGAACAACGTTTCATATATAGAGATAATTATTTCTTGGCCCTTGTATATTATAGTAGATTTAGATAGTCGACGATTTAAGGTCTGTTTTACTTTAATATGTATATATTTAAAATAATCTAGGGCATGAATTATTATTATTAAACTGGAATGTATTTTTGAATAATGTCATTTTTATCCATGACAACTTAAACATGACGTTAATATACTGTCATTTATAATTTAAAATTCTTTGAAAAAAGCATTAATTGCCGAACCACGTAAGAGATTTTACTTTAATATGTATATATTTAAAATAATCTCTTACATATTTCGGTAAATATTACCTTTATCAAAGAATTATAAATGACAGTATATGAATGTCAAAGTTGTAAAGTGTGTTTTTTATAGAGGTATAGAACTTTGAAATGGAATAAAACAAAGATGAATTTTTTAAATTGACATGAAATTTACTTTATTCGAAAGATAACCTTCTGGCATTATAATTTAAATATGACTTCTGGCATATGACCACCACGGCTGGCTCGGACGTAGTCTAATTTGGAGGTCCAATTTTCGATGACTTTTTCCAACATTTGTGGCCGTATATCGGCAATAACGCGGCGAATGTTGTCCTCCAAGTGGTCAATCGTTTCGGGCTTATCGGCGTAGACTAGCGACTTCACATATCCCCACAGAAAATAGTCTAGGGGCGTTAAATCGCACGATCTTGGAGGCCAATTCACGGGTCCGAAACGTGAAACTATGCGGTTACTAAACGTTTCCTTCAATAAATCAATTGTGGCACGAGCTGTGTGACATGTTGCGCCGTCTTGTTGAAACCACAGCTCCTGCACATCATGGTTGTTCAATTAATGAACGAAAAAGTCAGTAATCATGGCTCTATAGTAGGGCTGGGCGATACCGGCGTTTTCGGTATCGGGTACCGATACCAATCGAGGTATCAATACTTAGCGATGTATCGGGTCTGTACACGGTATCGATTCTGAGTACTGGAATCGGTAAAGTATCGATACCTTGGAATCGATACCTTGGAATCGATACCTTGGAATCGATACCTTGGAATCGATACCTTGGAATCGATACCTTGGAATCGATACCTTGGAATCGATACTTTGGAATCGATACCTTAATTCGCTACCTAGAAATCAATATTCATAACCCGTTTTCTAGGTGTCGATTGTTTGATATCGGTTTCAAGAGATATAAAATTAGTTTATCGATTCTACCATAACTGCGGTATGAAATTTGCAATATTGTGATACTTTGTTTTTTAATAATTATAGATATGTCATAATAAGGATATTTGATGCGCCTAATAATAACATTCTTTTAAAATATATAATGCATACATACTTAAAAAGTTATTGCATCCTTTATGTACATTTAAAAAAATGCACAAAGGTAAGCTACCCGATACATGGCTACCCGATACATCGCTACCCGATACATCGATACTTAGCGAGTACTGGAATCGCTAAAGTATCGATAGGTATCGATGCTTTGGAATCGATACCTCGCTACCCGATACGTCGCTACCCGATACATCGCTACCCGATACATCACTACTTAGCGAGTACTGGAATCGGTAAAGTATCGATAGGTATCGATGCTTTGGAATCGATACCTCGCTACCCGATACATCGCTACCCGATACATCGATACTTAGCGAGTACTGGGATCGGTAAAGTATCGATAGGTATCGATGCGTTGGAATCGATACCTTGGAATCGATACCTTGGAATCGATACCTTGAAATCGATACCTTGGAATCGATACCTTGGAATCGATACCTTGGAATCGATACCTTGAATCGATACCTTGGAATCGATACCTTGATTCGATACCTAGGAATCAGTATTCATAACCCGTTTTCTAGGTGTCGATTGTTTGATATCGGTTTCAAGAGATGTAAAATTAATTTACCGATTCTACCATAACTACGGTATGAAATTTGCAATATTGTGATATTTTGCTTTTTTTGTTTGTAATAATTAAAGTTATGTCATAATATGGAATTTGCTACGCATAATAACCAACGTCTTTTAAATACATATATATTATGCATACATACTTAAAAATTCTTTACTTAAAGAGTTATTTTTATATACATTTAAAAAACGCAGAAAGATAAAATAATATAGGCAAATATGCGTGCTATTACAAAATTATACAAAAAGCCTAAAATATTCATTTTAAAATAGAAACAAACCAAGCACGTTTTATACCTACAATAGCTTGATAAGAATTCTTAACCCAACTTTTTTTACCTTATTATATTAATTAATACTACATATTTGTATAATATTTTGTTTATTTTAGTTCCAATTTACAGTCGTGTATTGTGTATTGTGCATTCTATAGAACAGGAAAGTGTTTAATATTTATATGAATATGAATATCACCTATATTTCTCTCAACACTGCTTTATAGAAATTATGTGCCAACAAATTTTTGCTGTTTGCTAGTTTTGATTTATTATAATTCCTACCTTTATCCGTCGTCTAAAGTTTAATATAAGCACTTATATTTCATATCATTTTAAGCTTCATCACTTTGTTCTTATAACTATAACTTGGTGTAATAAGTGGATACGTACGTACCAAAATGTCGAAAAAAAATAGTGTAGTTTGGAAATACTTTGATAAAATTAACGACCAGGGCGTGAGTTGTAATGTATGTAAAAAAGAATATAAGTAAACTGGTAATACTACAAATATGCTAAAGCATATAAAATGTGTTCATCCTTTTACATATTTTAATATTATTGAAAAGAAAGACAAAAGAGACGGTGATAGTGAAGTTACTGACGTTGAAATATTGGCCTCCGAAAGGTAAAATTATAATTATACTAGCTGCAGACTTATGTATGTAGTTCTTTTTTAATCCTTGCATGAAAAATAAGAAAATTCTAAATTGTCATTTTGCATAAAACAACAACTTATATACCTATGATGTACGCATACTCATTAAAAAAAATGCACAAAGGTAAGCTACCCGATACATGGCTACTCGATACATCGCTACCCGATACATCGATACTTAGCGAGTACTGGAATCGCTAAAGTATCGATAGGTATCGATGCTTTGGAATCGATACCTCGCTACCCGATACCTCGCTACCCGATACATCGCTACCCGATACATCGATACTTAGCGAGTACTGGAATCGGTAGTGTATCGATAGGTATCGATGCTTTGGAATCGATACCTTGGAATCGATACCTCGGAATCGATACCTTGGAATCGATACCTTGGAATCGATACCTTGGAATCGATGCTTTGGAATCGATACCTTAGAATCGATACCTTCGTTATATCAGGTATCGGGTACCCGATACCAGTTATGGTATCGGGAATTGGACGATGTATCGATACTTCGCCCAGCCCTACTCTATAGCGGTCGCCATTGACTGTAACGTTCTGACGGGTCTTCCTCTACGCTACGCTCTACAGCAGCAATGACTTCTTCTGTACGCACTGTACGACGTCTCTGTGGATGCGTATTATCATTTAGAGTAAACGTGGTGCGAAAACGTTCCATAGTTAATCGAATTAATTGCTCTGATGGACGATTATGTTGACCGTAAAATGGACGTAGTGCGTGATACGTATTTCGAACAGAACCATGATTTTCAAAATAAATTTGCACAATTTGGAAGCGTTGTTGAGGCATCAGTCTATTCATGTTGAAATGCCAAACCAAACTAAACATAAATCACTTGACAGCTGACAAAATGGCCGCCAGTTAAAAAAGTGTTGCCGACTTAAAGTTTTATACCTCTATAAAAAACACCCGTTATAAGTGATGAGAAATACATATTCATAAATACATTCTACATTCAATTCAAATAATAATAATTCATGATCTAACATTCCCAACAGCTGAACGCCAATTACAAAGTGATTGGTAAATCATGAGTTATTATTAGACTTGCACCCGTGGAGCGACTTAAGACGTTAAGCTGTCGGCATTCGCCTAGAACGAGAAGGAAAACCACGAAAACTTACGCGGTCAGCCCAGCCCCGGGTTGAAATTAAATAGGAATCCGTATATTTTATTACAGATCCGAATTCTGTAAAAGTACGTAGGATTTGTCTCAAACATTTTTTTCAATTCATGATAGATGGCGCTGTAATCGATGAAATTAATTTTTTCAATTTCTCTCACAGAGAACCTGAGAACCGATTCAGCAATTGACATCGTTTGAAATATAATAATAATAATAATAACGCGAACGTCAACGGCAACATCAACGCTAACCTCAACTATATAAACGCCACAGTTAAAAATGTTCACGTCAAAAACGTCAACATTTTTAAATTCTAGCTGTTAATGTATTAAGGAGATTTCTTTTCTTGGGCGATTTAAGGTCTATTATTAAATACATCGTTATTTCTTTAAGGGAATTTTACTCTGACATGGCAGCTACGGCCTTTTTTAGAGTTCTTAAAAATATAAACGTGTAATTATAGAAAATGACAGCATATTACATTGTGTACTGTTATATTTTCAAATGCCAGTACAAAATGCAGTATGCTGTAATTTTTTTGAATAAGAATAATTGAAAACAAACACGTATCTTGTTTACGTGTTTTCAATTATTTTGGCATATTCAGTCTAATGCCACCTACCGAGAATCGGTACAAACTTTTCGGATAACTCAATAATATATTAATATTACTTGCTAGGCAATGATTAGAGAACGGACACGCTTACCACCCAGTGCAGTACTGGCGAAAGGCTGTATTTCTAAAATATTTAATTTTATTTATAAAATTGGAAAACGAACGGGTGGTGATCTATAAAATTACGAAATACATATTTATTTGTTGAAAAGTTGTATTTATAAAGTTTTTAATTTTATTTCTATAATTGGAACATTTTTATTTGTTCATTTTGTCGTTCAAGTTGAGTAAAGGAGTATTAATATTGACTAGCAATAGTTTCTCAAGGTTTTCCTCTGTCAATTTTGTTCTCTTTGAATTAAGTACATCCTTATAAATAGAAAACGTCCTTTCTACATCGCAACTGGTTATAGGTGCATACTGGAAATATTCTTTTATTTCTTCATATTTAGCCGTTAGATTTTGTGGAATTGTCTCCATACATAATTGCTGCAATGTAATTAAATCTGGATTTCTATTAAGAATTGCTTCAAACTTTTGCGAAGGCCACATCCGAAGTCACTTGGAATACTATTCAAATTATTAACAGCCACATCTAATGTGGTTAATCCGTCATTTAATTTGAGATTTCGATTTTCAAAATAAGTGATTAGTTTTGGCAATTTTCCAAAGTGTTCGTGAAGAAAGTACAACTGATTTTTTAAATTTGGGATTTGTGTGAGCTCCTTGCACTCACCAATACTTCTAGCATCCTCCTTTAGCATTGTTACGAAATGTTTTAGACTATCGAAATTCTCAGCATAATAACTAGTAGCTTCCAGCCATGTTCCCCATCTAGTTATTACTGTAGTGGGAGGCAGTGACAGAGATGGAAATTTTTCCCTGAAAAGAGCTACTCTCAATTGTGCTTTTCTGACTTTTTTAAAAGCTGATACAAGTCTATCAACTTCCGGAAAAGTGTCTCTGATATATTCACAGATTCTGTGGAGAGCATGTGCTACACAAGTAATATGCAGCATATTAGGATATGTTTTCTTCAATAGTCTGCCTGTTTTTAACATATACGCAGCACTATCACTGACAAATAAAAGTATTTTTTCTTTGTACGTGGCGTCCGAATGAAGCATTTTTTGCATATTCTCCTTAATGGTTTCAGCAACTGTTTCCGCATCAACTCTATTTATAACACTTGTTGCTATTACATATGAGTTATAGGGAATAGTTGGATGTAGTACACCAGCTACAACATTTACCACACAGCGTCCTAACATATCCACAGTTTCGTCGGCGCTTATCCATATGTATTGATTTAAAAGATGGCTTCTAATGCGTTCTACTGTTCTCGTATAGTACCTAGAAACATAATATTTGCGTAAAGTTGATTCATCAGGAACATTTCGACCAGTATATTTTTGAAGAAATATTTTTAAAGTGGGATTGCTAAGTTTATTTAATGGAATATTAGCCGCCATAAAAGTTTTACAGAGTTCAGATGTGTTTGCGATCCTAAGTGACGAATTTTTGACGATATTTTACGGATTTTGTAATAAATTTCGGAATCACTGACAATGGACATACAATCAGTATGACCGTCAATCCAACTCGCCATTGTTTTACAATGCCGTTCTCGACATTCTTCCATATCATGTCTGAAAAAGTAACTTAAACAATGCTCTAGATCTAAATAAATGAACACTAAAAATGTGTGCGTAAGTTATTGAAACTGAACGAAATTCAATACACACTCTTACGTCGAAATAATTGGTAGAAATAGATTCAATCAAACGATATTAAACAGGATCTATCACAAAAATTTCGATGTAATTAACAGTTAAAACTATGAAAACAAGAAACTTACTCACAGCACTTTATTTATCTTACGAAATATAAACTAATAAATAAAATACATTATAAAAACCCCGCTTCTATCTACGCTCATGAAAACACTTTAAAAAACACTATATTCTTCGAATACAATAGCTGGCTTGTCCATTGTTATCGCGGCGAGACCAGGTGTCCGAGTAAGTCAAACAAATACTTCATTGAATTACGCCGGGATGTACTGAGCGACGTTATACACAATTCCAATTGCCGATTGCGTTTTATGGAAATTGCGTCCGTTCTCTAGCAATGATGACTACTGCTTGCTTTAACAAACATGTTATTAAAAACAAAAACATAAAATTAGAAAACAAAAAATTCATTTCTTGCTAACTTATTTGTAACATAAGCGTTAATTAGTGTAAAAACCAATCATTATATTAGTTATTTGTAAAGTACCCTAGGTGAAGGTCAATAAATGGAGATATTTATGTAGCCAGTAACCAAACAAACATAATAGTAAAAACATAATATTGAGAAACAAAAAAGTAATTTCTTGCTACATTATTTACAACGTAAACGTTAATTAATGTCAGAAATAATCACTATATTCAATTAGTTTGTTTAAAAATTGAATATTTAAACAAGTATTTAATCACTGCATGTTTTATAAATTTAAATGATTAGCAACAAGTTTTGCAAGTTTCACTTGTAAACGATATAGATTAGAATAGAATTACTTCCAAAAATCATGATTTGGTAAGCCAATATCAATTTTAGGTCAGCCATCCCTACTGCAACAGAAGAAAGAGAAAATGTGTTTCTTCACATTAAAGACGGCCTATTGTTGGAAGTAACCTATAACTTCAAATAAACTACAAATATTTTTCTTAATTTGCCTTTGGTGGTTTTAATTATGTCGTTCATTACTATTATAAAGAGCAGAGGACTAAATACTCTACCCTTACTCAAACAAACTATGATGTTTTAATTTTTCCGAGTCAAGTATTCTGAATTCAAGTATTGATTATAAAGCTTACTATAACTTAAAAATATTCTTTTATAAATTGGTATATACAAGTGTCCCGTATCGTTATGTTCAAATTTTAGGAGTGTAAAGGCCAGTTCCACTTGTGCATTTTAATGCTGCAATTTTTAATGCACGAAAAAATGCTGCATTTTTGCGTTCACACTATGCATTTCCACCAATTGCATGTAACAAAAATGCATGCATTTTTTACTGTACGGCTTTAGAACATGTTCTATATTCGTGCAATAAATTACATGCAATTCTAGTGAAAGCTAGGGAATACTGCGTTACCAATATATAATTTTACATTGGTATTATGTGTTTGGGCGGTTTCATTTTTAATATCGAAAATATATCACCTTACTTTTGTTGTTGAATGGTAAATGTTAACATGTGATAGTAATAGACATATATTTTTTATTTTTCAATTTTATAACTTTTACAGGTTCATTTTCGTAAAATTACAAATTAAAGTTTGCTTTAAGATTTCTCGGAGATGGTAAAAGCAGTGAAGCACTTGCTCCAATTATTAATAAAAGTAATATTTCTTCATAATCCATAGTTAATAGAAAAAAAATAGACTTTTTATGCCGAATTAAAACCACAAAATTTATCTATATTTAATATCTGTCAAGTAATTTTGAGATTAATTTACTAAATAAAACACTTGGTATATTTGTTTCACAAAATGTATTTAAAATATATCTGACATATGTTTCGACTTATACAGTCATTCTCAAAGAGTCATGTAAACTAAGTGAAAAGAATACTCCTGCCAATATTTATGGCTTATTTTTTGAAAGTTTTATTACAGCATCGATTGCGGGGGTATTTGAAAAATCCAATTGCGTGTTTGTGACCTGTCTGTTGAGATTTATGGCTTTTTTTATTTCTAAAATTTCCAAGAAGTCGAGCCTTTTACCCTTATTACAAGAGTGTAAAAGTTTGAAATTATTAGCATTAAACAGATGAGAATTTTGAATACAGTGTTCCGCGAATCCCGTGGTCATATTGCCATGTAGAATAGAACTTCTGTGCTCTTTGATACGTTCTTTTATAGAGCGTCCTGATTGGCCTGATTTTGAGATTGCCTAAAAATTAAATCCCTAGCTATTTTTTTCTGTTTTTATTTTACTGCACATGGAATTGCATAGATGTGACTTTCTTTGCAATTTTTGATGCATAAGAAGTCAAGCATTAAAAAATGCATACTTTTCATGCATCAAAACTTGCTGCATTTTAATGCATAAGTGGGAACTGGCCTTAAAGCAGACTTCATTTCAAGTAACAAAAACGCAAAACTTGTATATCCATTTTTATTTGTTTCAAAGTTACAGATCTATGAATGTGATTGTCAGATTATGAAAAAAAAAAATGTAATCCTAAAGTCAATACAAACTGATTTTATTAAAAAAAAAGATATACGATTCAATAACAGGCCTGTGATTGTTAACGTCGCATAATAAAATGTTATCCAAAAATAAACATGTGTCGTTAGTGCGTACAGTAATTTCTAGGAGATCTACAAAAAAGAGTACTGTAAAATTTATTTATGATAAAGAAGGTTCTTACTTCTTTCATAAGTGCTGAACCATGAATATCATACAATAAACAAATGTTCAGATAACTGTTAACGTTGCATTTTTTAATAAAGGATTAGATTACGTTTCAGTTCGTACAACAGCTTATTAGTGAGTGGACACGTTTTCTTTATTCAAAATGGCTTACCGATTTTCTTCTCAAGAGTATGCGGACATGCGTTTTCTGTATCCATACTGTAACGGCAGTGAACGTCAAGCAGTTACTGAATACCGACATCGGTTTCCCGATAGGCGCATTCCTCATTACAGAACGTTTCTGTAAGTACACAGACGATTTCGGGAATGCGGACTGCGTGATTATCTTTTCGACCAAGGAGTAAATTTGCCAGCAGACTTAGAGGAAGAAGCAGTAGCTATTGTTACAAGGGAACCAACTCTCAGTGTACGTCGAATCGCTAGACAACTAGGAGTGCCACGAGCGACAGTTTGGCGAATTTTAAAACGTAAGGGCGTATATCCATATCACTATCGCAGGGGACACGGTTTGCTTGAGGCAGACCACTATGCTCGTCTAGTTTATTCTACCTGGATATTAAGACAGTCACGGCTTCATTTTAATTTCTGCAGAACAGTCCTCTGGACAGATGAATCTACGTTCACGAGAAGTGGCGTTAAAAATCTGAGAAACCTGCACAGGTGGTCATCAGAAAATCCCAAAGTTATACGCCCATCTAAATTTCAACATAAATTTTCTATTAACGTTTGGTCGGCCCTAATCGATGACCGGTTGATTGGTCATGTCGTTCTTCCTGGGAGGTCAAATGCGGACAATTACCTTCAATTTCTTATTGACGAACTGCCAGGTCTTTTAGAGGATGTCCCAGTAAATGTTCGATGAGACATGTGGTTTCACATGGATGGGGCACCACCACATTTCGGAATTGCTGTCCGAAATTGGGTTAACGTCAATTATCCAATATGTATTGGTCGAGGTGGTCCTGTTGCATGGCCACCCAAATAACCCGATCGTAAGCCCCTTGACTTTTATTTGTGGGGGTACATGAAAAATTTAGTCTACGCGCAAGTTACGAACACAAGAGAAGAGAAGAGTTGTTGGATCGTATTCACCTGGCTGCCGAGCAAATCCGACAAAACAAGTATGAAATTCGGATAAGTACTTCTTCTGTTGGCTTACAGGCACAAGCCTGCATTCAACAAGGAGGTGGACATTTCGAAAATATTATTAATTGAACTTTTTTAAATAAAATCAGTTTTGTTGACTTTGGGATTACATTTTTTTTTCATGATCTGACAATCACATTCATAGATCTGTAACTTTGAAGCAAATAAAAATGGATATACAAGTTTTGCGTTTTTGTTACTTGAAATGAAGTCTACTTTACACTAAAATTTGAACATAACGATACGGGACACTTGTACAGCATGATTTAAATTTTAAGTTATTAATATTAACAATTATAAAACAGAACGTAAAGAAATATAATAACTTACATGACATTTTACTTTACTAAATATACATGGATGTGTTTTTCTGAACACGATCTGTATCGTTGCATATAAAAACTTATTACAGAAAATAACAAGAAACTTTACATGAAATTGACTATGAGATTTGTTTTATCTATTGTTAGGTTGTATTCAAAATTTACCCGTTTTAAATTTTTAATTTCTGTTATTTAATTATTCAATTTATCTCGGTTAGAAGAGAACACAGCATTATGTTAGTTATTATAATAAAATTAGTGAAATATAGTGTTTTATTCTCAATATTTAATTTAAGTTAGTAAATTATTATTATTATTAAAATGTATTACAATTTTTAATATAATTTGTTTTATTGTATGGGTACCTACAATACTGACGCGATTGAATCTAATATACATACTACGCTTTTTCCCAACGGTAATAATATCAACTGTATTATGACCATGTACTAGAACATTTAAGAATATTTTATAGATACAAGGATTTGTGAAAAAAATTCCTAATATAAAGTCATAAAATTTGCATCTAGCTCGATTAAAATGCGAAAATAAAATAACATTACATAAACAGTTACTAGGTTTATGAACTTTAGTTGGCCTACGCCAAGAAATATTTTGAACAAACAAAACTAGAAGCGACCATGATGTTTGGATTTTGATGGAAATTATTCATTGCCTCCACTATATATGGTAATGTCGATAGCTCTGGTCCACTTTATTTGTGCATAACAAATGTAAATATAAACGTTTGGCAACAGAATGGCAGATAAATCATTTTCTACATTTCTGAGAGTAGCGTTACGTAATAAAATGTTAATGTAATAATAGATAGTCGCTATGAACAGGTGTTTCATTAGCTATGAACTCTGACGTCGTTCAAAAAGGATCGGTTGCAACTGTCTTCAACAGAAATTGATTATTATTATGAAAAAAGTTGGCATGGAATAAATATAGATCGTGATTTATTTTATTTGTGTGGCGTATGTGCAATACTGAAATTAGGCAAAATAACGGATTGCATTTTTTTAAATTCTGTCATTACCAGTTCACTACCGAATATCACCATAAAGTTTGCTTTTTAGGTGATAACTTTAGCGGTAAGAAATAACTTTCTTACTTTATAGTCCAAATTCACTTAGGTCGACGCTCCTTGACAGGGTTCAAACCAATTTATGTATCTTAGACGTGTGGTTCCAACCCAAAGTTTGAATCCAAAGCGAATTGGTTGTTATAAATAAATTGTTCGCAGCCATGTCGGCCATTATATGGAACCATCGCTTCGGCAATGCTATGGTTCTCCTCCATAGCTACCTTTTCCAAAAAAAAATTGATTTAGACGATCAAAGAGCGGGTGAAGTTTAGCAAATTTGTCGTGAGGTATTTTTAATAATATAAAATATTATTAAAAACCTGGTGTGAAGACCTGGTGTACAAACCTGGTGGGGTTTACCTACTCATGTATGTTTCAATTATTCTGATAAATTTGTCGTGTTTGTCTAGGTTCATATTATTAGCTATGTGTAGATGGCTCATAATAAATTCAAACCGGTCACGAGAAATAGTTTCACTCACCAACATATTACAAGCATCTTTTGAATTTTTCCAGTCCATTCTTCTTCTGGAAACACTTGAATATCAAGTTAGAAGCAAAATACCGAAGAAACACTTTATTTCGGAAACATCAACCAATGCACTTTTATTTTTTTGTTGAGCATACCTATTTGTTTCTTCCACAAACGTTGACAGGGTTTCATCTTCAAAAAAATATTCAAAAAGTTCAGTTGGTGTTGATGAATTTGCAAATATTGTGTCTCCGGGAAAAATATAGTCGTCATCTGGCTGTTTGACAAACCAGTACACATTTTTTTCTCAGCTTGTGTTTTACTTTTTTGCTTTTCCTTATTCTGTATAGTAGTTAGTGGCAATTCGTGTTCAGAGCTTCCTCGTTTACTCGAAAGTTAACGTCTACCTAACTTTGGATCATATTTGGTGGCAAATTGTTTATGTCGAGTTGGTCCTCATCCCCAGAATCCTCATCGGTGATGTTTTCACAAGCATTATTTGGTGGTAGCAACGTAATTGACCCGCATTGGTGTGATCTTCCTCAAGCATTACCAATGCTTCGTGCAAGCTAAATCCACTAAATCAAAAACTCATAGTAACCAATATGCCTATTGATTTATATATAGGACAGCAACATTTAACACCACGTGGATCATACCATACAACAACAATATTTCAAAACCAACAAAAAAATTAACGCAACAGTTATTTGTAAAGACGGCAGACTATGTGCCCGAACAGTAGCGTGATGTGGAGGGATCGAGTAGAGGCGTACGACGATCAATTCAGTTGCCGTTGAGACGTTGTAAGCGATACATTGTTAACACAATCGTGTTGAAAATGTCGGGAGTGCGTAGAAACAATGCATCGACTCGGTTGCATGCTAACGTAGTAAAGAAATTTTTACATCGGTTTCTCGATTTAATATATGACGGTACCATAGTGAAATGTTTAGTTTGTGAAACAACTTTATTAACTTGGAAAGCAAGTCAGTGCCAAAGACATATAAATAGTGACAAACATAAATCGAATAATAGTGGACGCAGATCATATAATAAATTTGTGTGTGATTTAACAATGATGTTAATTGCGACCAATATACCAATGCAGAAAGTGGAACACCCAATGTTTCATCAGTTTTGGAAGAAATACAATCCTACGTGGAAATTACCAGCAAGAAGTACGCTACGGAATTACGTACCGTCAGTGCGTGAGAGAATTGTAAATTGTACGAGAAATACGGTAAAAAAAAATTCCTGTGGTTAACAATAGACGAAACTACAGATATTAAAAAACAGTCCATCCTAGCCATTCTAGTACGGACGCTGACTCCGCAAGGACCTTCTCCTCCTTATTTATTAACCTATAAACGAATGCAAGGGTGTACTGCCAGAGCGATATATGATGTATTAATAGAAACACTACACAAATTTGAGATTTTACCGAAGCAAGTGTTAATGTTAGTTACCGATGCTGCCAAGGTTATGTGTTCCACGGCAAACTTACTCAAAACGATTCAACCAAACCTGCTGCATGTCACATGTTTGCTTCACGCTTTACACCTTGTAACAAACACTATACGTACAACTTATCCTGATGTGGATCAACTGATAGGACAAACGAAAGCGGTTTTTCTTAAATCTCCGAAACGGATTCGGCTATTTCATTCGCTGTGTCCTGATATACCCGAGCCGCCGCAACCAATTCTTATACGATGGGGTACTTGGTTGGAAGCAGCATTTCATTATTATAAACATATTGAAAAAATTAAATCAGTGATTTTACATCTAGATGCCAAAGAAGCAGCTGCAATACGGCTCAGCCAGGTTCAATTTAACAATCCTCAAGTTGCAGCAAATTTAAAAATTATTTACGACAGTTACGTTCCAATACTGGACGCAATAAAAAATTTACAGAACACTGCGCTGTCCTTATCGGACTCATTAGCAATTATTGACCACGTAAAACTAGTGCTGCATATCCTTGAAGATGAAAAAAGTGATTGTGTCCGTGAAAAATTTAACAGTGTATTAGATAAAAATGTAGATTTTACAAAATTAGGGCAACTTTTTACCAATACTGAAGATCCGTTGTACAGATACAAAGAGCGCTTTAACTATGCAAATATAACATCTCTCAACGTCGAACAATCCTTCTCTGTATATAAACATATATATACGTCGCTACGTACGAACCTTTCCGAGACTAATACAGAAACATATATTATGATGCAGTTTTTTCATCGCGCACATCCGCATTTTTTTGCAACAATGTAAACATGTTGGGTAAGTTATTTATGTTTTTTCTTAACGTTTTGTATAGGGATTCGATATATTTATTTTTAAGTAAGCGCACTGTTATTCTGCTAAACTCTCTACGCAACGCCACTGCTGGGGCACATAGTCTGCCGTCTTTAGTTATTTGAGATTACATTTATACCGAAAACATGGAATAAAAAATTTTATTTAAAAAAATGCACGCACCTTATACCATTCCGCCATTTTTTAAAATTGTCTAAATTCAAATTTAGTTTATTTTGCACCTATTTACTATTTGCCGTTCAAACACTGCTTACGCAACAATATCTACCTAGAAACTGATCTCCGACTGGCATCTGCATCCAAAGCAGCGCTAGTCTGGACAGGAATCGACAAGATTTCACCGTCCTACATATAGGTCAATAGGGGTCTATATGGGTTAAACTAAATTTTATACAGGTGTGTCCAAAATTTATTAATATTAAAATTTTATAAACTCTTACAAACTAATGTTTCGTTACGAAAAAAAGTCAAAAATCTAAGAAAATTCATGTGGTGTGGGATTTTGATAGAAAAGAATACTAACCCCTATTTATCCGAAGAAAATTTGAATAAGTTTGACTATTTGGAATTGTTACAAAATTTTGTTTTATCATCGTTGGCGGACCTGAATTTATTTTCAACAGAATAAATACTCTGCACATTCCATTAATTTAATTACAGACTGATTTAATCATAATTTTTCTTGGATGTGAATTGGTCGTTTTGGGCCAATGCCTTAGTCAGTTTGCCTACCAGACTTAGCATCTATGGACTACTACTTTTGAGAATATACAAAGCAAAAAGATAATAACTCTGGTAGACAGTAATTTTAAAAATTTTAAAAATTTGAGGATTAAGAATGGTAGTTATAGGGAATTTAGATGCTGTTGAGGATACATTTAGTATCCTTTTGTAATATTTATATTAATATTTATATATATTAATATAAGTAAATCTAGGATATAGAATTCAAACATAAACATTTCCAATTTTATAAAATATTTAGCGTTAATTTTCGTATTTAAACCGCTGTATATATATATATATATATATATATATATATATATATATATGGTAAACTTAATAAGTCGGCGATTAAAGGTCTGGTTTATTACTTCAAAGTATATATATTTAAAACAACCCTACATGTTTCGGTAATGATGCCTTTGTCAAGGATATAAAAAATATATAGATATTTTTTATATCACGTACAATGATGCGAGTGTTTCGTGTATTCTCGTGTACTAACTGTAGTGTTTTCTTAGTAAACACCGAAAGCACACGAGGCACTCGCATCATTGTACGTGCCCTTACAGTACGTGATCACGAGCCGCGCCTGGTAATTTAATTTTATTTATTTTCTTATTAGTAAGATCTTTAAGACTCTATCGTACATTTGTGATATTATTGTTTGTATGCATAATTTCCACGAAGTAATAACACAAAAATTACCTGTTACGACGTCAAACAATACACTGTATAGCTAATCCGCGTGTGGCAATATATAACAGTGTAAGGGTGATGGTATATTTTTACCTACTTGAAAAACAGTACAGAATTGAAATTCTTGTGATGTTGGTATTTATGAGTAATTTATCTAGGTTTTATTATCCATGTTGGTAATAAAGTCGCACAAGTGATGGGAAAAATTAATTAGACCCATCACGACGAAGGTTAATTGGTAGTAATTGGTAGTAGCGTATAAAAGATATCAAAAGATTTAGAAAAATCACAATGCTATATGGTTATCGGAAGTAAAGAAGTATATAATATCATTATGAAAATTGTCCAATAATGTACGATATGTATTTTAAGCACTTTATCGCTAAACAAAGCTTTAAAAGTGTCCGCATGAGTACCTTTATAAAACTATTTATAATGTGCACGCATGTGCATTAATTGCATTGCAGATCTAGTACACCGTGCATTCATCAAAGGATGTTGGGGAACAAATCAGAGAAGCATAATGTAATGCACTTTCTATTATTATTATATACGCGAGCGGGTTCAGAAAAACAATAATTATGCAAAAATACTTTGCTATTATAGGTGTATGATTTGTTCTTCTACATACATACAGCCATGTTCACAAATATAAATTCGTCTTTTTATCCTTTTGTAATATTTTAATTTCAAACATTTTTTTATTTGTAAATATAAATAAATCTAGAATATAGAATTCAAACATAAGGTTTCCAATTTTATAAATATTTAACCCTCATTTTCGAGTTTAAATCATTGTATAACATACTTTTATTAGCACATTGAAATAGTAAAAACGTTCTTTAAATTCTAAGAAAGCGATATCCTTTACATTTGTCATTCTACTTATTACCTAGGGTTATTTAATAATCGGCATCTTTTTCTAAATTTATCTTTATACATCAGACCGCTTATTTTATTACCTTGGGTTATAGCGAACAAAAGCTTTAATTTGGATATTCATTGTTAAGATCTCCTTTCTTAGATATATATAATAAATTTTCTTCTAATAACCAAAAATACGACGGAACTGATAATACTAGGATTTTTCAAGATAATGTCTTAAATAACAAATATTTTTTACTTTTAATTTTATGCTGGGTACTTTACTTAATTTGTAAAGCTGACCTTCCATCTGGTATCAGTATTATTACAGCCACATTTCCAGATGATACTGCAACGCAATCACTGCAAATGCATTAAATACGTTTCAAGATTACCTAGATAAAATTCAAAGGCAGTTAACAAAGTGGCGAATACAAGCTAATAAAAATGTACCTGGACTTACTTGGCGAAATCCAAAACTTACTTTTTGTTTTGCCCAAAAAATGTGTGTGTTTTAATAGAGCAAGGAATTGTGGTGAAATATCATATCAAACTTAAAGAAACCGCTACTGATCATTTTTAGAATATGTATGGGACTATTCCAACTTCGACTTGCTTCAACTATTAATAGGGGCTGTTGTGACATTTGCAAATATAGATGGTGCTACGGTCGAAATGCTTTAAAGCTTTAAAATAGGAATTGTAATGCATCAATTCCTAGTTTCTCGAAATAGTTTTTTCTGTTTATCATTTTACAAAATTTAATGCTTAAAACTAGGAATTGTAATTCCATCAATTCCTAATTTTCCGAAATAGTTTTTTCTATTTTCATTTTACAAAATTTAATGCTTAAAACTAGGAATTGTAATACATCAATTCCTAATTTTCCGAAATAGTTTTTCTATTTTCATTTTACAAAATTTAATGCTTAAAACTAGGAATTGTAATACATCAATTCCTAATCTTTCGAAATAGTTTTTTCTATTTATCATTTTACAAAATTTAATGCTTAAAACTAGGAATTGTAATACATCAATTCCTAATTTTTCGAAATAGTTTTTTCTATTTATCATTTTACAAAATTTAATGATTAAAACTAGGAATTGTAATACATCAATTCCTAGTTTTTCGAACTATTTTTTATATGTATTATTTTATAAAATCTAATGCTTAAAACTAGGAATTGTAATACATCAATTCCTAATTTTTCGAAATAGTTTTTCTATTTTCATTTTACAAAATTTAATGCTTAAAACTAGGAATTGTAATACATCAATTCCTAATTTTTCGAAATAGTTTTTTCTATTTATCATTTTACAAAATTTAATGCTTAAAAATATTAATTGTAATACATCAATTCCTAGTTTTTCGAACTATTTTTTATATGTATTATTTTACAAAATCTAATGCTTAAAACTAGGAATTGTAATACATCAATTCCTAATTTTTCGAAATAGTTTTTCTATTTTCATTTTACAAAATTTAATGCTTAAAACTAGGAATTGTAATACATCAATTCCTAATTTTTCGAAATAGTTTTTCTATTTTCATTTTACAAAATTTAATGCTTAAAACTAGGAATTGTAATACATCAATTCCTAATTTTTCGAAATAGTTTTTTCTATTTATCATTTTACAAAATTTAATGCTTAAAAATATTAATTGTAATACATCAATTCCTAGTTTTTCGAAATATTTTTTGTATGATCATTTTACAAAATTCAATGCTTAAATCTAGGAATTGTAATACATCAATTCCTAATTTTTCGAAATAGTTTTTTCTATTTATCATTTTACAAAATTTAATGCTTAAAACTAGGAATTGTAATACATCAATTCCTAATTTTTCGAAATAGTATTTTCTATTTTCATTTTACAAAATTTAATGCTTAAAACTAGGAATTGTAAAATACATCAATTCCTAGTTTTTCGAACTATTTTTTATATGTATTATTTTACAAAATCTAATGCTTAAAACTAGGAATTGTAATACATCAATTCCTAATTTTTCGAAATAGTTTTTCTATTTTCATTTTACAAAATTTAATGCTTAAAACTAGGAATTGTAATACATCAATTCCTAATTTTTCGAAATAGTTTTTTCTATTTTCATTTTACAAAATTTAATGCTTAAAACTAGGAATTGTAATACATCAATTCCTAATTTTTCGAAATAGTTTTTTCTATTTTCATTTTACAAAATTTAATGCTTAAAACTAGGAATTGTAATACATCAATTCCTAATTTTCCGAAATAGTTTTTCTATTTTCATTTTACAAAATTTAATGCTTAAAACTAGGAATTGTAATACATCAATTCCTAATTTTCCGAAATAGTTTTTCTATTTTCATTTTACAAAATTTAATGCTTAAAACTAGGAATTGTAATACATCAATTCCTAATTTTTCGAAATAGTTTTTTCTATTTATCATTTTACAAAATTTAATGCTTAAAACTAGGAATTGTAATACATCAATTCCTAATTTTTCGAAATAGTTTTTTCTATTTATCATTTTACAAAATTTACTGCTTAAAACTAGGAATTGTAATACATCAATTCCTAATTTTTCGAAATAGTTTTTTCTATTTATCATTTTACAAAATTTAATGCTTAAAAATATTAATTGTAATACATCAATTCCTAGTTTTTCGAAATATTTTTTTGTATGATCATTTTACAAAATTTAATGCTTTTTTCGAAATATTTTTTTGTATGATCATTTTACAAAATTTAATGCTTAAAACTAGGAATTGTAATACATCAATTCCTAATTTTTCGAAATAGTTTTTTCTATTTATCATTTTACAAAATTTAATGCTTAAAACTAGGAATTGTAATACATCAATTCCTAATTTTTCGAAATAGTTTTTCTATTTTCATTTTACAAAATTTAATGCTTAAAACTAGGAATTGTAATACATCAATTCCTAATTTTTCGAAATAGTTTTTTCTATTTATCATTTTACAAAATTTAATGCTTAAAAATATTAATTGTAATACATCAATTCCTAGTTTTTCGAACTATTTTTTATATGTATTATTTTACAAAATCTAATGCTTAAAACTAGGAATTGTAATACATCAATTCCTAATTTTTCGAAATAGTTTTTCTATTTTCATTTTACAAAATTTAATGCTTAAAACTAGGAATTGTAATACATCAATTCCTAATTTTTCGAAATAGTTTTTCTATTTTCATTTTACAAAATTTAATGCTTAAAACTAGGAATTGTAATACATCAATTCCTAATTTTTCGAAATAGTTTTTTCTATTTATCATTTTACAAAATTTAATGCTTAAAAATATTAATTGTAATACATCAATTCCTAGTTTTTCGAAATATTTTTTGTATGATCATTTTACAAAATTCAATGCTTAAATCTAGGAATTGTAATACATCAATTCCTAATTTTTCGAAATAGTTTTTTCTATTTATCATTTTACAAAATTTAATGCTTAAAACTAGGAATTGTAATACATCAATTCCTAATTTTTCGAAATAGTATTTTCTATTTTCATTTTACAAAATTTAATGCTTAAAACTAGGAATTGTAAAATACATCAATTCCTAGTTTTTCGAACTATTTTTTATATGTATTATTTTACAAAATCTAATGCTTAAAACTAAGAATTGTAATACATCAATTCCTAATTTTTCGAAATAGTTTTTCTATTTTCATTTTACAAAATTTAATGCTTAAAACTAGGAATTGTAATACATCAATTCCTAATTTTTCGAAATAGTTTTTTCTATTTTCATTTTACAAAATTTAATGCTTAAAACTAGGAATAGTAATACATCAATTCCTAATTTTTCGAAATAGTTTTTTCTATTTTCATTTTACAAAATTTAATGCTTAAAACTAGGAATTGTAATACATCAATTCCTAATTTTCCGAAATAGTTTTTCTATTTTCATTTTACAAAATTTAATGCTTAAAACTAGGAATTGTAATACATCAATTCCTAATTTTCCGAAATAGTTTTTCTATTTTCATTTTACAAAATTTAATGCTTAAAACTAGGAATTGTAATACATCAATTCCTAATTTTTCGAAATAGTTTTTTCTATTTATCATTTTACAAAATTTAATGCTTAAAACTAGGAATTGTAATACATCAATTCCTAATTTTTCGAAATAGTTTTTTCTATTTATCATTTTACAAAATTTACTGCTTAAAACTAGGAATTGTAATACATCAATTCCTAATTTTTCGAAATAGTTTTTTCTATTTATCATTTTACAAAATTTAATGCTTAAAAATATTAATTGTAATACATCAATTCCTAGTTTTTCGAAATATTTTTTTGTATGATCATTTTACAAAATTTAATGCTTTTTTCGAAATATTTTTTTGTATGATCATTTTACAAAATTTAATGCTTAAAACTAGGAATTGTAATACATCAATTCCTAATTTTTCGAAATAGTTTTTTCTATTTATCATTTTACAAAATTTAATGCTTAAAACTAGGAATTGTAATACATCAATTCCTAATTTTTCGAAATAGTATTTTCTATTTTCATTTTACAAAATTTAATGCTTAAAACTAGGAATTGTAAAATACATCAATTCCTAGTTTTTCGAACTATTTTTTATATGTATTATTTTACAAAATCTAATGCTTAAGATTAGGAATTGTAATACATCAATTCCTAATTTTTCGAAATAGTTTTTTCTATTTTCATTTTACAAAATTTAATAATGCTTAAAACTAGGAATTCTAATACATCAATGCCTAGTTTTTTGAAACAGTTTTTTCTATTTATCATTTTACAAAATTTAATGCTTAAAACTAGGAATTGTAAAATACATCAATTCCTAGTTTTTCGAAATAGTTTTTTGAATTTATCATTTTACAAAATTTAATGCTTAAAACTAGGAATTCTAATACATCAATTCCTAATTTTTCGAAATAGTTTTTTCTATTTATCATTTTACAAAATTTAATAATGCTTAAAACTAGGAATTCTAATACATCAATGCCTAGTTTTTTGAAACAGTTTTTTCTATTTATCATTTTACAAAATTTAATGCTTAAAACTAGGAATTGTAAAATACATCAATTCCTAGTTTTTCGAAATATTTTTTTAGATGTATAATTTTACAAAATTTAATGCTTAAAACTAGGAATTGTAATGCATCAATTCCTAGTTTTTCCAAATATTTTTTCTATTTATCATTTTACAAAATTTAATGCTTAAAACTAGGAATTGTGATACATCAATTCTTAGTTTCTCGAAATATTTTGTTTCTATTTATCATTTGACAAAATGTAGTGCTTAAAATTAGGAATTGTAATGCATCAATTCCTAGTTTTTCAAAATAGTTTTTTCTATTTATCATTTTACAAGATTTAATGCTTAAAACTAGAAATTGTAATACATTAATTAATAATTTTTCGAAATAGTTTTTTCTAATTATCATTTTCCAAAATTTAATGCTTAAAGTTAGGAATTAATGTATTACAATTCCCAGTTTTAAGGGAATTGTAATACATTAATTCCTAATTTTTCCAAATTGTTTTTTCTGATTATCATTTTACAAAATTTAATGCTTAAAACTAGGAATTGTAATACATCAATTCCTAATTTTTCGAAATAGTTTTTTCTATTTATCATTTTACAAAATTTAATGCTTAAAACTAGGAATTGTAATACATCAATTCCTAATTTTTCGAAATAGTTTTTTCTATTTATCATTTTACAAAATTTAATGCTTAAAAATATTAATTGTAATACATCAATTCCTAGTTTTTCGAAATATTTTTTTGTATGATCATTTTGCAAAATTTAATGCTTAAAACTAGGAATTGTAATACATCAATTCCTAATTTTTCGAAATAGTTTTTTCTATTTATCATTTTACAAAATTTAATGCTTAAAACTAGGAATTGTAATACATCAATTCCTAATTTTTCGAAATAGTATTTTCTATTTTCATTTTACAAAATTTAATGCTTAAAACTAGGAATTGTAAAATACATCAATTCCTAGTTTTTCGAACTATTTTTTATATGTATTATTTTACAAAATCTAATGCTTAAGATTAGGAATTGTAATACATCAATTCCTAATTTTTCGAAATAGTTTTTTCTATTTTCATTTTACAAAATTTAATAATGCTTAAAACTAGGAATTCTAATACATCAATGCCTAGTTTTTTGAAACAGTTTTTTCTATTTATCATTTTACAAAATTTAATGCTTAAAACTAGGAATTGTAAAATACATCAATTCCTAGTTTTTCGAAATAGTTTTTTGAATTTATCATTTTACAAAATTTAATGCTTAAAACTAGGAATTCTAATACATCAATTCCTAATTTTTCGAAATAGTTTTTTCTATTTATCATTTTACAAAATTTAATAATGCTTAAAACTAGGAATTCTAATACATCAATGCCTAGTTTTTTGAAACAGTTTTTTCTATTTATCATTTTACAAAATTTAATGCTTAAAACTAGGAATTGTAAAATACATCAATTCCTAGTTTTTCGAAATATTTTTTTAGATGTATAATTTTACAAAATTTAATGCTTAAAACTAGGAATTGTAATGCATCAATTCCTAGTTTTTCCAAATATTTTTTCTATTTATCATTTTACAAAATTTAATGCTTAAAACTAGGAATTGTGATACATCAATTCTTAGTTTCTCGAAATATTTTGTTTCTATTTATCATTTGACAAAATGTAGTGCTTAAAATTAGGAATTGTAATGCATCAATTCCTAGTTTTTCAAAATAGTTTTTTCTATTTATCATTTTACAAGATTTAATGCTTAAAACTAGAAATTGTAATACATTAATTAATAATTTTTCGAAATAGTTTTTTCTAATTATCATTTTCCAAAATTTAATGCTTAAAGTTAGGAATTAATGTATTACAATTCCCAGTTTTAAGGGAATTGTAATACATTAATTCCTAATTTTTCCAAATTGTTTTTTCTAATTATCATTTTACAAAATTTAATGCTTAAAGTTAAGAATTGTAATACATCAATTCCTAGTTTTTCAAATAGTTTTTTCTATTTATCATTTTACTTAAAATTGGAAATTGTAATGCATCAATTCTTAGTTTATCGAAATAGTTTTTTCTATTTATAATTTTACAAAAACTAAATGCTTAAAATTAGGAATTGTAATACATCAATTCCTATTTTTTTTTAAATAGTTTTTTCTATTTATCATTTTACAAAATTTAATGCTTAAAATTAGGAATTGTAATACATCAATTTCTAATTTTTCAAAATAGTTTTTTCTATTTATCATTTTACAAAATTTAATCCTTAAAAGTAGGAATTGTGATACATCAATTCCTAGTTTTTCGAAATAGTTTTTCTTATTTATCATTTTACAAAATTTAATCCTTCAAAGTAGGAATTGTGATACATCAATTCCTAGTTTTAGAAATAGTTTTTTCTATTTATCATTTTGCAAAATTTAATGCTTTTCGACCGCAGCACCATCTATATTTGCAAATGCCAGAAAGGCCCCACTTAGTGCAATACAAAACACTCTATATTAGGTATTCAGAAATTTTCACTGAAAATAAATTACTGGTTTTTGTATAAAAAATTCAAGTCACGTGTATTTTTTCATTCACTTATTTTCCAAATTATATCCTATCTTCTATATTATCTTCTAAAAATAAAGCTAAAACTTTATTAGACATTTAAATTATATTGTAGTAGCGTTTTAATTTTGAATATAGTAATATACTGTAATAAACTGGGAAACTAAAAAGAAGAATTCATTATAATCCAAATTGTTAACTTGGTATTAGTACAATTGCAATTACCAGAGCACGCAATAGAATTATATGTAAATATGTTATATATCTTCAACAGTTAAGCAAGCCTATTATACTTAAATTTGGTAGAAATTATTACGTTTACAACAAACAACTGCTGGAGACATTTCGACATTTCATTGACCCAAAAAGAAGAAGTTTATTGTTATTTTATATGCAGAAAAAAGCGAATAGCATAAAAAAAAAAACTAATTCTTACATGCAGAGCGACCTCTAAAACGTGAATTTTGATTTGGTAACATGATGAGAAGTTACCTGTGTACTAAATTAAACACTACATTACACACAGGTTGAAGCAATTATATGACAATGTTCTATGTTTCACGTACCGTACAAGGTAGGAAATAACATACAATGCAGGTTGTTTCGTTAATAAGTAGAATTTTGTCATGTTTTTTGTTTTAGTTCGAGGTGCTGTATACCTTTCGATTACTTAATTTAGAATAACAAAATTTTTAAAATATTACTATTGAGTTACGAAATCAGATTCCCTTTTTCCTTTTCGATGGGTTGATATATGGGTGTTTATTATGGCTGTGTGTATAAAGTTGACATAAAGATAGTTATTTTGAGCCTTGTTTGCCTAAGTAAAATGTTTCAGGTTAAAAAGGTACAGGTGTTGAAAATGATAGTTAATTTTCAAGCCGTTCCCCAGATTTTCGCATTTGAATGTTCCGCTGCGCATTCTGCCGATGGCTGAAAAGTATTTAATTCACAAACTGTGCCTTTAATATTAGCAAACCATTCAAAATTTTCCGCCTTTTCTTGTCATAGGTACATTAAAAATTAGTTTTTGCCTTCTCCGAGTACGGTAATCTTTCCATTTAAAACTGTCCAGACTTAATAAATTTTTCTCAACGTAATTAACTGGATATTCTCTGCGTTTATGTGCAAGAAAGTTACAAGAGATGTGCTGCACTTAGAAGGTATGAAGAACTCTATCCAACCAGAATAATTCCAGACACAATAACAGTGGCGGCTGGCGCATAAGCTCTGCAGTGCTGCAGAGCTCCCAAAAAATTGGGCGGGCGAACCTGTATTAGTTATAACTAGTTTTCTTTTACATAATTTTTCCGACATTTCTGATGTTTATAAAAGCGTAACATATTGTTGTGAAAATTCTCCTCCTGTATATCAAAAAATTTGCATATTTTTCTACATCATCCTGTAGAGGACATCAAACCCTACAATTTGACACCTCAATCATCAAAATCCGATCAGTAGAAGCCGAGATATTCGCTTCCGAAATTACAACACTAACGGGTTATATATAGTATATTATCAAATAATATACAATAGGCGACCAGTGGAATAACCAACCTAATTCGCGCGATCGCTCACTTGTTCCTTATCTGGTCCACACGAACGTGCGCACAGAGATCTTTCAAACACCCGCGCGCAGCCCGCTACCCCCGCTGCTGTCTAAAACCAATGCGAAATTTATCAAGCATCTTCGCTGCATTCTGTCCAGCGCCTTCATATGATTCGGTATAGGTATTTAATATTTTCGCGTGTTTTTTACTCTGCGGCGAGTTTAACGTAAAAACAATAATATTACCGTGCTTGTTTTTGTGTATTGTTGACAATTTATATAAACTCTGTGTATTATGGAGGTGGTCTTTAATTTAATTAATGTGAAGAGATTCTTTAAATATTCATTCGAAGAAAAGATAAAATTAAAAGCAAATGGTAGGCCATTAGTAGATATCACTATTGAAAAAACTGGTGTAAGTAGAGGGAAAAATTATACACGTAAATTTAGTAGCGATATTTATTCAAAAAACGAATGGATTTGTGGATCCAACAAAAAAAATGCTTTATATTGTTTTCCCTGTTTACTTTTTGGTGGCGATAAAGCTTGGACGGAAATAGGGGTCACGGATCTAGAGCACTTGAGTTTGAAAATAAAAAGACATGAGAATTCTAAAAGCCATCTTCATAATTGTATGGAATTTGCGTTACTAGGCTCAACTAATATTATGGCTCAACTAGATTCTGCTTATTGGGTAAATATACAGAGACATAATGAAAATGTGTCAAAGAATCGTTATATTTTATCAAAAATTATTAATTGTATAAAATTTTGTGGAGCTTTTGAATTGGCCCTTCGGGGACATGATGAGAGCGATACTTCCGAGAATCCGGGGATATTTCGTGGACTTATTAATTTTTCGGCTGAATTAGATGCAACTCTAAGTGAGCACCTAAAAAAATGTTCGGTATTTATTATTAGAAATTGTAATAACAACTCCCATGACAACATCAGAGGCCGAACGATGCTTTTCAACACTAAATAGAATTAAGACGTTTCTCAGAAATTCAATGACCGAAGATCGTTTAACATCTCTTTCCATGCTATCTATCGAAAAAAAGTTTATTTCCGAAATAGACAATTTTAATGAGTGATAACAAAATTTGCAAATCGAAAAGAACGTAGAATAGATTTAATTTATAAGAAATAATTTGTTAGTAAAGTAGTGCTTAGTGACTCTTATTTTTTTGTGTGACAATTGACAATCGTTCCAGAAATCCATTACTTCAGTGCGGAAGGCGAAGAAAGCACGATAAGATCGATGGGAGACAACCTCTTACTGCCCGTGCAAGGTAATTTTTTTTGTAAAACTTGCAGAACACCTTAAAATTTTTAGCACGAGCCGCCACTGCACAAGAATATTTCAAAGAATTTTCAATCAGCTAGGTGAAACTGATTCGTTTTATAACAAAAATCTTGGTGCAAGACCAAAAACTGTAAGAGTCGAACAAGAAGAAGAGTTCCTTAGGTTAGAATGGCGAAAAATCCTGAATTAAGCACTAGGTGTTTGAAAGCTTTTATGAGAATTGGCAAATCAACCGTATTATATACTTATTAATATTTCCTTATCGAAAAAAAACTATAGTAAAGAACTACATCAAACAAATAGCCTATAACAATGGATGTAGACCAGATATTATTTACAATATTTTTAATAAACAAAGTTACAACAAAATTATTGAGTTAGTATATTCTACAGACAATATTGACATACATAATAATTCTAAAACAATCGGGAGTGCTCCTCACACTCGATTTTTAATAATATTTTATGTTGTTAAAAAGACGTTTTGTTTTATACAAAATTGGCGAGGTTTTACCCACTCAGGTATGTTTCAAATTACAGTAATCCCTCAACATTTGCGGTTTTGACATCTGCGAGTTTTGATCATTCGCGATAATTAAAATGCGGACGAATTCCACATTCGCGACCTTTGGACTTGATTATTCCAGATTCACGGCTAGTGTTCCTGTCAACGCGAAAATTGCTTCTCAAGTGTGAAATAAATCTCTTAAAGAGACAGAAAATGATTTAAGCGTTTGGTTGGAGGAAATGTCTCAGAAGCATGCTCCGATCAGTTCTGCTCTGATAAGAGCTAAGGCTTGATCGTATAAACAAAGATTCATTGTTTGACTTCCAGGCCAGCAAAGGTTGATTTGAAAATTTAAAGAAATGGCATAATTTGCATAATATAAAATCGACCGGCGAATTGGCGTCTGCTGGCCATGAGGCAACAAAAAAAAATTTCCGGAGAACTTAAAAAAACAATTCAAGAAGGAGGATATATCTACCACAACAGGTGTTTAATGCGGATAAGACGGGACTGTTTTGGAAGAGTATGCCGAATAGGGGACTTTCCTTTCCAAAACAGAACACTCCAGTTAGCTCCAGGCTTCAAGCTGTCAAGAGATGGAGTTTCTCTTCTCTTGTGTGCAAATGCCTCAGGTGATATTCAGATAAAGCCGATGATGATATATTGGTCCCTAACTCCGCGAGCATTGAAGGAAAAAAATAGAACTCAGTTACCCGTTTTTTTTTGACGAGCTAGTAAAAAGTCATGGGTCACCGGTATTTTATTCCAGGAATGGTTTAATGATTGTTTTATCCCTGAGGTAAAAAACTATCTTGCGCCTCAAAACCTTGACTTCAAAGTCCTTTTACTAATCGATAACGCACCTGGACATCCCTCTCCTCTGGTAGGAGCTCATCCTAATGCTAACGAAAATTTTACGAACTTCGTTGTAATCATGGTTTATATGACCTGATTAACAATCGGTTGGACTCGCCAAAACTCTTAGAACAACTAAACTTTTTGTCCCTCGTCTTGGTCCCAGATCAACGTCGATATTTTACTGCAATAAACCGAACACTAATATGATGATTAAATCACCTCTTTACAAAATTTGTACCTATTATAATACTTTATCAAATACTTCCCATGATATTCATTTTAAATCATTGGCTAATAAGAGCAGTGTTGCCAGGTGAAAATAATTGTTTTCACTAGATGAGAACTTAAAAAATCTAGATTTCACTAGATTGTTACCACAATTATAAATGAAACCATTACATACGTCTAATTACCGGTAGACCGGTAGTAGGTATATATAATGTATAGTTTTAGTTTTCGTTAATAAAGAAAGAAGAGCTATTGCAATAAAAAAAAAATGTAAAGCAGTAGGTAGGTATGTAAATAATAAACACAAGAATTTCTTGATATATATTTATATATAATATATATATTTATTGGTATAATATTGCATAAAGTCGTACCTATTTTACAATAACACTGTACAAGCTGTTTTAAACTTAAGTAAAATTTACAAGAAAATAAAAGGTAATTATAGTAAATTACAAATTAGAGCTTATATAAATTGCATTAAATAATATATTTTTATTCTGATTAATACATATTGTTGTTATGTTGATTTGTTACAGTTACAGGAATTTTGTAATCAAAACATGATTTATTATCACTATTTATTAATCTCTTAGAGTGTAGAATTCCAGTTAAGGTAGTAGCAGATTACCGATTTCTGATTTTACTTTTGTTGAGAGATACTGCACTGAATATTCTTTCTACCGAAGCACTACTGTGAGGTAATGTTAAAACTAAATTGACAAATTTTGATAGTTCTGGATAAACAGCAGTATTGTCACATCTAATTTGATTACAGATATTTTTCCAAAAAGAAATATAATCGGCTGCATCCTCATTGAAGTCACTGTTTTGCAATAATCGCCACTCTCTATCCAATGAAAGAAGATCAATATCTTTCCTATGAAAATTTGCTGCTGGACCTAATGAACTTGTAGTTTTAATAAGTTTTGGGTCCAAAAATTTAAAGAACTTAAGTGTCTTTACATCTTCTGCATTAAATGGAAAGCGTTTATATAATTGATGAGCAGCTTCAACATGAAAACCTAAGCATGTTAATTGAAAGTTATGTTTATCACCATCTGAAAGAGTATTTTCTTGAAATAATATAGCTGCCTTCGGGCCACAATATACTTCATTTAGTAAAACATAATGTTCTGGGTTTCTATATTGCAAAATAGTTACATCAGTTTTACTCAAATATGTATTATTTATATAACAACTTAGAATAGTCTTGTATACTGCTAACATTCTGTCATATATTGCATAAATTTTAGGAGATTCTGATTGAAATTCCTTATTTAAATCAGTAAATACAGGTAAAACATATTCCAAAAACTCTAAATAATATTTATTCATAGGATTTTGTAAATTATTGTGAATGGATTCAGATGCATCGATTTGATTGAAAGATTCATTTTGGAAATATAATTTAAGAGCTTCATACTGCTCCAACACTCTTTTAACAACAGAAATTAAAGAGAGCCAGCGTGTTTGGCTAGGTTGCAGGAGCTTATGGGGTTTAATATCAAGAAACTGCTGAAATTCCTTGTATTGTGTTTGTCGTTTAAAACTATATTGCATATAAGTGTATACTTCTCGCACCAGTTTTTCCGTTGTAGAAGGTAATTTTTCACAAGCATGGAAAGCTATGAGTGCTATTGAGTGACATAGACATTTTACAGTAAAAAGATGTGGTATTTCATTTTTGAATAAAGTTTTGACGGAATGGTTAATGCCCATCATTGAATTTGCCCCATCAGCTGCAAATCCTACCATATTATTTATATATGGAACATTATGTTTATTAAAAAATTGAACAATAACATTATGTATATTTACTGCAGTTGCATCATAGATTGGTAATAAAGCAAGAAATTCGTCATTTATACTAAAATTTTGATTTAATCGCACAACTAATGCTAAGTTTTTAATTCCGGTATGATCCGTAGACTCATCAATTAATAAAGAAAATTTGCTGCACTTTAAAGTTTCTATTAGAGCTATTAGAGTTTCAAAACTTGATTGACCAATTACGTTATTTATAACAGCTGTGCATTTTGTACGATTACAGGAAATATTTTTTATAACATCACTTTAATTATTTATAGACCTAATTAGTTGTACCAGATGATCAACTGAATTTATAGATATATTGTGTTCTGCAATGAAAGATGCAATTCTTATTTCTATTTCTTTTGTACTAAGTTCCGTGCTTGTAGAGCTTCTTACATATTGCGTAACACAGAGTTTTTGTTGTTTGATTAATTTAGATTTAGATTGGTGTTTTATAGAATCAAGGTGCTTACGTATTGCAGCTATCCCTCCGAGATAGTCATTACCGCATATTTTACATCTGTAAAACTCTTCTCCTTTTTAACTAGCTTTATCCAATGTTGGTAATCATTGTGTTTCTCCCAATCAGTTTTGTATTTTTGTTGATAAATTTTCTTTTTTTTTTAAGTAGATGGTTGATCTGTGGTCGACATAACTGCTAGAAATTAAAACAGATTTAGGAAAACTAATAAAAATATGTAAACGGTTTTATTTGCAGTAAATACTTACATGGTAATAATCCGAAAATTAATTTATTTAAAGAATTCAGTGCGATTGGGCGCGCGTGAATAAGATTCTACCATAAATATCTAATATGATTTAATCCAAAATTCCCCCGGCCAAGAGCTTTTATACTTTCCCATTTTAAATAGGTACTTACCCTTCATCGTATTATTTCAAAAATTACAAATTTAAAAATAATTTGAACGGTACTTCCCGTAATGACCTTATGTATTATATCAATTATTTATTGCGAGAAAATTGTTTCGACTACTAAGGTATAGATGTCACTTTACGTAGGATCTATAATATTTAATAATAATAAATAACGCAATCTATTTTGATAAATATATGATTTCATATAAACTAAAAAACGAAAAATACGTAAAATAACTAGATTTTACTAAAATACAGAAGTTTTTCACTAAATCACTAACACAGTACTCAAATCGCTAGATCTAGTGAAAAATCACTAGACCTGGCAACCCTGAATAAGAGAATGTACTACCAACCTTCACTATCTATGAGGAGTGTATGATTTTTGCTATAGTGTTTTATATTAATATGTATTTTGTAATGCATCGTTAGTCTTAAGCGAAATTTAATCACTGTTTTAAGATTGCATTATCTGCCATTGTTACTTACTATATATATATATATATATATATATATATATATATATATATATACTATATATACACTATATACTATATATACACTATATTACATTTTTAGATTCAATATATCTTGTTAGTTTTAAAGTATGATTTATATTAGAAACATGTAATTTGCGATGTCCTATAATTGGATTCTATAATCTGTTGGGCAATATACCGGGTTTTTCTTTTGTCATTACACATAGGTATAATCGTTGTTTGAATATACAAGTTAGTAATTAAGAAATACTGGATACTTACATTTACATGTAAGAATGTGATTTAATATTCATTAATTCTCACTTGCAGTAAGTTCCAAATATACAAGTTAGTCTATCTTATAGGGGAAATAGTTACCGAAAATTAGGCTAGACAGCTACTGGGGACTCCCTTATAGGCTCATTTCAAATAAATTTTAAAAAACAATTGTTTATCTATTACACTCTAGATGGATGTTGTAAGATTTGAATAAATAGGTAGGACTGGTAATTCCAACATTGCCAGATGTAAACTATTATATATATATATATATATATATATATATATATATATATATATATATATATATTATAAAATACTTTGCGTCGATCCAGTGTTTGATTTTATGTCTACATGCAACGCTAAAAAGACATACCTCGTAGATATCTTTATGTGAAGTAGATTACAATTAATATTAAACAAACACTTCACATCTATGTACAATAACGGTTCGATTTTGAAAGATTGTATCTGATGGCGGTTTTTGTTAGACGTTATCTCTACCCTAGGTAATAGGTGGTTTCACTAAAGTATTTTGATGCATTTCAAGTCTCGCTTGATATTTCTCACAGCAGGTTTTGATTATATCTTTAATCATGAGAACTTCTTTAAACAAGAGCACTTTTAAATCTTGT
The DNA here is from genome assembly GCA_935421215.2 of Melolontha melolontha. Taxonomy (NCBI): domain Eukaryota; kingdom Metazoa; phylum Arthropoda; class Insecta; order Coleoptera; family Scarabaeidae; genus Melolontha; species Melolontha melolontha. The sequence continues at coordinate 178,654,784 of OW285237.1, read as the reverse complement.
TGAATTATACTTTTGTGAACGTACCAAGAGCGTCGATTATGATTATAAAAACGTTATTTTGAAGCCTATAGAATTTCAAAGTTTGACATGCTGGTTGGATCCCAAAACTTGATTCCAAAAATCCAAATAGGTCTAATTATTAATTAATTTTATTGCTTTCTTTTAACAAAAAAATATGTTTTTTTCCAATTAAGTCGTTTGTCCAGATGTACAGTGATCTTAACAAAAAGGTTGACAGTCTACGAGAGCCGATCTCATTTGGGATGGTGTTTCAGTTTTACGCACAGGCTACGTTCATTGATAAAGCGTACAGTTCACGCGTTTGTTTGGTAAACATTTGTTTGTTTAAATATAAACACCCAATATCCCTTAGTACTTATAAAAGTTATAAATAGAGCTGGGGATGTTTGCGGTGTGCCAGGATAGTATTCAGTTAAACGCACGAATATAATGACCTTGTTTCGATCGGTGATGCATGCGTGATTTTATTGCTTTACATGCATTCGCTATTTATATCACTTAGGTATGTCAGTTATGTGTACTGTATATAAATAACACACTTACCTTATTTACGATTATTATAGCATAGCGCCAAGTGGATAAGACTTGCAGTAAGTTTGTAGCATTAGATACGTTTCCATATTTGTAGCGGTGAGCGATGTACGCCGTGATGAATAAATTTTTTTATATTTTGAGAAAGACCGCTCGACATCTACGGATGTAACACACGCACAATTAAAATAATCTTTATAGATGGAAACCGAATCTACACTTGCACCATTACTAATTTGTTTTAATCTGGTAAAATCAAAATCATTGTTTATCACACTCTCGAACTTTTCTATTACATTAACATTTTTGTTGTCATTTACTGCGCATAGCAGGGCGTGTACATCGTCCAGTATTTGCAGTGACTCCGCTAACGATAATGCAGTATTTTGAAATTTCTCGATTGCGTTAAACAATCCTATATGATTGTTATAAATAGTTTGTAAATCTGCATCAAGGGAAGGGTTTTGAAAGAGTCTCTGGCTTTCCTTAATGGCTACAGCTTCGGCAGGATTGAATTGTAGAACCACAGATTTTATTTGTTGGAAATACTTGGCATAATAAAATGCCGCCTTTAACCAACTTCCCCAACGTGTAAGGATTGGCTCTGGTGGTTCGGGAATACCAGGGCACCGGCTGTGAAACTCTCGAATTCGTTTGGGAGATTTTAGAAACACTTTTTTTGTGGTTGCTATTAATGCATCCACCTCTGGATAACATTGCCGAATAGTTTGTGCCACAAGGTGTAAAGCATGAACTTTACATGTCACATGCAAAAGTCTCTCACAATCTGCTTTAAGAGAACGGCCTACAGAACGCATTGTCGCAGCACCATCGCTCATAAACATCAGGAGTTGATAAGTTGAAACTTGAAATTTTTGTAGCGTATCGAGCACTACCTTCGTAATTACTTCGCTAGTGCACTTTTCCAATCTTTTGCTGGCTAATAAAATGGGAAATGTTGATTTGACAGGATCTAGTACACGCACTATAATATTCACAATAGAATGTTTTTTTCGATCTGTCGTTTCGTCGACACATACCCATAACTGTTTATCATTTACTACTGCTTTCATTCTGTTTTCAATGTCCTCACGCACAATTGGTAAATAGGTGAGTAACGTTCTCCGTGACGGTAGCTTTATGTTGGAATTGTATTTATTCCAAAAGTCGTGAAAGGCTTTTTTATCTAGCAGGTGAACTGGCACATCGCAGACGAGTAGCATTGTCAATAAATCGAAAATGAATTGCGTTTTAGACAGCACATTATTTTTTTTGTCTTTGTGGTGTACACTTTCAACATGTCTTTTACAGTCGTATTTGTCCCAGCAAAGTAACTGTTTATCGCATAATTTACAAACCACTTTTGCTCCATTATAATACAAATCGGGAAAGTCTCGGATAAATTTCTTCACGTCGTTATACAATGGGCGCTTTCTTGGCTTGGGCACGTCCGTCATACTTATTAAATAGAGCTCAAGACAACACACGATCACGTTGCCAGTTCACGACTAACTAAAGTGTTTCGCTGCATCGTGTTTATACGCTGGTGGGGATGCACTACATACGGTCCTGCCGTACCGCAAACATCCTCAGCTCTAGTTATAAATATAAATGTGAATTGGTTCTTGCGCCTCTTTAGTATATTTCCTAAAGGAAAAAGTGAATGAATAAAAGTATTAATATGTATGTTTCCGGATAGTATTTATTAAATAATATATTTTTTCTTGCTTTGTAGTTGTAGGGCTTTGCAGATACAAAACAAAATTATATTAAACATTTTATTGTTTTTTCTTTTTAATTTTACGCATATGAAATATAAGTTTTGTATATACAAATTGAATTTTATGATTTTGAATGTTATGTATACAAGCTGTCCCGTATCGTTATGTTCAAATTTTGTTGTTTATTTTACAACACTGGTTTTGTACATAATAAAAAATAAGCATAACATACACACATATTTAAATTGAGAGCACTGGGGATCCACCGCTCTTCTATAACTCTAACCGCCCCGTAACTTGAACGCTATTGTCTATAGTAAAATTTCATTCATAAAAAAATAAGGCCAGACAGAAAAATATTTTATTGATTTTGCGTTTTAGATCGTTAATCTTTTTTTAAATATAACTGTTGCCTTCAATCTTCATTTTTTTAGCCATTCTTCTAATTTTCCCTCGTATGACACGCCCATCGTAAAAGTTTCCATATCTCACGTTGAACTTCTGAGTTGAGTATTTCTAGCTGAAATGATTCTCCTATTTAATGTTGTAAGGTACGTTTAGTACAGATATTTTCAAATAACCCGACTGTACAAGAAACATATTACATACACAGTCATACATTTAAAGTCTGACAGCGGTATTAAATGAAATTTCAACTTTCATATAACGGTTGTGATGGTATTTACGCGAGAGGCTTTATGTATAAATAATATTTTCTTACTTAAATAATTACAGCGGAGGCCTAGTTTATTGTAACTGTTATTCCGTTTAGAATAAAAACGCATTCCGACTCGTATATCCGCACTGTACGATTCTCCTGGCGTTCAGGTGTCTTTGTTCGTTTCTGTAATTGTATGCGCGCCGATGTGTTCACGTTTTGAATTTATTAGATCATCTTTCATTGTGATAAAGAAAAATGTTGTATAATATAGCCGTTTCAGAAACTTGGATCCTACTTTTGATATAACTAGAGTTTTGTAATGCGATTTGGAGGTTGTATTTAATTAATTAAAATGCGAGTAGGCGCAGGAAGTTAAAAATTCGCAAATTATAGGAAAGGGTCAAGTTCGTCCTCATATTTGCAGAATGACGTTTTAATTAAAATTCGCTTTAAATTAATTGTAAACGTTGCAATTTAGTAATAATTATTGTTTTGAAAATTTTCCAACCGCCATGTGTACATTCTTCTCTTCTTAATCCTTATTCAAGTGTGTCGATGAATACTACAATACCCATGTTTGGGAGGAAAATACAGGAAGAGTCATAATGGACAACCAAAAATGTACCAGCGTAACGGGTGTAACAAAAGCTTTCGGACTATTTTAAATGAAAAATTTTACACTTTCGCAAAACTTTACTATTTAGAATTTTTCATATAACATTTAACAAGATTTGTACTTTGTAAACTCAACATTATAAAACCCTTAACGGTCCTAATTGTTCAATGCGACTCAGTTTTGCTCGAACGCGTTGCATAAGTCGTTGGCAGTACTCTACAGGAATATCGCGAAGTTTAGTTCCGATCCTGTTCCATAATTGATTTTCATTTTGTACAGTGAGATCAAATAACATTGACCGTTCCGCTCCATACGAATAGTGAAAGAACCGCTCGTGTCATATTCTGAATTGCATTTCATTCGTGCGACATCTATGGTTTAATATTCAAACTACATACTTCTATAAAATTTTACGGGACGATAAATGATAATTATTAAACATATTTCAAATAATTTATGACACAATAATTTGTGTTTTAATGAATAAATAAGCATACTCTCCAGTTTACAATATTTTTATTGGATATAGTTTTAAATAGACAACAATATTACATTTTATTCAGAATTTATTGTCACTAATAAATAAAATTTGTAATTTACACCACAAAGAGTGTAGAAATTATAGCATATGTTCGAAATGATGTCCTTCATTTTCCAAACATGTATTAACACGAGGTTTTAGGGAATTAAAAACATTCACAATCGTTTCTTCTGTAACACTATTGACAGCTTCTGTAATTGCAATTTGCAACTCAGGTAACGTGTGTAACCGGTTTCTATATATTGTGTTCTTCAAGTACTCAAAGAGAAAAAAGTCTAAAGGCGTCAAGTCAGGTGAGCGAGGGGGCCATCTATTTTTGCTTATCAATCTATCATGAAACGTTCCTTCCAGAAATGCTATCGTTTTATTCGCAGTGTGAGCAGTAGCACCATCCTGTTGAAAGTATCCAAATTGTATTTCATTATCATTGAGTTGTGCAAGAAATGGTTCCAAAATAAGAGTTCGATATCGCTGTGCATTAATTGTATCGTGGAAGAAAATTGGACCTATTATTCTTGTGCGTGACATTGCACACCAAACACCTACTTTAATCAGATGCATATTCGTTTCAACATAAGTATGAGGGTTTACAGATGACCAGTGTTGATAATTTTGTGAATTGACATAACCACTAAGATGAAACCAGGCCTCATCTGAGAAGAACGTATTGTCCAACAAATTATCATCAGCCAGATTATTGTTAAACCACGTACAAAATTCTCTCCGTTTTCCAAAGTCTGCTGGCAACAATTCCTGTACTACAGACACTTTATATGGGTGCAAATGTAGCTTCTTAGTAGCATTATGGCCTGTTCCATAAGATAGTCCTATTTGAATACAAAATAACAATAAAAAATCTTTTATGCAATAAGCAAAATATATAGTTTTACCTGTTTGTGCTGATACTTGCCTCAAAGATTTTTTAGGGCTTACCTTAAACCTTTCTTGAATATCTCCTAGTACTTCCTCTGTTAACAAACTAGGTTTACCAGCAGGTCGTTTCTTTGATACACTACCAGTTTCTCGAAAACGAGTTATAAGGCGATTAACGTATCTAGCAAAAACATCATATTGGAATTCCATTTCTGGAAATCGATCATGACATTGATGCCTACATGAGTCAGTGGAATATTTCCACTCTCCATTCGGCAACAGTTCTCCGCTACGAAAATAAGCTTCCAAAAGAAACTTATCTTGTTCTCCAGTAAATGGCATTGTTGATATCAACGTAACCCTAAAATAAAGTAAAAATGTAAGTGATATTTGTGTATAATTAAATATAACAAATTTAACTTACAGTAACGATGTTAAGTAATTATTATTGTCTTGAGAAATATAGCTTGTTAATATGTAATTAAAAATACAAGAAAGCGAAAGCAAGAGAGAACGATAATAAGATATAAAACGATAATACTAATTGACAAATGACAATGAATATTTTGACAACCTTTCTAGAAAAATAATTCAAACTACTACAATAAGGTGTGGCAAAATCATAGTAAGGGCGGCATATCAGTGACGCGGCACGGTCAATGTTATTTGATCTCATGGTACTTCCCAACCATTCTCGTAGATCTTCTGAGATAATAAAGCCCATAAGGTTTCAATAGGCCTAGCTTAAGGCAGGTTTGACAAGTTATGTGCACGAGGCACGAAGGGTATGTTTTGCGCTTCCAACCATTGTCTTGCCTCTCTGGCGTAATGACTTGAAGCCAAGTCAGGTTAAAACATGATATCATCATTTGGATGATAATCATTGCCAAAAGTTTCATCCACATTTTGTGTGTAAAAACCGGCATTACCCGGAGTTTCTGCATTGCTAAGCGGGAAATACTTTTCATAATCCATAATGATTATTTTGTTTCCAGCAAAATGCTCTTGTCTCAAATTTCGACAACATCTAGGAATTCTTACAAGTTCAGCTGCCGTGTATTTTGGACACTTTTGTCTTTTTATATGTTTTAAGTTATTTTTTTTTAATTTCTCTTGCAATGGTGGTGTTAGAAACATGTAAACGGCCAATTTACGGGTAAACGCTCCAATATCGTTTTCAGCAAAGTGAAGAAGTCTTTCTTGATTTCTGGCTGCAGCGAGCTTTCGTTGTCGGCCACTTTTCGGTAGGTTCTGACAGGGTGTACCCTCCTCGCATTCATGAATTGTTTGATATAAGGTATTTTGAGTAATATTTTCGTTCTCAAAAAGGTGTACAATTTGTCGTTTAGGCATTTCGTCAACTAAATTATAAATATGCTTTCGTAGCTCTAATTTGTAAGCCATATTGCTACAACTGAGAAGAAAAATATGTGAAATAAATATACGATGTAACCATGGTAGCACATGTCCATAGCTTACTCTTCAAAACTGTTAACATAGTCCGAAAACTTTCGTTACAACCGTTACACGAGACACCCATCAGAGTAAAGAACTTCCTATGAACCAATGTCCTAGTATGTATACTTAAGGAAGGAACTATAAGAAGTGAAAGCTTTATAATTCATTAATGTAAGGACATTTTATTTAAATTTTAATTATAATCTATCTTAGAAAATACATTGTATTTAGTTTACACAGCAATTACCTTTTCGCTCTAATTATAGTTACTATAGAAGGGAAGAATTGCTGTTAAAAATATGTATTTTTAAGAGGTTCTCGATATCAATAAATTCTCGATATAAATAAATAAAACATCAAAAAATAATTCCTACTACTTTTTGTTTAATATTGTGTATATATATTCTAAGACATTTTGCTAAAAAATAAAGTATATTTGTTGTTGAAAGAGAATAATTTGAAATCCTAATTAAAAATACGTATTTACTAGAATAAATACATACTCTGTTTTTTTAAAAACTCAACATACAAGTGTCCCGTATCGTTATATTCGAATTTTAGGAGTGTAAAGTAGACTTCATTTCAAGTAACAAAAACGCAAAACTTGTATATCCATTTTTATTTGTTTCAAAGTTACAGACCTAGTCGAGACTGTCGAACCAACTAGATTACTGGAAGATTCGCATTATCCCCGAACAATGTGGTAGGTTCTCGATGTTAGGTAACTCGTATAAATGCAACGTATCGCCCGCTATCGGGGCAGTTAAGTTTTAACTACGGACAAGCGAACGTTATATTGTTTGAATTGTAATCTATGAAAAATAAATATTTCGTCGTTCGAACTTGGCATCTACCTACGTAACAATATAATATCAATTTTGATATGGATAAACCAGGCCCCAGTAAAAAACGTAGTCGTAAGGTTGGAGATGAAAATCGACAGTTTCAAGATATTTGGACCGAAAAATACTTTTTTATTTCATCGCATAACAAAAGTGTCTGTTTAATATGCAAGAGTAGTGTTTCTATTCCGAAGGAATATAATGTGAAAAGGCATTATGAAACCCAGTATCATACTTTTACCAAATTAACCGGCGAAAATCGAACGCAAAAAATTTCCACGTTACAAAGTGAACTAATAGGCCAGCAAGCTATGTTTACAAAACCAATTCAAGATGCTGAAACAGCTACTGAAGTTAGCTTTGAAATATCTCGAATAATAGCGAAAACTTGTCGGCCTTTTAAAGATGGTGAGTTTGTTAAGCAGTGTTTAGATATCGCCGCAAAAAAATGTGTCCGAAAGATGCAAAGAGGTTTGAGAAATTTCAACTAAATCGGAAGACTTACCACATTAGCAGCTAATATAGAAGAGCAATTAACTACGAAATCGAAAAGTTTTGAGTATTTTTCTATAGCACTCGACGAATCTACAGATATAAGTTCTTTACGAGGTGTAACGCAAAATTTTGAAGTGAGTGAAGAACTGATTGGTATGAGTTCTTTGACAAGTCAAACCAATGGAAGTGACATGCTCAAAGCTCTTCTGGAAAAATGTTCTATAATGGATTTGGATTTAACGAAATTATCTGGAATTACGACTGACGGAGCACCTTCAATGGTTGGAAGTAAATCTGGGATAATAACTATGTCAAAAGAGTATTTACAAACTAAAAGCATAGATACCAAGGAATTAATGCAGTTCATTGCATTATACATCAAGCAGTGGCGGCTGGCGCATAAGCGCTGCAGTGCTGCAGAGCTCCAAAAAAATTGGGCGGGCGAACCTGTATTAGTTATAACTAGTTTTCTTTTACATAATTTTTCCGACATTTCTGATGTTTATAAAAGCGTAACATATTGTTGTGAAAATTCTCCGCCTGTATATCAAAAAATTTGCATATTTTTCTACATCATCCTGTAGAGGACATCAAACCCTACAATTTGACACCTCAATCATCAAAATCCGATCAGTAGAAGCCGAGATATTCGCTTCCGAAATTCCAACACTTAACGCCGGTTATATACCTATAGTATATTATCAAATAATATACAATAGGCGACCAGTGGAATAACCAACCTAATTCGCGCGATCGCTCACTTGTTCCTTATCTGGTCCACACGTACGTGCGCTCAGAGCTGCTTCAAACACCCGCGCGCACCCCGCTACCCCCGCGGCTGTCTTAAACCACTGCGTGATTTTACCAGGCATGTTCGCTGCATTTACACCAGCGCCGAGGGCGATATGATTCGGTATCTAAACTAATATTATAAAGAGGAAACATTTGTGTTTTTGTATGTATGTTTGTAATGCTTTCACACAAAAACTACTAGACCGATTTCAAAAATTCTTTCACCATTAGAAAGCTGCATTTTCACTGAGTGACATAGTCTATATTACATTTTCAAAAAAAAAAGATATCCCAAATAAAAATGCATTAATGTAACCCAAGGTGTGAAAAAATTAGTCACAAAAAATCTGCCATCGCGTACGCTGCGGAAACTATTGTTGATAGAACAAAAAAATGTTCTACAGTATTATAGAACGTATTAATATCTACAAAAAAGTCCGCGAAACCATATGTCCAACTACTGTAGTTATGCCACTATAACTACTTTTTTACATTTTAAAAGTTAATAAAAGTGCCGACAATAATCAAACCATATTATCCATACCTCTGTATTATTTCTTATCCTATTAAATGATATTTTATTAAAGACCATATCAATACCAGTAAAATACTTTTTAAATTATTAAAATCGGACATTCCATTCAAAAGATATAACGAATTTAAAAATGTCAATCTAAAGAAAATAATATTATAATATAATGTAGTAGTATTGCGATGGCCATATTCATTTTGTTTGTAATAAATTGACAATCGAAAAATTATAACTGGAATAAGAATAGTATTGGCAGAAGGAATTTAATAACAAGTTCAATGAGAATGAAAAGTAATAGGAAACAGGCACAGAGAAGCTGTTATAGAAAGAAGTTAAACATAAAGTGATATAAAATCCAAAAATTAAGGATCACAACAAAGGAAGATTAAATATTTAAGAGAATACACTCACTATTGTATTTATTCAAGGTAGGATCGAAGAAAAGACAACATATACGATACAAATTTTATTAAAAGAATTTAAATAACACTGAGATATTTGAAAGATGACGTTTTTGAAGTAATTTCGACAATGTGTCAAAAGCCAAGTGACAGGAACATTGTTAAAATAGCGGGTTACATTGTTTATAAGTTATGTTAAATTAGTAAATGGACTAAACAGATTTAATAAGCGATGAGCCACCACCAGAAAAACGCAAACGTCCAAATAACAGCAGATTTAATCATCGAATTTCGGCTTTAGAGGTGTGTGATGTTATTCTAAATTGTGCAAAAGATCGATTTCATTTTAAAGAGCATCTAGTAGTGGCATCACTTTTTTTTTCGGAATGCTTTGGAGAGTATTGCAGTAAATTTCCTGAGGACAAACTCACTTCCGCATGCTCCTATTATCCCACCCTTGATAAAGAAAGATTACGAACTGAATTGTCTGTTATTTACTCAAGAACTGATTGTAGATCTTTAAAAGGCGCACTACCTCTTCTAAAATTTTTAATAAAAAACAATCTGGGAGATACGTTGAAGGAGACTAGAAAATTATTAGAAATTGTAATAACAACTCCCATGACAACATCAGAGGCCGAACGATGCTTTTCAACACTAAATCGAATTAAGACGTTTCTCAGAAATTCAATGACCGAAGATCGTTTAACATCTCTTTCCATGCTATCTATCGAAAAAAAGTTTATCTCCGAAATAGACAATTTTAATGACAAAGTGATAACAAAATTTGCAAATCGAAAAGAACGTAGAATAGATTTAATTTATAAGAAATAATTTGTTAGTAAAGTAGTGCTTAGTGACTCTTATTTTTTTGTGTGACAATTGACAATCGTTCCAGAAATCCATTACTTCAGTGCGGAAGGCGAAGAAAGCACGATAAGATCGATGGGAGACAACCTCTTATGCCCGTGCAAGGTAAATTTTTTTGTAAAACTTGCAGAACACCTTAAAATTTTTAGCACGAGCGGCCACTGACATCAAGAGGTCTCTGTTCAAAATTATTGGGATTTGAAAATGTGATGAAAGTTGTAGTACCTACTGTAAACTTTATAAAGTCACGAGGTCTCAATCACCGACAATTCACACAATTTCTCGAGGATATTGAAAGCGAATATGGTGATCTCCTGTTTTACGCTGAAGTAAGGTGGCTAAGTCGTGGGTTGTTACTAGAGCGGTTTCTTAACTTGATTGAAGATATCAAAATATTTCTAGCCGAAAAGAAAAAGGACGTCTCCGAACTCGACAACCCTGATTGGCTGTGTGACTTAGCGTTTCTTGTAGACATCACAAATCACTTGAATGTCTTAAATACGCGACTCCAAGGCAAAGATCAACTGATTTCGCAGTTATACTCTCATATTTCGTCCTTTCAATGCAAATTGAGTCTTTTCAGGACACAAATCAATTCAGCCAATTACAGCCATTTTCCGAACTACAAAAAAATTATGGAGAAATTCAATAAAACATGTCAATATCGCTTATGTTGAAAAAATTGATATTTTAATACAAGCTTTTCATGATCGTTTTCTAGACTTCAGAAAAGTTAAACCTCTATTAGACATTTTCAGCAATTCTTTCAACATTTCATCCGAAAATGCACCGGAATCAATACAGCTGGAATTGATAGACATGCAAAATGATGATAATGTACGAAACAAGTTTAATGAAGGTAATTTACTCAACTTTTACCGTTGCGTTGACAAAACCACTTATAAAAAGTTGCGAATAAATGCATTGAAATGCGCAAGCTTATTTGGATCGACGTATATTTGTGAGCAAACGTTTTCAGTGATGAAACTTAACAAAATAAAAAATCTAAACCGTCTGGCAAATGAAAATCTGGAAGCAATTTTACGTGTGGCGACAAGTAATGTGGAGCCAAACATAAACAAAATTGTTAGGTCAATGCAATGTCATGCATCAAAATAATAAAACATGAAATATTACATTGGAATGATTAGATTACATTACGATTACATAATTACAACAAACATTTTTGAATGTTCTTTTATTTCTATCATTTGTAGTAATTCATACTATTTAAAAATAAAAATATTTGTGTTAGTAAGTATTCTTTGTAGTGGCCCGTCCTTGGCTTATAATTTTCCCGAGTGGCCCCTGTTCCCTATAAGTCTGTGCATCCCTGGTCTAAATATTGATTTATTTATACTTTCTAGTTCCTTTTAAAAGTACTTGTATGTTTTAAAAAATTGACGGTCGCTTGATATTTAAGTTAGTGTTGAAGAAAATTAAATCAAGGCCTACTTTGTGATATTAATAAGTTCATTTCTCCTATTTTTGTTTTCATTTATTCGATACAGCTTACATAACCAAGTTTAAATATTAAAAAAACAAATAAATCAAATATTGATTTATTTATGTATTAAATAACAAATGTCGTCCAGATTTCTTGCTTTTACAATGATAATTGTTAAGCCAATTATAATTTGAAAGTATTGTAAGAGTTACAAACTAATTACCTTGACACATTCGGTAAATTAAAAAAATCATTATTGATCGGGCTGGATCAGTTTTTCTCTTTTTTGCGAAAACGATTTAAGGTGGATGATTTATATTGAGCAATGAACGTATGTATTAACCGTATTTAGCATGGATTTTGAAATACTGGTACTGCAAAAGACACGTTTGGTCCATTAAATGTGTCTAAAAAATAATTGCGAAATTTGCATTGCAAATGTGTTTGCAATATTTTCGATGTCGTAACGTGAACTGGTGTAAATAAAAATATTAAACACACGGTTTGTTTTTACTGTTAGCCTATATTAGTAAATGTTATTTCAGTATTATCAAACTTCGCTCGATAATACAGGTGCGGTGAATCATTGTAACTTGTGTTATTGAAAGCAAATGTAAATATGCACCACTATCCCAGATATGCGCATATCATCCTACTATTAAAGGAATCAGAAAAGAATCTACGATTCCATACCGAAATAATGTAACAAGTGAGAAACTTCTAAGCTAAATGAGTTGGTTAGTCTTTTTAATGTGTGAAGTATTTAAGTATTTACTACTAAATAGTCGGAAATAGTGGAATGGTCGCTGCCCGTAACACAAACAGTGTCAAACAGTGTGGTTACGCTATCATACGTGACAAGTTGTTATAATAATAATTCATTTTATTATCTAACAGATTAAGCCTTACAGATATCCTTACATAGGACACAATAAAATGTCAGTATACAGTATTTTATACTTAAATAAGAACATTGGCTTGATACCAAGTTGGGCAAACGCGGATTCAGTCGGTGTTGCCATTCTAGTACATTTGTACTAAATTTAGTACATTTTTCCTATTGTAGTATATAAATACATTTAAAGGGTAATTTACACCAATTTATTACATTTTTAGGATTTTCTACGATATAAAAATATGAAGGTTATTCTTAATTTTATTTAAGAATTAAAAGAATCCTCTAAAATTGGAAAATTTTGCTATTTACCGATCAATAGTATATATACAAAGTGATAAAAAATTGATTTTTAACTGAAAATAGTACCCACAAAATAATGACAAATTAAAAAATATTGTGATAAAAGTTGTAAAGTAACAGAGATATTCCCACTTATGCGAGCAACACAGGAACAACCTGCGTCAACACATGTGGTTTTTGCATGATGGTACTCCACCTCATAACACTTACGAAGTGCGTGAGCATTTAAATAAGACGTTTGGTGACCGATGGATAGATAGAGGTGGGCCTATTGCATGGACAATGGACTCTTTTGTATGGGGACATATGACAAATTTGGTGTACAATATCGATAATGAAATTGAAAACATTCAATTATTAACCATACGTCTTCCAGATGCTGCAGACACAATGAGCAGGCATAATACCCGAGTGTGTTATGACTCGTGGATACGGCTAGCACAAGCTTGTACTGAACTAGGAGACGGTAACTTCGAACATTCGCTCTAGGAGATGTTCCTGTGTTGCTCGCATAAATGTGAATATCTCTGTTACTTTTATAACTTTTACCACAATTTTTTTTTCACTTGTCATTATTTTGAGTGTACTATTTTCAGTTAAAAATAAAGTGCCAATTTTCTTATCACCCTGTATACAAGCTTACGGTGTCACTTTCTCTAATTCATTCTTATAATTTGAAACGGGTGAAGATAACGCTTAACTGTGTTTCACTAAAATTATTTTTGATTGAAATTACTGCAATTCATGTACAAGGTGGTCCAAAAAGTTGTTTATATTTGCTTGTGATGTAGAAAATTTTATACGCAAGGTAGAGAGGTGGGGTCGGTCTTAAACGATAGCTCGGCTCTGGGAAACTTAGTCATCATGCAGCGCTACACAGGAGAGGAGCGCTCGTTTTGTGTGCGCGAATATTACCGTAACAACAATTCTGCCACCATTGCGCGCCGTAGATATCGACAACACTTCAATTTGCACGATATTCAGCAATGTCCAAGCATTCAGCTGATTAAGCAATGGGTTAATAAGTTTGAGGAAACTGGTTCAACGTTAAATAAGCGCGTTTTAGGACGTCCAAGGTTGGCGAGAACCGCTGAGAACATCGAGAGAGTGAGTCAGTCTGTGAGCGACCAACCAACCGTATCAACTCGAAAGCGCGCAGCTGCTTTAAATGTGACGAGAACCTCGGTGCTTCGCATTCTTCACAAAGATTTAGGCATGCATCCGTATAAGGTTCAAATAGTGCAAGAACTGAAGGCTACAGATCCCGCTAATAGAGTTTTATTCGCTAACGAAATAAGGAACCGACTTCCAGCAGCAGTCGACATCTTATTCTCCGATGAGTCCCATTTCCACCTAAATGGCCACGTCAATACTCAAAATTGTCGCTACTGGAGTAGTGAAAACCCTAAACGGAAACATGAAAGGCCTTTGCATAGTCCGAAGGTCACAGTATGGGCTGCAATGTCGGCATCCGGAATAATTGGCCCTTTTTTTTTCGAAGACCAACAAGGTCGCACAGTCACTGTAAATTTTCGGCGTTATGTAGACATGATTCAAACTTTCCTCACTGCTCTTCAAGAATTTGAAGGATGCACTCAGGACACCTGGTTCCAACAGGACGGAGCCACCTGTCACACTTCCAATCTTTCTTTGCCTGTCGTTCAGGGGCTTTTACCGGGAAGACTGATTTCTCACAGAGGGGATATTGAGTGGCACCCCCCGAAGCCCTGACTTGAGTCCCTGTGATTTTTTTTATGGGGTTATCTCAAAAGTAGAGTGTACAGCAACCGGCCTGCCACTCTGGAGGAACTAAAGAACAATATTCGACAAGAAATCGAAGGCATAACTGCAGACACTTGCCGCCGCGTTATGGAAAATTGGAGAGGTAGTCTTCAAGAGTGCCTGGACACAAATGGGGCACATTTAGATAACGTAATTTTTGTAAGCCTTAAAAATAAATTTGTTCAAGTAGATCAATTTGTATTGTTTTTAATTCTATTCAAAAAGTTAATATCTTTATGGACCACCTTATATAAAACAAAAACATTTATAATAATATAATATAATATAAGTGGAGAACACAAGTTTACATTTACGTGAAAATTGCTATTCAGATATGCAGCCACGTGTTTTGTCTTGCTATAGACTCGTTACGAAATTCCTTCAAACATTCTTCTCGTGTTTACGTGTTTATTTTTATACGAGTGGATAATGATTGCAGTGTCACCGTAATAGAGTTTATATGATGAGCAAATATATTGTTGAAAGATTATTTATATCCGATTCTGTTATTTATGGAATTTGTGCTTTTTGGATGTGAATGGTTTTTAATATACGAGATGTCCCATATCGTTTTGTTCAAATTTTAGGAGTGTAAAGTAGACTTCATTTCAAGTAACAAAAACGCAAAACTTGTATATCCTTTTTTATTTGTTTCAAAGTTACAGATCTATGAATGTGATTGTCAGATCATGAAAAAAAATGTCATACTAAAGTCAATACAAACTGATTTTATTTAAAAAAAAGTTATACGATTCAACAACAGGCCTGTGATTGTTAACGTCTTATAATAAAATGTTATCCTAAAATAAATAAACACGTGTCGTAGTGCATACAGTAATTTCTTGGAGATCTACAAAAAAGAGTACTGGAAATTGATTTATGATAAAGAAGGTTCTTACTTATTTCGTAAGTGCTGAACCATGAATATCACACAATAAACAAATATTCAGATGACTG
Organism: Melolontha melolontha; assembly: GCA_935421215.2. Lineage (NCBI taxonomy): Eukaryota > Metazoa > Arthropoda > Insecta > Coleoptera > Scarabaeidae > Melolontha > Melolontha melolontha. The sequence goes on along the minus strand of OW285237.1, from coordinate 178,639,046 downwards.
TTAACGATGCATTTTTTAATAAAGGATTACATTACGTTTCAGTTCATACAACAGCTTATTAGTGAGTAGACACGTTTTCTTTATTCAAAATGCCTTACCGATTTTCTTCTCAAGAGTATGCGCATATATCCATATCACTATCTCAGGGGACACGATTTGCTTGAGGCAGACCACTATGCTCGTCTAGTTTATTCTACCTAGATATTAAGACAGTCACGGCTTCATTTTAATTTCTGCAGAACAGTCCTCTGGACAGATGAATCTACGTTCACGAGAAGTGGTGTTAAAATCTGAGAAACCTGCACAGGTGGTCATCAGAAAATCCCAAAGCTATACACCCATCTAAATTTCAACATGAATTTTCTATTAACGTTTGGGCGGCCCTAATCGATGACTTGTTGATTGGTCCTGTCGTTCTTCCTGGGAGGTTAAATGCGGACAATTACCTTCAATTTCTTATTGACGAACTGCCAGGTCTTTTAGAGGATGTCTCACTGAATGTTCGACGAGACATGTGGTTTCACATGGATGGGGCACCACCACATTTCGGAATTGCTGTCCGAAATTGGGTTAACGTCAATTATTGAAGATGGATTGGTCGAAGTGGTCCTGTTGCATGGCCACCCAGATCACCCGATCTTAATCTCCTTGACTTTTATTTATGGGGGTACATGAAAAATTTAGTCTACGCGCAAGTTTCGAACACCAGAGAAGAGTTGTTGGGTCGTATTCACCTGGCTGCCGAGCAAATCCGACAAAACAAGTATGAAATTCGGATAAGTACTTCTTCTGTTGGCTTACGGGCACAAGCCTGGATTCAACAAGGGGGTGGATATTGCGAAAATATTATTAATTGAACTTTTTTAAATAAATTCAGTTTTTATTGGCTTTGGGATTACATTTTTTTTCATGATCTGACAATCACATTCACACCTCTGTAACTTTGAAACAAATAAAAATGGATATACAAGTTTTGCGTTTTTGTTACATGAAATGAAGTCTACCTTACACTCCTAAAATTTGAACATAATGATACGGGACAGCTTGTATTTCTTACTGTTTTTTTTCGGATGTACCTAATGATAATGGTCTTCTTTATCATTAGGTCTTCTTCGAAACTAAATCTGTTTCGTTTGTTTGATGTATTTTTTACGTTTTTAGATTCTGTCTTAATTAAAATTAAAAAAAAAATTAAAATTAATATTCAAAATTCAAACAAGAAATGTTTAAAAACGTTATAAAATTTAATTTATGTTTATAATATAAATATTTTTACACAAAACACTTAATTTACTTTTAATTTACTCTAAGTAAACTGTAATATTTTAACTAACTTGTCCAACTTCTGTTTCCTTGTTTTAAATATTAGTTCTTCAGTACATAAACGTTCAAATTAACCTTCGTCGAAGTTAACGATGTTGAGATCTGAGTATTCAATATATTGTTGGATAGAGAAATTGGATCATGTTGGATTTAATGAGTTGGTAGTGTAAATTAGGCAGGTTTCTTTTTAATTTGAAGTATAGCCTCTTGTGCCAAGCCTTGTCAAAATCTTGCAATATATCTAAAACGACAGCTGAGGAATATTTATTTATTTCGAAGTCTTCGTCCATTTTTTTTGTGTAGTTGGTGGACTTGTTCTGCAGTTAAATGTTTATAGCGGAAAACAAAGTGATGTGCGGCAATTATATTTCTATATATTGTCATTTCTATCGTCTATGATTAATTTAAAGTTCTCGGTATAGATGTAAATACGCTTTCTACATATTACGACGCTAATTAATTCGAATTTTTTATAGAAAAAGAATATTTACATTTACATTACTTCGCGAAAAATGCAACAAATTTGCACAACGGCCTACTACGGGCAAAATATATATAATTTGTTTCCTTGATGTAACTCAAGGCATCCCCACAAAGATTCGAAATCACTGCCTTCGATAGCTTAGTGGTTAAAGCGATGGTCCGGCAAGCCATGCACGTGGGTTCGAATCCTACTTAAGGGCGATTTTTTTTTCTATAAAAAATTCGAATAAATTAGCGTCGTAATATGTAGAAAGCATATTTACATTTACATTACTTCGCAAAAAATGCAACAAATTTCTTGGTATAGATCTTTGCAAATAACTTAGATAACGTCTTTCCAGGGTTAGGAATTGTCATTATTTTCATTCTACTTCCTATAGAGAAAGCATTATGAACGGAATATTTGCATTGTCAATGTATGTAAAGAGAGTGACACATTTTGTTGAAAGCTCTCGAAGAATCTTTTTCGTAATTAAGGCGAAGCCTTATTTATTTAAGTTTTTTCGGAATTATGAGGATTGTTCGGAAACTACGTGGCCTAACACAGAGATGCCACGAATTCGCAGGGATCTTCTTTATCATTCTTTAGAATCATCCTTTAGTAAGTTGAATATGGCGGTACAGACTACAGAGCAATTTCTCAATTAGTCTGTGTTTGACAGTATGTATGCCAAAGTGAATGTCTCGTGTGATTTTGTAATTATGAAAAAAACTGAGTTGGGAGCTGATAAAGTACTTTCACTTGAAGGGCTTAACACCAACCGAAATCAAGGCAGAGCTGGATTCAATACTGTTATAATCCGCTCTTTCGTTTTAAATGGTTAAAAATTGGGTTGCCAAATTTAAGCGTGGTCGTGTGAGCACAAACGATGAACTCCGTAGTGGACGTCCAAAAACTGTTACTGTTCCGAATATGATTGAAAAAGTCCACCGTATCGACTTGGATGACCGTCGAGTAAAAGTGCGTGAGATAGCAGACATTGTACGTATCTCAAATGGCAGTGTGCTCAGAATTTTAACTGAAGAATTGGCAATGAAGAAATATTCGGCGCGTTGGGTGCCGCGGTTACTCACACCGGAGCAAAACTTAATCGTTTTAGTGTTTTGGCGTAATTAGGACTTTATTTGCAGTTTCATTACCGTCGATGAAACATGGGTCCACCATTACACTCCCGAAACCAAAGAACAATCCAAACAATAGGCAAAAAAGGTTCTGCGCTCCGAAAGAAGGCAAAAACGGTTTTGTCAACAGGAAAGGTTATGGTAACTATTTTTTTGGATTCTCATGGAATTATCTTGGTCGACTATTTACAAAAGGAGAAAACAATAAATGGGGAGTATTATGCCAATTTGTTGCAACAATTAAACGACCAAATCAAAGAGAAACGACCTCATTTGGCAAAGAAGAAAGTGCTTTTCCGTGAGGATAACGCTACTGCCCACAAGTCTGCGATTGCAATGACAAGAATTCATGAATTGGGATTTGAATTAGTGCCTCATTCGCACTATTGCCCATATTTGGGTCCCAGCGATTATCATCTCTTTCAAAACCTAAAAAAATGGCTCGGTGGTAAGAGATTTTCGTCTAATTCCTGCGGCAATCGCTGCTGTAAATAGCTATTTCAGGAACTTGGATTCATCGACTTGCAATGAAGCCATTACTAATTTGGAATATCGTTGGAATAAGTGCGTCGAACGAGCAGGCGACTATATTGAAAAATAAAATGTTTTTTGTCAAAGAAATTTGCGTTTTTTTTTTGTTAGGTCACGTAGTTTCCGAAGCACCCTTGTATGGTATTAACACTGGTCCAAGAACATTATAGACTGCCGCAGATAATTCCCGCATACTATCACACATTTTTGTTTATGGGAGTTGAGAGGTGAACAAAGAAGTGGCCAGTAAAATCTAAGCCCAAAAGTTCCAATTCGAGGACTAGAACCCGTATGGGGAATTGCCACAGATTCTGCTAGAACAGAGATCTGGTTATGGCTAGAAAAGGAACATAAAAAGAAATGAAGACTAATGGAAGGTCAACTCCATACTAAGACACTACTAGAGGAGGTGAACGCTAGGCCAACCTACAATAAAGGCATTACTAATTTAGACTACCCTTGGAGTAAGTGTATTGAGCGAGCAAGACTATATTGAAAAATAAAATGTTTCTTGTCGGTGTTTTCTTTGTTAGGTCACGTAGTTTCTGAACCACCTTCGTATGTTCTGACTTCGTTAATTTTAATTTCCTTAAGTGGCATTTCGATTTGGAATGGAGAATCTAGAAATTGCTGAATCTTGTCTTGCTCTTCTTTTGTTGTTTCCGAAACGAAAGGCTCAAAAATTGTTTGAAAATGTTTTGCAAAAACTATTGATTTAGGATATGCATTTCCTTAGATATTTTTCCCTTTTTAGAAGAGTTGTGAGTGTTTTCTTTGATGGGTCTTTGTTTCGATAAAAAAACTGAATAAGAGAGATATACAAAAGTCTTTTAAAGATGAGAGTGACCTCTAATGTGCTGTTTCATATGTACATTTCTTAAACGTGTATTCCGGAAATTACATTATTACACATCGTATGTGCAAAAGCATTTTTATTTGTTTGCAATGTCATCCACCTTTCTTGAACACTTTCACTAATTTAACCAAGTCGAAGTTATTTATGAGTTTCAGATACATTTTCTTTTCGTGCATATTTCTAACGGATTCATAATCTTGGTGTATGAGAACTTTATAAGAATTTGCGAATTCAAGAAACTGTTATGATTCATAGTTGCTGAGTTAATGTGACTATTAAATAACAGTTCTCACAGAAATTCGCTTTCTTTCCAATCGACTTTCTTAGAACGCAAACAAACGATTCTAAATTATATGTAAAATTTTAATCAACTATTCAATATTCAACTAATACAATAGACAACAATTACTTTTATTCCAACAAAATTTGTGGTTCTCTTCATGGTAAACATTATTGTATAACGTTAATACAGTTTGTAATTATAAAAGTCATCGTACAGGCGAACATCTGCGCTCTGTATAATGTCATAATAAAAAAGTAAGATTTATCTTGAACGCAAAATCGAAAGTGACTAGGTAGTCACCGTCACTCAGAGTTGTCACTCAATATTGTCGATAATTTCTCATCGTCGACGATGGCAAAAACCTATAAAAAACCATTAAACGAACTTTCTCTGAATACTACAACTTGTACAAGTGTAATGGTGCTGTTATTATAACATACATCTCCCATTTGGAGAAAGTAAAAACATTTGCGACTTTTCTAAAAGAAAAAGAGTTCGTTGGCCTCTTGAGATAGGTGATTTTGTCGTAATTTTGCCTTCAATAAGTTAATGAACCGCGTGGTCAATATTTTATATATTGCGGCTTTATTATTTCCTGAAAATGGTACATAAAAGCGACAATTATTATTTATTGTTCGGACTAAAGTAACGTGTTGATATCGCTTTTATCACAGTGTTTCGCAATAGAATCTCGGTAACTTATATTCATATTCTTTAGATTATTTTAAGCAAAAAATTAAACTTGACCCATGTTCTTACATTTGCGTATCTAGCCTTTGAGGGTTTGATCTAAGTATATTTTAAATAAGGTGGAAGACAGACAACACCCTTGTCTTGGTCCCTTTGTTGTATTGAATGCTTCAGTCAGTGATGCTCCAACTTTGATTGCAGCATAATTTTGTTTGTAATATTGTTGAACGCCCTAATTAATATTGGTTTAATGTCGAACTTTTCCATTAGTAGTAGTAGTAAATCCCATTAGTCCCTTTTGGGACATAGGGAAGAAATCGTTTGTCTCCATTCTTGTCTATTTCCAGCTATAGAGCCCAATCTTGCCACTGATATATTAGTTTCTTCTTGCAATGTTCTTCTCCATGTTACCTTCGGGCGCCTACTTTCCTCCTTCCTTGGGGCTGCCATTTCAATGCTCCCCTACAAATTTCTGTTCTCGGTTTTCTTAAAGTTTGACCAAGCCATCCAAACTTTCTCCTTTTAATTTGTACTTCGATCCTTTCTTGTCCTGCACGATCCCATAATTTCTCATTTGTAATTCGGAACGGCCACCGTATTTTCAGTATATTCCGAATACATCTATTTACAAAGCTTTGTAGTTTTTGCTTGTTTGCATTAGTTAGTGTCGACGACTCAGAACCGTAGAATAATATGGGTTTAACTGTGGCATTAAAAACTTTTAATTTTGGTCCTGTTAGTGATGTTACCCGATTTCCAAACATTCATCATCCCTATAAATGCACCACGAGCCTTCGATATCCTTGAATTGATGTCCTTCGTTACACCGTCGTATTCGGGCATCAAACTGCCCAGGTATAAAAATTGGACAACTCGCTCTATTTTTTCTCCCATCATTTCTATATCTTTTCTATTTTGGTTATTGATGCCTATCATTTTCGTTTTCTTTTTGTTAATCTTTTAACCTACTTTACTAGATTCTTTTACTAAGATATCAGATATGTGTTGCACTATGAGAGAGCAAACAAATGTCGTCAGCGAAATCCAGGTTTTCTAGATATTCCGTCAGATTACATTTTATACCTCTGTTTCCTTTTTCAAATACTTTGTTCATAATTACATCCAACACTATTAAAAACAGCAATGGCGAGAGAATACAAGCTTGTTTAACGCCTGTCTTCAACTGAAACTCATCCGACACTCTCCCTTCGTGTAATATTTTGTACTTGTATCCATTATATCCTTCTTTTATTAGGTTGATCATTTTCTTAGGCATTCCAATATTTTTAAGCGCTACCCACATACAGTCTGTGTCTAATGAGTCAAATGCTTTTTCATAATCTACAAATATTAAATATAATGGTGATTGATGTTCCAGGCATTCTTCATAATTCTCAGAGTATTTATCATATCAATACATGATCTTCTTTTCCTAAATCCCTGTTGCTCTCTTCGTAATTTCTTGTTTATACAGGTTATTATGCATCAGGCATTTCTTCTTTTTCCCAAATTTGTTTAAATAACGGGTGTAGTATTTGCGCCGTAATCTTCTCATCAGCTTTTAGCAATTCAGCATTAATTAGGTCTGTACCCGGAGCCTTTCCATTTTTTAAATCAGCTATTGCTTTTTCTATTTCAGTTATAGTAGGGTGGTCTATATTAATTTCTAGTTCTGTCACAGTATCCTTTTTCTCTATTTTCCCTATTCCATCTCTATTTATGTTCATTGCTTCCCTAAAGTGTTGAACCCATCTTTCTAGCTGCTCTTCTATCGTTGTTAGCATTTTTCCATCCTTGCTTCTTATAATATTATTTATTTTCTTATATCCACTTAATTTTCTTATACTGTTATAGAGTTCTTTACTATCACCTATTTCGAAAGCTTTTTGTGCCTCATCCGTGTAACGTCTTTTATCTTTTTTATGCATTTTTTAAGTTCTTTGGCTAAAATTTAATATTTTGCTTGTATTTCTTTTTTCTTTGTTTCATCTTGTGTGCTTAGTGTTTGCCTCCTTATTTCACGTCTCTCAGAAATTTTTTTCCACGTTATTTCACTCATCCAATCAATTTTTTCTAATTCTAATGTTCTAAATGCCTCCTTACATTGGTTCCATATAGATTGGATTGATTTAGTATAGTCTATACTTTTACTTAATAGCATGGTAGTATAACTACAAGGTGAGGCAGAATAACGAGCGATTTTAAAAAGCGCGCGAATTAAGCTGCGTCGAAGGGACGTGGAGGGGATAGTGTCAGTTACGTTCGGCGCGAAATAGCATTTAGTCCCAATGGAACGTTGGACCCCACAGCATCGTGCGTACGCTGTGAAAGCATTTGATCAAAACGGTAGTTCGTACCAGCTAGCATGTCGTGCATTTCGCAACCACTTCAACATTAATCGAAATCGGCCAGTGCCATCTGCCTGTGCGATTAAAAAGTGTGTTGAGAACTTTGAAGAAACGTCGTCAACGACAAAGAAGAAAACTGGTAGACCAAAATCTGTGCGCACACCTGAAAACATTGAACGTGTAAGAGTCGCCATTGACAAAAGCCCTCGTCGCTCAGCTCGCCGACACAGCGTTACACTTGGGATTTCAAACAGAACAGTAAGAAGAATTTTACACAAAGATTTGCACTTTCATCCTTACAAGATCCAAATGGTTCAAGCCCTTAAGGAAACAGATTATGTGAGCCGACGCCGGTTCAGCTTAGAATTTTTGGAATATTAATCGAGACGAGGACATTGTAAACCGTTTGTGGATGAGTGATGAAGCGCACTTCCATCTCTCCGGTTACGTGAACAAGCAGAACTTTCGATTTTGGAGTGACGTTAATCCTAGAGAACTGCATCAGCAACCATTGCACTCCGCAAAAGTTACTGTGTGGTGCGCCATGTCGTCATTAGGGATAATAGGGCCATACTTTTTTGAAGATGGCCTTGGCAATGCTGTAACAGTGACTTTGCAGAGATACGCAGAAATGTTGGAAAACTTTTTTACTTCACAACTTGCAAACTACGACGTGAACGATGAGACGTTTTTCCAGCAGGACGGAGCAACATCCCACACTGCTCGAGTAAGCATGAATATTGTCAATCGTTTGTTTCCAAATTATGTGATCTCCCTAAATGGGGATATTGCATGGCCCTCTCGTTCACCGGACCTCACAACATGTGACTTTTTCTTGTGGGGTTATCTGAAAAGTAAAGTTTACCAAGATAACCCTCCTCGAACAATTGAAGGCCTGAAAGAGCGGATCCTACAAGAAGTTGTTCAAATCCCATTGGCAATGCTACGCAATGTGATGGGTCACTTCAAGGTCCGGATGGAGGAATGTGTGCGTCTAAACGGAAGGCATCTTACCGGAGTTATCTTCAGAAAATAACCGACGTTTTACTATTGCAGAAAATGCTTTTTCATGTATTTTAATATTATGTAATCAGAAATTTTCTTAAACGAAGTGTTTTTATTTAACAGCTATTTAAAAATCGCTCGTTATTATGCCTCACCTTGTATATCTGGTTTCATCACTTTTTAACTTCTCAATATCTACTTTTACTCGATTTGTGGTAACATGTTTCCGCTTTTGCATACGAAACGTGGTTTTTAATTTAGCAATTAGTAGGTAATTGTCCGATCCTACATCCGCTCCCCTTCTACTACGGGTATCGATCATCATTTCACTCCATTTTTTACTGATACATATATGGTCTATCTGGTTTTCTGTTTTGCCGTCTGGAGAGGTCCATGTAATCTTATGACAGTTTCTGTGTTTAAATAACGTGCCTCCTATGTTCCATTGCTTTCCATAAATGTGATACTGGGACACTGTCATAAGCTCTTTCAAGATCAACGAAAGCTATATGTGGCTGAGTTCACCTTTTAATGCTATTTTTAGAGTAAAATGACTGGCCGTTGTGGATCTCCCCACCCGGAATCCCGCTTGTTTCTCCGGTTACTGATATTTAATGTCTTCTTCAATTAGATTTTTAAGAATTCAGGAATATATTCTTCCTATTTGTAGGGATGACTGATATACCTCGGTAATTCTTGGGATCGTCTTTTGAACCTTTTTTATGGATGACTGATATATAGGTAGTTCTCCATTCAGTTGGTGTTTCTTCACTATTTCTGCATCTTTTAAATAAAGACTTTAGTATTCTTATCAGGTTTTCAGACCCCAAAAATTAAACTAAACAGGTGTTCGGTTAGCAAACGTTCAATTTTAGAAGAGAAGCTAATAGAAAGAGGCACTTTTCGGATTTAATTTTCAAAGACTACCCGTGTCATTTATAAAGTCTCTTTCGGATTTCGACGTATGGTCATTGTAATAATCAACGTTTCGTTTTTCATACAGTTACTTTCTTCAGTATCTTTAGATAGATTCTTTTACTTCCCATTTTTTCTTACATATACATCTATATATGTAGGGAAAGCCACCATTAAGGCCAGAGCAGATGGAGTTGCTCATAGAGGGTGTGCTGTTGCCTCTCGCGTGGGCGATCTTGGTAGATCTTAGGACACTATCCAACGAAGAGTTTTATTGCCTGAGAGACGCAGACGACTTAATAATTGCCGTCCAGGGACTTTTGCAGGAGTTATTTCAGAACAAGCCCAAACTGCCCTAAATATTGTAGATGGCTAATGTAAAAAAGAGCGGTTAGCAATAAATGCTCAGAAAACATAGTCGCATTTACAAAAATAAACCGCATGCTTGCAGCCACTAATGTTCGGAAATACAGAAATTCTAATCGTCAGGGAAGCTAAGTATCTGGGAGTACTGTTTGACCAAGGGCTTACATGGAATGCCCACATCGTAAAAATCACCAATAAAGCATTCATTGCCTAGGGCAGGTGTAGGTGAATGTGTGGGAGAAAACTGTGGACTTAGTCAAAAAAATTACTCTATGGCTATACACAAGGGTACTTAGATCCATTATAAATTATGGAGAAATTGCATGGTGGCCAAAGACTAAGCAAAAAGGAGTTATAATAGATGGCTAAGTGGCATATAAAGACTAGCATGTCTAAGTGGCATAGGGACCATGAGAACAACTCCTACGGTTGCACTGGAGGTAATACTAAATTTTCCACCGCTAGATATCCATATATAAGGAGAAGCAAGGTCAGTAGCGTACAGACTACTATAAGCCAAGTCCACGGCACTGACCATCGTAAGTTGATTGAAGAAATCAAGGCAGAGCTCATAACAGGGAAACCTAGCGATCCAATGATTCAGAAATTCAATTTTGATAAGAAATATAAAATAGTCATGTCAGATAACCGCCAACCTTGAAGGCCATAAGAACCGAAAGAACTAATAAGATGAACAAAAGAGAATATTACAAAATCTTATTTTTAGATTCCCTAAAAGCCCATAATTTTGTGACACCGGTTTAGCGTGGTCACTATCCGACTTCAGTAATGGTTGGTGTGATCTTGTACGTAGGTGTTTTTCTTATTAAGTTTTGCGAGAATGGGGGAAAACATCGGTCTGAGTGTATCAAGAAACTGTGTTTGAAACTATGGTAAAGCCTCCGACTCCGTGGAAAATGTGAGTGTTTCAACCAGATTCGGCGTCTTCTCGCAAATTAAAACAAATCAAAGATGATTGTAAGAGTTTGTTTAGAAGGCTTTCGATTAGTCGTCTGGTAATCCTGACCTGAACTCTCTCGACTATCGATTATGAAATTATCTCGAAAGCATGACTTTGACGATGTTTGTTAGAAATAAACGTCATCAAAATTTGGAATCTCTGAAACAAAGTATTCTTGAATAAAACTTCGCTAGTATCAGTCCGTAAATTGCTAATCGTTTGAAACTCAAGAGTCCAATACTTTGAATAATAGCCGTTTTCAGTTTCGATGTTTCTTTGTCTCGATAGTTCCTCTGTTGATTCCTCAATATTAATTCTTCGTAGTAGCCAATACTTCTATTTTATGCCCGCTCTTGTGCACTTATTCTCCAATCGGCGATTACTCGATTCTTTGTATCGTTTATTCTCTGCTCAGTAATTTGTCCACTGTAAATTAATCTGTGGACAGTTTCGTTCGGGATGTATTGTCCTTGGTTCCTTGGTGGATTGTCCTTGGTTCGGGATAGATTGTTCTTGCTTCCGAAGAAATTATGTTGTATAGACGTGGTTGCACCAAACATTATTTGCTTAATATTTTCTCTATTTTCTTGGAAATACCAGAAATGTATGATAAACTGGCAAATCTGGTCGATTCTTTTTCTCTGGTTGCGTCTTGGTCCTTAGCCATCTTGTAACTAGATGCATCTTAACGCTGCTATATTCAGTTTTCCATGCTGCTCCCTTTTTTTCCTCTAGATGTTCAGCTTCTCTAATCGTTGTTGTTTAATATATCCAATTTTTACTCTTTTATGCGTTATACGTTATAATCACTTTATTAATTGCCAAGGCCTTCGATCTATTTTTGTTCAATTTGATTGTTCTTGTTTTGTAAGTATGATGCCGCTAAATATAATAACTTTTGTTTATCTTTTTTTTTAGAGCGAAGGTCGTTTCAAAAATCAATAAGAATATATTGTGAAACGTCTTGGATAAATCAGCTACCATCTCCACACATCCACTGGTAAGCTTAATTTAGATTTTAGTAATTTTCTAATTTGTCAATACTCATCAAAATGTGATCTTTTAAATAGAAGTCAACAATCTGTCTCTTCATCTTTGAATATTCGAGAAAATATTATGCAAATAAACTTGTTAGCTTTAAACAATCATGGCGAATAAATACCACGGCCTTTCATAGTTTTACTATGAACGTGTTTCAAAAAGAATTACTATTCTAGTTGTCCATGAATTTCTCCTATAAATTGTGATGTTCTGCATTCTTGAAATACGCGTTTAAATTAAATGGTATGAAGGATATCTACCTGTTCCTGTCAAAATTTATCATCGAGAGATATGACGATGAAGTTAATAACAAGTACAATTAGATTATTAATTTATTTAATAAGACCACTTTAAAGATGTGATATTAATCAAGCAACCAAGATAAATAACTAATTTGTAGAAATTTTAATTATTATAATTTATAACAAGTGTTTAAAATGGTCACCATACGATGTTTCATATTATCAAAAATATTTTGCAATTCATTAGGTGTTATTTCATTACTCATTATTTAATTGTAATTGTATTCAACATGTTATTTAAGTTATTCATTCTTGTCTTATATACTTCATTATTTTAGCAATCCGAAATTAGAAAAATCTAACGTGACTTTGCTGGCCAAACACTTTTGCTTATAACTCGATGAGGGAAGTAAACTTCTAAAAGCGCTAAATTTTGTATACTGATGAATCTGTAGAAAGATGAAATACATATCTGTGTCCCTGGGGAGGGATATGTTTGGACACGTTCACAAAAATATTAATATTGGACTTGTATTTGTGTTCTTCACACCAGATTTTTAATAATATTTTATATTATTAAAAATACTTTTGTATTCCATATAACGCATATGCAATATCAACAAAAGTTATAAATACATTTAATGCGGAAACAGTAGCTAAAACCATTTACGAGAATATTCACCAAATGCTTCATTCGGACGACAGGTGCAAAGAAAACATACTTTCATTTGTCAGTGACGGTGCTGAATATGTTAAAAACAGGCAGAGTATTAAAGGAAACATATCCTAATATGCTGCATATTACTTGTTTAGCACATGCTCTCTACAGAATCTGTGAATATACTAGAGACACCTTCCCGGAAGTTGATAGACTTGTATCCGCTTTTTAAAAAGTTTTCAGAAAAGCACCATTGGAGTAGATCTTTACAAGGAAAATCCTCCATCTTTGTCACTGCCTCCCTCTGCAGTAATAACTAGATAGAGAATATCGTTGGAAGCTACTAGTTTTTATGCAGAGAATTTCGATAGTTTACAAAATTTCGTTACATGTTTAAATGACGATGTTCGAAGTATTTCTGAGTGCAAGGAACTAATGCAAATTCCAAATTTAAAAAATCAGTTGTACTTTCTTCAGGAACACTTTGGAAATTTGCCAAAACTAATCACTTATTTTGAAAATCAAAATCTCAAATTAAATGATGGATTAACCACATTAGATGTGGGCTATTAATAATTTGAAAAATATTCCAAGTGACTTCGGATGTGGCCTTCCGCAAAAGTTAGACGCAGTTTTTAATAGAAATCCAGATTTAATTTAACATTGCGGCAATTGTGTATGGGGACAATGCCTCAAAATCTAACTGCTAAATACGCTGAAATAAATGAATATTTCCAGTATGCACCTATAACCAGTTGCGTTGTAGAAAGGATATTTTCTATATTTCATTCAAAGAGAACAAATTTTAACAGAAGAGGACCTTGAGAAAATATTGCCAGTTAATATTAATACTCCTTTACTCAACTTGAACTACAAAATTAACAAATAAAAATGTATTTCGTATTTTATAGATCACCACCCGATTGTTTTCCAATTACAGTCGAAAGCAAACAAAACGAGACAAGAGATCTTGTGCTTTGTAAACCTGGCTTTATTTACTTGTCATTAATGTCCAGTCATTATTCTATGGAATATCAAATAATTATCAAAACATCTTCCATCTGATTAATACGAATAAAAATATAATTAAAAAAATATCATGAAGATATATGCACATTAATTGCGTTTTCGCGAAGTAATGTAATTGTAAATATTCTTTCTACACTTTACGACGCTATTTTATTCGAATTTTTCCTCAATTCGTCCTCATGTAGGAATCGAACCCACGACCTCTGGCTTGCCGGCATTGCTCGACCACTGAGCTGTTGAGGCGTGAATTAGAAGCTTTTATGAGGATGCTTCGAGTTACATCAAAGGAAACAGATGAATATATCTCGCCCGTAGTACGGCAGTTGTACAAATTAATTGCGTTTTCGCGAAGTAATGTAATTGTAAATATTCTTTCTACACTTTACGATGCTATTTTATACGAATTTTTCATAGAAAAAATTCGCCCTCAAGTAGCTCAGTGGTCGAGCAATGGTCCGGCAAGCCAGAGGTCGTAGGTTCGATTCCTACGCGAGGGCGAATTTTTTCTATGAATAATTCGAATAAAATAGCGCCGTAAAATGTAGAAAGAATATTTACAATATATACACATTTATATTATTTCTTTCCGCAATTTCACGTATTTTGAAACCTTTACCCAAATTTGCAATAACATTGACTTTAATATATTCATTTATGGAAGGCATCTTTATAATAGTTTAATATCAACTGTAAAGTTGTCAATTTTGGTAAAGAACCAAATATTGACAGGTAACAAGCCGCTCTTACACGAATCATTTTGAGAAAGTCTATGACAGAAACCTGAATTTTTGTCTACTTTTTTTTGCTTTCGACTGTATATAAATAAAATTAAAAACTCTTTAAAAATACAAATTGTCAATAATACGCCCATGGGCGATGAGTCATGGGCCTCTCGTGTCCGGTTCCTAGCAATTATACTTTGGTAAAATAAGATTGGAAACGTGTTCAGAGGTACAGATTTTATTAAATAAGCTAGGTATTTATTAGCTAATTATATAAATCGACGTTTATCCCATGTACATTTTGAAAATAAATGGAATTGTATTCTCAAAGTACATTTTAGTTTTTCTTCTTATAAATTACAGTCGCAATTGTTGTACACAATGTCATTTTAAGGTTTCGAACCACGTGTAAATTTAGTGAAATTATATGTAATTATTCTCTTGGTCTTGCTTGTTTTATTGCTTGTGTAACTATTAAACATGCTAAACTATTAATATAATTAATTAATTGAAGACAATTTGTCAAATTATTTAATTGAATTAAAATTGAAACCAAATACAAATTTAATATTATCAAATAACTAATCTAGACAAATAACCCAACTTGTTTTCGTGTTAAACTGGTAACCATCATTTTTTATTGATAGTTTGCGACGATACATTACATATACATATATATATATATATATATATATATATATATATATATATATATATATATATATATACGGACTGTCCCGTAAAAAACGCCAACATTCATAATTCCGTTATTTATTGTCCGGTTTTATTTAAACAAAAAGTAAATTTAATAGCATCAAAAACACTATAAGATAGCAGTGTTTTATTTGTTTTCAATTGTTTTCATTAATGTCAAACGACAGTCAAGTTTTTTATTTTAAATGGCAACATATATATTTTTGGCTATATTCGGATTGGTTTTTTTTTCAGAATTCAACGATGTATAACATGTTTATTTTTGATAAACGTTTATTGCAAAAAGAAAACTTTATAAATTTCATCTTTGTCTTCCATTATTTATAAATATTCGAATGTGTCATGAAACATTGGAAATGTAAGTATTATAAATATTATTATAAGAAACAAAACACTTTACAATAAATGTTGAAATTGCCCGCCACCTTGTTCAACACATATCGCACATCTCCTAATTACTCCAAAGGTCGCATTTAAAAGACAAGCGGCAGGTACTTCTTGACAAGTGTTAATAATTCTTTGTCTTAAAATGTCAACATTTTCTGGAGTTTTTAAATAAACTCGATCTTGTAGATAAGCCCACAACCAAAAATCGAGGGGCGTAAGATCCGGTGAACGCGCAGGCCACTCGATAGGACCGGATGTTCCTATCCACCTATTTCCAAATTGGGTGTTCAACAAATCAGAATTTACTCTGGCGTTGTGCGTGGGAGCCCCATCTTGTTGAAAAAATATTCTATTTAAATTTGCCAAAGGTAATTCATCTAAAAAGTTTTGGAGATTTTCGTGTAATAAAGTGTAGTATTTTTCTCGATTTAAGCAACCATCTATGAAAAATGGCCCAATTAATTGATCACCTAAAATGCCACACCAAACATTTACGTTGAAACGTCTTTGAAAATTATTTTCAATTACAAATCTCGGATTGTCTGCACTCCACTGTCGATGTATGTTTCTATTAAAAATACCGTTGTTGCTAAAAGTGCATTCATCAGACCAAATTATCCTTCTGTAAAAATTCGGGTCTTGTTCTAATCCATTTAAATAAAAACGACAAAACTGGATTCTTCGGCCAGGATCATTTTGTTCTAATGCATGAACTTTTCGAGCTATGTACAGTTTAAGTTTGTGTTTTCTTAAAATACCATGAACTGTAGTTTTTGATGCCCCAATATTATGTGCAATTTCGCGAATCGAAGTTCGTGAATTTTGCTGTACTGCAAGAAGAACATCTAATTCCTTATCTTCGGAAAATTTCCGTTTTTGTGTTTTTGGTTTGGTAAATGATCCATAATTTCTTAAATTCTTTTCAATTCTCTGCAATATTTTCGAACCTGGAACTTCTCTGTCCGGAAAACGAGCACTGTACCGACGAACTGCTTGAAGGCGATTTTTATTACATTCAAAGAACACTTGTAACATGTCCGTTAATTCATTGTTATTCATTTTTAACGAAAATAAGCTTTTTGTTGCGGCAAAACGTTCAAACAGGATAATACAGAAAACTTAATAAAGTCAAACTGACACTTAAGGCACATTGACATAATGCTAGTGGACTGGGCCAAGTCTACTATAATGAAAGATGAAATTTATAAAGTTTTTTTTTAATTTTTTATTATTAGGAGATGTGCGATATGTGTTAAACAAGGTGGCGGGCAATTTCAACATTTATTGTAAAGTGTTTTGTTTCTTATAATAATATTTATAATACTTACATTTCAAATGTTTCATGACTATCATGACACATTCGAATATTTATAAATAATGGAAGACAAAGATGAAATTTATAAAGTTTTTTTTTTGCAATAAACTTTTATCAAAAATAAACATGTTATACATCGTTGAATTCAGAAAAAAAAATACAATCCGAATATAGCCTAAAATATATATGTTGCCATTTAAAATAAAAAACTTGACTGTCGTTTGACATTAATGAAAACAATTGAAAACAAATAAAACACTGCTATCTTATAGTGTTTTTGATGCTATTAAATTTACTTTTTGTTTAAATAAAACCGGCCAATAAATAATGGAATTATGAATGTTGGCGTTTTTTACGGGACAGTCTGTATATATATATATATATATATATATATATATATATATATATATATATATATATATATATATATATATATTTAGTGTTTAAAGAATTTTGTTTTTCTTTTTTATTTTATTGGCCGTGTCTTAATATTAAAAATAATAGATTTTTATTGGTTTTAGCGACCTTTATTGAATTTTGATGTTTGTTTACGACGTTTCGACTTTTATCAATTCAGTCTTTTTCAAGCATCTGGAAACAAGAATCATTACAATGAAACTGAGAACTGTGTTTGTTTCGTGTGATATAACAATTAAATTAACAATTTTAAATTAAAATTATATTAAGAAATGAATTACGAATTAGGTTAGCAATTTTACGTTGAAAATTAAATAACATTAAATTAAAATAGCTTAGAATGGTAGGGGGATATTAAAGTGATTAATATCTGTATGAATTAATTGGAGACTTTACAATTATTAACATTTTTAAGTTTAAAAATTAGATTAAAAAATGATTACAATTGAGTTAACATTTAACGTTGAAAATTACATAAAATTAGAATAACAAATAGCTAAAATGAATAGGTAGGGAGACATTAAAGTGATTAACAACTGTATGAATGAAATGGAAAGTTGAAATACATTACAATAAGTAAAGAGAACAAAGAAAAGACAAATAAACTCACATTTGTTGTTCGTTTTGGTTTTACAAGGGTACGCATTCATGTGACACATGTGTTGGATATCCGAGACCAATTTTCTTAAAGAACGATCGTGCTTGTGCGGATATTGTAAGTGAACTAATACTTTAGTTTGCGGGGGTTTTAATTTCTGTTCTTTGGAATGAGCATGGTGGTCAGGACCGTATTTAGGAGTATATGTTAACGTTGTTTTTTCTAATGGGAGCTATTTTTTCCCCGTTTTTTTCTTGTGCGTGCAGGGGGGGTTTTTGATTTTTCTATTGTTTTATGAGAGGGTAATAGAGTTTTGAAAGCCCATCAATTTTGTTTCTGTCGTTGATTGTTTCGCTATTTTTGAAAATGTGTATCATTTCTAAGACCTCTCTAGCTTTTGTGTTCTTTTTTTGTGTTACTTTGGTGTTTTCAAAATCAAAATTATGTTTAAGTGTCAATTGGTGTTTTTTTAAAGCAGTTTGATTTTTTTTTGCGTATTTGTGACCTTTCAATCTTTCTTGCAGTAACTGTTTTGTTTGGCCTATGTATATTTTGTCACAGTCTTTGCAGGGTATGTTGTATATTGTGTGTGATTGTTTTAGTGTAGGTGTTGAGTCTTTAAGTTTGGTGTGTAGGAATTTTAGGTTTTTACCGCTTTGGTGTTCTATTTTAAATTTAAATGGTTATAACAAAACAAACAACCAAAACAATAACAAAAAAACCAATGAATGCACATATATCCCCACACCCTATATAACTGGATTATCCGAAAAATTAGACAACATATTCAAACCATTTAATTTTAAAATAGCACACCAAAGCGGTAAAAACCTAAAATTCCTACACACCAAACTTAAAGACTCAACACCTACACTAAAACAATCACACACAATATACAACATACCCTGCAAAGACTGTGACAAAATATATATAGGCCAAACAAAACAGTTACTACAAGAAAGATTGAAAGGTCACAAATACGCAAAAAATCAAACTGCTTTAAAAAAACACCAATTGACACTTAAACATAATTTTGATTTTGAAAACACCAAAGTAATAACACAAAAAAAGAACACAAAAGCTAGACAGGTCTTACTTAGAAATGATACACATTTTCAAAAATAGCAAAACAATCAACGACAGAAACTAAATTGATGGGCTTTCAAAACTCTATTACCCTCTCATAAAACAATAGAAAAATCAAAAACCCCCCCTGCACGCACAAGAAAAAAGCGGGAAAAAAATAGCTCCCATTAGAAAAAACAACGTTAACATATACCCCTAAATACGGTCCTGACCACCATGCTCATTCCAAAGAACAGAAATTAAAACCCCCGCAAACTAAAGTATTAGTTCACTTACAATATCCGCACAAGCACGATCGTTCTTTAAGAAAATTGGTCTCGGATATCCAACACATGTGTCACATGAATGCATACCCTTGTAAAACCAAAACGAACAACAAATGTGAGTTTATTTGTCTTTTCTTTGTTCTCTTTACTTATTGTAGTGTATTTCAACTTTCCATTTCATTCATACAGTTGTTAATCACTTTAATGTCTCCCTACCTATTCATTTTAGCTATTTGTTATTCTAATTTTATGTAATTTTCAACGTTAAATGTTAACTCAATTGTAATCATTTTTTAATCTAATTTTTAAACTTAAAAATGTTAATAATTGTAAAGTCTCCAATTAATTCATACAGATATTAATCACTTTAATATCCCCCTACCACAAATAAAAATGGATATACAAGTTTTGCGTTTTTGTTACTTGAAATGAAGTCTACTTTACACTCCTAAAATTTGAACATAACGATACGGGCACCTTGTATAATTTGTATGTACATTTGTGAACACTTAAATTTTTTATTAATTTTTTTTTGAGTTCAGCCTTTCAGCATTTTTTTTAATGGAAGGTATTTACAAACCTAAAAATAAATTAATTGCTCGCGTCGATATAGACTATACCTGGTTTTCGTGGTATCGCGAACGTGTTAGAAAACTGAAAGAAACGCTAACCAGCGCTTCACTATGTATGCTTGAACGAGCATTTGTAATGAGAGATGTTTAGCCCTTAAAGGCTAGAAACTAAGAGAGCATGTTTAAACAAAACCAAAGGAAGAAACGCTTATATAATCGAATTTAGGGATAACCAATCATATTACAAATGACGATGTCTAAAGGATTAAGTGTTAATTAAAGGCGCGAGCTAAAGGGTTGTGATGTTAATGAAATCAATATCATTAAGAGATTCCTTGAAATAAATGCATTTAAAATAAAAAGGTCACATTATATGGTTTAGATAGCTTTTATACTAGCGATTTAAATGTGACTATTAAGAAAATTAAATTGACATAATTTTCTTAACAGCCACATTTAAATCGCTAGTATAAAAGCTATCTAAACCACATTAGCTAAGATATATTTAGAATTGAAATTTTACGTAATTATTAACTAAATTAAAGAGTACAGCGTAAACTCAATAGCTCGAGAATTATTTTTGCCTGGGTTGGCCCTTCGGTCGCAGTTAGATGGACTCTCAGAAGAATGTCGTTTATGATCAGTGCGTTACAAAAGAAAGGCTTTTTCTTGAAAATATTAATAAAATTCTACAATGTGTCGAATTTTTCTAATATGTTTTAAATTTGATTTATATCCGAATAATATAATTTAAAGCGAGATTTTTAATATATGCGAAGTGTAGCAACTATACCAATCAACATATTTTTTCCTATTATAGCTAACAAGATATGTGTGTTTATATTCACTAATTATGTATTTGTTTACGCAATACATTTCCTGTACTTAGGTGTACAATCTGTTGGAAGTAAACACCATTACTATTAAGTGTTGAAACTACTTCAACTTTTTAATCTCTAGTGTTTGTTTCACCGACACCACTCAACTCCCTACGCAGATATTCGGTTTCTCTCTTTTCAATTCTTCTAACACCTAACATTTTCCTGGGGTACTTAATTTCAGGCGTTTGTATTATTTTTTCCTGCCTACACAATATCATTGGAATTCATTGACTTAATGTTGGAAATCTTAATTGTTCTGTTATTTCTTTCTGTTTTAAAAAATTCCTTTGTAGTTCATATTAAATTCAATTTTCTGCTTATATTCATCTGCACAGTTTTGCATTTATATACCGATATTAGTCTTGTTAAAACGTCAATTCATCTATTTTTCACATTTGTATATTTCATTATTTTGTGACTCGTTATTTAATTTATATTATGTATATTTCATTAGCCGTTTTAAGGCGCTTATGAATATTCTGGGCAGTTAGGTCTGATTCCCAGTAACAGTTTACAGGTCATGCGAATTATAACAATAGCCCGGTAAATATAATTTCTTAAATCATATCATTTCTAAAAGCATAGAGCAAGCCTAATTGCATTTGCTAAGTAACCATGCCATTTAGGTAATTAGTTTTATGACGGTCAAGACCAATTCGTGAATTATTTTAAGTATAAGCCTTCCCGAAGGGATTTAACGGTATACAACAAGGTTATCGTAAAAGGTATTAGATCGGGTTCCTGTAGAGGAATTGTATGCCAGTAATTGTACACTGGTTTACCATACCTTAAATGTTGGGAAAGTTTATATTACTTTGCTATACGTCATGAATCTAAAAAACCTTTTGTAATTTCTACCACTCGTATAAGCAGTGGGGATGTGAGTAAGATTTCATCAATAACGTCATTTCGTGTGCTAGTCTTTGAGACGAACACACGTATATTGCATTTAAACAGACGACGGTAACCGTCAAAGCGAACCCGGAAGCAATGGCCGGACGATATATCACTTCTACGATTACCAACCTAGCGCTGAATCCAAGTTTTAAAAGAAGATGCACTCCGCAGCAACGCGAAGACGCGGAAACCATTATTAACGGAACCACGGAGGACGAAGAGAATCAAAATCTATTAAAAAAACAACCGCAAACATTCATCATAGATCCCGCCGAACCAACGGTAAAAATAGAAATACTAGAATCGCCCAAAGAGGAAACGAGTTCAGTAAAACCGTCAGAAACCAAACAACAACTCATAGATCTACAAAAATTCGCCATGGATATCTCAAATAGTTTTATAAATCCAAAGAAAACAGCAAAAAAACAGAAAACAGAACACGCAAGCACACCAATAGAAACAAAAAACTCGTACAGGGTCCTCGAAAAAACCAACACCGAGGAAAAAATGGAAGAAGAAACCTCCGAACACACTCCACAACCGTCAACATCGAACAGCACACCCAGGGTAAGTGATAAGACACACACTACACTTAACACAAAAACTGAAACAAAAAAAACACAAAATCGCACCAATTATCATAATCGAAAAAGACAAATGGACATACATACGACAATTACTTAAATCAAACAGCATTAACACAGTAGAAAACAAAATGGTGAAACCAGGAATACACATCGAACCGACAACAGACGAAGACTACCGAAAACTCAAACACACACTAGACAACGAACAAATACAATATTACACTTTCCAATTAAGAAGTGAAAAGACACTAAAGGTGGTGATGCGTGGCATTCCAACCTTTATAACAGACACTGACATTACAGACGACTTGACAGACCAAGGATACCCGACTTTAAAAATTAAACGCATGAACGGCAAACACGGAATACCAGCACCTCTTGTATTAATCGAACTGACGAGACAATACAAGTCAATCTACAACTTACGCGACTGCTGCGGACTTGCAATCAAAATAGAACAACTAAACAAACGGACTGACATTATACAATGCCACAAGTGCCAGACTTTCGGACATCACCAACGGAATTGCAACATAAACTACAAATGTATGAAATGCGGAGACGGACATTCGACACATCTATGTACTAAGACAAAAACAACCCCGCCAAAGTGTGCAAACTGCGGTGGTCCTCATCTATCCACTTTCATAAACTGTCCCAATAACCTAAACAATCCTACAAATAAAACCACACCTCAACCTAAATACGTACCAGCACCACCCCCAACAAGTAATCCATGGACACAAAGACAAAACAAGACAAAACTTAACACAGTTGACGAATTAGCACTTGCCTTAGGCAATATGCTAATAACACTACAATCGACTAACGCAACAAACGAACAAATACAACACTTCGTTACACAGACACAGACAATAATAACACTATACAACAAAACACATTAAACACACACAACTGAAACGCCAAAAAAAAAAAAATGTGATGATGACCAACAAACAAACACACACGACTTAAACGCAAAAACGCGACTGACGCACAGACTGCACACACAACACATGACCGCACAAAAACAAACACAACAACGCACGATATTAATCAGACACAAACACATCACAACCCTGGGAGATACATAACAACGGAGTGGAAATGGAGGCAATCTTCGACCACTATTCAAAATTCAAGGACCCATGAAAAGAGTAAGATTTCACTTCAGGACATGAGTCCCGGAGAGAGTACAGTTTACCTTCGATAGCTTCTCCTAGTGAAGAGTTCCTATAGCTCTTACTAGCGAGTAATACAAAACTTAAGACATCAACATAACAGTTTCTTAAATAAGTCAATAAACAAAGTACTAGTGTACAACCTATCATATTATAGTAAATGTATATATGTATAAATAAACAGATTATACCATATTGCATTTTATTATTTTACTTACAAACCAACGAGTGAACGAAAAAAGTGTATACGGTCTTACACCCGTGCACAAGTGTATTCTCCGATAACGACAGCTTGAAGAATACAACAAAGGTTCCTTCAAACTAGGAGGAGTCAACAAGTCTCATTGTATCATTAAGTTGCGCATCTATTTTGTTTACGTGGTTCTACCCCATACGGGAACAGAGTATTCGGCGTTAGAATAAAGCAATGATTATGCTGCTACACCAAATGTCTTCGCTTGTGCTTCACAGCTAGTTCCAGCAGTTTTCCTAATCAAGTTATCTGGTTTTCAATTTTTGTTATGTTATTAAGTTGTTTTTGGGTATCGGTTCTGTTTTATCTTTCTACCACAAAAAGATACATTAAGTTCTCTATTTGCTCTGTGGTTGCTGAGATGAAAACAGTATACTTCGGTTTTAGAGGGGTTTCGTCATAGCCTCCACTTCTTGTGATACTGACTGAGTATATCCAGATCTTTGGTGAGTATTAGTTCGCTTTGTTCATATAGTCCAATCAGCTGGAAGTGTTGCCTGTGAAGTTTCAGGGGAGTTTTGAAAATTGGTATATTTATAGATTTTGACGTGGTCTTTCCGAATTTTTACTTTGCCCCGTCTTTTTTTTTCCGGAAGTAGCCGCCATATTGGGAAAAATGGCGCTCTAAAACAGTTTTTCAACGAAATTTCCTTTCAGACTCACTTGACGGTGAAAATAGTTATGTAATAAATTAAACCAGAGAACATTTCCTATAATTTATGTATCAACCTTTTTTTGTGAAATGAATAGTTGCGCCGCAGAGTCTACTCCAACACGTGTATTGGCCAACAAACTCATTTCCACACCACCATGAGATAGAGTTCCTGGCGCGATTTTTTTTAGTGGTATCCTCAGTGGGCCTAATCCACATGTGATGCATTGTTGCCTAAATTTAGTGTATATTCCTTCGCTTCACTATCCCTGATGGACCAGGTTTTGCGAGTTCTTCGTCTTCAGAACTGAGCTGACGCTCTTTGGTCTCGTTTTTGTTTCTTTGATTGTACCAGACTTCCATCAGTAATTTATACCCTGTGTTTCGGAAGCAAACCACACGAGCTCTATTGTCAGTGAGGGCGATCAAAATATCGTCACCGTATTTTTCAAGAGATGTGCCTTCACCGGTTTGTATGTGGTAAGCGGTAAACGCATTCAATCTTGGCCATCAGTTCATTCAGAGAAAACTGACAATCTTGGGAATTCTGCTCGAGATAAGAGTAAACATACTGCATTGCAGTATCGATCTCGTTTGCAAACGGACCTCTTTTGTTATTTCCAGTCCTTGGTGCTTGGTACAATTTTCTCATTCACGTATTGTGATACTGTGCATCGGCTGCGACCAAATCGGTGATTTGCTCGAGACGCTTAACAATCGCTCGACCCCAATGATCATTACGAGCTCTAGCAATTTTTGAAATGCTGTTTTTCATTCCTAATTTTACGTCCGTTTCTGTTTCGCTATAAACTCTGCTGTTATCTCGACAGCGCACAAGAAACAATGATCTTTGAATGAGAATGTTGAGGTAGTAATGGATCGCAATTGTAGATGCACAGATGCGACATCACCTCTTCTACGCAAAAATGCAGAGATTACTTTCTCATTGTTGTAGCGTTTTCGACATACTTCGTGAACCACTACCGATTTCAGTCCCACCAAGAGTTTCCTCTTGTTGTCCTGACACTTGACTTACGAAATGTCTCCAGTCCTTTTTCCTTTACTACAATCACCTCACTTCCTTGCAATGGATTTTCACAAATGAAACAGTTCCCTTCCTCAGAAGCCATGGCTCTGAAAATGCGAACGACACTGTTGAACAAAGCACTCGTACTGATGTTCACGCAAAATATTTGAGTTGTGCCGGTAAATATTTCCTAGAAAGGATCCCAAGGTCAAAGGAGCACGTCAATATCTATAGATATACCAATTTTCAAAACTTCCCTGAAACTTCACAGGCAACCCCCTTCTTGAGCGCCAACTGATTGGACTATATATATATATATATATATATATATATATAT
Source organism: Melolontha melolontha (assembly GCA_935421215.2). Lineage (NCBI taxonomy): Eukaryota > Metazoa > Arthropoda > Insecta > Coleoptera > Scarabaeidae > Melolontha > Melolontha melolontha. The sequence continues at coordinate 178,613,301 of OW285237.1, read as the reverse complement.
ATATATATATATATATATGTCGTCGAATGTTTTCGCGCTCGTTTGTTGAAGCGTTGTTCTTCGGGATATTTCGCCGCGTTTGGATGATTTCGTCCTGAGAAGGACAATTTTCTTCCTGGCGTTTCGGTGACATCACTTTCACCTTTTTCTAGAGGATCTTCTCGTTGCAATGGTAACTTCAAGAGTGCGTCGATTTCCTGCGAACATGGGAACAATAAAAAACATATTACAAGCGAACGGATATTCACAACATACCATTAACAGAGCGACATGAATTAACAAGAATCAACCAAAAAAGAAAGAAAGATCTAGATGGACAGCATTTCTCCCTTACGTGAAAGGTACGACTGAGAAAATAGGTAGAATATTACGCCGACACGACATAGACACCATTTATACGACAGACAGGAAAATAAAAGACATTTTGCCTAATACAAAGGACAAGATAGAACTAGAAAACCAAGGGGTCTACGAAATACCGTGCTAAGAATGCGAACAAACATACATAGGGCATACTAACCGTAAAACCAGCGTACGGAGGGAAGAACACAGAAATGCGGTAGCTAAAAAAGAATCAACATCATCCCTAGCTAAGCATGTGCTACATACAGGACACACTATCGACTTTGACGGTACAAAAACTATAGCACGCAGTACGAGGTTAACGTACAGGATTATAAGAGAAGCTATAGAAATTGAGAAACGGCAAAACTGTATGAACAAACGTGACGACGGACAGCGTTTGCCTGACACATGGAAGTCGGCCTTGCTCAACAGGCAGATTACACACAAGCGACGTGTAATGAGAACAACTTGCCACAGCCCAGTCATACTAACTCGGACCGAACGCAAACCGATCGACCAATAGTCGAAAGCGACAGAACAACCGACGGACCAATCACGAGGAGTCAGACACGCGTCCCCACTACGACGGGACCATATAATACGAGCGGCACAGGAAATCGACGCACTCTTGAAGTTACCATTGCAACGAGAAGATCCTCTAGAAAAAGGTGAAAGTGATGTCACCGAAACGTCAGGAAGAAAGTTGTCCTTCTCAGGACGAAATCATTCAAACGCGGCGAAATATCCCGAAGACCATACACGTATATATATATATATATATATATATATATATATATATGTATATATGTATATATGTATATATGTATGGTGGAATTCAACGTGTATGTTGATGGTGAATATATTAATTTCTTACTACACTTGTGTAGAATTAGGGTGTCCTTTTGTAGAAAAACACTATTTTGGTTTCGTGACGTTTCGGTCTTGTATTTAGACCTTCCTCAGACCTGTTTTTATTTATTAAGAAAGAAAAAGAAATATAACAAACTTGCCAATATGTTGTCATTGTACAATATTAACAAAATGTATCACAAGTACTTACATAACCTAACTATATGGGCTATTGATTGTATTACTCCACCCACGAGCCTGTTACAGTGGCCTTTACACTTTAAAATCATCGATATGTTAATGATAATAAAAAACACAAAACATTTACTACACTAGTACATATACAGTAATAAAAATCAGTCAAAGACAGGCTTGAAATCTCTTTCTATTGTATGCATTTTAAATATGCATGTGAGTACTTTTATCGCTAAATATATATTTTAATGTACGTATATAACTAAAATGTGTGTCATGCAAATTTCAATTCTTTTTACTTGTGTTTTGTGTGTCTTGCCATTTTTATATTTGAAGACATACTCTACTAGAAAAACCGGAAACAAGAAAAACAAAACAACCCAGAAAAACAAAATGCCACGTGAAAAAGGCAAACCCCACGCACTAACCGGATATGTAGATATTGCTGAAACTGAGGGAGTCGGCTTTAGTATTTAGATTATGTTCCACGCTCTTAATAGTTGGAGTTTCTAGGAAAAGCCGTCTTGTGTAGTTTGGTTCTTTGAAGATGATTCTGACATCCTTGTATCTCGGTTGGTGGTGTGTCGACGCTATATGGCTTGCCAGTGCGCATGCCTGTGGTTTAACTCTACTGTCGCTGTCGTGTTGTGTCAATCTATTTTTTAATATTTGCTTAGTTTGCCCTATATAAAATGAGTTGCAACTACACGGTATTGCATATATGACGTTGTTGTTATTTATAGGTATTGGATGTTCTAATTTCGTGAAAAGTATGGAAACGGGGACGGCTGACTGAAACCACATTCTGGAAACGCTTTTTATTTTGTTAGTTAGGTTTGGAATAAATTGCAATTTCCCATACCTGGTCTCGCTGTCCCCGTTGACGTCTTGTGGTATTTCGATGGTAATATTTGTTGATATTTGATCTCTCTCTACACTCATTCTAGTATTTTCAGTGGCAAAGATAATTTCGTTTGTTAATGCGCTGGGGTAGTTATTTTGTAGCAGTATCTGTTTTAATGTGTGTAAGTCCTGCTGCACATAGTATGCGTGTGAAATCCTCCATTAGCCTGCTCTTGAAAGCTTTGATCAAGTACACCTTATACTTCTTTGGACAATTGGAATTGTAATTTAAAAGTCTATTTGTGTTTGACGGCTTTCTGTACCATCTCAACTTTAGGATACTATTGTCGTTTATGATGAGTGTGTCCAAAAAAGGTATTGCTTTATTGTGCTCCGTCTCGACCGTGAACTGCAATTTGTTGCTGTAGCTATTAAATACCTCTAAGGTGGTGTTGATTTTGTCGTTTGGAATGCAACAGATGAGGTCATCCACATATTGTTTAATGAAATGGAATTGAAAATCAAGTTTCTCTACCACGTATTTTATGATGGTATTCATAACAATATCCGCCAAAACGGAACTCAACGACAAACCCATTGGTGTCCCGTGTACCTGTGCGTAATATTCTCCCTCATATAAGAAATAAACGCTGTCAAAAATCCACTCAAGGATGCCCATGAAGACCGCCTTTGGTATGTTAGTGTTGGTCTTTATCCACTGCCAGTTGTCTTATATTATTTGTACCGTTGTATCTATGGGGATGTTGGTGTTTATTGTTTATATCTGGCATATCGCTTGTATTTAGATTGAATAGAAATGGAGCAAGTACCGATCCCTGCGGTAGTCCGTTGTTGATGGTGAAAGATTTACTAGTGGAAGAAGGATTTACTAGTGACATCCTTGACTGTGACTTTAAAATAGCGGTTTTTTTTAACATATTAACAGGAGGTGTGTTATTTTGCGATTCGGAATAGTTCTCTTCAACTCAAAAATCAGACCGTCTATCCATACTGTATCAGAAGGCTGTACTGTATCAATAAATGCCACAGACGTTTTTAATCCTTCTTGGAAACCGGCGTCGATATATGAAATTAAGGCCAACAAGTAACTTTTACTTAATTGTGTTGTAGGCAGTATTAAAGTTTATGACAACAATATTTGTATACAATCAGTTTAGGATATACCACTTAAGTAGAGCTTCGATTCGTTACCGATACCATGTATGTTCCGGATTTGATATCATTCATTTCGATATGTAGATTAGTTTAAAATAAGAAATCTACTTGTTATAATTACAAACATTTGTATAATCACATACTTATCTAAACCAACACGGATGTTCAATTTCAATGCAAGTAAGTCGATTACTCCTAAGAAATTCCAAACATCTCACCTTTATTTATGTGTTAAGTGCATCTAAAGTAGATCGCATTTCGTTCCTCTGCATCCGTTCGAGAAAAGCGCTTCTTTTTCTTCGTTTTCCGTCGACCAACAAAGCGGACAGATCTCTTTATTTAACACTAGGATATGATTGCAATTAGTCAACGTTAGAATATTTATGTATATCCGACGATCCAGTTAAATGAAATCTGGAGCGGCAATTATCAAAAAACTGTTAATACCGCTAACATGATTATATTCTTCAATTTTATTCCAGCCAGTACATGATATTAAATAAATCAAGTGTGTATTATCTGAGCGAGTTTGTTACTGCTTTTGTTCATGTTACTAAAATAACTGTTTATTTTAAAATCAGGCCATTTAATAAGCAGGATAATGAGCTTTGTGTGTAGGTAATGTACTTTGTAATTATAAAGTGTGTGTATGGAAATATAAACGCCTTTTCAGTGTTAGTGGCTTATTATTAGGAACCGGACACAAGACGCCGATGACTCATCGCCCACTGGCGTACTCTCGTAAAAATTTGTATTTTTAAAGAGTTTTTAATTTTATTTATATAATTGGAAAACAAACGGGTGGTGATCTATAACATACGAAATACATATATTAATACTCCTTTACTCAACTTGAACTGCAAACTGAACAAATATAAATGTATTTCATATTTTATAGATCACCACCGGTTTGTTTTCCAATTGAATCGCTTATTATTAAAAGGAACTAAGTCATTTTAACAGATTTTGAGAAAAAGAGAAAAAACATCCCAAGTTCAAAAAAATTTTTTTTTTCGTTTAATTGGATAATAAGTATTGTTTTAAGTTTTGTTAGTATATATGTTTTTTGTTTTCTAGCTAAAAATTATGTTTTAGTAAGCTGCCTTAGTCCCATTTAATAATAAAAAACAAAATAGTCGATATTTTGCGTAATATCTTTATTAAATGTGTTTGAAACATGCGTAAATATTGTTGTTTGACTTGGAAAATATAACAAATTTCAAAATTATGTGTTTAAGGGTCTTCATTTATTCCGCTTTTATCCTTTCTAGACTTCGTATCCCAGATGTCGATCAAATTCTGGTAAAATGGAATATTATCTTCATCCACCCACTTAATCAGCTGCTTAAGGTGTTCAATTTTGGTGTTCAGTATTGGAATTTTATCTCCGGTGTAGGCTTTTCGTGAACGCATGGATATGTTGTATCTTTCATTTGGTAGTCCTAAATCGAAATGATGAACAGTAAGCCCATTAATGAAATCGCGAGCTTCAACAATTCCAGGCATGTCCTTGTGTAAAATATGCTGATATTTGGAAATTGTAAAGCGTACTTTCTGATTTCTAGGTAGATTTAAGGAATCATTTGATATGCCTGTCTTTTTATAGTAAGTCGGCCACCATTTTATCCAATCTAAAATGTCATTCGTTAGCACCTCTTTTACAACAAATTTGCTGCTTTGACTGGAATGAATGATTTTTTCAGTATATTCGTGTACTGAATATATTCTGTCAAATTTTCTTAAATGTCTTTTTATGACAGCGAAATCCCTGTTGCAGGGAAGAAAAGAGTGTCCCTGAATTGGAAAAAATTGTTGTACTTTTTCAAATCTTCCTGTCTGAATGAGTGCCATACAGAACCGTACCATAGTATGGTTTTTGTTCTGGCCGGGGCAATTGTCTGAAAAAAGCCTAAATTCTTTTGAACCTGGATCTGCGTAGTTATCAAGGTAGTCCATCAAAAATGAACATACTTCGTCTGGTGTCTTCGCAGCTATACATTCATGATAAACGTAATAGTAAACTTCTCCAGTTTTCAAGTCGTGGATTCCAAAAACACTAACGCTTAGTTGAGTTAAATAGAAAGAGTCTTGAACAGGAACGAGTGGTAGTTGCAGATTCTGCATAAAATCAAATGCTACAGCAGTAATCCTATCCGTTTCTTTTACTTCAGCAATAGTATTTTTCAATGAAGTGTAAAATTTCATAGCTCTACGTTCATGTATTATTTTTTCGGCAACGGCCACCCGTTTAGCAGCTTCACCTAACGATGAACTTTTAATTTTAAGAGAGAGCTCTTCACAGTGACAACATGTGTCAATTTGGGGACGACCGAAGTGCAAAGCAAAATTTTCATTAAAAAATTTAATGTAGTAACTATATTTAACATTGCTGCTAGGGTATTTTTCTTTGAACATGTTGTACATTATTTTGACATTCAGTCTGCTATCGAGATAGTGATAGTCTTTTCCAGAGTAATGTGTTTCTTTGACAGGAAAGAAGATATATGTAGACGAACTAACATGTTTTCTGCATCGGATATGGCATGAGTTTTTAAGTATTTTCCTCGTTTATCACGAGGAGTGGATTTATTTATCAACAATGCTTTTAGTCTTCTAACTCTTTTAACACTAATCCCATGCAGACTTAAAAATGCATTCTGACATACTTTTACTTTGTCATTGTCAGATTGTGGAGCAAAATGAATAAAAAACCTTTCTCTTTCTTTCCCGTGTTTTAAACGTTTTCGTCGCTTAGCAACGTCAGTGACTACAATAAGTGATTGTAAGTATACGAGATATCCTGTTCATCTTTAGTTATGAAATTAGTATAAAACTTTTCGAATATGTACTTTCGTTGAGCGTCACTGAATTTTTCAAAGCACTTCATTGCGCATCTATACAGAAACAAAAAAAAAACAAATAAAAACATTTTCTCATAGGTTTCCCAAATATAATTTCCTTACCTGCAAGGGGCGCCCTGTTTTCTTGCTAAAACTGTACGGCCCCTATGATTGACATATTGGGCACCTTTAACCCTACATTTCTTAATAAAGTTTTTCTTATAATTTTCATCATTTCGTATACCTTTGCGTCGCTTTTTTGGTATTTCATCAACACTCGCTCTATCGTCCTCACTCTCAATAAAATGTTCACTTTGTTTATTAGACATTCTTGTTTAAACAGGGTTATTAAGCGCAATAATATTAACAATCATGCTACAGAGCACACAACGTTTTATTGTCCGTACTATCTTGAGAAATGTGTTATAGGTTAAGTTATTACTCAACTATCAAAACCGGCGGTAATTTCAAAAGGGATCAAGTCAAGCGACTTAGACCCTTTCAAAAATAAACCTAAATAAACACATTTACATACCATAATATGGCATAGTGGCACTTAGTTCCTTTTATCATCAAACGATTCAGTTATATCGCTTTAGTAAAGAGCAATGTATATCTCGAAAAAGCCGAAAAGTGACTTAATCCCTTTTAATAATAAGCTATTCAATTATATAAATAAAATTAAAAACTTTTTAAAAATGCAAATTTTCAATAGTACGCCCGTGGACGATGAGTCATCGACTTCTCGTGTCGGGTTCCTACTTATCATATACTTAACTATACGATGGTGACATCGAAAGTTTTCGCAGGATAGGATTGGGAAAATATTTTGAATGACAATTGGCTTTGGCACCCAAACAAAATGATTCTTTCTTTAAATATTAATAACGAAGCCATATTTAGCAGACAGTTTGATATGTTTTCTGCAACGGATTTATGTCATATTGATTTATTCTGTCGTTTGGGGTGCCGCATATAAGTGTGGTCCACTATTATCTTTACAATACGAGGGTGACCCAAAAATAACCATATTCTCTTTGCCACTGCCATCCATGATGTGGTAAAGCATTTTTCTACTGGGTGCGGCTTCTGCACCGTAAACCGCATTATTCTATCTTTATAAATACAGATTTTTGAAAAGGATGCAAGGATATACAGAGAAAAGAGCAACGAAAATAGAATACAACGATCAACAAACAGGTAAGCAAGCACAAATACAAACAATTTCCCAATATTAAAATATTCTAATCTCGTCAGTGTAGATGAAGTTACGGGTTAATACATGAATTGGCTAGCCATTTATATACAGGTTGTAGATTATTGGGGCAAGCACGCTGCCGTGTGGATGTCTGTCTTTTTTTTTTGATCTCGCCACCTGCTACTCTTACCATTGAGACTCACAAAGAATCTTCTATTTTAAAAAAAGCCCTTATGATGCATGGAAGCTAATTATCTTTTGTAGTTTCCACTGGTTCACTGTGCCATATGCGGTCGCCAGATCTGCAAAAGTGAATCTCGTAATCAGTTGATGGTCAAATCCGTCTTCGATATACTGAGCTAAATTAAGAACTTGGCTAGTAGACGATCTTCCAGGTATAAAGCCTGCCTGTTCTGGTATGATATTCTGATCAAGGTCGGCAGCTATTCTGGCACAGTAGTGATACTGGCCGGAAACTACTTGGTTTTGCTGGACCTTTTCCCAGTTTGAGCAATGCTACAACTCGTACCTTCCTCCAGATTGCTGGGATTTGCATATTGATGCTACAGGGGTTCAATAGCTCAGTGATCTATTTCACGGTGTTGGGACTGAATTTTTTAAGTTGTTACCATTCAGCCCAGCAGTCTTACTGATAGATTTTTCGCTTCTTTTAGCTCAGTAATTGAGAAGGGTGTTTGGAAGGGGTTATTTTCGTTGAATCGATTCTGCCTTTACTTGATGTAAATCCATATCAAATGATAAAAACACACAATGTTGTATTAGATTAACACTTTATTTAATAATATTTAATAATGACTATATAACAGCTGTTTCTCTTTCTACAACGGTTTCTTCGGATAAACAGCTGTTATATAGTCATTATTAAATATTATTAAATAAAGTGTAAATCTAATACAACATTGTGTGTTTTTATCATTAGTTATTTTCGTTGTTTAGATCTCATGTAATCTTGGGGTTGCATTGCTTCGTTATAGCCTTTCCATTGAGCAGCAGCTGGTACGCGACTTGATTTGGTGTTACTAACGTCGAGTTGGGTTGGGGTTACTTTGTAAATTTCCGAGAAAGTAGAGCGGTGCGGTATAGTTTAGAAATTTCGCGAAATTAAATCCTAACCCAGATTGGTCCGCTACACTTGCTGCCTATAAAGTTTACTCTATGCGACAACGAATTTTCGTATCCCAATTAAAGATCTTGTACCCCATTCAAGTTCTTTTGTGACTTTTTGCTTTAAGAAATACGATGTGGCCCCCAGGTGGCCAGACCCACGTTAAGAACCACTCCCGCTCCAATTTTTTTTATGGTCTTTAAGAAATATGCTGTGCCACCTCAGGAGGCCTTATGACCCACGTTTGTAACCACTGTTCTAGTAAACTACAATTTCCTCCCATGCTTAAATGTGGCTATTATTCTATCCAACCAGTATTTAAGTTAAAAAATATTTGGCACTGATTTGATACTGAAACGAACATTTATAATCTTTAAAATCATGATTAGGGCTACTTAAAGCAAATATTCTTGAGTTTTGAAGAAAATCCTTAAATATTTGTTTTAGTTTTAATATTTTAAAGTCATTCAATAAAAGTCAAATACTGTAATGAGGACAAAACGATTGACTAAAGCAGAGGAGAAGCATTATATTAATATTTTTTGTTTAAATTCAATTAATAATGTATTTGGTGGATGTCTTGGAAAATTTGCTGTATTAATCATTTTTCTCAGTGTTCAAAGGTTAAAAGAAACCGACTTACATACATATAAAATCTTTATTTCCATTTACTAGTGTTGGATGACTAAATTTTATACATTATGCACTATACGGCATACTCTATACATTACTAATATACATTATGGATAATACAGATGTACTTATAAACCTATTATATCGACTCCAATATTTTTCTCTAAATTGGGGGCTCTAATTTACGTCTTCCATATATGTCCTTTTTCATCTCTTTCTGTCACCAGCTATCCGTATCGCCGTGTCCATTCTAGGTTTCTCTTCCTTAAATTTTCGTTTATATGATTGTTCCATGTCTTCTTGGGTCTGCCTCTTGCTCTCCTTCATATAGGGTTACTGCTCCATATTTTTTTCGCCATTCTGCTCCATTCCATTCTTATTAGATGCCCGAACCATCTCAATTGCGACTGCTCAATCGTTACGTTTGGTTTAACGAAGTTACACGGCTTCTTCGTCTTATCTCGACGTTTCGTATTCTATCCAACTTTGTCACACCCTCTATTCTACGTAGATATTTCATTTCAATTGCTTGTAGTCGGGCCTTCGTTTTGTCAGTCATGGTCCAAGATTCGCAGCTATATGTTAAAGTTGGTACATATATAGTTTTATGAACCTGTAGCTTGGTATTTTTGGATATTTCTTTTTTATGAATCATTACTTTCCCCAACGCAAAATAAATCTTCTCCCCATTTCTTATTCTTTTGGCGATTTCCTTATCCATTTGTCCATTTGCCTGGATTACCGCATCCAGATAACTGAAGCTATCTACTTGTTCCACTCTTTTATTTTGTGTTACTATATTTAACTGTTCTTGATGTTGGGAGATTACCGTCGCTTTGGATTTGTTTACGTTTATATTTAAACCTCTCTTGTGCAAAGCATCGTCCCATAAGTTGATATTATAATTTAAGGCGGCTGATGGTGCGAAAATTACTAGGTCATCGCTATATGCAAGAATTTTAATTATTATTTTTTGTAAATTATAGTATCTCACTTCCCACGGTCTCATAAGAGGGTGGCATTCCTTCATAATATCATCCATTGCCAAAACAAAAAGAAGGGGGCTCAGGATGCTACCCTGTCGCACTCCTCTTCTGCTTTCAAAGATCCCTGAGTTGTTGTTATTTTGTCTAACGATATTTAGAGTCCGTCTGTACAAGCTTTTAACTCCGCCTATGATATGACTTGCTATATTTCTGCTCTCCATTGCTTTTCATATAGCATTCCTACTTATCTTATCAAATACACTTTCTAAATCGATGAACGCCAAATACGTCTTTCTCCCGTACGCCAACGTCTTTCCAATTAACCGTCGGATGGTAAAAATTTGATCCTGCGTACCTCTGCATGGACGAAATCCTCCCTGCTCATCTTCTATTTCCGCTTCGACGTACCTTCTCAATCTATTTTCAAGTACTCTTTCATAGACTTTACTTGCGACACATAATAACGAGATTCCTCTATAGTTTTCGCAGCTTCTGAGGGCACCTTTCTTATAAATTGGTAGCAGTATGGCTACTGTCCAATCGTAGGGTACCTCTTTTATTTTGAGCGCCATATTCACTATTTTTGTTAGGATGACCCATCTTTTATCTGGCAAGAATTTAATTGTCCCCAGGGCTAAGTTGTCATATCCCGCAGCTTTCCCTAATTTAATTTTACTAAGTGCTAAGGTAACTTCCGCCTCCGCTGCGCCGTCATGTGGGTCCAGTTCTTCTTGTGCAACATTTCCTAATGTTATACTTGATCCGTTTACGTCTATATCCATTTCCCCCAGAGCTTTTCCGAAATGATCTTTCCAAATTTCCATTTTTCTGGTATCCTCATACACAAGGTTCTTATCTTTATCGTAAAGTCCCCTTGACATAGGTGATTTATTTTCTTTCATTACCTTTTTAAGTACTCTATAGAACATTATTTGGTTTTCGTGTCTGTTTCTCCCATCTTTTCTCCGAATTTCTTCCATTCTTTCTTCTTAGTTTTTTGGATTAATTCTGTTACTTTCTTCCTTTGTCTTTTATATCGTTTATAGTCCGCCTCCTTTTTCGTTCTCAAATATTTTGCCCATACCTTTTTCTTCAGTTTAACTTCGTTTTTAATTTCTTCTTTCCGCCAAGCTATTTGTTTGTGTCCCGCTCTTATTATGGATTTTTGACAGACTTCCTCAGCTGCACCTAATGTGATGGCTTTAAATTTATTCCACATTGTGTCTGACGACGTTTCCGCTTTCATGTTCTCCCATTCAGCAAATTTTCTCTCTAGGTTTTGTTTGTAGTTACTTTGGTGCTCAGCCTCCCTTAATTTATAAAAGTTAATCCTAACGTGAGTTATATTATGTTCTTTCTGTTTACTTAAACGGATACTTTTACAGGTCCTTAATATTGCTCTTAATAAACCGACTTACACCTGCGTAAATTATTTGAAAATTACAAAATTGTAATTTAAAAATAATTGGAGATTTATAGTTGAATCTTTGGCAAAAGCCTCCAGTCAGTTTTAATTTTTTTTTAAATATAACAACTTTACTTTGCATCCCATATATATATGGTAGTGTGTACTTTTCACTTAACGAAAAGTTAGGTAATCTTTGTTTTTTTCTTCAAAAATTTGCACTGCAAATTAACATTCATTATATACTAACAATGAACATGTTCCTTCTACATGAATAAATCAATTTTTATTACTCAGTTTATGGGCATTATGCCATACCTCCATAATGTTACAAATTAAAAGTGTACATGAAATATAGGCGTTATAAGTCTCACCCATATATATAGATGATAACTAGATATATTTAGATCAGTAAATTTGCAATACGCTTTTATATATAACCTTAAAAACGAAATCAGTAAATAATACATTTATATTTAGATTTAAACAATTAGATCCTTCAAATTGCAAGAGATCGGAACATTTTGAAGGTTAGAATACTAAAATAATTATCGTTGCTTTACACTCTCAATTAATTTACTCGTTTCTAAAACATCGGATATTTTGATAATTATTGAATGATATAAAGGAGAGTTACAATATAGCACGCAGCTAAATTCTGTTACATCAGAAAACAAAATTATATGTAAAGCGGTGATATTTGGACAGTATGCATGAAAGGTGAGCTAAATTTTTGTTAATAATAACTAGAGAACGGATGCAATTTCCATAAAACGCAATCGGCAATTGGAATTGTGTATAACGTCGCTCAGTACATCCCGGCGTAATTCAATGAAGTATTTGTTTGACTTACTCGGCCACCTGGTCTCGCAGCGATAACAATGGACAACCCAGCTATTGTATTTGGAGAATATAGTGTTTTTCAGTGGTGTCGTGTACGTAGATAAAATAAATAAGTTTATCGTATTTCGTAAGAGAAATAGCACGTACGTTCCTTTTCTTTTCATTTAAGCAACATCTTCCAATTATTTTCACGTAAGTGTGCATAAAATTTCGTTATTTAATTTCATTTATTTGGATCTAGAATATTCTTACTTTTTCAGACAATGGAAGAGCGTCGAAAATGGCATCGTGAAACAATGGCGAGTTGGATTGCGGGCCATACTGATTGTATGTACATTGCCAGTGATTCCGAAATTTATTGTGAAGTGTGTGAAACGTTATTGAAAAATTGCAATAAATCAACCGTAAAGCGTCATGTAGGATCGTTAAAGCACGAAAAAAAAAATGAACCCGTTGGAATCTGACAATTTTAACGAAGAACTCTGTGAAACTTTTATGGCTGCTAATATTCCATTATTTAAATTGAACATCCAATTTTGAAGACATTTCTGAAAAAATATACTGGTCGAAATGTTCCTGATGAATCAACTTTACGCAAATATTATGTTTCTAGGTGCTATACGAGAACAGTAGAACGCATTAGAAGCCATCTTTTAAATCAATACATATGAATAAGCGCCGACGAAACGGTGGATATGTTAGGACGCTGTGTGGTAAATGTTGTAGCTGGTGTACTACATCCAACTATTCCCTATAACTCATATGTAATAGCAACAAGTGTTATAAATAGAGTTGATGCAGAAACAGTTGCTGAAACCATTAAGGAGAATATGCAAAAAATGCTTCATTCGGACGCCACGTACAAAGAAAAAATACTTTTATTTGTCAGTGATAGTGCTGCGTAGGTATATGTTAAAAACAGGCAGACTATTGAAGAAAACATATCCTAATATGCTGCATATTACTTGTGTATTTTTCAAAACTCTTATTAGGAAAATTGTTTGTGTTTAGATGTAAATTGACAACATTTTCAACAACTTCTGTAGCTATATGTAAATTTTGATTATGATTTCGATATTAAATAAATTATTAGTTTTCTTTTTTGTTGTAGTATCATTTCAATGCCATAACAATGAAACCAAATGAAACTGTCAAGCATCAAGTAATGTGTCATTATGTGGAAGTGGCTAAAGTACCAACCCAATTTCACAGTCTACTCCAATTATGAATTTTTTCGATGGCTCGTTATGTATACATATCATGCCTGTAGCTAAATAAACTGCCGAATGTAGCAGCAGCATTGTACGCCTATTTATAGGAGAGTTTAAGTCCCTAATATCGATTTTTTTACTAGGCAAAAGAGAATCTATAAAAGATATGAATGCTGACAAGATCGATAATCGAGCGCATTTGATCTGATTTAATTAACAGTTAACATGACCGGCTTAAAACATCTGGCATTTCAAGCATTTTCCGAACAGAGACTGTTGATGTATGCAATCTAAGATTAATGGTTTTGAACCACCATCAGCAGTGATACACTTCAAGTTTTTCTATTGAGAATTGTTTTTTCTGAAGAGCATTTTCAACTCCTTTAAAAACTTCTCCATTGGTCGCCCCATTAAGGCTATGAACTTAAATGAAATGATTATGTATCTTCGAATAAAAGGTAACACCTGAACAGTATCTTTAACATCTGTTGAGTTATTCAGGGCCAAAGAGAACCACTCTAAGAGTCGATCTTTATCAGATAATGAGTTAATATATTTTCTGCAATATCAACTCTTCGGGTCATAGTGCTTGCCGACTGATGTTTTTAAATAAATAAGTTGTTTCTGGACATATTTCTTCTGTTGCTGTAATGATGTAATCCTTGATTAATTCACCGTTAGTAAGTGATTTCCCATGATTCGCTATTAAATGAGCCACACGAAAACTAGCACGAGTTGCTGCTTCTTATTCAGAATTTACTTTCTTTAATAATAATTGCTGAGATTTCAACACTCCCGTCAAAATTTATATTTTTCTAACCCTAGGCTTCTTATAAAATGGAAGTAATTCTGAGAATGTTTAAGTCTCATATTGACATTTTGTATTTTGTTTCTTGAGGATTGATATTATTACATTGCACATTGTATCCTTATACATTGTCTCATTACTTGATTCAATCACGAAATATTAATATTCCTATTGCTCTTTAAATATTCTACACTCACTATCTATCATTCGTTACTTTTCCATATTTATACCAATCCACACAAAAGGTACATAACTTCAAATCAAAATAATGCTAATGAATGCTATTACTAGTCGCACTATATTTCGCCTTATCAGGTAGCGCTTGTCGCTTAAACTCAAAATTTGAAACTATTCAACTCGCGGTTGTCGTCCGTATTTATACCACGCGTCGTCGGTGCATAGAACATATTCGAAAACACTCAAAGGTACTAGAATCTTCTAGACAAGCAATCACGCCGCAGAACATGGTCTAGCTTTTCTATATATACTTCGATTAACCAGGCGTAATTGACGGTTTTCGCGTAAGTCTGCCGCTCCCCACAAGATGGCGCTGTACAACTGTAGTTTCTCCACGTCTTAGAATTAATTTCTCTAGTCTCGCTACCTACGCGTGATGCAGACGCGGCGATGGCGTCTGATGATAGTCAAAACATAAGCAAAACCAGTAGTTGTATCGCACAATGTCTGGGAGATTCTATTTATTGTGTATGTCTTTAGTCAGTGGAGTCGGGTGTGGGTGACTAAAAAAAAGATAGGAAGTAGTACCACTCAGCTTTCCTTACAGAAGCTCAGTCTGAAAACTGAGAAAAGGGATTGCGCAATCATAAGGGTATGCACATACAGACTATGAAATAAACGCTTATTACTTACGAAACGCTAAAATTCTGCACAGGATACCTGCAACCTAAGAAGAACTTTCTGAAGGGAAAACTAAAGGCAAAGAAAAAAACAAAAGCTTGGAAACAATTAACTCGTATATTAACAAATATATAATTCATCAAAACAAAAATTCTGTTCGTTAGCAAATAGAAATATAAAAATTATATATATAACTAAAAGTTATCTTTATAAAAAAAAACTAAATTTTATAATACGGTAAAGAATAGACAGATTATGACATTGAAATTCGATATTTAAGTTACTAAGCAATAAATTGCAATCAAATTGAATTTAGATTAATGTGATATTTAAAAAAACGATACAAGTAATATATATATAAGTTAATGAAGCTACGGTACTCTAATTTGAACATAAAGGCAAATAATATAAATCTCAACAATCAGTAATTATATGAAGTACTATATGAATATAAGACGACAAATCGGTAAATTATAAATAAGATATAGATACCACAAAAATCTACGATCGGAGACCGGAATGGGGTTGCAAGGCCTAAGGGTGTTGGTGTTTGAACGATGTCTCGCCGGTAGGTGGTTCGCAGCGGGAGATGAAGTTACTTGGAATTCCAACGACACTTCTAGAAGGTTGTTATACATCGCAAAATTACGCTACAGAGTTGCTACTTCCAAGACTTGGCACGAAGAAATTTTCTAATATCCTCTGCCGTAATTACGCCATATAAGATAATGATATTAGCAAACTTCATAATAGGGACGTACTGCATCTTAATCCGTCGTAGCGATATTTAACTATAAAGAAACTCAGACTGACGCCACTTTAATTTAACCCCGCTAGGTGCAATCGAAAAATACCCTGTAACACAACTATTCTCTTTTATCGTCTCGCAATGAACGAATCTCTATCGCGAGCGATAATTGTAACGTAAAATTATAAAAATATTTTTAAAACGTAACTGTCTTTGCAAGATGGCAACGCTATACATTTAGCATGGTCGTAATAATACGTAAGACACAGCACGTGCATTGGCTGTCTCTGCGGTATCTTAGCTCTTACGGGTAGTTCAAAACGTATGTTGGTGGGATGAGTTAGCTAGGTCTTGGCCCTTGGTGCATACATGTACCACACTGTCCCGACTCCCCAAATAAATAATTTCATTTTAATAGCACAATTATATCACTTAATTCACAAAAACATACCTATATGATTTTGATTCTTGTGATTTAATTCTAACCATTTTTTTTTCATATTCAGTCACGAAAGCGTTAAAGGATACGTTTTTAACAGCGTTTATTGTTTTTTTTTATAATAGAGTAGCGGCTTTATGTTTTTCCTGATAATTTTAAAACACTGGATATAGTGTAATTTGGAAAAGTCTTTCTTTGCAGACTGTGTTTAAGTAAAAACTTAAAAAAGGTATATAACCCCTTACCACAATTATTAATCGTATCCTAAATACGTATTTCGACAACTAAGTTGTCATCATCAGTAGGAAAAACCACTAATTAAAATGTCGCACATGGGGCACAGCAAAGCTAGCACAACTGATCACGCAACAACTTTACGCGGCATCCACGTATACACTGACTTAAAAATACAAATATATCGACTAAAAATCACGGCAAAATTACCTCTCTTAAGGAAAACGGTACCCACATGTGTTTACTGTCTTTTTGAACCGTCTACAACCTTTCTACCTCCTTTTCTAAGAATCAAAAGAGACAGCTATAGGGGATCGGTCCCTTATCTCCGTTCATGGTGATCTGTTTGTTTTTAGCGATATGAATGCTTTCGTATGCGTCAAGTTCGCGAGGGTTATTAATTGGTTTGACAAGTTTTAACCATTTAATCGACATATTGTATAGTGTATTTAAAGCATGGTTGGCAACATTAGATTTTTCTGGTCTATTGTATTTAATATGCGATATGTGTTCTTTAAATCGGGTTATTATTGATCGTTTCGTTTGGCCTATATATATATAATAAAATATATTTCAAATTACAATCCTCGCAATTAATTTCGTATATGCCTGATTTCAAATTAAAATTAATTTTATCTTTGGTATTCCCTAGGAGACTTTTGATAGTATTTTCGGACCGAAAGGCAACTTGGAGACCTTGTTCTTTCACAATTCTATTAATGTTTTTCGTGATAGGGTGGTATGGTAAACACATGTAGTTATTCTCCTGGTTACTTTGAGATACCAAACTTGTGGATTCGCGGATTGTATTTTTTAATTTCGTTTTCCTAATTATTTTTTTTTATTGATCAATTCTAAGTCAAAGCCATTATATTTCGCGATATTTTTAATGAAATCTAGTTCTATTTCGTATCTTTCTTTTGTTAACGAAAAATTTAGTAACCTATTGACTAAGAAATTCAAAGAAGCTGTCTTATGTTGAAAACTATGATTTGAATCCGTGATGGTGAATCTTGTCATTGTTTTCCTTTTCCACCGTGAATTTAATCGTCGGAAATTACAAATTTAACTGACTAACGAACATGTCTAATTCGCATTTCCGTGTATCAAAAATCGCGAGAATATCATCTACGTGCCTGATCCAGACTCTCGGGAAATATTTAGGGTTATTTTTAAATTCTACTTCAAATTGACTCATGAATCAATTGGCTATGAAAGGAGATAGGCAGTTACCCATTGTTGTGCCTTGTTTTTTCTCCTACTTGGAAAACAATTTTGCGTCATGCACAGAGTTGTCAATCTCATGTATTCTTTTATTTTTGAGGGTTCAATGTTATTCTTATAGAGCAAGTCTTCTAAATATGTCATAGTCTCTGGAATAGGTACCGAAGGAAATAATGACGTTACATCGAATGAAACTAAAATTTCCCCGGTTTCCAGTTCACAATCTTTAATTAATTGAACAAATTCTAAGGAATTACTGACTGACAAACTTTCCAGTTTTACGAACTAGATTTCATTAAAAATATCGCGAAATATAATGGCTTTGGCATAGAAATGATCAATAAATTAAATAGGAAAACGAAATCAAAAAATACAATCCGCGAATCCACAAGTTTGGTATCTCAAAATAACCAGGAGAAAAAGTACATGTGTTTACCATACCACCCTATCACGAAAAACATTAATAGAATTGTGAAAGAACGAGGTCTCCAAGTTGCCTTTCGGTCCGAAAATACTATCAAAAGTCTCCTAGGGAATACCAAAGATAAAGTTAATTTTAATTTGAAGTCAGGTATATACGAAATTAATTGCGAGGATTGTAATTTGAAATATATAGGCCAAACAAAACGATCAATAAAGACCCGGTTTAAAGAACACATATATCATATTAAATACAATAGACTAGAAAAATATAACGTTGCCAACCATGCTTTAAATACACTATACAATATGTCGATTAAAGGGTTAAAACTTGTCAAACCAATTAATAACCCCCGCGAACTTGACGCATACGAAAGCATTCATATCGCTAAAAACAAACAGATCAACATGAACGGAGATAAGGGACCGATTCCCTATAGCTGTCTCTTTTCATTCTTAGAAAAGGAGGTAGAAAGGTTGTAGACCGTTCGAAAAGAGAGTAAGCACATGTGGGTGCGGTTTTCCTTAAGAGAGGTAACTTTTTGTCGATCTTTTCGTTCGATATATTTGCATGTTTAAGTTTAGTGTATACGTGGACGCCGTGTAAAGTTGTTGCGTGATCAGTTGCTAGCTTTGCTGTGCCCCATGTGCGACATTTTAATTAGTGGTTTTACCTACTGATGTTGACAACTTAGTTGTCGAAATACGTATTTAGGATACGATTAATAATTGTGTTAAGGGGTTATATACCTTTTTTAAGATATTGTAATTTGTCAGATTTAAATAATATTTTCGTATTATTTTGATATGAACGTAATAACATTTTGAGGAAAAGACTGCTTTTGTAATTTGTTTTGGAAATAATAATACTTGATATGAAACGAATATCTGGTAAACATTTTTGTTTATATTTCTTGGAACCATTAATTAATAGTATATTTCAATCTATCCGGTGTTTTTTTTTTTGGTTGTATATCCTAATTTTTCTGTTTACGAGATTGTGGGTCATTCATTTATGTTAAATTAAAAGTGACCTTTGATCAAGCATGCTTATAGTAGTTTGTTGTCATTCTCTCTACCTGATATAAACAATATTAGTACGTCTCTCTTTAGACTGACTACGTTGGTTTTAGTTATATTAAAAGAAAGAAAAAACAGTCATAAATCCTAGTTTTCTGTCTTGATAGGCTTTTACGTAAATAAACAGATGTTTGACCGATCAGGTAAACGTTATGTAACTAAATCTAATTTCTCTGTTGCTCAGGTGTATATGTCCAACATGTTATGTTGTCTTTCCTGTTTTTGCTGTATAAACTGTTACAGTTAGTTACACGAATGTGAAGTAGATGTATTAAGAATTATGTAAATATTGAACCCTCCCCGCCACGGTTAATGCAATTTCCAACTAAATTGGACTTGTTTTTAAAATGTCAGCGGTCTGTACGAAGATATCTGCAACATTAACAGATATATATATATATATATATATATATATATATATATATATATATATATATATATGTATATGTGTATATATGTTTGCGACCAAGTTAACTGGATTAAATATAATTTTCAGGATTTTCCGTTATTATTATGTTCGTTTTTGTGGTTTTATGTTAACATAGCTATTTATGTACCGACTTCAACTCAGAATTAGAATATACATGCTGAGAGCATAATAAAAAATAATTAAAAAAAGAAATTGTAACGTAAGTGCATAATTTGAGTAGTTGCTTAATGTTTCCTTGAGACATGTATATTTTACGTTTTTGTTGAAAAACATTAAATTACTAACTAATTTCCTATATGAATATTTATCGTTATTAATAAATATGTTGAAGTTAGCAGTCTATATTTCGAGGTTAACTATTATTTTATTGTACTCGTTCTTACAATATATTTTTATGTGTATAACTTAGTATTCTTTAACAAGTGGCAACCTATTTGAAAAAAATTATTTGAATTCCGCAAATAAATTCTTATAATTTGAATCGACAAATAATTAACCCTGGAACTGCACAGTTGGGTCTCAGACACCCAGAGCGTCATTAATATAATGTAACGCCATATAATGTGTCGCCAATTTATGTAAATTCAGTTTGCAGTTTGCCGAGTTGAGGTGTGAGGTCAATTGTTGCATTTTAGTGAAAGGTAAGATATTCGGTAGAATAGTAGCATGGGTACGTCAGACCCAAGTGTGATGTTCATGTTAATTATTTTGTGTCAACTTATGGTTGATTGTTTTAGTATAATGGCTTCAACGAGTAGAGAAAATCGTCGTCCGTTAACTGAGGTGGAGTTACAGATCGAGGCAAACAATCTGTGGGCAAACGAGGCTGAAAACGACATCGTTGAAGATATTTTTGGAGGAGAAGATTCTGATGAGGATTATATAGAAGAACGACTCTCAGATGCCGACAGTGAACAAGGCGAAAATGAAGACGAAGTAGTAAACGAACCAGTGAGAAATATTAACAGATTACAGGGTAAAAATGGTCATTGTTGAAGTACTCAAGCACCACCAAGACAAGGTCGTACAAGACGAGAAAACATTGTTTTACATTTACCTGGTCCCAAAGGAGAAGCCAGAACAGTTCAATCTCCTGAACAAGCTTGGAATTTATTGTTCAACGAACAAAAGTTAGATATTATTGTCTTACATACAAGTGAAGACATTGCTCGTAAATGCAATAATATTAGACAACAGAGTTACACACGGCCAATAAATAACACAGAAGTGTAGACTTTTATTGGGTTGTTGTTTTTAGCAGGTGCATTACGGGTATCAAACTGTAACTTAGATGAACTTTGGTCAGTAACATTTGGAAATGGAATATTTCGTGCAACAATGTCACAGCAGCGTTTTCAATTCATAGCTTCATGTCTGAGGTTTGATACTAAAGAAACTAGAGCTGAAAGAATGTTAGTTGATAAATTTGCACCTATTCGTGAATTGTGGGACATTTTTGTTTACAACTGTAAATCCTACTATACACCATATGAATACTGCACTATTGACGAGCAGCTCGTCGGTTACAGAGGAAAATGTCCATTTCAAATCTACATGGCTAGTAAGCCTGATAAGTATGGCATTAAAATAATGATGCTGAACGATTCAAAAACATTTTACATGCTCAATGCAATACCATGCGTTGGAAGAATAACAACGCAAAACAGTGAGTCAGTACCGGCTTATTATGTTCGAAAATTGTCCGAACCAATACACGGAACTAATCGAAACCTTACAGTAGATAATTGGTTTACATCAATTCCGCTGGCTGAACAAATGCTAGAACAGTATCAATTAACTCTTCTTGGGACCCTAAGAAAAAGAAGTGGGCACGTCGCTATTTGCTTTTGACATAAATAAGACACTTGTTTCTTACACTCCTAAACAAAACAAAATTGTACTTTTGCTGTCAACATTGCATTTGGATGCTTCCCTAAATGCCGTTACTGGGAAGCCCAATATTATACATTAATATAACGAGACCAAGGGAGGAACAGATACGTTTGACCAGCTTTGCCATTCGTACACTACTTCGCGGAAAACCAGACGTTGGCCCCTACGAATTTTCTTCAATATTCTTGATGCTACTGGTATAAACGCAGTGGTTTTATTTTCTCTCTCAAATCCGCAATGGAAGGAACATAAAAAAAATAATCGAAAAACTTTTCTAAAGCAGTTAGGAATGGTTCTATTTGAACCGCATTTACGAGAACGTTTGACCGTTGCTAATTTACAAAGAACATTGCGCCAAAGAATTTCTGCAATTCTCGAAATTGAAGTTACCCCGTCGCAAAATCAAGTCAATTTGATAAAAAAAGCTAGGTGTTCTTTTTGTGCAAAAGGGAAAGATAGAAAAAACAAGTTTTGCATGTTCTGTTTGTCGCACCATATTGCATGGAGCATAGAGCTAAAAGTTGTGCTGCGAATGCGAACATCAAAATCTAGAAAACTGAGGACCTGGCTAAGAATAACTAAGACTGATAGTGAAAAACGAGGTTATTTTTTGTTACAAGTATTATCATCGAGTTACATTTACAGCAGTTAGTTTGAATTTTATGTTTATTTGTTTTGATAAAAATGTTTTTGTTTGACGGTAGAAAAATTGTAATTTTTTACTTTCAAGAATTATATCTCCTTTTTAAAATAAAACATTATGACTGAAATTTTCTGTACGCTTTCTATTAAGATTAGATAATATCCCAAAATCATAAAATATTTACATTTTGTATTATTTTTGCTAAAAAAGGCCTTTGGGTTCTGATACCCGAGTGTGAAGTTCATGTCTCAGAAAATAACTGTGATGTTCCAGTGTTAAAAAAGTTTTATTTATAGAAATAATATCCATCATACTCACATACCAATTAGGTTTGTTTATAAAGAAAATAATAATAAATTATTTTTAACAGATACAAACCAAATACGACGTCAAATTTTAGATTCAATATGACAATACTGAAGCGGGTAAACTTTAACGGAATAAATACTCAGATGTATGTATAGTGTATCCACAAATAACGATAAGAAATAAATATTAACTTAAGTTTCAAAAATTTATTGTAAATCCACTACAATATTGTGGTGGATGAAAAACTGAATATTTAAAATACAAGTTTGAATATTTATGTATGTACAAATTATTGAGAAAAATGGTGGTGGAAAAATTTTTACAATCTTAAATTTAGTAGAGGGGAGTTATTTAAATCTAATTGGTCATTTAAAACTACTCCTAAATTATTATATCTATTAATTTCTATGTTTTCTAACAAGTTAAGTTTTTTGCTTTTATCTTGAATATGTAAAATTTTGAAATCTTTATTAAATCTATGATTGATATCTAAACAATGATTTGCGAAGGTTGAATCTGTTTTCTTTTCTTTACGACTTCCCTCGTATTCTTTCATCCTAATTTTGAACTTCCTCCCCATTTGTCCTATATATACTTTATTACAATCTTCGCATGTTAACTTATATACACCAGAGTTTGATTCTTTGCCTATTTTATCTTTGTTGTATTTAATAATATTCTGTATAGTAGTGTCTGTTTTAAATTATATATATTCGTTATTAAGTTTTTTAATGAAAGTGCCAATTTTTTCCGAAATTTTTCCTAAGTAAGTGATTGAATTGTAGGAATTAATTATATTGTTTTTTAATTTTGGGTAAATTAAAGAAAGAGCTTTAGATTTTTGTTGACTATTCAGGATGTTATTGATAATATTTATAGAGTAACCATTGTTTAATGCTATTGTGTATATCCTATTTAGTTCGAGGTCGAAATTACTTTTACTCATGGGTACATTAATTAATCTATACACCATTGGTTGGCATGCTGATAATTTGTGTGTTATAGGATGAAACGAATTAGCGTGTATCGTGTTGTCTGTGTGTGTTGGTTTATGGTTTATAGCGAACTTGTGTTTATTAGTTTTGTGTATTATGGTTAAGTTTAGAAAATGTCCACAAATATACCGTTGACATTTAAGTAAAATTGAAATCCTATTCATTGCACCGTAATTAATGTCACGCCACTGTACGATCGACTATATTATAAAAATTATCAGAAACGATATCTTAAAGCTGACCGACAATACCAAAAAGAGTAGTTTTGTTATTGTCATTCTCGTTTTAAGTATCATCCCCGATTGAGTCAGTTGTCGATCGTTACATGTTTACATGTGCACGTTCGATATGATTTACATTTACATCTTCGTTTAAAGGTAGATTGTTACCAACTTGGACGTGAAATTCCCCATCCTATATCTTCTTTTAATGTATCTTCTTTTAAAATTTCGTATTCGTATGAACCCCTGCCATACAAAGCTGTCTAAACAATGTTATCTTATAAAGTTTTTATAAATATAAACATTGCAGCGTGTGTTTTGCGTGTAAATTAAATAGCCGTCTTTTTGAAGACATTCTGAATTCATATTATTTTATATTTGTTACATCTCATAACGTTCACGTAATACACATTTTTAATGATTCACTATAAAAGTTGATTTTTGACGAGGTTATTGGGCTTAGCATACAACAATGTATATAGTTTTTATAACATCGACAGCTGCTACCGCGTATGCGTGTGTGTAACTTCCATAGAAGTATTTATTATTTATACACCTCCTGAATATTTTAAATTCATAGACGGAACATGATACAATTTTCAGGGGGTTTTTAATTTTGGGGTTCGCGTCGTATCTGACTGGCAATATTTAGGATTTATATTCTATATAATAACATCTTTCCATTTTTTACTAGATGATTCGTCATCCTTAAATACAGGTACTTTTCGTGGCAGATATCAGTATTAATAACCTTTTATTACAGACAATATTATTAATGTTTTTGGCATTCCTTTTTTAGCTTACATACGAATTCTAATTCTACCGTAAGCAAGCTTATTTTTACGTACCATTGAAATAAATAGTTAACCATTAGCTAAAAGTGTTCTTGCAGCTGCATTAAAAATACAGTAAACAAATATACCTGAAATATTTTGCATAATTTAACGTTTACCTAGCATTTTATTTTGATTAGTACAATTATTATGAATTTTATTAATTTTATTAATTAAAGTACAAACTATAATTATATAGTTTACAAATGCTGCTCTTGTTATTCTTGTTGAATTTAGATAGTCTTAAAATGCCAAAAAAAAGATCAACTTACGAAACAGAATACCAAGGAATGCAGCAAAGAGGAGTGACAAATTTACTACAATATTTACATGTTTATATTAAACCTCAGAAGTCTTGGCTGGAGTACAACTTCTGAAAATAGTAAGAAATGTTGCGTCTGGGTGCGTCTCCGTAAAGAAAAACTTTTCGTAAACATCTCTTAAGATAAGTAATTTATTTGTTCATACTTAAATCTTATCGGACCCTGTATAATATGAAATAATTTTAAAAAGTAACCATAATAGACCCCATATATCTCAAAAGTTAAACTTTTTGAAAGTTAAGTATTTTAGCCACAATATTCTATGCCGTATAGTGTGAATAATCCTGTATTTTAACTTATACTGAGTAGAATTCTGGAATGTGGGGAAAATCTGACAACTCTATTGATCAGGCTAGTCGAACTGAATATGTTGCAAATGTAGGATTTGTGAAGACACTAGTAAGAAGTTTTCAGTAAAACCATCCACAATAGATTGAGGGCTCTTCTCTTCTTCTTCTTCTTCTGTTTTGGGTTGGACGCCAGCACGTCCAGGCACTTGAGCACACTGCTCTTTGTAGTATCCCCAATAGATCTCTCAGTTCCACTCTGTTAGTCTTGTGTCCTCGATAAAAGCCACTATCCTCCTCAGGGGAAGTTGGAGTACACTCGAAGTATCCAATAGATCTCTTCCGAAATATTTCTGTCTGAGTTCTTTCAGTTCCTCACACGTACATATTACATGAAGGCTAGTTTCCTCCCGTTTTTCACATCTTCTACACCAGGGCTCGCTAACCAAGCCCACGCTGTACAAATGCTTCCTTAAAGGACAATGTCCGGTTATTAACCCGGTAATTATTTTAATTTCTTTTTTGTTACTACGAATTAGGTTGGCTGAAAACTTTCCGTTCAGCTCCCTTAGTTGTGTTTTGGTATGGAGTTGACCTTCCGTTAACCTCCATTTATTTTTATGTTCTTTTTCTAGCCATAACCAGATCTCCCTTTTAGCGGAATCCTTAGTGATTCCACATACAGGTTCTGGTCCTATGAAGTTCTTATTAGTACCTTCTTTGGCTATCTCATTGCCATTAATTCCCTCATGTCCTGGCACCCATATCAGCGACACTGTATTGTCTTGTGCCAGTTTATTGAGGACCTATTTACAATATTTCACCAGCTTAGACCTAGTAGATGGGTTCATAATGGCTTTAATATCCGCCTGACTATCAGACATTATGTTAATTTTTTTGTTTGCGCAGCCGGCTTTCCGAATTTCCTCGGCGCAGGCTGCGACTGCAAACAATTCGGCCTGGAAAACCCCAGTATGTTTCCCCAGACATATAGATGTCTTCCTTCTAGGGCACATTCCGCATATGCCTGCACCTGCCCCCTGACTAGATTGTGATCCATCAGTGTACCAGGTCCCGGCACCACAATCGATCGAGCGACTTTTTGCCTGTTCCCTAGTCGGTATAAATATGTTCAGCTTAACTGTAAACATAATTTCAGGTGCCATACTGTCCGCCGGCATTTGAAATATCGGCTCTTCCAGTATAGTTCCTGTGATATCTGTATGGCTCCCAACAACCTTATTAGTTAGGACACCATACGTCGTTGGCCTTCAGCCTCAATATCGCAGCCATTTCCTCCGCCTTTACGCCAAATAATTCCAGCGGAGGGAGGCCCACGATGGCCTGCATGGATAGATTGAGGGCTGTTGTAAATACTTTTATTATCCAAATGCCATGCATTCGGTAATAAGGGTAGCTTTCTATCTATTTTGAATATACGACCAAAAATACTTCGTTTCACAGTAAATATTATTTTTCATGTTCCAGAGATCCTTTCTGTATACCTTAACTGTTTGCGTCTTTAGGCAACCTCTTAAAATAATTAAAAGAGACGATATATGTAAATTGTCTATGTTTATTGTACTTTAGTTTAATGAAAAATGTACTTTCAAATTTAAATTATGTAAACAGATAAGACAAAATTAATACCTGTTTGTATATAAATGCAAACAGATATTAATTTTGTACCTACGTAAAAAATTTAAAAAAATGGTATGACATAATTCTTCATTAAAATGTTACGTGGATAAATTAGATTGATATTTTATTTTATCATATTCGAAGTAACTACTAAAAGCTTTTTTATTTATTATTGAATGTAGCATAAAAACTTAATTACATATTGAATATTTCGTTATAATAAGAAAGAAGTCAATAAACTTTACGAAAATTTCTTAAAAAAATATTCAAATATGTTCCTATCTCTCTACTCGTGGTCAGTGTGGTCACTGATCAGAGAGAAGAGGTAAAACTATAAATGAATGAAATCATTATTTGTTTGTATATAAACAAATTTCACAAACCTGCATTGTCAGATACGTAAGTTACTTGCGGTTTTTTACAGATTTTTTTGCTTTTGCGCTTCTCCGATTTACAAACCCATATAAACAAATTTTTAGGTAAATCCCGGTTGCTTATATTGCATGCTAATTATTAAAAATCATACAAACCTGAATTGATTATATATCATGTATTTCTTCTTTATATATACACCGGTGGTAAAGTTGCGACTTTAAATTACGGCAAAACTAAAATAAAATTTAAAATTATGAAAACCTTTACCAATTCTAATTCGCTGACTGTTACGCCGAACAAGTGTTTGGTCCATGAGGTCCCCACTTTCTCCTGTCGCTTACGTTTTTATATAGTCATTCGAACAATAAATCTTTTGCTCTTATATCTGAACACCAAAGTGTTGGTTTAGATACGCTCATGACACCGTCGTTATCTGGTGACATGGATGTGATTACTTAAATACGAAGTGCAGACATTTTCGGAATGTGAAACAAGACACAAGAAGAAACAGACATGTAATATACACATCTGTAACTGTACACATGGACAATACACCTCGTATTTTACAGCACTTACTTCTCCTTAAGACACGTGTTTCTGCCATCTATAGGCGTCATCAGTCAAGCTAGTGAAGGAAGCAATGTAATACAAAATAATACAAATCTATTTAAAAAACAGATTTGTATCTGTATATATATTTAAGCTTAAATCACCCACAAGACATAGCAAATTTCGTCCTATCAGGTAGCACTATATAATAAGTGACATCTGACGGACGAAAGAGACTATGCCGAAAAAGGCAGCCCCTCCCTTGGCCGGCCAAGCCGGTACATAAGAGAAGAAAATACGTATATAGGTGTAATCCATTAACACGATGCCAGATGGCAGCAAATATACAAAAAAGTTTAAGTATATCAATACGTTAAGCCACGTATTACGCATTTGTTACAAATGAAACAGACATGTAATATACACATCTGTAACTGTACACATGGACCAGTGTTGCCAGGTGAAAATAATTGTTTTCACTAGATGAGAACTTAAAAAATCACTAGATTTCACTAGATTGTTACCACAATTATAAATGAAACCATTACATATGTCTAATTACCGGTAGTATATATAATGCATAGTTTTAGTTTTCGTTAATAAAGAAAGAAGAGCTGTTGCAATAAAAAAAATGTAAAGCAGTAGGTAGGTATGTAAATAATAAAAGAAACACAAGAATTTCTTGATATATATTTATATATAATATATATATTTATTGGTATAATATTGCATAAAGTCGTACCTATTTTACAATAACACTGTACAAGCTGTTTTAAACTTAACTAAAATTTACAAGAAAATAAAAGGTAATTATAGTAAATTACAAATTAGAGCTTATATAAATTGCATTAAATAATATATTTTTATTCTGATGAACACATATTGTTGTTATGTTTATTTCTTACAGTTACAGGAATTTTGTAATCAAAACATGATTTATTATCACTATTTATTAATCTCTTAGAGTGTAGAATTCCAGTTAAGGTAGTAGCAGATAACCGATTTCTGATTTGACTTTTGTTGAGAGATACTGCACTGAATATTCTTTCTACCGAAGTACTACTGTGAGGTAATGTTAAAATTAAATTGACAAATTTTGATAGTTCTGGATAAACAGCAGTATTGTCACATCTAATTTGATTACAGATATTTTTCCAAAAGGAAATATAATCGGCTGCATCCTCATTGAAGTCACTGTTTTGCAATAATCGCCACTCTCTATCCAATGAAAGAAGATCAATATCTTTCCTATGAAAATTTGCTCCTGGACCTAATGAACTTGTAGTTTTAATAAGTTTTGGGTCCAAAAAAAAAATCCTACCATATTATTTTTATATGGAACATTATGTTTATTAAAAAATTGAACAATAACATTATGTATATTTACTGCAGTTGCATCATAGATTGGTAATAAAGCAAGAAATTCGTCATTTATACTAAAATTTTGATTTAATCCCACAACTAATGCTAAGTTTTTAATTCCGGTATGATCCGTAGACTCATCAATTAATAAAGAAAATTTCCTGCACTTTAAAGTTTCTATTAGAGTTTCAAAACTTGATTGACCAATTACGTTATTTCTAATAGCTGTGCATTTTGTACGATTACAGGAAATATTTTTTATAACATCACCTTCATTATTTATAGACCTAATTAGTTGTACCAGATGATCAACTGAATTTATAGATATATTGTGTTCTGCAATGAAAGATGCAATTCTTATTTCTATTTCTTTTGTACTAAGTTCCGTGCTTGTAGAGCTTCTTACATATTGCGTAACACAGAATTTTTGTTGTTTGATTAATTTAGATTTAGATTGGTGTTTTATAGAATCATGGGGCTTACGTATTGCAGCTATCCCTCCAAGATAGTCATTACCGCATATTTTACATCTGTAAAACTCTTCTCCTTTTAAACTAGCTTCTATCCAATGTTGGTAATCATTGTGTTTCTCCCAATCAGTTTTGTATTTTTGTTGATAAATTTTCTTTTTTTTTGAAGTAGATGGTTGATCTGTGGTCGACATAATAACTGCTAGAAATTAAAACAGATTTAGGAAAACTAATAAAAATATGTAAACGGTTTTATTTGCAGTAAATACTTACATGGTAATAATCCGAAAATTAATTTATTTAAAGAATTCAGTGCGATTGGGCGCGCGTGAATAAGATTCTACCATAAATATCTAATATGATTTAATCCAAAATTCCCCCGGCCAAGAACTTTTATACTTTCCCATTTTAAATAGGTACTTACCCTTTATCGTATTATTTCAAAAATTACAAATTTAAAAATAATTTGAACGGTACTTCCCGAATGAGCTTATGTATTATATCAATTATTTATTGCGAGAAAATTGTTTCGACTACTAAGGTATAGATGTCACTTTACATAGGATCAGTAATATTTAATAATAATAAATAACGCAATCTATTTTGATAAATATATGATTTCATATAAACTACAAAACAAAAATACGTAAAATAACTAGATTTTACTAAAATACAGAAGTTTTTCACTAAATCACTAACATAGTACTCAAATCGCTAGATCTAGTGTAAAATCACTAGACCTGGCAACCCTGACATGGACACCTCGTATTTTACAGCACTTATTTCTGCTTACCTTATATAGGAGTCACCAACCGTATTGCAAAATCCTTATCAAGCTTAACATCAAAACTATCTATAAACGCCACACCACATTGTCAGCCCCATTTCCTGTAAAGCCCATTATTTATATAAATGTGCATTCTTCTTGTTCATAAACAATTTAAACAGAATCAGAAGGAAATAAAAACAATAAAAAGTGATTTAAATTTTAATTTGTTAACCTCTCACTAAGTACTTGCGCAACATAACTTTCCATGTACTTTCGTTGGGGAAGTGTGTTATAATAATTAAAATTGCCATTCTACGAGTTAATAAAAGTTTAAACATTAATAATTTACAAAAAAATATTAAATAGAGTAAAATAGTTGTTTTTCGTAGAATTGTACAGCGTTTATTAGATTAACGAATTCTTTTAAAACTCCGTCAATGGTAGGGAATTAAATTGTAGAATTTAACTTTATTTATTTCACAGATATTATATTAAAATCGAAACGAATTTTTTATTGCGAAAAATTTAAAATTGATTATTTTCGTCATGTAACAACCAATATAGAAAAAATTACTTTGATCATTCACAATTGCAAAATTAAATACTATAGCCTCAGTTTTTATGAGATAAAAATGAAAAAAATATATATTTTAGTCTTACTAGATTTGAATCGAATATTAAGTATTTTATTCAAGGCAAAAGAAAAGCCATTGTTAACAGAAAAACCGTCTAATATGGGCAAAGTCCAAATTATCTTGGACACTAGAGATTGGTTCAAAGTTGTGTCAGCGATGAATCCTAATTCCACGTCTTTATAGGTGATTGTAGAAAACGAATTATTCGTGATGGATCGGAAGGTTTTCATAAGGACTGTCAAATTTGCAAAAAAAATGTGGATATGGGAATGTATGTCTGGAAAAGGTGTAGGTAGAATAGAAATAATAGATGGGACTGTTAATGCCACCAAGTATCAGCAAATTTTAAGTCATAGTCTCCTTCCTAGTGCTCTGTCCAGATGGAAATTTCATATTTCAACAGGATGGCGTATCCTGCCACTAAATCAACTAAACATTGGCTTGCAGATGATAACATACGAGTTCTGCCATGGCATTCCGGCGGTCTAGACGTCAATATTACTGAAACTTTGTGGCATCATATGGAAGGGTACATGAGAAATAATGCGCAAAGGACAATAATTCCTTTGAAGACAAAACCAACAGAAATATAGCCAACGTTTACACCAGATGACTGTAGACAATTGTTGAAAACCATGTCAGATCGAATTAAAGCAGTTGTTAAGGTCAAAGATGACGTAACTCTGTATCAAACTTTGTGATCGTCCAAACATTAAGTTGTCAATATAATCTATACATTTTTTTACTTTGGTTAGATTGTTTTCGTTTCCCGAGAAATAAAATATACATTCTGTCGCAAATGTAGTTCTTAATATTGTAATATACCCAATTCTTTGCTCACAATAAGGAATTAACACTTCAACATACACTAATTGTAAATGAAACACAAATAAGAAAAACACCCTAACCACAATATTGTGGTTAGGGTGTTTTTCTTATTTCTGTTTCAGATTACAAGCCACAGTCTCCACCAATTTCGGAACTAATTGTAAATATTTATCAAAAATCATGTCGTCCGAACCTTATGTCTAGGGACCGGACACGAGAGGCCGATGACTCATCGCACACGGGCGTACTGTTGACAATTTGTATTCTTAAAGAGCTTTTAATTTTATTTACCTATATACTTGGAAAACAAACTGTTGGTGATCTATAAAATACGAAATACATTTTTATTTGTTCATTTTGTAATTCAAATTGAGTAAAGGAATATTAAAATTAACTAGCAATACTTTCTCAAGGTTCTTTTCTATAAAATTTGTTCTCTTTGAATGAAATACATTTTTGTAGATAGAAAACGTCTTTTCTACATTGCAACTGGTTGCAGTTGCATACTGGAAATATTCTCTTATTTCAGCGTATTTAGTAGTTAAATTCTGGGGCATTGTCCCCATACACAATTGCCGCAATGTTATTAAATCTGGATTTCTATTAAAAACTGCGTCTAACTTTTAGCCACATCGAAAGTCACTTGGACTATTTTTCAAATTATTAATAGCCACATCTAATGTGGTTAATCCATCATTTAATTTGGGATTTTTATTTTCAAAATAAGTGATTAGTTTTAGCAAATTTACAAAGTGTTCCTCAAGAAAGTACAACTGATTTTTTAAATTTGGAATTTGTATTAGCTCCTTGCACTCAGAAATACTTCGAGTCCCATCTAGTTATTACTGGAGAGGGAGGCAGTGACAAAGATGGAAGTTTTTCCCTGTAAAGAGCTGCTCTCAATGGTGCTTTTCTGAAAACTTTTTTAAAAACAGATACAAGTCTATCAATTTCCCGAACGGTGTCTGCTGAATATTTGTTTCTGTACTATATTCTACTTGTATGCTTTCTTCTAATATATGTATTCACAGATTCTGTGGAGAGCATGTGTTACACAAGTAATATGCAGCATATTAGGATATGTTTCCTTTAATAGTCTTGCCTGTTTTTAACATATTGTCATGAATTTTTCCCCGAAGAAAAAAATTAAAGAAACAGTAAAAGACTATATATATTTATGTACATTTTATTCCAGGAAAATATTTAGAGATATATAATATTTTATTTAAATTTTGATTATAATGTGTATTTTAGTCCACGTCTGTAGGTTATTCGAGCGTGGTTCTGATGTTTGAGGTTCGCGCCACTTCGGAAGTATATTGTCGTAGTCGCTCCTTTGAGTTTGTTTTAGGTATGGAGAGAGGCATTTCCGTAAGGAAGCGTTAGAGATTTTCCATCCATTAGACAGATAGGTTCAGTTAATTTTTGCTGAATAAAGACTTCCTTTTTATTCAGTATATTATAGTTAATTTCGGTTTATGTTTTTAGTTGAGTTATTGCTGATGTGTTCAAAGTAATTCCCGATTAATTATGAGTTTCTGATACTTGTAATTTTTGATTTATGCGACCTATCTGAAATCTCTCTTTTAGAACTTTTTTGGGAAGTGTGACGACTACATTAATTAATGTACGTGTATATTTGCAAGTATAATTATATATATATATATATATATATATATATATATATATATATATATTTTAATTTAGTTATATGATTTGTATATTGATTGATCTCGTAAATTCAGTAAATTATTAGTTTATAAAATATATTTATAGTCAAATAAATATCAAGGAAAATTTCCATACTTTTTATGTAGTATTTTTTATCAGTAATATATTTTAGAAAGTAGGAATTGGTGGGAAAATTACATTTTTACCATGTTGAATGTGCGCATGGGTTAGTTTTGATGCGCGCGCTTACAGTTATTTTTCTGTTTGACGCTTGAAGTTGGGAATAACGTAATTATTGAAGTCTGATAGTTTTCCTAAATATTTAATTAGTTTAATTTTGTTCGCGGTCAAAGTGAGGTTTTTTATCTTATATAAGTCATTATTTATAAAAGTTTTCCTCACGCTGTTGCACAATCATTGCTTCAGCACTTTATACTCTATAAAGTTGAAATTTTTTTTTTCTTTTTGTAGTATATGTTTGTGTTGTTAATGCGAGTTTTATTTCTTTGCTAATACCCTTTGTTTTATTTAACACATACCCTTTGAGGGTAACCCTGAAGATACAAGAGCTCCTGGAAAGCTGTACCGATTAGAGTGAAACTGGGCAAGCTATTGTGTATTGTGGGCCAAATTAAATAAGTTAATCAACACCACAATACATAGCAATATGTATATGCAGCACTGTCACTGACAAATAAAAGTATTTTTTCTATTTTGCGTTCGAAATGAACTCATGAAACCCAAAACAGTATCGAAATAAGCTTCATTTCGATACACTTTTTTTCATTTTTCAATGTTGGCGTTGTTCGAATATAGAAATAAATATCATTGCTGTCATTTGATTTTAAGAATTTATGTACATTTGACAGATATGATATATGTCCGTATTTTACACAAACAACGTATGTTGTATACAATTGACAACAACATATATATGTTTCTATGTCACTCATGTTTATATTTTTAAATGAAATATCAAGTAATGTTAACGAAAATTAATAAATAATATGTAATATAATATAACGAGCGTTCAACTAAATTTTACCTCGAAGTTGCCCATGGAAATTATACGTATATCTTAGCTTTTTACTTAAGTTCTTAATATGAATTTTGTTGGTTATGAACTATTTGAATGACATGATAAATGTCAAAATAATAAAATTAAAATATTTAACTAAATGAGATACGTTTATTTGCAACAAACAAGTAACATTTTATAAAAATTGTTGAAAGTGGCCACCACCTTTTTCGAGACATTTCTCACTTCTCTTCTTCTGTCATCGATTTCGTTAATTCTTTCAGCAATTCTGATTTGAAGGGCTGCAAGATCAGGCATCTGTACCCGAAAAATTGAGTTCTTTAAAAAAGGCCACAGAAAAAAAAAAACAGAAAAAAGATCTTGGTGGAAATTCATGTTCGGTGTTTAAACTTATCAACCAATTTTGATAAATTTGCCGTATCATATTAATTGTTTCACCAGCTGTGTGCGCTCTGACTCCGTCTTGTTGAAAGTAACCCTAATTTACTTCTTCTTCATTAAGCTGTTCAATAAATGGCATAATAATTTCTTGTCGATACCTTTCTCCTGTTAAGGTACCGTTAAAGAAAATAGGGTCAATGATTTTCCTTCGACTAGGCGCACACCATACACCAATTTTCTGTGGATGAAGTGAGGTTTCAACATAAAACTCATGTGGTTTCCCAGTATTCCACATCCTTATATTTTGTGAGTTAACATATCCATTCAGATAAAA
Organism: Melolontha melolontha; assembly: GCA_935421215.2. Classification (NCBI taxonomy): domain Eukaryota; kingdom Metazoa; phylum Arthropoda; class Insecta; order Coleoptera; family Scarabaeidae; genus Melolontha; species Melolontha melolontha. The sequence continues at coordinate 178,577,852 of OW285237.1, read as the reverse complement.
CCATGATTCATCAGAAAAATAAGTTTTATCAAGAAAGTCATTATCTAAATTATTTAAGAACCACTGACAAAATGTTGTTCTTCTAGGATAGTCAATTTCTTTTATTTCTTGATAACAGGTCATGCGATATGGAAATAAATGTAAATCTTTTTTCAAAATTGTATGACAGGTGCCAATTGATACACCCACTCGTTGAGATAATACTCGTATGGAAGTTCGTGGTGCATCATTCATAATTTGCGTTACATCGTCAACTAGCTCTTCCGTACGTTTTTTCGGCCGGCCACTGCCTTCTTTCCGTCTCCCTGTTTCTCTGAAAACCTTAGTGCAACTGTGTACCGAAAACTATCAATATCAAAGGCGAAGTTTGGAAACATTTCTAAATTCGTCAAAGCATTCTTCAATAAAATAGTGCCATTGTCCGTGAATCTTAAGTCCGTTTCGAAAATAAGATTCAACCATGAATGATTTGTGTTGAATAGTTTTAAATCAATTTTAAGTTACAAAGCAATTTAAAAAAAGTTCCAATTAAGTATACATCAGAATAGTCTGTCAAATTGACAACTGATGCAAATGTAAATAGTACAAGTTACGACAAACATTTTTATTGTCATGGACTACTAGATGTAAAATTTATTTGAACGCACATTACTTCGCGGATAGCAAGATTTAAATTTGAAAATGTCAAGTATCAATGTGACCAACTGCATGCTTTATATAAAAATTAAACTCTGAACTTTCAAATTAAATAATTCCAATTTAAGCAATTGTTATTAATGTAAAAAACGCAAAATAGAAAAAATAGTATAAAAAACTCGGGTCATAAGGCCTTTTACCGCACTCGCTCTTTAGAAAACTCGCCGCTATGGCGGCTCGTTTTCTATACTGATCTCGTGCGGCAAAATGGTGCCTTATGAAACTTGTTTTTTAATATACTATTTTCTTTGTATCTGTCGTCCGAATGAAGCATTTGGTGCATATTTCATAAATGGTTTTAACTACTGTTTCCGCATAAACTGTATTTATAACTTTTGATGCTATAATTTCTATGTGTGTGTTTGCGATGTGTGACGTTTTACGTGCAATTTCTTGGAATTTTTTAACGATATTTTACAGGCTTTGCAATAAATTTCGGAATCACCGGCAATGGACATACTACCAGTTTGACCCTTAATCCAACTCACCGTTGTTTCACGATGCCATTCTAGACGTTGTTCCATATCATATCTGAAAAAGTAACTTAAACAATGTTCTAGATCTAAATAAATGAAAATTAAAAATGTAGGCGTAGGTTATTGAAACTTAACGAAATTCACTGGACACTTACGGTAAAATAATTGGGAGAAGAGATTCGATGAAACGATATTAAACAGGGGCTATTACAAAAATTACGAAGTATGTAATTATTAGTTAAATCAATGAAAAAAAGGAAGTAACTCACCGTACTTTATTTATCTTACGAAATATAAACTAATAAATAAAATAAATTATAAAAACACCTTACGCTTCTATCTACGCCCACGAAGAAAGAAATTTAACTGTAATATTGAAGTAATTGCGTCACAATTCAACGACAAAAAACACATGTGTAGCTAACCGAATGAATAGTGCTATTCAATAACTGCGTGTTGTACTTGTGCTTGGGTGCAAGTGCAGTTAAGTATATGAGTCCTTTGAATTTTGTTTTGTGGTCGAAGTTGCCTCCATTTCCACTCCACTGTTTCGTATCTCCCAGGGTTGTGACGTGTTTGTGTCTGATTAATAAATAATCGTGTGTTTTTGTGCGGTCCTGTGTTGCGTGTGTTTAGTCTGTGTGTTTGTCGCTTTTTTGCGTTTAAGTCACTGGTCATCGGTCTTTTGCGTTTCAGTCATGTGTGTGTTTACTGTTTGTTGTTGTAAAGAGTAATTATTTTCTGTGTTTGCGTTACAAAGTATTGTATCTGTTGTGTTGTTGCGTTTGTAGAGTGTAATGTTTATTAGCATATTGCCTAAGGCAAGTGCTAATTCGTCAATTGTGTTAGGTGTTGTGTTATTTTGTTTTTGTGTCCAGGAGATAGTTGTTGGGGGTGGTGCTGGTATGTAATTGGGTTTGGGTGTGGTTTTGTTTACAGGGTTATTTGGGTTGTTAGGACAGTTAAGGAAACTAGATAAGTGAGGACCACCGCAGTTTGCACACTTTGGTGGTGTTGTTTTGGGTTTTGTACATAGGTGTGTTGAGTGTTCGTCTCCGCATTTCATACATTTATAGTGTACGTTACAGTGTCTTTGTTGAGGTCTGAAAGTCTGACATTTGTGGCATTGCATTATGTCTGTCCGTCTGTTTAATGGTTCGATTTTAATTGTGAGTCCGCAGCAGTCGTGTATGTTATAAATTGATTTATAATGTCTCGTCAGTTCGATTAAAACAAGTGGTGCAGGTATGCCGTGTTTACCGTTCATTCGTTTGATTTTTAATGTCGGGTAGCCTTGGTCTGTCAAGTCGTTTGTAATGTCTGTGTCTGTGATAAATGTAGGAATGCCTCGCATAACTACCATTAGTGTTTAGTATGTGTTTAAGTGTACGGTAGTCTTCGTCAGTTTTAGGTTCGATGTGTATACCAGGTTTCACAAGCTTGTTTTGTACGGTGTTAATGTTGTGTGTCTTAAGTATTTGTCGTATATGTGCCCATTTGTCTTTGTCTGTTATTATGATTGGTGCAATTTTGTGTGTTTTGCGTGTTTCGGTGTTTGTGTTTTGTGTAGTGTTTGTTTTGTCACTTACCCTGGGTGTGCTGCCTGAAGTTGACGGTTGTGGAGTGAATTCAGTTTCTTCTTGTTCCATCTTTTCCTCGGGTTTGGTTTCGAGGGCACTGTAGGAGTTTTTTGTTTCGATCGGTGTAGTTATTTCGTCTGTTTTCAGCTTCTTTGTAAATTTAGGGTAGATGAAGTCTTCGATTTTCTTCCGGATGATTCATGTTCTGTTTTCTGTGGTGTTTTTCTTTTTTGGTCGGTTCGGGATCTGTTATTTCTACTTGTATCTTCGGTTGATCTGGGTTTATAACAAATAAACTCGGTGAAGCCCGTAGTAGTTCTTGAACGCCACTTTCGCTGTGAGTTTCATCGATTATCGCCTGTGTTTGTTGAAGTAATTCAGGTGGCCAGAGTTCAACGAAGTTGGGATTTAGTTTTAAGTTCGTTATCGTAATAATTTGCCCGGCCATTTCTTCCGGCTTCGCTTGACGATATTTCGTCGTAAGTTATCTCAACTGGAATACTGCTGGATCAGAAGACGCGGTGAGAATGTGATGCAGTTAAGTGTGCGTATTACGGTTTTATTTCAAAAGATCAAAGGTACCGACAAGAAGCGATCCTATTGGTGAGGTTTATACTGTGGTTCAGGGCTGGCTTCTCATGCACTACAAACGGGAACCTAAACAATTTTTTATAAACTTCATTTCGACGTGTTCGACTGAAATAAAAGGTTTATATCTGGACTCTTAAAACTAAACGTCATTTTACGGTAACATAATGAGCTTTGTCATCAATTTTTTTCTCGGTGACTTAAAACAGTTAATTAACTATTCAATTAGCGTTTTAGGTGATCTTTGTTAAGATTAACAGCTTATTAAAATTGTTCTAGAATCGTAGGTAGTGTTTACGAAGTATATATGTATATATTACGAATGATAACCTTGTATTTAATATATGTACATGTTTGATATAATATTTGCATAATTAAGCAAGAATTTGAAATATGAATTTTAATTTAATGGAAACGAAAACTATTGTATTGACAGTTGCTCTTTAGTAATAGTAAGTAATTATTTTTTTTTAATTTAATGTTCAATATGTAAATATTAATAACATGTTTTCCTTTTTACGTATAAAAAGGAAAAAAAAATTATTCAGTTCGCAAATTTTTAAAGCAATTTGTATGAATTTATAATCAGAGAATTATAAATGATTTGTTGCAATTATTCTGTTAATGTAGATGTGTAAGATTGCCTGATAGATCTTCGGATTCTTAATCACGTATGAATATGTATTACATGTTGACTTTAAACAAATAAACCAAGGTTATTTAATCTAGATTTGTTCGAATTTTTTATAACTGGAGTCGCACTGAAACACTGAACGTCACACTGAAAAAAAAACTGGTTCCGGTACATACGAGGTGCGATCAAGACGTTCCTAGACTGATGCTATAAAAATTCGAAACTTAACTTTTATTCCTGACGGTTGCTGTCACCTTCGAAGTGGTCTCCTTGGTGTAAAGCATGCACTACACAGGTCACATGCATCATAGTTGGGTACAAAATATGTAATCCCCTCATTGCTTTGCAGCATCGCTACCAACTAGTAGCACCTTTTCGTATAAAATCCCAAACGGCCACAATAAACTTAGGGAATCGTTGAAAAAGGCAGCGACTGTTGAATGATTCACAACACTGAACTCGTCGTGATAAATTGATGATTCTGGAATATTATGTTTTTTAAATAAGCGAATAAAAAGAAATCCAAGACGAATGAGGTGATCTACTTGCCCATAAACCTACACTTATGAAGTGGTCTGCGAAAAAGTGCTCTAAATAATTTATAGTTGTATGTAGTGTGGCAGAAGTTAATTCTACGTTAATCAACTGATTCAGAAATGATTCTAAAATAATAGTTTCGTATCTTTGGGAGTTAATTGTTTCTTGAAAGAATATCGGCTCAATAATTAGTTGTCTTGACATTGCCACCAAAACACCAATTTTAACTGGGTGCAATAACATTTGAATTAAATTGTGTGTATTTTCTACTGACCGATTCTGCTAATTAACATAACCATCGGAATAGAAAGTAATATTTTGCTGGTCGGTATTATTTATCATTAGTGATGTACCTGGTACCCGGAAATTACCCGGTACCCGGCATACCCGGCAAAATTTTCAGTACCCGCAAATTACCCGGATCTAGCAAATATTGCCGGGTAATGGGTTCCTTATCCGAAATTTGAAAAGAAGATAAGATAATAAGTGAATGAAAATAAATTACACAAAATTTATTTTAACTAGACATTTTATTAAAAAATACAAAACAAAAAATTAAATTTAATAATTAAATCTCAATAATGGGAGATTATAATGCAGAAATAATAATTTCTCTGCGTTTCGCGGAAGAAGTCTATTTCTTCTTTCTTCGTAAATAATACCCGCCTCGCTCAACATTCTTTCACTGGCTATGCTGCTAGGAGGCGCTGCTAGGTATTGTCTAATTGTCTAGCCAATTTTGATAGTGTTGGATAAATATTTGCATTTTTTGCCCACCAAACCAACGGATTTTCGGTACGAGGAGTGTTAGGATGTTTAAGAACATTTAATAGTTTAATATTATCTGTTGAATTTTCCACAGTATAGGATTCTTCTTCAATGGCTTTATTTTCAAATAAAATTTGATCTATGCAAGCCATCTTCATTTTTATCATGATTATTTTTTCCATGTTCTGCAAGTTCTCTTTGTTTATTGTCATTGTTTTTATTAACACTTATCGGAGAAATACTTTTCATTTCTTCTATAATCCAATTTTTAGTAATAACTTGTCTATCGGGTTTTAAAAATTTTATTTTCTAACGGGGATCTAATACCCTAGCTATTACATACAACTTATTTTTTCCACATTTTCAAATCGAGCCTTTAAAGATTTTGGCATTTCTTTTTTCATGGTTACTGTTTCTTCGCTGTGTAGTTTTTTACAGAGAAAGCGTTCTAAAGCAACTACATTTGGGATTACCATCGAAATAGAAGTTTCCTCTGAACTGGCTTCAACTGTAACGATGTAAAATTGTTCCAATAAGATAAATATATATTCAATTAACTTCAAATTTGCTGCATTCAAGTTTGATATATCATGATCAGATGAATATAGTGCGATGGCATCTTTTTGTTCTAATATCCTCTTGAGCATATGATACGTCGAATTCCATCTCGTGGCTACGTCTTGTACTAATTTGTGTTGTGGAAGCGATAATTTGGTTTGTATTTCTTTCAACTTAGTACTAGCTACTTGCGAGTGATTAAAATGGGTTACTGTATTGCGACACTTTGTAATTATGTCGGAAATAGATTTTTAAGAATATATGCTATGAATTACCAATCGGATGCTATGAATAAAACATGACTCAATTCTCAAATGGGCAATACTTGATCCACTGATCATATTACGAGCACCATCTCGCAGCAATACGTGTATGTGGTTTTCAGCGTCTAATTTCCAGAATTGTGGCATTTCGCTTAATAAATCACTAATGGCAGTACCTGTATGGCTTCCAGGAAAATGGCGATCATTTAGAACCACGCATTTTTTTTCAAGAACAGGTCCATATGTCTAATGTCAAGGAGATCAAATTCAGTTGTAATTTTTCAATATCGATTAAATCACAGATTTTCGAACAACATTTATCGTATGTAGTAGGAATAATAATTTCTGAGAAATATTTTGCGCTTTATGTAAAGTTCGCTCATAGCCTCAGATATTAGAGATTTTTTTTAGCAACCCGTGTCGTTAATTGATAGCATCAAATGCCTGTTGGGATTTTTTGTGAACGAAAGCAGAACGATTCTCACCACAGATTTACTTGCGTTATAAAAAACAACCATCCGAAACGAAGCTGGTACGTAATCTTGCAATCAATTTATTCCCTTTAATTTTTACTCGTTTTTTCCTGTCTCTCTATAACAGATGGTATTTTTTATTGCCTGTGCGATCGACGTATGACCGCTCGTCGTAATATCCACGCTGTTTTTTTCCGGCAAACTGCAGGAGTTTGTTTGTCCAGGGACCTGCTATCAAGGACGTTGGGATTGAGTAATCAAAGCCAATGCTTCCCTTACGAGGGCGGACCGGATTAAGTGTTGCCTTTTTATTATTAATACAGCCTTCTTGTATTTAACTGTGTTGCCGTCAAATAATTTAAGTTCTTTTTTTTGTTACCCGCTACACACGAAAAAGACATATTCAATTTTCTATATTAATTCAGCTAGCAAATAATTATATCAATTTAGTTTAATTTGTTAAAAAATTAAGGTTTAGCTTTCTCTATAGAAGTGTCCCGTATCGTTATGTTCAAATTTTAAGAGTGTAAAGTAGACTTCATTTCAAGTACCAAAAACGCAAAACTTGTATATCCATTTTTATTTGTTTCAAAGTTACAGATCTATGAATGTGATTGTCGTGTGTGTCGTTGGCTGTATGGGGTGTTGCCCCATCCTGCTGAAACCACATTTCGGGACGATTTTCTACTGCAGGAAGTAAAAAAACCTATCCCGATATCTCTCACCAGTAATTGTCACACTGTTACCATTATCAGTTTCAAAGAAGTAAAGCCCGATAACTTCCTGCGAGGTCACCCCATACCAAACCCTGCATTTCAGAGGGTGTAGGTGGCGCTGATGAATTCTCCTTGGATTTGCCGTACCCCAGAACCGACAGTTCTGTTTATTGACCAAACCATTCAGCTGAAAATGAGCTTCGTCAGACATGATAAGTTGATTAATAAATTCATTATTTTTTCTGGCTAATTCTTGGATGCTAATCGCATAATTTTGGCGCAGTTCGTGGTCCACAGGTTTCAGTTCCTGCACTAACTGTGTTTTGTATGGAAACATCTTTAATTCATTTTTTTAAATTCTTAAGAATGTTCGGGACATTCCCAATTCCCTACAACGTCTTCTCGTTGATGTTTCTGGTTCTTCTTCGACACTGGCTCTAACTCTTTCAATATTCTCTTCAGAGCGAGCCGAACGTTTGCCAGTAGAAGGAAGTTATTGACTTAAAATTACAGTTACACATCTTTTTCAATTTGGCATCTCGATGAATGTTAATACTAATGTAATTAATACACAACTAATACAGATCGTTAGAATGCAAAACGACTTGGTAAAATTAAGGAAATCCCCGCTATATTTATTTCTCATTCTTCGATTACATTTCCAAGTATTGTCGTTTCAAAACACTTACTATTGTGTTTGTTGTTTATAGTAAATTCAGCTTTAACTTGCTATTCACTTCACCTATCTATTCAATAGTTTATAAAATTATTTAATTGTCTCCTATAAAGTGTCTGTTTGCGTTTGGTATTAAGTTTGATTCGCGGCGTTATGTTACAAGTATGCGAAATGTCCTAGTGCTAAAAAGTTTTAAGAAATACTAACCGGTAGACACACAAACAATAAAAGTTGCAAAAGTGTAAATATACTAACAAGAATATTAAATATTTATGTGAAGTCACAGACTATTTAAAAATAATACTTTGCTGAAAAACAGTTAAATATAATGAAAAAGATTCAAAATATGCACTTAACATAACAACAACAAAATATACATTTCCATATGCACTTATGCTAATGCATAATTATCCGAAGGCTTACTTATCAACAAGGAAATGTATCAAATTTTCTCTAGTCGCAAGGAAAAATTACATATTGTAATAATACAAGGTGATACGATTGTCACCTTATAAATGAAAAAATAATGCGGTTGTATAGAAAACAAACAGATTCTATTTATGCCAGAATATGAAATAATTTCCGAATAGTACACATTACTAGAGGTGCTCGCTCATACCAGTATAATAGTAATTTGAAATTTGAAGAATGTTTGGCATAGATCTATTTTTGTAAATGGATTGTCCTACTAATAGATCCTTCTTATTATTAATTAATTTATTATTATTCAGTTTTCTGTACTAAAAATACTTCACTGGTCCATGGAAGTCTGCTTCATGTATTGCAATTAAATTTCCGTGACTTCTAATTTAAAAAGAATTAACAATAAAAATCGTAGCAGTTAAAACTTATAATTAATAAAAAGAAATAGACAAACCCAAAGAAGTAAAAGATCAAGATGCTATGTGCCCCCACTAGCACTAGACTTGCGCCGACGAATATTACCTTATCCTATATCTACCCAACTTACCTTCAACTTTATGGTTGTCCCGGAGATCTTATGGCTAAAGGGCTAACTCAGTTATAGAGGCGAGTTGAGTGGAGGTTCTTACATAAAAAAAAGGGCGCCACCATGTTTTCCTTTAGCCAACAGAGAACACAGACTCTGCCGTAGTAAGTGGATAAATTTAGTAATACTCAATAAGTTGTCAATAAAAAAAAACCCAGAGTTCATAACAATAACAACTAGATTTATTGATTAAGAAACCTCATTAACAGATCAGAACAACCAACAAAACAATATAATATGCTATTGCAATTTCAGATTGTGATAACTCACTAATGACAGGTACAAGTAATGTACTAAATGAATGAATCCCATATTCACCTGTATATATTCTAGTGACAATTACTAAAATAAAACAAAACTTATAATAAGCACCTCTTACTAAAATTGTACACTGAGTGCTTAAGGTTGGAAACAAAAAAAAATATGCTATACCAGAGGGGTATATGTATGGAACAAAAAAATACTATTCCACAGTTGGAATACCATTGATCAAAACTAATTATCGTACCTAAAACTATATGGTATTGCATCGGTAATTCATTAAAGCTTTAATCAACCTTACACAGGTTCAATACACACAGTATATGCAATACGTACTTAGGTGGTACACACAAATATAAATTAATAGTTCAATAAATAATTAACTGTCAATGTATTCATATAATTGGATACTCCAATCAGATAGTAATCAAAACAGGTTCAGCCTGTATATGCAAACATGTGTTTAAGATATATAAAAAAAAATAACTAGAATGTTATTCTATAGTTGTGAATGATTACCAAATAAATGGAAAAGATATGTATTTAAACAAAATTTTGATATTAAAATTACATCGGAATCCGTTACTGATTCCAAAAAGAAAATACTAATTTAATTTACTCAATTTTCTTTACTTTAAACAATCTGGTATGCGAGATTGATACTATTAAAAAAAAATACTACTAAAATTTGAACTAGAAAACTGATTACACGATTAATGTATGAAAATGGATTTAGTTAAATTTTACAATGAGGCAAGAGGGAAAAAAATATAAAATGGTGAGTAGAACACCATGTTTTAGAACGCCATGCGTTCCTTCAAAATCACAATTAATATTGTTTTCCGGGACTCTGTCACAAAAAAACGTTACTCGCTACACACTACCTTGAGTGAAAGATGACCCTTAGATCCGATTTCCGGGTGATTAGCTGACTGCTGATGAATCAATCTCTCGTCTAATTAGTAGATTACACCTACGGAACTCACAGCATAACCAGTCTAACGCAATTCCGCCTGTATTGCCGTTATTAGCAGATACTGACAGCCCTGAAGCAAACACGTGGGCGTAAAATTTCAAATCCGTGGAACAATACCCTCGACTAAAATTGCACTACTACTAGTGAACTTATATGAAGCAAACCAATTTGTCGAATCCTGCCTGCAGCAGAACAGCTAACACTGTAGCAACTCAAATTGACTTCCCAGTTTTACACTCGTCGACCTACTTCAAAGCGGGAACGAATAAGAAGAGAGCGCCAAGAATGATTGTCCTTTAATTTAAGCAGAGTAGACGGTTACGTCATTGTTAACAAAAAAAGTACTACCCGCCCATACGGGATATTGAAATAAAAGATTGATAATTACTCGGATACCATGACATGATTAAAAAGCAAATGAGGAAGCCACAACTAAAAATTCATTAATTAATTCGGATTAATTAAGGGTTTTGGCAACGATTAAAATTATACCAAACGTTACAGCGATCTAGAACAAATAGTTTAGGAGAGTCTTGCCTGGATGGCTCGCCAAACTAACGAAAATTATAAAGACTTAAATTAATTGAAAAATTACAATTGAAACAGACATGTAATAAACATATCTGTAACTGTACACATGGACAATACACCTCGTATTTTCAGCATTTACTTCTGCTTAAGACACGTGTTTCTGCCATCTAGGCATCGTCAGTCAAGCTAGTGAAGCAATGTAATACAAATAATACAAATCTTAATGAATAGATCTGTATCTGTATATACATTTCACTGAAATCGCCTACAAGATAAAGCAAATTTCATCCTATAAGATGGCACTTATTTAATAAGTGACATCTGACGGACGAAATGTATATTTAATGTTAATGGACTACACCGATATACGTATTTTTTCGTTTTTAGTACCAGCATAGCTGGTCGAACGAAAGGTCGCCTTTTTCGGCAAAGTCTCTTTCGTCCGTCAGATGTCACTTATTAAATAAGTGCCATCTTATAGGATGAAATTTGCTTTATCTTGTAGGCGATTTCAGTGGAATGTATATACAGATACAGATCTATTCATTAAGATTTGTATCATTTGCATTACATTGCTTCACTAGCTTGACTGACGACGCCTAGATGGCAGAAACACGTGTCTTAAGCAGAAGTAAATGCTGAAAATACGAGGTGTATTGTCCATGTGTACAGTTACAGATATGTTTATTACATGTCTGTTTCAATTATAACAAAAGCGTTATACGTGCATAACGTATAGATATACTTAAAACCTTTTTGTATAATTGAAAAATGGTTGTACGACAAGTTAAACGATCCTAATATGTTTACAAAATTCTAATAAAAAATATAACGATGTCCTGTTTACCTAAAATTGGAACGATAATGAAATATAAATTCAAATGTACGAACGATGACTCGCATAATATTTCAAGATGTCTAACTTGCGCATGAGTAGATCCAATGCGCCAATGCGATTCTCGCATAATATTTCAACTGTAAAAATTATAATTGTGTATTTTAAGAGTCATCAGGAATCCTTGGAGACAGCCAAGTTTCGGTTAAGCATAAAACATCAATAGAATTCCCAGCCAATACATCGATCACACTATCAATTTTAGGAAGTAATGATTTATTATTAAGATGAGCAAAAGTATGACCCGCGAAAGACATGTTCTCAACCATCAATGACCAAACATACAGACATACTACATCTATATAATTTAGAAATATTAAAATACCAAGATATCCATTCTATACATTGTATAATAATATTATGCTAATATAAAATGCTGAGGATTCACCGTAAGTTCATTCAGCCCATGGTATAAAGTGTTTGAAATTTTGTATAAGAGATTTACTGTTAACAGGTTGGAAGTTAGGAAATAATAACGACCATGGAAACCTACAAGCCAAATTAAAATTACAATTGTCCCTTGCATTTCTAACGATGTCTTTGCAGTATTGAATTTGGAACAATTTTTGGTCGTTGTCAGTGGATGTGGAACAAACATTGCATTCACTTTTTCAAATGAGAATTAATTCTCATGGAGTTTCAGGTCAAGCTAATCCGTTAAAAATATTAAAGTGTTTACAAGTCAAAATGTCCGGAATATATATTGGTCTGTTAGTAAAATTAAGTTTTTTTCCCCTCGTCTATTAATACAAGTTTTTTTGTTTTGCATTTGCACGTGTTATAATAACGTTGGCAGATATTACAAATAGAATTATAAATCTTAATTTTATGTACTGCTTCTCGGTATGGATACAAAACACTCAATAATTACTTATTATTGTTACATTATTAGAGTAATATTATCTATTTCATACACGCACAGAACTTCTATGATACGTTGTTTGTTTTTTTTTTCAAATGATAATCTCTATTATTTAGGAGTTTGAGTTTGCTTGCGTTCAAGGGCAATATACATGTATGTTGTTGACCAACATAATAAAACCTGTTACATCTACGACCTTAGAAAGAGTACAAAACGTGCGTTCGAGTCCACGGGTCGTTTTTAACATTTTCTGATGAGTAAACAAATATATTGTTAAAAATGTCATGTACGACAATCTTTTTCGTTTTAACTGGTGAGAGAATTCCACGAACAGAGTAAAATATTTTAGAATTTATGGAGGCTATGTTATTAAATGTTAAGTTTTGTCTACATTATATGTACTTAATATGTGAAACGAAAGGAAAATCGCTCCTCTTTCGCTCTTATCTTTGATAAATAATCTTGTTATTATAGTACATTTTAGTTTCTTTGTAACCAAAATTATGAACATGTTTTACTTTACGGGTATAGGTATGTTGAACTTGTTTAATATAAAGGTGTCTCAATAGGAACTTGAATTTTAAATTTAAAAAGAAACATATTTTTTTAATGAAATTCTTCGAAACCTTTATTGATTTGTAAGGAGTGAATATTAGACATGAAATACACGACATCTATGGAACACAAAAGAGAGCCTGGAAAATTTTAAGGGGCATGAAACGAGAATTAAACGAGACAGTACAGGCAGCGATATAAGTCAAGAACAGTGGGTCGAACACTTTGAGCGCATACAAGACCAGGATAAACTACGGATAGAAAACCAACAACTACAACGAGAGACCACGAGAAACGAACAGGAAAGCAATGAAACAATAACATTGGAAAAAATAGAAACGACTACCAAAAAACTAAAAAACCGAAAAATACTGGGCGAGAATAAGATACCAAACGAACTGATCAAGTATGGTGGAAATGCACTGGAGTGGAATCAGTGGAACTCCACAAACTCTACAATGGCATCCTGCTACAGCAAATAGTCCCCTCAGAATGGAAGAAGGGCCATTATGATCCCTATATTCAAAAAAGGCAACAAAAAAGACGCGAACAACTATAGAGGGATAGCATTATTAAACACAATAGGAAAATTTTTCACGAAAATAATAGTCAGAGACCGGGTCCGAGCGATTGATGATTCATAGCCCATAGGGGTCTGCCTTCGCCATTCGCAATAGTTTTGTTTCTGTAAGCGATCCGTGAGTTTTGAACAATTTGATACGTGCCAAATACCTATACCTTTGATAAGTGGCACATACCTACATATGGAGTTAATATCTATCTGTCAATGCACAACGAATGTAATAAATGGTTTGGTAACCGGCAGCAACTACTGCTGAAACAAAAGTAATGCTGACAAACGAATTGCGTATCGAATTTTGAATAAAAATAATTTACAAAGAACAAAACTCAAAACTATGTATTTTCTATGAAACATTGAAAGTGTAAAACATTACTATGAACAACTAAAATTTTTTCAAGGTGTTCCTGTGTTAAATTAATTCTTTTAGATGTTAAAACGTCTTTAAAAATAGAAAATGTCCGTTCCACATCACAACTGGTGATAGGTGCGTGATTCAAATGTTGCAAAAGTGTAATATACTTTGAATGTATAGATTTTTTAATCGGCTCTATGCGGAATTGATATAATATATTCAAATCTGGATTTCTGCTAAATATGGCATCAGCTTTTTGTCTCAGCTTTGAGAAATATCTTTTTAAATGATGAAACTAACTTACCAACATTTGGAAAATGATCCCTGATATTTTCACATACTCTGTGTAGTGCATGTGCTGCACAGGTAACGTGTAGCATATTGGGATAAGATTGCTTTAATAACTTCCCTGTTTTTAACATATAAGCTGCCGCATCAGTCAAAAATAATAGCATCTTGCCTTTATAGTTGTTACCCGTATGAATATATTGATCAATTACTTCTGCAACTGTTTCACCATTTACGACTGGCAATATTTTAGTTGCAATTAAGTATGGTTGGCATGAAGTTGTCGGATGAAGAATACCAACAACTACATTTAACACATATCGTCCCATTACATCCGTCGTTTTGTCTGCACTTACCCAAAGATAATGAACAGATAGGTTGGTTCGTATTTTTTCAATGGTTCTGAAATAACATTTTGGTAAGTATTATTTACGTAAAGTAAATCCATCCAGTGGATAAAGCTAAATAATATATAAATGTGTATTCCGTCTTACACTCCACTGTTGAAATTGAATTTATGAAGGAATACACACAATGTACTATTCATAACGACGGAAATAACATCTGCTCAACGATTGCAATCGAGCAAGCAAATAGCTGTTATAACATGAATATTATAGCTAATACCGCCACAACGTTTTAGCGGGTCAATTGGTCATTGAATCGCTTCAGTCCGCTCTCTGATAATAGCACATAAGATCGAATAGACGATCCCACTGGAAGAAGAACAATAGGGCTTCAGGCAAAATAGATCAACCATAGACGCCATATTTGTTTTACGTCAGATTGCAGAAAAGGCGTTAGAATACAACACCCCGGTCTACATGTGCTTCACAGACCTCACTAAAACGTTTGACCGAGTAAGAATTTCCGACGCATCCGATATAATGAGAGAGGTAGGCGTGTAAATGAAGTACATACAAGCAATCTGCTACCTACTCCCGCATTCTAGGTTCTGGCGAAATGAAGATGCTCGGTAAGTTGTCGAAATCGGTAGTCGTAACGCACAATTTAAAAGGGAGCCTCTATTTATCGTGTAACCAAATGGCATGATCCAGAAAAAAACGATGTGTGGGTCGTGTCACAGGTGTTCCGGCAAGAACAAGATGGTCTTCTCTCTCTGGCACATTGATACTTGGTTATCGATTTGTCTCCTCACATGCGAAATATTTTAAGTTCCCAGATTAAGGGATATACAAAAGCTCGCCTACATATGCCTGTTTGCCTCAAAACAAAAGACATCCAATTATTCGATACGGTAATGAGCTTTCTTTTAAAAATTTTCTCACTGCGCCCTAGTCGAATCCGCAATTGCGTTAATGTCCAAAAAAAACTTAGGACAGGCGTGAATTATATTTCGATTATAGAAGTTCACCCAAGACTCGTCGTTCAAACAGAAGTGTCTTTAAAATCGCACTCGCCGGAGAGGTGGGGTTAAATTTGCCGAACCCATTCTCACATTAGAGGACGCGGAAAATATTAAAGAATATACCTGCTAATATAATGTAAAATTTAAATACAGGACGGTATAAACTAAATGTAAAAATAAATTTAACAAATCGAAGAACTTAATAATGACATGACGACGAAAATAAATGTGAGAATACGCTGACATGGGAAATACACGCAAACATGGGCATCTGACAGGGATATGGCCTAAGTTCCACATTATTCAATTTAATCATCAATAAAATAATAGTAACTGTCAAAACCGAAGGAGCAGAATATCATTTACGGAATAACAACATCAAAATACTGTGTTACACCCTGGTGGCTGACACAGAGAACTATCTGCAACATATGATGCACGTATTCAAGAAGGAAGCGGAAAAGTTTAATATGAACATCTCCATCGATAAAAGGAAATGAATGACGATAGCTAAGGAATTGCTCCGGTAGTTGCTAATAGACTCAATCACGAAATATTGATAAACCCCTTGGCCCTTTAAATGTTCTGCAGTCACTCTTTAATCTTTCGTTTCTTTTTCATATTTATACAAATCCACAGAAAAGACACATAATTTCGAATCAAAGTAATCCTAATTAATTCTATTACCAGTTAGTTGCATTTTTCAGATTGCACTTGTCGCTCCGAACTCAAAATTTGGTTTTTCGTATTTATACTACGCGTCCTCAGTGTGAGCAACATTTTCGAAAACACTAGAAAGTACTCGAATTTTCCAAGCTAGCGATCACGCAGCAGAACTTTTCCTGAACATGCTCTAATTCTGCTACTCGCTGCAAGATGGCGTTGTATTCGATTAACTAAGCATAATTGACTTTTTCGCGTAATTCTGCCGCTCCCCACATGATGGTGCTGTATTACTGTAACTTTGCTATGACCTGCACTTAACTTCTCTACTCTGCCCAAGATGGCACCGCTATACATTTATCATCGTAACAATACGTAACACACACCACGCGCATCGGTTATTTCCGCCGCATCTTAGCTCTTGTGCGTAAAGCATTTTTTGGTATATAGATATAATTTATAATTTATAAAGAAGTCAATATTGTGATAAAATTTCTCTTTGGTTCATTTTTCCGAAGACTTTAGAATTTTCCATTAGTTGTTTTTCTAGATTTTTTTCTGAGATTTCAGAAGTTTCTAGTAGTTGTTTTTTCGGATTTCCAAATTTTTTCCTTCCATTTAAGTTTGCGAATCCATTATTCGTTGTTCCAAAGTTTTCACACTATCCAGATTTTTTGTTCTCGAAGTCGTTGTTGGTACGTTGACTTCTTCTTCTCTTTCCTCCAATTCACGTTTCAGGTCACCTACTTTTAAGTCGGATAGTTTTACTTTAGCAACCATCTCGTTATTTATAACAAATGTCTTTCCGCACTCTGTATTTATTTAAACGAATGTTCAATGTTTAATTGTTCACTTAGTCCGTAATTTATTAATCCCACACCTGACACCAATGTGATAAATTCTCTGGTTCGTTTCAATAAAACACATGGTATAATAATAACTATATGAATACAAAAAACAATACACTAAATAACACTTAACTATAATAACAATATCTATATTTATTTAAAACTACTCGACGGCAATTACTCCCTCCTTTCTTTGAGTACTTATTATATGTCTCCGAGAATTTCTTGATTGTTCTCTCTCCAGTCTCTTCGGTTTCTAGTCTCATGACGCATGACTCACATCAGAATATGTAAATATCGGAGGTGTAATTGAAATGGGATCTCCTTGTTCATCTTTCAATCTCATGTCACTCAAACACAGACGACTTCAGTAGCACATTTGCCGATTTTTGCGCAAAATTATATAATATTAATACGCTGTTTTGATCGCCCATTTTCTTGCCAAACTGCACACGAACTTGAAGATTACCATCCCAATAGCTAGCTAACAACTGGATATACTAGGTTGAATTTGACGCATGTCAAACATATCGAATACTCATCTGATTTTGATACAATTACATCATGGCCAGTTCGGAAATTAAATTGTCACACCGCGTAAATAGTCATGGCTTTCCGAAACAGGTCTTGAAGGACAATGTTGTCGAAACGTAGTAAGTAGGTTATGTCTTGTGCCTACAATAAATTAGCTGAGCAACACTACGCGATTTTTCTTTGCTGCATTCCTAAACTTTGTTAATCATTCAAAAATATTCAGATATGTTGCAAAACATTTTAAATAATATTTGTAACCATACATACGAATAAGTTATATTGAACGAGAGTTCAGTCTTTTAACTTTCGTTCAAATGACTTTTGGGGCAAATTGTATGTTTTTCCGTCGATAAAGGAAATATCAATTAGAATTTTTTTATAAAGTTCAACTAAAAATATCATTTTACTTTTATATAAGATTAAATGACTGCCAACATTTAGTTATGTCCATAAATATGTTTACAGTACAGTTTATAGCGTATAAAATTGATAATAAACATCCATCCACTGATGAAGTAACGCCATTCCTGCGCAGTATCAATCAACAACAATGGCTGTACGGAAAAACTTTTCTTCCCACGCGTTTCTAATAATCCGCAAATGGACCAAACGATAAAGGAAACAACGGATGGTGTTGTATTCATTACAAAATTGACGTGGCGCCGTTTTCATGGCCTTCTAAGAAGTTTCATCAGTGACCGGCCGGTGTTCAATTGTCCTATTCCTACGCTTACTATTTTCCAATCGAAATTAAATTCTTTTGTAATTATTGTTGTTGTTGTTCTGTTGTTGGTGGTTCTGCTAACTATCCATCGATGTTACGGTAGATAAGCAAAACAGAGAAAAAAAGGTGACGTGAGACAAAAGAACGTCGACGGTAAATTGTTGCTGGATTGTTTGGCATATGCGTGCACGATTTGTGCGAGTGAATATATTAATGATTAGTTGAATCACTTGTTGCATACATGACGAATAAAGTGATTCAGAAATACCGGTGTTATTAAGATTAGTTTAATTTCTTCTTCAGATATGGTTAATCAAATGAAACGGAATTTTGCATTGTTTTCGAACCGTAGTAAAAATACATTTGTTGTTTCATGTTTTTCTATGTCTGACTTAATATGTCTTATATTCTCTGTAAGAAAATTAATACTAGTAGCCGTAACTTTATGGTAATTCATTTTGAAAATAATAAAATAAAATAAAACAATAACTTTGTTATACCACTTTATTCACATGTAATAGTGACCGCGGTTTCGACATACAATGTCATTATCAAACTGCAAAAGTTACAGGCCTACATAGATCTTATAAATGACACAAAAATATATGGGGGTGGTTTATGATGTTATTTAAAATTACTACTATATACTTAACTATTATATACAACATTGGAAAAGAGGTGTATACAGGGTGTCCAGAAACTCTCCTGACAAACGAAGACCGGAGTTTCCTCAGATAATTTTAAGACAATTAAACCCAAATTCACCTAGTCCGAAAATGCTTCCTAAGGGAGCTAGAGTTCTTTGAAGATGGCGCCTTGTATTTATTTTTTTTTAAATTCCTCCAGAACGCTTCTATTTAGAAAAACAAAAACTGGTATGCTTATTTATCCTCCAGAGATGAATCGATTCCATCAATTGCGAATTTCTAGTGCCGGTCATAGGCGTCCGTTTTGGGTAGGTCAACGGTTATTTTAAGGCATAACTTTTTTGTCTTTAACTTTTAAGCATTTGTGACACTAGATTATTAAATTTTCAGGTATTCCAGTACTAAAAGGTACTCTTACTTTAAGTCGGTAGGATACACCGTTTTCTAGAAAAATCGATTTGTAAATTTTTCGTTTTTTCTTCATTAAAGTTCAATTTTTTATTTTTTGCAATAGTTAGCTCTGAACTGCCAACAGAAGTAAAACCTACGTTTTTCATTGTCAAATTGTTGTCAGTTCGCGAAGTTTATCTTTTCATTTTTTACTTTGCTTTGCTCGCGAAGTTTATCTTTTCATTTTTTACTTTGTGTTATTCAAACACAACGATTTCAATTAAAAAAAAAATGGTTTTTACTAATGAGGAATACGCCGATATGCATTTAGTTTATGGCGAAATGAGGTGTAACGCTCGAGCGGCGCAACGTAGATACGCAGAAAAATTTCCCAATCGTCAGCATCCCACTCACTCAACATTTACAGCTCTTCATCAACGATTAAGAGAAACAGGTTCAGTGGTCCCAAAAAATAATGAAATAGGGAGACATAATGATGTAACAGCAGAACATGAAGATGTTATTTTAATGGAAGTTGAGGAAAATCCAGAAATTAGCGTTCGAAGACTATCTGCCATGTACCCCACAATTTCAAAATCTTCCGTAGGAAATATCTTACACAAAGAAAATTTATATCCTTTTCATTTTACAAAGGTGCAAGCACTGCTAGAAGGAGATTTTCCTGCTCGCGTAGAATTCGCTAGATGGTTACAAAATCAGAAAAATAAAGATGAAGATTTCTTCAGGAACATTTTGTTTGGTGACGAAGCTACATTCTCAAAAAATGGAATTTTTAATGTACATAATGCACATTATTATTCGTACGTTGGTGACAATCCCCACGTTGTTCAAGAATTTAAGCATCAGCATAGGTTTAGCATAAACGTCTAGATAGGAGTAGTTGACGATTATCTACTTGGACCTGTGGAATTACCTGCTCGTTTAAATGGTGCTGATTACTTACATTTCCTGCAAAATATTTTACCTGATTTGTTAGATGAGGTGCGTTTAAATATTCGGCAAAACTTATGGTTTCTACAGGACGGCTGTCCGGCCCACTTTAGCAGGAATGTACGAGACTTTCTAGATAATAACTACGAAGACCATTGGATTGGAAGAGGCGGTCCAGTTGCTTGGCCAGCAAGGTCGCCGGATTTGAATCCTTGCGATTATTGTGTTTGGGGATACATAAAAGCATTTGTTTATTCCGTTCCGATACAAAATCGCGCACAACTCTGGCTAAGGATACAAGATGCTTGCAACGAATTTAGAAATAACTTTGGAATTTTTGCAAGAATTCGGCGTTCTCTAAGCAAAAGGGTAAACTTATGCGTAGAGACTAATGGTCATCACATCGAGCAACTTTTGTAACAATCTACCTTTGATACTTGTTCTTTTTTTGTTAGTTTCGCTCCATTGTAATAAATAATTTGTTTTTAATTTATTAAATTAATTTTCATCCATGCCTTGATAGTCCAAGCCAACTTCGTCGCTAAAAATAAGTAGGTACATAATAAATTGAACTTTAATGAAGAAAAAACGAAAAATTTACAAATCGATTTTTCTAGAAAACGGTGTATCCTACCAACTTAAAGTAAGAGTACATTTTAGTACTGGAATACCTGAAAATTTAATAATCTAGTGTCACAAATGCTTAAAAGTTAAAGACAAAAAAGTTATGCCTTAAAATAACCGTTGACCTACCCAAAACGGACGCCTATGACCGGTACTAGAAATTCGCAATTGATGGAATCGATTCATCTCTGGAGGATAAATAAGCATACCAGTTTTTGTTTTTCTAAATAGAAGCGTTCTGGAGGAATTTAAAAAAAAATAAATACAAGGCGCCATCTTCAAAGAACTCTAGCTCCCTTAGGAAGCATTTTCGGACTAGGTGAATTTGGGTTTAATTGTCTTAAAATTATCAGAGAAATCTCCGGTCTTCGTTTGTCAGGAGAGTTTCTGGACACCCTGTATATAAGATCCAACTGGTCGTTTAGAACAATATCTATTGTGTTGTTTCCGCTTTTAATGATTTCTAGTGACTCTAAAAGATTTAATTTACGACCTTTCTCGGCCAAATGCAATATTTTATGATGACCAAATGTATGCCTTTCTGTAATAAGATGGTTTGCGAATGTTGAATCTGTCTTCTTTTGTTTATTTGACCTCATGTGTTCTTTTACCCGTATAATAAAACCTTTAAAATAATCCTTTGTCTTAATGAATCTTTTGTTCGTGAAATCAATACTATAAAACAAATAGCGGTAAACAATAGTTATAGAAGTTGCGTAATTGACAGTATACTAACGAAAAAACAGTTACAAGTGGCCCTTAGTTTAGTATATCCTAAAGATAGTGCTAATTTGAAACAATTTGTCTCGTTAACTTACTTCGGTAAAATAAGCGAGCAAATTGGAAATATAATTTCAAAAAATAATAGTAATGTTAGTATAGCTTACAAACCAGATGTAAAAACAAGTAATTTCATTTCTAACGCAAAACCTAAAACAGATATCAGTAATAAATCAGGTGTGTACAAATTATATTGTAATGATTGTAAAAGTGTATATAGGTCAGACTGGTCGAAGTTTTATTATACGGGTAAAAGAACACATGAGGTCATATAAACTAAAGAAGACAGATTCAACATTCGCAAACCATCTTATTACAGAAAGGCATACATTTGGTCATTATAAAATATTGCATTTGGCCGAGAAAGGTCGTAAATTAAATCTTTTAGAGTCACTAGATATTTTTAAAAGCGGAAACAACACAATAGATATTGTTCTAAACGACCAGTTGGATCTTATATATACAACTCTTTTCCAATGTTGTATATAATAGTTAAGTATATAGTAGTAATTTTAAAAAACATCATAAACCACCCCCATATATTTTTGTGTCATTTATAAGATCTATGTAGGCCTGTAACTTTTGCAGTTTGATAATGACATTGTATGTCGAAACCGCGGTCACTATTACATGTGAATAACGTGGTATAACAAAGTTATTATTTTATTTTATTTTATTATATTCTCTGTAAGATCTGCTTCTATGTGTGTTTTTCAACAGGACTTGTAGTTTGTCTTGAATTCACACTCATTTACAGTCATTGTGTTTCATATGTGTTGCTTTTAGGAGGGTAGCTATTTATGTACATCAATTTTTCATTTCTCATGTTAAATGTTCTCTTACATAACGCAATCTCGCTGTAACATTTTTTTTGCTTAGAAGTAAACCTTACGCTGATTGACCATAACTCATTTTCCACAAATCGATTCCTAATAGTATTAGCACTGATGCATTAATTTATTTCCCTCAAAATATTTACAAATGTAAGAAAAGGATGCTTTTTAAACAATAACTAAGTCTCAGCAATAGTTGTTCTTGGCCTTCCGCGATTTTCACCCGCTATTTTTTTTTAAGGACTTGTAATTTAATTTTTAGATAATTCTAATATAACAATGTAATTTGAAATATACTTGATTAGGTAAAACCTTACAAAATTTTGTATAAAACAAAAAAAATTTTAGTAATATAAAATATTATTAAAAACCAGTTGTGGGGAACACAATACAAGTTCATATTGTTGCGAAGAACGCCCCAACGTTTTGGCGTCAAATTGTTTAGAGAACGCTTTTTGGGGTTATGTTGTATCTGTAGTTGACCACATGGAAACGCCAAATTGTTACGAGATGGACGCTTGTGGCTCGTGTTGATTCTTTCCGGGCTAGCTGGAGTGTCCTAACAATACTGTAAATGCTTAAATAATTATGGTGGTAATGATGATGCAACAAAAGTCCATGTACTGAAATAAATATGAACTAAATAAAATACAACAACGTTGTCCTTAAAGTTTTTATTTAATATTTACATACGAAATTGAGCAATTTGAAATGCATTAAAGTAATTAAATAAAAATAATATATGCTAGTACGTTGAACAAGTAACTAAAAATTAATATAAAGAAATGTTGACTGGAAAGAAAGTTAAATTATTCAGTAAATTAAATGTGAATTAGAATACAAGTAAAATACAATAATTTT
Source organism: Melolontha melolontha (assembly GCA_935421215.2). Classification (NCBI taxonomy): domain Eukaryota; kingdom Metazoa; phylum Arthropoda; class Insecta; order Coleoptera; family Scarabaeidae; genus Melolontha; species Melolontha melolontha. The sequence continues at coordinate 178,554,351 of OW285237.1, read as the reverse complement.
TGCATCGAACAATACACAGTCAACTTTGAAGCGTAGACACGCGAGCACATGCGCTTCATGGCGGGAACTTGAACAGTACGAAGAATTAACTGTTACGAAGAAACGATGGTTACGGAATGGCAGCTGAGACGAAACACAAGGATGAGTTGGGCGTAAGAGAACACTCGTTGTCGAAAAAGGCTTTTTTATGACCCAGTTTTTGAGAGAGGGTAAATCGAATTTGCAATGTTTAAGAATAACGAACTAATAAAAAGTGCGACCTAAAAAGTTGTGATATCGATGAAATAAATATCATTAAAATATCCCTTAACGCTTAAAAATGATATGCGACATGACATAATTATGAAGTAGTTGGTATACGTAATTAATATGGACCAGACACGAGAGGCCGATAACTCATCGCTCACAAGCGTACTATTGAAAATTTGTATTATTAAAGAGTTTTAAATTTTATTTATATAATTGAATAACAAACTGGTGGTCATCTATAAAATACAAAATACATTTTTATTTGTTTATTTTGAAGTTCAAGTTGAGTAAAGGAGTAATTAATATTAACTAGTAATACTTTCCCAACGTTCTTTTCTGTCAAATTTGTTCTCTTTGAATGAAATACATCCTTGTAGATAGAAAACATCCTTCTGTTATAGGTGCATTCTGGAAATATTCTTTTATTTCAGCGTATTTAGCAGTTAGATTTTGAGGCATTGTCCCCATACACATTTGCCGCAATGTTATTATATCTGGATTTCTATTAAAAATTGCGTCTAACTTTTGCCGAAGACCACATCCGAAGTCACAAGTCAAATTATTAATAGCCACATCTAATGACGTTAAACCATCATTTAATTTGAGATTTTGATTTTCAAAATAAGCAATTAGTTTTGTCAAATTTGTGTTCCTGAAGAAACTACAACTGATTTCTGAAATTCTGGAATTTATATTAGTTCCTTGCGCTCAGAAATACTTCGAGCATCGTCATTTAAATATATAAAAAAATTTTGTAAACTATTTAAATTCTCTGCATAAAAACTAATAGCTTCCAACCATGTTCCCCTTCGGAACGGTGTCTCATATATTCACAGATTCTGTGGAGAGCATGTGCTACAAAAGTAATATGCAGCATATTAGGATATGGTTCATCAGGAACATTTCGACCAGTATATTTTTGGAGAAATGTTTTGAAGGTGGGATTGTTAAGTTTATTTAAAGGAGTATTTGCCGCCATTAAAGTTTCACTGAGTTCTTCGTTAAAATTGTCAGATTCCAACGGGTCTAATTTCTGTGTATGTGTTTGCGATGCTAAGTGATGTTTCACGTGCGATTTCTTGGAAATTTTCAACGATATTTTACAGACTTTGCAATAAATTTCGGAATCACTGGGAATGGGCATACAATCAGTTTGATCCTTAATCCAACTCGCCATTGTTTCACCATGCCATTCTCGACGTTGTTCCATATCATATCTGGAAAAGTAACTTAAGCAATGTTCTCGATCTAAATAAATGAAAATTAAAAATATATGGACACTTATGTATATATGTAATTAACAGTACCGTAGTTTATTTATCTTACGAAATATAAACTAATACGAGTAAATAAAACAAATTATCAAAACACCTCTCGCTTCTATCTGCGCACATGAAGAAAGGAATTTAAGTGTAAGATTGAAGTAATTCCGTCGCAATTCAACGACAAAAAACAAATATGCGGATAACCGAATGAATACTGCTATTCAATAACTACGTGTTGTACTTAGCGATGTTGTAGACTATTTATATGGTCTATCGTAGTTTCAGCCTCTCGTGTCCGGTCCCTAGTAATAATTGATTATAATTTTGTTGCTATGGACCAAGTAGCATATCTGATACATCATGCAGTTTTTTCTAAAATTAATGTCAGGTGTATTTCTTTCTTCTTCGCATAATTTTGTTTATCGTGTTTTGAAGGTTTAATTATGCCTATCGTGCGACAACGCGAAAATTACCGCCAATTGAGCGAATTCGACAGAAATGGAAATGTTGTCTTGCGCGAATGTGAATTTTTGTATAGGAAAATTGTAAATGGCCTCAACCGGAACCAATCTTTCATCATGCGTTGTTATCAGTCATGGACTAGAAAGGACCAGAAAAGACACCGAAGAGGAACCGAGGGCCGAAGACAATCTAATGTGGTGCAGGACTGCCAGCTTAACTTAATGCCACTAAGAGACCGATTTTCCAGTACCACATCAATCGCTAATCTATGGCTAGGTAATGAAGGTAGTCCTGTGACCCTTCGAAGCGTTTGTCGCCGAATCAGGGCTTTCGGTTCGCAACCTTATCGACCACATCTTGAATTACCACTTGTGGCTCAACACCGACAGCAATGTTTCAATTGATGTAGGTTGCCAATGTACTGGAACGTGAAGTGGCAACAGGGTAGTGTTCAGTGATCAATCTAGATTTTGTATAGGGATGCATGATGCATGAGGAAAGACGAAGACGTGGGGAACGTTACGATATTCAATTTTCTGCTGTAAGACGGGTACACCGACTGGGAGAGTTATGATATGGGATGCTATAGCATATGGGAGTACGTCTCAATTGGTGTTAATTCGAGGCACCATGAACGCCCAGCGTTACGTTGATGGGGTGGTGGAACCTCATATTCTTCCATATATTCAGCAGCTCGAAGATCCACTTTTCTAGGATAATGCCTGCCCCACGTAACAAGAACTTCTCTAAACAGGTTCGAAGAGGCGCATATCAATATTTTGCCATGGCTACCTAGATCTCCAGACCTCTCTTCAATCGTGTGGGACATTATGGGGAGAAACTTGGAACTTAGCGATTCCTCCGCAAACACTAGAATTTCACCACAATGAATTGCAGGTGGCTTTGGACATTATATCCCAAGAGGACATCAAGGTGGTCGATGTCCTCCTGGGATATAATGGAATATTGGAATCAATTCCTCGGCGAGTGAAGGAGTTTAAAGCTAATAGTGGGCCCTAACACATTATTTATAAAAATTAAATTAAATGGTGTTAATCTTTTGTTCTTTTTCTTTGAAATTATAATCAATTAAGTACCTTTGAATAGTTATACGTTTCTGCTAAGTTTGTTCTAAAAATTGGTACCCCTTTTTGGTGTTGCAATTTTCATGTCATGTGGTATATATTGGTTTGAAAATATTATTAATATTATTTTTATTACCTAGAATTGCCTAGAATTACGAGCTAAAGACTAAAACAGTTATTCCCGAAATTACCAAGCATTAATTCCGATAAATAACATAACCAAGAGATGTGAGGAACAGCTACTCATTCTCAAAAATAGGTGTCGCTCGTTTTAAGTAAATATATCGACTTGTCTATTAATTGTAGCTTACACCTTGTTTGTTTGTCCACTACTTCTTGAAATATGAAACTTGTGAACACGGCGACAGAACCTATTTAAGTTTTCTGAAGCTAATTTGTTCAGACACTTTAATTCAAATATATATTCTAATGATATTCACTTGATTTATTCCTCGTTATTTTCCGAGGTAAAGAAGTCTGGATCTTAATAAACATGATTATGTAATTTTCGCGTCATTATCCACTTGTCTAGGTGCATCTCTCATTGATCTCAAGAATTATCATATTGCATGTTTGTAACTGCGCGCTGTTATTCAATGCAGATTCTAAATATGCACCCATTACTGTGCTTATTCGGATGTCAATTTTTCAATTCATCCGCGTGTCGTGTGGCCTTGCACGGAGTCAATCGAGACAACTAGAATGGTTATCCGTGATGGTGTTCAGACAACCGGTCCTTAATGATCGGAATATTGGCTTGATACGAATTTTTATTTTTCTGTGTATATTATATGTATGTGAAACTTGTATTATACCATTCTAATTCATTATAATGCGAAACAAAATCGATAAAATGAACGTAAGCCCTCTCTATATGACTACAAAAGTCTACGTGTTGCCAGGCAAAAGGATTAAATTAATGTAAAATGAATATTTTATTCATTTGTGTATCATCGGATTAAAGGTTTAGTATCATATGCAAATGTTTTTATGTAAAATTATTTAATAGTGTTATCGTGCTTATCTACGTTGGAAAAGTACCAGGGCTCGTTAAATAAAACACAAAGCATTTATTCTTCTTTAAAATTTATTTCGTCTCTTTGAAAATAAATCAAAATGGAAATCAAACCAATAGTTAAGCCTTCGCTTTATTAATACGAGGTATGACTATAAAATAACGAGGCTGATGCTGTAAAACATTTTATTTATTAGTCACTCGTAAACGTCATGTAATGTAACAGAACATAAACAACAAAAAGTTACCTTTACGAACTACTAACTTGTAAAACTTTTACAGGTTTTATGTATTTCGTATGAGAAGCGAAATCGAAATTTAGATATTAGTGTATAAATCACTTTTATGACAAAAAAGGATCATAAAACTAATTTATATACTAATATCTAATTTTTGTAACAAATTCAGAGCTGCAGAAGTTGCCTTGCTCAGGTCGTGGATGCTTGTTCCACATTGCTGCAATCGCAGAGGCTAGTATCTGATAGTTTCCCTTTATACAGCATTATGATATCCGGCGGGGAAATGTTAGAAAGAATCGGTAACCAGAGACTAGGAGTAGATCTAATGTACCGGCGACGGTCTTCATTGTATCGTTAAGTTGAATAGCTTGGTGTGAGATCTTCGATACCAGACAGCAACACAGTATTCAGTAGAGGAGTTAAGCCGGTGCAATGGTTGCCGTTCGCAAGGTCTCACCATTCGTTCCCCATGAATTGCCGGCAAGTTTATGTAATATGTCATTGCGCGTCTTCACCTTTTGACAAGTTTATGGAGGTGCTGCTTGAATGTCAGGGATCGGTTTAACGTTACACCCAGATATTTAGGATGGGGGTTGTGGTTGATCCGACTACCACCAAATTCAACATTCAGCCCTCCGTTGGCTTCTTTGCTACACAAATGAAAGGCACACGATGCGAATTTTGATAGGTTTTGTTGTACGCGTCATTTCTTATAATATTCGTCTAAAGCTTGCATATCTTCAACAAGTTATAATTTTCCATTCTCTAAATTCTAAGTTTGGATGCACAAAGCCAGGTCATCTGCTTATAGGAATTTTCGTGATTTTGTGAATGAAAGATCATTGACGTAAATGTCGAACATTAGAGGAGCCAGAACCAAGCCTTGAGGAAGGCCATTTTCAAAGTTTTGTTATTACTAGTCTATTTGTATAGCCAGACTGTGATTCAGCGATTGCTCAGCATATTCTGGATAAGTTGCTTAATTTAGCACATTATTTTTTTGAATTTAAAAATCATTCTATTCTTCCAGACTGTCATGGGCACTGGAGAGATTGACGAAAGCAGCGAATGATTTCAGGCCCTTTTGAAAACCAACGCAGTGATGCCGCTGCTTGCCTGCTTGCCTACCTAAGTGGCGGTGTTTAGCAATAAGATTTGTGAATATTTTTAATTTCTCTATTGAAATGTGGATAATTAATTAAAGCACGTAAATAATAGCATATCAATGTTTAACTCTCAGCTGGGCATGCCATTTCCAGTATAAATATAAACTGTGTCCAGTCGCATAACTATCATATCAGATATGTTGCTTTGATTTGTATTGTTTTTGAAAAGGAGAAATCGCAAAAGGTTTTGATTTTTTTATTGGAGACTACAGGTGGGTATATCTTGCTCTACATACGGCAAGGCCATTCTAGTATCTATACCATACTGAAAATAGAAGAGCTTTAGGACCGTATGGTGCCTAGTTATATATAATGTATAGGTGCATATTTAGGGCACCCCACGAGCAGATGCATCATGCATTGAATGCCGAGCACCTCATTGCTATAGAGAAGACTCGAGAAAACTCAGCTTGACACGTCATTTTATAAACTTCTTTCGGTATGTAATTGTAAATATTCTTTCTACACTTTACGACGCTAAATGAAAAATTCGAATAAAATAACGTCGTAAAATGTAGAAAGAATATTTACAATTACATTACTTCGCGAAAATGCAATAAATTTGTACAACTGCCGTACTACGGGCAAGATATATTCATCTGTTTCCTTTGATGTAACTCAAGGCATCCCCATAAAAGTTTCTAATTCACGCCTTTAGCAGCTCAGTGGTAGAGCAATGGTCCGGCAACCCAGAGGTCGTGGGTTCGATTCCTACTTAAGGGCCAATTTTTTTCTATGAAAAATTCGAATAAAATAGCGTCGTAACGTGTAGAAAGAATATTTACAATTACATTACTTCGCGAAAATGCAATAAATTTGTTCTTTCGGTATGTTTCTTTATATAGCTATAGAATTGAGAGTTAATCGGTTTGCAGGTGTTCTTCTAAATAGATTTCATTTATCCAGCATTTAAGTTTTTGTTTAAGATCCTTCTGCGACCACTACAGTATGTAATCTCGATTAAGATATTTTCTCCTAGGTTTAAACCTGAACCTATATAGATTAGCAGCCCTTTATCATTAGTATTATTGTTAACAGACCTCTATAATAATATATTAATCAATATCTGAAAACTAGCTTCGTCATATTATGATACATTTACATTATGCATAATGATGATATATTATATATTAATTTCACGTTGTACTTACTTTCTAAGAAAATTAATATTTAATTCAAAGAAAATGTATTGGTGTCACAGTTAATAATGTATAAGCCGAGTTTTTACATAATAATTAATTAAAAAATTAATCCGGCTTTGATTGAACTCAATCCGATATTTTGCAAGTAATTAAGATTTAGAAAATCATTATCATTATGCGATATATTCTTACGGAAAAGTAAAAGTTTAAATTTTATCGAGAATAAAACTAGTAAAATATATTCGTGGGTTTTCCTGGTTTAAGTTATTTAGGAAAGCCGATACTGTATTTTTAACTAGCGCATACCACTTCCTTTCGTGTTATCGATGTTCGTTTTTCTTATCGCTTTTCTTCGTTTCGACTTACAGTTTGTTTCATATTTATAATGCTTCGCGTTTTGCCATTATAAAGATTATAATAATCGTTAAAAATATACTATGCTACTATAATTGATATAAGTTTATATAATTTTTTATTTTAATTAAATTAAATCACAACGTGAAAGCAATACAATTTTCATAATTATTTTATTTTATTATAAAAAAATATTTACAAAACTATTCCTATTTAATTGCTAAAATGGTGTTTCGATTCAGTAAAATCGGGAATTATAAGAGCCTCCGCACACGGGTCGATTGGTAATCGAAGTGGACGCGTCTCGAAGTCGAAGCGATTCTCCCACCTTTCAACTTCGTACGTAAGTGAATGAGGATCCACCAACGGATCGAAGTGTGGTCGATTCGTAATCGGTGCGTTTGCGTCTCGATCGTCGCTCGAAGCGTGCGACCTGCAGCGAACGGGAAATCTCGAGAGTGACGAGCATATCGTACGGTGGACTTGGATTTTTTTTGTATTTTTTTACATCATAATTTCATAATCTATGTATAATATTGTACTTATTATTATTATATATATTATATATATATATATATATATATAATATATATATATATATATATATACAATAATATATATATTATATACATTATTATTATTGTACAAATTATTTCCCAATATATGATCTACATACAGTGTGTTTCACTTTTCATGGGGACACCTAAATAACTTTTTTATTTTGAAAGCGATCAATATAAAATTTTTATCAGTTGTGCAAGCCATAACAATGCACCTTTTTGTGTGATTTGAGTTTTTATAAAGCCAATATCTAGCCAACTATAATTAAAATAAAAAGTACTGTTTCGAGTAAAGTCATGCTAGCGATTAAGATAGAGCAAAAAGTATTAGTAAAAGTTCTTACAAATAACTCAAGAACCCCTAATACCAAATTTCGCGGAAAAATTTTCATTTTTAAATTCTTCTACATTTTTATGCTATCAGTAGATAATTGTTTGTTATTGCAATAATAAGAGTGCCATGAAGCAAGAAAATAGCAACTGAAGTATAGCAAACGCCAATTAAGTTGGCGCGAGGAGGGGTAAGTTCGTGCAGGATTAGAAGTAGTGGGGAGATTTGTATTTGGTTTTACATCAAATGTCAGATAATTCTAACCTCTGAGCGTATATCACTTTATGATCCCCTAGCAAATACATTATGTTCCGTCAAACGTCAATGACAAATGTATTCTGACAATTACTTTAGTAGTGGGGGTAGACGTTTTTAAAAACGTTTTCTGCGCACCCCCTCCTCGCGCCAACTTAATTGGCGTTTGCTATAAACTGTTGTGAATTGATGTTTGAACTGACAAATTTTTTTTTTGTTTCATATAATTCTATTCTATAGAATGCTAAAAATTTTGCATCATTCACTTGCAATTCTTTTGCCGCAACAAATAAACGGCAATGAAAATTCCGTTCTATGTACGGATGCATCCAAACTCTCCGTTTTCTTCTTTTTATCCGACGGTAATAATAAAACATAACAGCATCTTCCTCGTCACTTGAATCACTCATTACAACGGAGTTGAGACAAATATAAAAATCACAGGAGGAATTTAAAAACTTTTATTATAAAGATAAAATCAATCACTATACAAATATAAATATTCTGTGAACTAGCTTACAGCAAAAAGTTACGGTAGAATGGTTACAAAAATGACTACGCCTAATAAAACTTTTTAACGTAAATAATACTATAGAGGGCGGGTAATATAGTTTGTGTATAGATGAAGAAAGCAGACGAGAAAAATCGAGCCGCGTGCGGATGGACAGAATTTGCATCGTGCAGTTCGCGCGTGACGCGTGTAACGCTTCGACTTCGAGACGCGTCCACTTCGATTACCAATCGACCCGTGTGCGGAGGCTCTTAGAGTGATGTGACGGGAGAGTGTTATTTTAGGATATTTTTATTTTTTAATAATTTGTTCCGAATCTTTTGCCACGAAGCTATTTTTGGCCTTAAGTCTGAAACCGAGAAATCACTCTGAGCCAGATCTGAGGCAGCATTTCGTATCCAAATTCGATCAAATTGGTGGTTGCCATAATGGATGAATGAGAGACCGTACGACACATCGAATTAAGTATTAAGTAATATTTGTAAAGGGTCATTCAAGCGCGCCGGTTTTGATATATCGAATTATGAACTTTATTTTTGCCAAAAAAATTAACAAAATACATAAATATGTTCATGTTGAAGAATGCTAGGACAGAGACCGGCATAACTTATATAGGGGTGACCGGGTCAAATGATGGACTGCTATTGGCTGGAGATAATGAGCCAATCGCATGCGTCGTATCGGCGTGTTTGCCACGTTGGATGTAACGTATAGCCATCGTATTTATTGAGATTGCGGGGATGTTTGTGAATTTCACGGTTTTCCTAGAGAAGTAATGCGACTCACGGGACAGAAGCTTGACATCTTTGAGTAGAATTTGATGACCGGAGTTGAGTTTGTGTTCAGCCAGCGCTGAACCGGCTATATTCAACCATCTAATACAACGTTCATGTTCGGACACACGCACGCCGACTGGCCGCTTAGTTTCGCCAATGTACACACGAACACGAATGCGATGATACACTCCTTGTGCTTGGAGCGGATATATTATATCTTTAACCGAGGGTAAGAGGTCCCAAACTTTAGAATGGGGTCTGGAGACGGTTTTGATTTTATTTTTATGTAGAACCTTTTTCCTATATCATCGGTGAATATCTTCTCTATACTTAAATATACGGTAAGAAGGCGGTGCTGAGGCTGAAGAGCCTGTAAAGACTGGACAGTCTTTACAGGGTTGCAGTGTATAGTAGTTGTGCGGAAGCGTTTTTCTTTACTTTACTGTGCCCCATGTGCGACTTTTAATTAGTAGTTTTTACCTACTGATGATGACAACTTAGTTGTCGAAATACATATTTAGGATACGACTAATAATTGTGGTAAGGGGTTATATACCTTTTTAAAAAATCTTTTTATTTTATTCTAACTTTTGTAATTGTTAGTAAGATATGCATCTTTAAGTACCTACTACTTTCTTGTTCAGGTTTACTACGTAGGACAGCAGGTATGCTCTTCGTCGTTCCAAGCATATTGTTACGAGACTAGAAATCTGTCGAACCAACTAGATTACTCGAAGATTTGCGAAACACGTCGGTATTATCGCCGAACAATGTGGCAGGTTCTCGATGTTAGGTAACTCATATAAATACAACGCATCGCCCGCTATCGGGGCAGTTAAGTTTTACCTACGGACAAGCGAACGTTATATTGTTTGAATTGTAATCGGTGAAGAATAAATATTTCGTCGTTCGAACTTGGCATCTACCTACGTAACAATATAATATCAATTTTGATATGGATAAACCAGGTTTGAGAAAATTCAACTAAATCGGATGACTGTTCAAAGAAGACTTACCACATTAGCAGCTAATATAGAAGAGCAATTAGCTACGAAATCGAAAAGTTTTGAGTACTCTTCTCTAGCACTCGACGAAACTACAGTTCCAATCTACAGATATAAGTTCCACTGCTCAACTCTTAATATTTTTACGATGTGTAACGCAAAATTTTGAAGTGAGTGAAGAACTGATTGGTATGAGTTCTTTGACAAGTCAAACCAAGGGGAGTGACATGCTCAAAGCTCTTCTGGAAAAATGTTCTATAATGGATTTGGATTTAACGAAATTATCTGGAATTATGACTGACGGAGCACCTTCAATGGTTGGAAGTAAATCTGGGATAATAATTATGTTAAAAGAGTATTTACAAACTAAAAACATAGATACCAAGGAATTAATGCAGTTTCATTGCATTATACATCAAGAGGCCCTCTGTTCAAAATTATTGGAATTTGAAAATGTGATGAAAGTTGTAGTACCTACTGTAAACTTTATAAAATCACGAGGTCTCAATCACCGACAATTCACACAATTTCTCGACGAATATGGTGATCTCCTGCTTTACACTGAAGTAAGGTGGCTAAGTCGTGGGTTGTCAAGAGCGGTTTCTTAACTTGATTGAAGAAATCAAAATATTTCTGGCGGAAAAGAAGAAGAACGTCTCCGAACTCGACAACCCTGATTGACTGTGTGACTTAGCGTTTCTTGTAGACATCACAAATCACTTGAATGTCTTAAATACGCGACTCCAAGGCAAAAATCAATTGATTTCGCAGTTATACTCTCATGTTTCGTCCTTTCAATGCAAATTGAGTCTTTTCAGGACACAAATCAATTCAGCCATTTTCCGAACTACAAAAAAAAATTATGGAGAAATTCAATAAAACTGATGTCAATTTCGCTTATGTTGAAAAAATTGATATTTTAATACAATCTTTTCATGATCGTTTTCTAGACTTCAAAATAGTTATTAGACATTTTCAGCAATCCTTTTAACATTTCACCCGAAAATGCACCGGAATCAATACAGCTGGAATTGATAGGCATGCAAAATGATGATAATTTACGAAACAAGTTTAATGAAGGTAATTTACTCAACTTTTACCGTTGCGTTGACAAAACCGCTTATATAGAGTTGCGAATAAATGCATTGAAATGCGCAAGCTTATTTGGATCGACGTATATTTGTGAGCAAACATTTTCAGTGATGAAACTTAACAAAATAAAAAATCGAAACGTCTGGCAAATGAAAATCTGGAAGCAATTTTACGTGTGGCGACAAGTAATGTGGAGCCAAACATAAACAAAATTGTTTGGTCAATGCAATGTCATGCATCAAAATAATAAAACGTGGAATATTACATTGTAATGATTAGATAGATTACATTACGACTACATAATTACAACAAACATTTTTGAATGTTCTTTTATTTTTATCATTTGTAGTAATTCATACATTAAAAAATAAAAATATTTGTGTTAATAAGTATTCTTTGTAGTGGCCCGTCCTTGGCTTATAATTTTCCCGAATGGCCCCTGTTCCCTATAAGTCTGTTCATCCCTGGTCTAAATATTGATTTATTTATACTTTCTAGTTCCTTTTAAAAGTACTTGTATGTTTTAAAAAATTGACGGTCGCTTGATATTTAAGTTAGTGTTGAAGAAAATTAAATCAAGGCCTACTTTGTGATATTAATAAGTTCATTTCTCATTGTGCATCCCTGCTGTATATAGTACAGCAAAATTTTTGTACTTTTACCTAAATAAAATATATGCAGTAAGACCAGTAAATTATACTGGTCTTTTATCTCGTAAAACAGAATTTTTTTAAAGTTATGGCGGTAGTTTGCTACGGAAGGTTTGTAGACATGTCTGGGTTAAAGATTCTTTCAATTAGTTACATAAAAAAAAATTAACGCTAACTATTTGTGTGTCGTTTACCGAATACATATCAATATGATGAGTCCGTTTACTTTCTCACATAAATTAGATAACCTGGTGTAATACTGAAATATTCTTTTCATTAGTAATGAAATCGTACGTTTTCCAATAATATTTACATAAATTAATTCCAAAAAAATAAGCCCAATACAATTGAAAATATTTAATTTGCTTTCAAACGAATACTCAAAAATATTTGCTTGACATATTCGCATACTTTGTGTTTGTGTACATATTTTCATTCTAAAAAGAATCATGCCACATCATGGTACGAGATAGGTTAGTATAAATGCAACAAAGGAACATGTGAACACTATGTCAAAATACGTGTTATTTTTCCCTCAGACATGCACGAAGTTTTATTTAAAAATAAAATATAGCGTAATGTCACCTTAGCAGTTAACGTTTATAAGGACGTGCTGGACTACATCGTGCATTCATGTTTGTGATAATGCAAGAAACATTAAATAACATTTAAAACACATCGATATGGCGAAAATGTGGAAAACGTGCTCTGTCATTAACAGGTGTTATATCACTGAAATTTAGTAATACTAATGGAGGTTTCCCAAGCAGCGCTATACGATTTGATGGCACAATGAAATCGTTCCAATGTTACATAGTTTAATACACGAAGTGTGATACTTAATTTATACAACACGCGTTTGAACATATACAGTATACCACCAAAATATTATAACAAATGTATGACGTTTTCTATAGTCTATTTTTAAACTAAGAGGAGTAAATGGAAAAGCCACATTTACACTGTAAAAGTTACTAAATCAATGACATTCTGAATGTTTTTTTAAATTTTCGTATTTTATTAGTTTTTCTTTATTCATTGAGCTCAAAGGCAACATTTAATTTAGCGTTATTTCCCGCTTAATTTTGAATATAAACTCTACATCAATAAAGTCACAACGTAATTAAACATTTATTAAAAATTATTTACATTAAACACAAAAATAACATAAATAAAGGATTTAAAGAAATCAAAGGCTCCGTTAACTACTTGTTACTTGCAAAAATTAAACAAAATAATCTATTCTAAATCTGAACTGTCTGAGAAAGTATCACTGTCACTATCAGCACCAATAGAAATAATAAACGGTTCGATTAGATCATCTACGATGCCATCTAGTGTGGCCATTTTTATTTCTTCCTTAATTATATGTTCAACACAACTTTTCCAATTAACATTTTGAACATTTTCGATAGCTTGCAATAACAGCCCCCTCACTTCTGTCAATTTAAATGTGATGTTCTTCGATGCTACTTCATTCTTTATTTTTGCCCATATCAACTCTATTGGATTGAGTTCACAATGGTACGGTGGCAACCTTAATAGAACTTTATTATTACGTTTTGCCATTTCATCAATCACATACAAATTATATTGTTCTTTATTTATTTTGATTAAATTCAGAAGTTCAGCTCGTACCATCTCTTCTCTGAATTCAACCTGCTTATTTCGCAACCACTCTTGCATATCTTTTTTCTTTGATCCTGCTGTAGGAATTTTCTCCATTCTACGGCTGTGGTAAGACGCGTTGTCCATGACGATAACAGCGTTGTCAGGTAATTTTGATAACACATTATTAAACCATGTCTCAAAAACGGCTGCATTCATTTCTTCATGATAATCTCCTGTTTTCTTACCTTCGAAAAGCAATAACCCTCCATCAACAAAGCCATGTTCGGATCCAATATGTAACACAATAAGCCTCCTCCCTTTTCCTGACGGGTTTTTTAGTCCTGTAGATAGCCCTTCGATGAATGTTTGACGCCGATCTCTTATACTGTTATCTATCCATACTTTTTCTTTTGTATGACCTTCATTAACCCACGTCTCATCTAAATAATAAATTGGTCTACCTTCTCTCCTAAATTCCTTCATTTTAAGTAAGTATTTTCTTCTCCATGTAATGATATCATCCCGTTCGATAAGAATACTTTTACGGTTTCTTTTCATGTACTTGAAGTTAATTTGCTTCATAAATTTGTACAATGACGAACGGGACATTTGTGGTAAATCTGGACGTTTCTTTATTTCCATCAAAATTTTGTCCAACGTAGGTAATTCGTTTTTATAAAAGAAAGCATGCACTATTTGCCGCACAGACTGTTTAACTACTTCATCGTATGCAGCAACATTACCAGGTCGTCCTCCATAGTGTTTAGATGCAGTAACTGTACCAGTCTCATTATACTCTTTTATGGTGCGATATACTGTCGATTGTGCAACGCCTAAAAGCAGAACATTATCAAATTGGTTACATTATTCAATCCATGAAAACTTACCCACGGTGTTACTAATTTTAGAAACAATAACAGTTTTTTTAAGATTCGGTTCATCAGTTCGCAGCGGTTTATACATATTTAAAACACATTGCTTTTCAGCAACAGATAAATGCCCTATATCTAAACGTTTGCGTTTTTTCGGAGGTGAAAATGATGCTGAACTTGTTGCAACAGTATCCATATTTATATGAATATTGAATAATTATCGATAACTACAGAAGGGTATCTTAAAGGTTTCGCAAATTCTAAAAAGAACGGATTTATTTACGTTAATACAACAATACAACAGAATTGAACAACGGGAACACAACAGAAAACGAAATTTGACAAGCGTTTGACATCGATAGGTCAACACGCAATTTTTGCATAACGTAATCCTACCTCTGAAGCAACCAATCACGCATAGTAATTTTGGCGCGTTTAATTTAAAACGCTCCTCTTAGTTTAAAAATAGACTATAGCAAGAGCTAGGTAATGACTAACCAAGTGTGCTGCTTTGAATGGATTCTTGTTATTTGTCTTTACACGAGTTACAAATTTCTGAACCGCATAGAGTTTTTCTTTAGAAATAATCTGCAGTTTGATTCCTAAAGTCAGAATGAGTATCGAAGTGCGTCTAAGCTAAGGGAGGAACATATAACTGGGCAAAACTTTGTTACATACGAGGGCGGGATGATAATTAGGCAGCTTAACAATGAAACTACAATTGTATGTGTACGAAAATATTTTGATTTTTCAATGTAATCCTCCAAACGTTCAATATACTTTTTCCAACGATGTTCCAATGCTCTTATCCTATCGAGGAAGATGTTTTCATAAAGTCCACCAAAATAGCCGTCTATGGCGCCTTTGAATAAAGAACTGCTTCCAGCCAAGTATGTGGCAACTTTATGTATATTCTAAGAAGAGGCCTTTTTTATATTTGCAAGCTTATTACTTTAGGCATTAGACCGCTTGTATTATTACCTAGCTTTATTAGTGAACAAATTCAATACATAGTGTTTAATCTGACCATCTATTCTTAAATTGACGTTTCCTAAATTGATATCAAGAAATTCCATTACTAAACAATGGATTTTATTCAGGACTGTATTACATACTTAGATTTTCAACTAATACATAATTAGTAATAATAGTTTAAAATCAAATCGTTAAACACTTGAAAGGTATTACTGCCAGTAGGTACCATTTACTAAGAATCGTTCATTTGAAAATTTTCTCTAATTATGTCGTCAAACAATATGGCGGTCCGCATTTAATTATGAAATAGTTTGTTGGGTTAATGGTAAATTTTACCTACTTACAGCATTTTAAACACAAAAAAATCAGTCTCAACCAGAGTCTCATTTCAACAACAAGTAATAACAGTCATATCGAAAGAGTCTCAACAGTACAGTCTCATATTACTATCAAACGACACCATCAAAAGTCTTATCTCAACAAGATATATAGCTGCAAATCGGTCGATTTATCGACGTTCCCAATAACTTGGCCATTCAAGAATGACAACTTGTCGTATTTTGAGAAAAGATTTGGGCTCTAGAGCAGCTTGAAATTGATCCTAATTTTTAAAAAAATCATCTTTTCAGATGAAGGCCATTTGTCGCTAAACGGGTTTGTTAATAAACAAAATTGTCTTTTTTGGTGTAAAAATAATCCACAACAGATTTATGAGAAGTCTTTGCATCCAGAAAAAGTTACCGCTTGGTGTGGTTTCTGACATGCTGGTATCGTTGGACTTTATTTTTTGAAAATGCAAATGGACATGCAATAACAGTGAATCGTGAGCGTTATCGATGAATGTTAACAGAATTTTTTATGGTCAAAATTCATGTTTTTCCAACAAGATGGTGCAACACCACATTTTGCGAAGGCCACTATGGAGTTATTCGGAGAAAAGTTTGGTGGGTCTGTAATCTTCAGAAATGGAACTAATTCTTAATTGGCCTCCAAGAAGTTGTGATTTAACATTTTTGGATTTCTTTTTGTGTGAATATTTGAAGTCGTTGGTCTATGCCAACAAACTTCGAACTAGAGACGCTTTGAAATTGAACAACATTAATGAAATTACGCCTGATTTATTGCAAAAAAAAACCATCAAGGGACGCCTGGCAGATGTGAAACATCGACATCGATTGTTGATTGTGAAGAAGGGAATATAAAGCAAAGTTTAAAGTAAAGAAAGTTTATAAAAAAATATATTTTACTTATTGTTATATAATATACACGAAAAAATATAATAAAACAGAGATCTTTTAATAATATATACTTTTTTTTAGATTGTCACTATCCCTATTATTTTCACTATCACTCATATTTAAAATCAATAAAAAGTTGCAACGTATTGGTTGGAAATATTTTTGTTATGCCCGAAAGTACGCTCCGATTGAAATGAAAACTTCAGACGATGCCGTGTACACAAGTAAAGGGACTATAGCGCGCGCCGATTGACACACGTGTAAAACCGGCGAACGCCTACTGTATATCTTGTAGGGATAGCGAAAATAAGGGTCGCCAGCATATACACAGGTTATAGCGTTCAACGATATACATGCACACACAGTATACGCGCTGCAGAAAGAGGGAAGCGCCAGCGGTATAGCGAAGAAGGGGAGCGCTGACTCAGTGGTCGTTCCATGGTCGCGTGATGGCATTCAAGAACCGAGTTTACCTCCGTGGCGCGCCATTAGAAGCTTCATATCAAAAAGTCACCGAAAATTGGGTTCATAGAATTCGATTCTGCAAACGAAGTCGAGGTGGACATTTGAATGATGTGTTAATCAAAACATAATTGTCTTAAGTTGCACTATAAGCTAAAAATAATGTTTTGCTTTTATCTCAAATGTCTCGTATTTTATTTTATTTAAAAAAAATACCGTCCTTCTTGGGAAACCTTTTGCTTTCTATGAAGCAGTTAATACAAGGTGTCCCGTATTGTTATGTTCAAACTTTAGGAGTGTAAAGTAGAATTCATTTTAAGTAACAAAAACGCAAAACTTGTATATCCATTTTTATTTGTTTCAAAGTTACAGATCTATGAATGTGATTGTCAGATCATGAAAAAAAATGTAATCCTAAAGTCAATAAAAACTGATTTTATTTAAAAAAGTTCAATTAATAATATTTTCGAAATGTCCACCACCTTGTTGAATGCAGGCTTGTGTCCGTAAGCCAACAGAAGAAGTACTTATCCGAATTTCATACTTGTTTTGTCGGTTTTGCCGGATTTGCTCGGCAGTCAGGTGAATGCGATCCAACAACTCTTCTCTTGTGTTCGAAACTTGCGCGTAGACTAAATTTTTCATGTACCGCCATAAATAAAAGTCAAGGAGATTAAGATCGGGTGACATAGGTGGCCATGCAACAGGACCACCTCGACCAACCCATCTTGGATAATAGTCGTTAACCCAATTTCGGACAGCAACTCCGAAATGTGGTGGTGCTCCATCCATGTGAAACCACATGTCTAGTCGAACATTCAGTGGGACATCCTCTAAAAGACCTGGCAGTTCGTCAATAAGAAATTGAAGGTAATTGTCCGCATTTAACCTCCCAGAAAGAACGACAGGACCAATCGACAAGTCACCGATTAGGGCCTCCCAAACGTTGATAGAAAAATCATGTTGAAATTTAGATGGGCGTCTAGCTTTGGGATTTTCTGATGACCACCTGTACTGGTTTCTCAGATTTGTAACACCACTTCTCGTGAACGTAGATTCATCTGTCCAGAGGACTGTTCTGCAGAAATTAAAATGACACCGTGACTTAATATCTTAATATCCAGGTAGAATAAACTAGACGAGCATAGTGGTCTGCCTCGAGCAAACCGTGTCACCTGCGATACTGATATGGATATAAGCCCTCACGTTTTAAAGTTCGCCAAACTGTCGATCGTGGCACTCCTAGTTGTCTAGCGATTCGACGTACACTGAAAGTTGGATCCCTTGTAACAATAGCTACTGCCTCTTCCTCTAAGTCTGCTGGCAAATTTACTCCTCGGTCGAAAAGAAAATCACGCAGTCCGCATTCCCGAAATTGTCTGTGTACTTCCAGAAACGTTCTGTAATGAGGAATGCGCCTATCGGGAAGCCGATGTCGGTATTCAATAACTGCTTGACGTGCACTGCCGTTACAGTAGCCATACACAAAATGCATGTCGCCATACTCTTGAGAAGAAAATCGGTAAGGCATTTTGAATAAAGAAAACGTGTCCACTCACTAATAAGCTGTTGTATGAACTGAAACGCAATGTAATCCTTTATTTAAAAAAATGCAACGTTGACAGTCATTTGAACATTTGTTTATTGTATGATATTCATGGTTCAGCACTTACGAAATAAGTAAGAACCTTCTTTATCATAAATAAATTTCCAGTATTTTTTTTGTAGATCTCCAAGAAATTACTGTATGCGCCACGACACGTGTTTATTTATTTTAGGATAACATTTTATTATGCGACGTTAACAATCACAGGCCTGTTATTGAATCGTATAACTTTTTTTAAATAAAATCAGTTTGTATTGACTTTAGGATTATATTTTTTTTCATGATCTGACAATCACATTCATAGATCTGTAACTTTGAAACAAATAAAAATGGATATACAAGTTTTGCGATTTTGTTACTTGATATGAAGTCTACTTTACACTCCTAAAATTTGAACATATCGATACGGGACAGCTTGTATAATTTAAATAATTTTATTGCTTTACTAAAATGCACATTAATTCAATTTTATAATTCCTGTAGCTCTTACACAAAAACCACCACTGACTGCTACCAAACAAAATAAAGAAACCTTATAAGGAAGTTACGCCCCGTGATCGGTGGTTAAATACATATTTACACTTGTAATTAAGCAGATAACTGAATTTACATTTTCCTTTAATTAAATATCGTGTATTTTGGCGCCACAAATTACAATAAAGTAAATTTTTGAGCGTATAAAAAGTTACAAATAAAACAGATTAGAACGAACAAAATGTATATAGAAAAATACTAGAAGGAAAAAAAGGCGCAACAAGGAACAATCACCACAAACAAGGAAACACGTTCATGGTGTTTCGTGAGTGTTGTACCATTTCCGTTTATTATTTTTTTTTTCTAATCGAAGTCCGACCAGAAACTCAGCAATCCGTGGACGATCTCAGCGCTACCTTGATGTTTATTCACTTGTTCGTCTACTCCGAACTCCGACCGGCAGTTGTTAGTTAGACTTGTTGTGGTGTAGTTGTTTCGTTGCGCGCCGTTTCTCGGTTAACCGCAACTCTGTCAGCCCACTGGGTGAAACGAGTTTCCGTTGTTACAGAACTTTTTTTTATTGTTGTTTTAAAAGACTCCATCGACATTTAATTTTTTCTTTTTCGTATCGAGGATACAATCGCTAAAATTGGAACATTCGAGCCAATTTAGGCGAAATATTTGACATGTGCCCCACATTACCAATTTAAAGAGTACAGTTTGCGCACGTTTATATCTAAAGAAAGAAGTCAGTTCTTAATTGTGTTTCTTTTGAAGTTTCTTTTCGATTAGAATTGCCATATTTACTACTGATTCTGTGCAAAAGGAGGATAACTAGATTTCGTAAGTAACTATTTGTGTCATTTGCTTTGCTAAATAGTGTTATGAATAAAATTAAGGAAAACCTGTTCTTAATTATGCTTCTCTACCTATACACAAACCGACCGCATATTCTCTGCCGTCTGTTATCGAGTATAAACAGGCTAGAGAAAGAAAATAGATACTGGTCGAGTTTAGGATAGAATTATTTATAATACGAATATCTACAGCTTGCTGTCGCAAACTGTTCGTGTCTCTAATAGTGTTTATTTCCAAGTTATTAAATTCGTTAATAACATAAACTTAACGAAAGGTATAAAGTTAAATATAGTGAAATAGGATAAATTCTTCGTTGTTGAGGATGACTCACTCTTCTGTAAAATAAATTTAAGGTACCATTATTTATTTAATTTCATAATATTTATAAAATTTACTTAACAATCTTGCAGAAAACCTTATGGTTTTTCCAATTCCGTTAACTTTAAATTTACGACACATTAGTTCCTAATAAGAAGCAAATACATTTTGCAATTTCTGTTCACCTCCAGACATTAAAGTGGGATTCTATTGTTTGCAAATTTTCTAAATTCCTTGAAAATGCTCGAATGTGACGCAAAAGTACAAACTATTTTATTTTTCGAATGTAAATTTAGTTATTTTGTAAACAATTTTTAAATATTTTCTATAACTGCTCTCTTTCTATTGACTCTAGTAAAATAATACATAATTTTTTCACAAAACACGTACACAATAATAACTTGATAGTCGGAAGTTGCAATAGAGTGAATTCTTCGGTAATTCGAATAGCTTTTTAAAATATATTATGTACTTTGTAATCTGAATTTTTATGATTTGCTTATCCGAAGTGCACTCACTATCAACAGTTTCTGCAAGTTGCAGCTTGCATAAAATTCCGTCATGCAGAAACTCGGGGTTAGTTGGGTTAATTCGTTAGTTCGATATTCTTACACAGAATATTATCGTTAGAAATGGCTTTAAAACCATAACACAACACACTGACACTGGAATAAAAGTCAGAAATTTTCGACAAATTAAATAGTGGTGCAAAGTGGTAAAGATTTGGTCGTTTCGAATATAAAAAAAATAAGTATAATTAGAAGATAAGAAGTGTATCTGTTGTTGTGACTCCGATTAACAGTTAATTATTTTAACATCTCTGCAGTTTCGTTAACCACTGCTATACTGGGCTAGGCAACAGAAAAACACTTAGACCTGCAGAATATCTAGAAATAGAAACTCGATTATATTCCTGGTTTAGAATCCAACAATCTCGACATGTTCCAGTTACATATGAAATATTGGCTGCTAAGGCAGGAGCACTGTACCAAGAAATTTACAAAAAAGATAATTTTGTTGCAAGCAGAGGTTAGGTGGCTTATCTAAAAGCCAGATTTGGTTTCCGTAAACCAAAAATTATCCAGTAATCATAAGTAGAATTAGAAGATAAGAAGTGTATCTGTTGTTGTGACTCCGATTAACAGTTAATTATTTTAACATCTCTGCAGTTTCCTTAACCACTGCTATACTGGGCTAGGCAACAGAAAAACAATTAGACCTGCAGAATATCTAGAAATAGAAACTCGATTATATTCCTGGTTTAGAACCCAATAATCTCGACATGTTCCAGTTACATATGAAATGTTGGCTGCTAAGGCAAGAGCACTGTACCAAGAAATTCACAAAAAAGATAATTTTGTTGCAAGCAGAGGTTAGTTGGCTTATCTAAAAGCCAGATTTGGTTTCCGTAAACCAAAAATTATCCAGTAATCATAAGTAGAATTAGAAGATGAGAAGTGTATCTGTTGTTGTGACCCCGATTAACAGTTAATTATTTTAACATCTCTGCAGTTTCGTTAACCATTGCTATACTGGGCTAGGCAACAGAAAAACACTTAGACCCGCAGAATATCTAGAAATAGAAACTCGATTATATTCCTGGTTTAGAATCCAACAATTTCGACATGTTCTAGTTAGATATGACATGTTGGCTGCTAAGGCACTGTACCAAGAAATTTACAAAAAAGATAATTTTGTCGCAAGCAGAGGTTAGGTGGCTTATCTAAAAGCCAGATTTGGTTTCCGTAAACCAAAAATTATCCAGTAATCATAAGTAGAATTAGAAGATAAGAAGTGTATCTGTTGTTGTGACTCCGATTAACAGTTAATTATTTTAACATCTCTGCACTTTCCTTAACCACTGCTATACTGGGCTAGGCAACAGAAAAACTCTTAGACCTGCAGAATATCTAGAAATAGAAACTCGATTATATTCCTGGTTTAGAACCCAATAATCTCGACATGTTCCAGTTACATATGAAATGTTGGCTGCTAAGGCAAGAGCACTGTACCAAGAAATTTACAAAAAAGATCATTTTGTTGCAAGCAGAGGTTAGTTGGCTTATATAAAAGCCAGACTTGGTTTCCGTAAACCAAAAATTATCCAGTAATCATAAGTAGAATTAGAAGATAAGAAGTGTATCTGTTGTTGTGATCCCGATTAACAGTTAATTATTTTAACATCTCTGCAGTTTCGTTAACCATTGCTATACTGGGCTAGGCAACAGAAAAACACTTAGACCCGCAGAATATCTAGAAATAGAAACTCGATTATATTCCTGGTTTAGAATACAACAATCACGACATGTTCTAGTTAGATATGAAATGTTGGCTGCTAAGGCACTGTACCAAGAAATTTACAAAAAAGATAATTTTGTTGCAAGCAGAGGTTAGTTAGCTTATCTAAAAGCCAAACTTAGTTTCCGTAAACCAAAAATTATCCAGTAATCATAGTGCATTCCAGCTTTTTTTAAGAAACATTAAAGGAAAAAATCAAAAACTCTGGCCTTGCATCTGCACAAATTTATAGTGCAGACGAGGCTGCTTTATACTGGAAGTTACTACCAGACAAGACAGTAGTTCATTCTGGAGAAGAAGAAGCACCTGGACGAAAGGCTTCTAAAGAAAGCCTAACTTTTTTGGTTTGCGCAAACAGCTATAGGTCTGACAAATTAAAATAATTGGCCATTGAAAAGGCAAAGAATATAAGATCATTTAATAATGTAAATTTACCTACTACAGGTACTGACAGCTAACGAGCACGTTACAGAGTTTGTAACATGCTCTTTAGCTGTAAGTACCTGATGAAGCCATTGTGCGGGCGAAACAATTGTCGTTGTTTTACGATTACGTATTAAAAAAGCGACGATTTTAACCATTAGTTTTATTTCTATTTTAAAAATTAAGTAGGTTTCTCATTATTCACAATTTTTTGTATTTAAATCTACTTTTTTTTCAATTTTAAAACTCCTTAAAGCCTTTTAGTTTGCTTTTTTTTATTGAATTATTGTAGTATTTATTATTTCTTCTCATTTTATATAGGCATATAAAAAGCATATCGAGCTCTAGCTCTGTTAATTATGATTAGTAGAGAACGGACGCAATTTCCATAAAACGCAATCGGCAATTGGAATTGTGTATAACGCCGCTCAGTACATCCCGGCGTAATTCAATGAAGTATTTGTTTGACTTACTCGGACACCTGGTCTCGCCGCGATAACAATAGACAAGCCAGCTATTGTATTCCGAGAATATAGTGCTTTTTAAAGTGTTTTCATGAGCGTAGATAGAAGCGGGGTTTTTATAATGTATTTTATTTATTAGTTTATATTTCGTAAGATAAATAAAGTGCTGTGAGTAAGTTTCTTGTTTTCATAGTTTTAACTGTTAATTACATCGTAATTTTTGTGATAGATCCTGTTTAATATCGTTTGATTGAATCTATTTCTACCAATTATTTCGATGTAACAGTGTGCATTGAATTTCGTTCAGTTTCAATAACTTACGCACACATTTTTAGTTTTCATTTATTTAGATCTAGAGCATTGTTTAAGTTACTTTTTCAGACATGATATGGAAGAATGTCGAGAACGGCATTGTAAAACAATGGCCAGTTGGATTGCCGGTCATACTGATTGTATGTCCATTGTCAGTGATTCCGAAATTTATTACAATATCCGTAAAATATCGTCAAAAATTCGTCACTTAGGATCGCAAACACATCTGACCTCTATTAAACTTTTATGGCGGCTAATATTCCATTAAATAAACTTAGCAATCCCACTTTAAAAATATTTCTTCAAAAATATACTGGTCGAAATGTTCCTGATGAATCAACTTTACGCAAATATTATGTTTCTAGGTGCTATACGAGAACAGTAGAACGCATTAGAAGCCATCTTTTAAATCAAATACATATGGATAAGCGCCGACGAAACGGTGGATATGTTAGGACGCTGTGTGGTAAATGTTGTAGCTGGTGTACTACATCCAACTATTCTCTATAACTCATATGTAATAGCAACAAGTGTTATAAATAGAGTTGATGCGGAAACAGTTGCTGAAACCATTAAGGAGAATATGCAAAAAATGCTTCATTCGGACGCCACGTACAAAGAAAAAATACTTTTATTTGTCAGTGATAGTGCTGCGTATATGTTAAAAACAGGCAGACTATTGAAGAAAACATATCCTAATATGCTGCATATTACTTGTGTAGCACATGCTCTCCACAGAATCTGTGAATATATCAGAGACACTTTTCCGGAAGTTGATAGACTTGTATCAGCTTTTAAAAAAGTTTTCAGAAAAGCACTATTGAGAGTAGCTCTTTTCAGGGAAAAATTTCCATCTCTGTCACTGCCTCCCACTCCAGTAATAACTAGTAGATGGGGAACATGGCTGGAAGCTACTAGTTATTATGCTGAGAATTTCGATAGTCTAAAGCATTTCGTAACACTGCTAAAGGAGGATGCTAGAAGTATTGGTGAGTGCAAGGAGCTCACACAAATCCCAAATTAAAAAAATCAGTTGTACTTTCTTCACGAACACTTTGGAAAATTGCCAAAACTAATCACTTATTTTGAAAATCGAAATCTCAAATTAAATGACGGATTAACCACATTAGATGTGGCTGTTAATAATTTGAAAAGTATTCCAAGTGACTTCGGATGTGGCCTTCGGCAAAAGTTTGAAGCAATTCTTAATAGAAATCCAGATTTAATTACATTGCAGCAATTTTGTATGGAGACAATTCCACGGCTAAATATGAAGAAATAAAAGAATATTTCCAGTATGCACCTATAACCAGTTGCGATGTAGAAAGGACGTTTTCTATTTATAAGGATGTACTTAATTCAAAGAGAACAAAATTGACAGAAGAAAACCTTGAGAAACTATTGCTAGTCAATATTAATACTCCTTTACTCAACTTGAACGACAAAATGAACAAATAAAAATGTTCCAATTATAGAAATAAAATTAAAAACTTTAAAAATACAACTTTTCAACAAATACATATGTATTTCGTAATTTTATAGATCACCACCCGTTTGTTTTCCAATTATATAAATAAAATTAAAAACTTTATAAATACAACTTTTCAACAAATAAATATATATTTCGTAATTTTATAGATCACCACCCGTTCGTTTTCCAATTATATAAATAAAATTAAATATTTTAGAAATACAGCCTTTCGCCAGTACTGCACTGGGTGGTAAGCGTGTCCGTTCTCTAATGATTAGGTTTACGTGAAATAAAAACGAGAAAAAATAGCTTTAAAAATACCTGGATTTTGATTTTCTTTAAACAGTGGTTTTAGTCGACTTTTGTTTTAATGTCAACGTATATTTTTTTAAATTTAGTCTGATAGATCCTTTAAGCACCTAATGGTATGCAATAGGTTTGTTAAAAAATTACTATAGAGAATTTAATAGTTAATAGTTTAATAGTTAGAAGGTTATAATTTTTTTCGTAGGGATAGGGATGGGCGTGGTGGTGGAGTTGGGATTTATGTGCGGGATGTTGCGGACTGCTGCTTCTTGGATTCTTTCAGTGTTACTTTTGAGCAGGTGTGGATTCAGGCCTTTGACGGCCGTGGACGGTTTAGTTTTGGAAGTTTTTACAGACCGCCTACACTCAATACACTTGCTTTTGTAGACGAGATAGAGGAACAATTACTTCAACGGAATTTGGATTCCGATTATGTTCTTTGTTTGGGTGACGTCAATCTTGATATGCTGAATAGCGAATGTAGCGGTGCCAACAGATTAACTATTGCCCTTGAATCCTTGGGTATAACCCAATTAATAGCGGAGCCTACTCGTGTTACTCGAACATCAACTACTTTATTAGATGTTATTATTGTTTCTAGTGGCCTAACTGTGCGCGCGTCGGGCGTTAGGGCTGTTGACTTTTCAGATCATGATCTTGTTTATTGCCGTGTAGAGTGTGTGTATCCTCCAGCTAAACTGCTTTATTATACATTCAGAGATTTCTCTAATTTTGACCATGTTGATTTTAATAATGATCTGCGTAATATCCCTTTTAATTTGATATTTAGAATGGAGTTATATGATAAAATAAGCTTCTTGAATCAAGCAATTTTGAACATATTTAATTATCATGCTCCAACTAAAACAATTAGAATAACTAAAATCAGAAAACCATGGTTGACTGATACCATTAAACTGATGCAACGAATGCGGGATAGAGCAAAGGCAAGGTTTAGACGAACACGGTTGGGGACGCACTGGAATTATTATAAGCAGTTGCGCAACGTAACGACTTCGGCGATTCGTAGTGAACAGAGAGGATATTTCGAATTTCTGCATAAAAATAATGGCGGAAGACGCGTTTGGCATGAACTCAGAAACCTACATATATTACCTAAAAAGCGCCATGAAATTCCATCACATCTAGCTAATGCTGATGATATCAATCACTCTTTCATTAATGCTGTCCCCGCTGTTGCCTCTGCAAATTTAAACGAAACGTGTGATTTTTATTTGACCTCCACTCATGCCAATGTTCGCGATACATTCCGATTCCATACGGTTGTCTGTAATACTGTTCTGCATCATTTATTGAACATTAAAAGTAAAGCTGTGGGAGAGGATGGAATTGGCATTCATATGCTCAAATTGATTGTCCCGTGCGCTCTTCCGTACATTACACATATAATTAATTGCTGCATCGAGTGTAGTATTGTTCCTTCCCAATGGAAATCTGCTATTGTACTTCCTCTACCAAAAATGAACGCGCCCGCAGATTTTAAAGATTTGCGACCCATTAGTATTCTCCTCGCATTGAGTAAGGTATTCGAGAGAATTCTGTGCGAACAATTACGCGAACATCTCGATTTAAACAATCTTATGCCTAACAGTCAGTCGGGATTTACGCGCGGTCACAGCTGTGCTACGGCATTGTTAAGGGTAACCGATGACATACTGCAAGCTCGTGATAAAGGCGAATTAACTTTGCTTGTCTTGCTGGATTTCAGCAAGGCATTTGATACCGTCACTCATGAAATTTTGCTGTCTATACTGCATTATTTGGGTTGCGATGCATCAGCTGTGGAGATGCTGAAGTCTTACTTGCAGGGATGATCGCAGACTGTTCGTCTGGGTAGCAGTGTTTCGCGGCCTCTACCAGTTAATCGTGGCGTGCCTCAGGGCTCGATCCTAGGGCCGCTCTTGTTCTGCGTTTATACACGCTTACTGCCAGAATGTGCAAAATTCTCGAATGTGCAAATGTATGCGGATGATACGAAAATTTATCACTCGTTTCAGTCGGCAGATATCCAGTCTGCCTTACATAAAATTAATTCTGACTTAGATAATATTAATACTTTCGCGACGCGTCATTCTTTGTATCTTAACCCTAGCAAGAGTAGCGCGTTTTTGTTTGGGGGTTTGTCGGAGGTTGAGAGGTGTGTGCAGCAAGTTGCAGTACGAATCTCAGATGAAAATATACTTGTTGTTAGGGAGGTGAGGAATCTTGGGCTAATTATGGATAACACATTTAGATATAGAGCACATGTGTCTAATGTTATAGGAAGGGCCTACTATCAACTTAAATCTCTGTATCCGCATCGTTCGATATTTACTAACAAATTAAAGGCGTCCTTGTGTCAGACACTGGTCCTGTCACTTTTCAATTACTGTTTGTTTGTTTATGGTCCATGTTTGGATTTTGTGGAGGCTGGTAGGGTACAGAGGGTGCAGAATGCTTGTATAAGATATATTTTTGGCATAAGAAAATATGAGCATGTTTCACATAAACTAAAGGATTTGAATTGGCTAAACATGCGTGGGAGAGTAGCTCTGCATTCGCTTAATCTTTATCATAAAATATTGTATCACAAAAAACCACCCTACCTTTTGGATAGGATTACTTTCAGAACGCATGTCCACAACATCAATATAAGAAATAAGAATCTTATTACACCGCCTGCTCATAGGACGGCATTGTTTGAGCGATCGTTCTCTTATAATATCTATTTATTATATAACTCTGTGCCGGGTGAACTAGAAACGAAAAATGTTGCGACGTTTAGGCGTTTAATGTACAATCACCTCATTCTGCGTCAATAAATTCCTTACTACAAACGAATGATACGTAGGCATCTTTTGTTTTAAGTTGCTTATGCGGTTGTATTATATATATATATTTGTTACATGATTTGTATCTTTGATATATACTTCTTTCATTTTCATTTGACATCACACACAGAATTAGATTAGGTTAGGTTAGTTTACTAGGCATTTAATTAGAATTAGGAGAATGTTCTTCATTTGTTATTAAAGTAAGGGTTCAGTGGAAGAGCAGCTAATAACATTGTTATTTTGCTGAACTGCCCCTTAAGGTTTCCCCAACTTCTTTCTTGATTATTTAATTTTAATACTTTGATTTTAATTTTTATTCCTGTTATTTGTTTATTCTATTATCACCGGTTTCTGTATTATTATTATAATTTCTTTTCTCTAACCCATATTGTTCGATATATGAAAATGTATTGTTTGGGAAAATAAAGGCATTATTATTATTATTATTTATGTACCAAGTCAGTAAAGTGATACTTTATTGAACGAGTCTGAGATTATGAGTCGAGCGAGCGAGGCGAATAACGGGCGATTTCAATAAAGTCACTTTACTGACGTGGTGCATACAAAATTTTATCGCCAACCGTAAAAATTTATATTTAAAAAAAACGGACCTATTTATAACTTATCACATTTTATTATGACAAAGTAAGCACAGAAAAATAACGGCGAATGAAAAACAAATCTACTTATTACTTGATATATTAAAAGTAAACGAACAACTTGACGCATTATAAAAATTAATTCCTGCAGTGGAAGAAGTTTCAATTGAACATGCTTGAGGATTATTATCTATGTTAATAACATGTAAACCATTAGTAGAATTATCATTGGTAACTATTCTGTTAGTTTGACTTTCACCTAAAATCGTCTTTACAATTTTCATTTTATTGAGCACAGATTCCTCAACATAGGACTCTGCAATCGTGTCGCTTTTCCATCTTCCGTGGCGTTTTAAATATTCCTTACTGTCGCCTGCGTTGGCAAAGAGAATGGCGGACGTTCGACAAAAACAATGTCCAGTATAAAGTGATGGCTCTGGCAAATGTAGATAGTTGGCAATTTTGCTTGGTACACTCAAAAGTATGGATTCCAATAGGCTGAACTGTGCATTTTCCATTTCTATAAGCTAAGAAAAGTCGGTCGTGGGGCGTCTGCTTAGGGCGCCGAGCTAAATATTTGTTAAACCAATAAAGTTTATCAATAAACAAAATCACTTTATCAATAACTTTCAATCAGTTTATTTAATTTTCAATCACTTTATTTATAAGACACACATCGGCAAGTGACTATTATGCCCGGATACTCGCAGTGTAATGATCAATAAAGAATTGAGCGGGGAATCACCCATACCGGGATTTCCCGTGATTATACCAGGGCGGCTGCTTTTAAATACCAAAAATTGTCCCGATGGCGCCGTTACAATTCGCGACGTCGGACTGTCGCATTTGCACCAACTATCCAGATTAGTAAGTGGAATTTAGTTGTGCCGTTAAATTTTTATGTTACTTCCTTGAATGTTATAAAAAAAAGCAAGTAGCTTTCGCGGAACCCCTGAGTTATCTCCACGGAACCCCGGGGTTCCGCCGAACACAGTTTAAGAAACGCTGGAGAAGACTGTGAAATTGGGTTGGTACTTTAGCCACTTCCACATAATGACATTTATTATTTGACATTGAAACTATAAGTTTTTGCTGGATTGCGGAGAAGAGTTGGTTTGTGTTTAGATGTAAATGGACAACATTTTCAACAACTTCTGTAGCTATATGTAATTTTGATTATGATTTCGATATTAAATAAATTATTTGTTTTCTTTTTTGTTGTAGTATCATTTCAATGCCATAACCTTTTTTTACAATGAAACCAAATGAAACTGTCAAGCATCAAGTAATGTATCATTATGTGGAAGTGGTTAAGTACCAACCCAATTTCACAGTCTACTCCAATTATGAATTTTTTCGATGGCTCGTTACAATATCAATTCGCGTTAGTATATTGTTTATCATTTTAATTTTGACAGACATGTAGCAGTAGAGGATATTAACAAAATTCCAAGAAAAACAATAATGTTAAAGTTTCTCTACATGATTTAGATTAGGTGGACTATTTTGATAATTCAATATTTTTGTTTTCTTTTTTTTTAGAATTTTTGATCGCAGCATTATAAGCAGCTAAATAAATATTGGAATTTATTCAAAATTTATTCAAAAATATGCGGCTGTTGCCCAGTTCTCGCCAGAATTTTCCAGTTTTTCTATTTATGATTTAGATTGTGTGATTTTTATTGTTACGTTTTTCATTAATTTTGGCAACATTACCAACATAAATATTAGAATTTATTCGAGTTGAAGTAAAATATGAGTGTCTTTGTATTATGTATTTATGAAAAGTAGTCAAGTTATAAAGGGTTTTTGACTACTTTTTTGTTCATTTCATCACACGATCATATTTTTATGTCAATTTTTTCTTGTCAGAAGATATTCATTTTATCATGTCCTCTGATAAATTTAAATCTTGCTAATCTTTACGTTAAAAGTGATGCTGTATTTTTTTTTTATTGAAAGTTGCAAGTCAGCTTTTCTTTGTTCTAAAGTTACATTATCTGAAAAAGTCCAGCAAAAGATTGTTACAAATGTTGTAGATAATATAATGAACTCTTATTTTTTGAGCTATAGTTTATGTTAAGAAGTCTATTTATTTTCAACAATTTGTCAGTTTTTTTTCTTCACCCAGCAGTTTTCTTCAATATTTAGAAAACAATATGTAGGTATACATACCTATGTATTGTTATGGTACAGATTAAATAAAATATAATAAAATAAATAAATAATAAAGACATATTAGAAGGAAGTCTTAAGAAAATACAAAATATTAGCACAAATTTATAGTTATGTAAATACATGTTAATGTTAAAAACAAAGAGAATTAATATAATGCAATAATTACACTTGCAAATAGTTAATATAATGCCATTTTGTTAAGATAAGCAAGTTTGGAACTGAAAACATATTAATAGTAAAAACATTTTTAAAGAATATATAAATTTAGTAAAGTATTACCATATAATAATACAAAGGTATTTTTAATAATATAAAATATTATTAAAAATCTGGTGTGAAGAACACAAATGCAGGTTCACTATTAATATTTTCTGTGAACGTGTCCGAATATATCCTATCCCCAGAGACGTAGATACGTCTCTGCTTTTTAATTTTCAAGATTATATTTTGCTTATGTCAACTATCGTGCGTTCAAAAAAAACTGCCTCTAGTGAGCTATTATTTCTAAGTAACATCAACAAGCATGTCGTAACTTTACTAATATGAATTTCTTAAATGACAGTTACATCTAAATGACGGCTTTAGAAAATTGCTAGGTTATAATCTTCGTGTAATAAATAAATAAAATTCCGTGTTATTGTTTTTAATAGATGACACTAATGACATTAACATTTGACAATTCAGAACGATGCGGTTAAGTTAGGACATACCTAAAAAATTCATGGCCAACTCTAAGGCTGTTTTTTTTTTTGACCGCACCATATGATAAATAGTATAATAGACAGTGAACGGATAAATATCATATGTTAATTATAATACGGTCCGCTTCATAAAATACGGGACGCTTTTTTTACCTATTGTGACAGTACTTTGTTGCATCATACTAACTTAATAGTGACAGGTGCATAACCTTATATTCATGGCTACCAATATCGACAAAAGACTTACTTACAAAAGTAAATTAATGTCAAAATCGTTATAAGATATGTTCCGTTTTTTTTTTGACGCGGACAGTATGTAACTATATTATAGGTGTATAATGAAAGAATAAATCATAAAAAGAAAATACATATATAATAAATTTACAGTTTAGACTAATTGAAATCCCTGAAAAAATATTCAATAATTGGTATATTTTGAAAAAGGATATGGGAATAACAGAAAACAGAATTGAGAAAACGGAAGGATAAAAGATAAAAGAGGTTAAAACTATGTATTATATAACATAATAAAGATTTTATATTATTGTGATAATTTAAAAGAGAAATTTTTGCATTTATATATCTTAAAATATGTCGTGATCAGAATTTATAAATCTTCAATTAGCTTTATTTCACTTAAAAGTCAAGGACAAAGAAAAGATCCGCGATCCCCGGTAAGGGATTACAAAACAGTCGTAACATAGAATTTGGTTTCTGAGCGGGTGGCAAAAATAGAATATACCTATTTTTAATAATTTTTTAAAATATCATTGTATAAATCTCAAAAATGCAAATGTAATTAAAAAATAACAATTTATTTCTCGCCTAAATCTTTTACTCCAACTCCAAAAATTTATCAATATATATATATTTTAATTTCCCTTTTAAAGATATTGATTAGTATTAAACAGGAAAAAAATTCTATTAACAACAGAATTGATATAAAAAATTTAAGCAGTATATATACTACAACTTAATTATGTAACGATCTGCAATTTACCATCATAATATAACGGGTGTTCATTTGAAAAGTCAATCTAGTAGCATGTGATTTACTGAGAACATTTTGAAGTAAGTCGTAAATTAAAATTTACTACTTAACCTACGAAGTCGTATATTTTGACAGTTTCATACATACAACATAATAACATAATAACATAATAACAAATGTGATTGACATTATTAAATGTCATTTGGATTTACGTTTACGGAACAACAAACACATACTAATATACAGTAGTACCCCGTTATCCGCTAACTCCGAATTCGCGGTTTCAGTCATTCGCGATTTACCTATGATGAGCAGAAAACGCGTTATATCAATAAATATAAAAGTTATAGGAGCATTTGTCGATATATCGTCGTATATATGAGTCATCCCCTGAATTCGGCGCTCTCTTATGATAAGTTAAACAAGTTGGAACGTGCTTAAGGTGCCACTCGTATATTGTACTGTATATACTGTATATTTTCTTGTTGTGTATGTAAATATGTACTATATGTACATATGTATGAACTTATATATTTATTAAACTTAAATTCTATTTGTGCCACAGCACAAGATTATTTATTTATTTATTGTTTATTTATTTTAAATAAATATTATATAACTTATTTTTTCTTGTTTCATTATTTTAACTTTGCTTCATATTTCATATTGTACTCGAAAATAAAGCGTTCGCTACTATCCGCGGTTTTCAGTATCCGCGGGAGACCACAGAACCAAACCCCCGCGGATATGGGGGTACTACTGTATATGCGTCTTATTCTATCAAAATTTCAAAGCAACCTAGATTGACTTTTCAAATGAACACACGTTATGTTACTGCTATATAAATATATATCTTATGTTTTACTTAAATATCTATACATTTGCTTATCATGCTGACAGTTCCGTGTTTTGATTCCTGTCTGGCTGTCCGACTGGGTTTTTCTTCTCGTTTAAGGCGAATGCCGACAGCTTTGCATCTTAAGACGCTCCACGGGCGCATACATAATAATAACTCATGTCTTGTGTTTCCCTGTTTTTGTAATATATCTATTTTAGAATACTAAGGCATGATTTATTATTATTCAATTGGAATGTATCTTTGAATAATTTTATCCATAGCAACTACAAATGTATGACATTAACATATTGAAGTAAAACCAGACCTTAAATCGCCAACAAATTGAATTTACCATATACAGTGTATTCTCTTAAGGGGACAGCCATGGGACTGAAAAATTTGTCCGCTTATGAGAAGTGTCCGCTTATGAGAAAAGTACAAAAAGAGTAAATAATAATTTGTAATATATTTATCTACATATATATATATATATATATATATATATATATATATATATATATATATATATCTACAATTTTATTTCCAAAACAAGAACATATAAATATTAGATAAAGTAAACAGAATTTTCATTAACATTTTTGCGAGAAGTAAAAAAAAAACAAAATTTGTTATGTAAGGTATTCAAATAGATTTAAAAAAGTCAGAAATTTTAGCTTGGCGCGTTTTTCCTTTAATTTAATTATCTTGGAGATGTATTTGAAGATCAGTAAGCAATTGAACACCTTTAAGGTCGCTGTGATACGAAGAAAAAGCCTTTAGTTTTCTTATAGCTTAATAAGCCTCTTTATAGGAAGTTAACTTGTCTTCAATTTGACTTTCTAGCTCATCTTCAGACGAGTTGGCGAGCGTTTCTTGGGAAGCAATTAACATTTCAGTATTAATGTTTTCCACATCTTCATCATTAATGAAGACTTCATTATCTAAATTAATATAGTCTTCGGCGTCAATTTGGATTTGGCTCTGAACTTGATTAATAATATTGGAGAACTGAGCAAGTGCTGATAGTGGAAGCTCATCTTCTGCGGTCCAACCGCTATCGTCATTTAGGATATCTGTTTTCTCAAAACCAGCTTTCCTGAAACAATGTTTTATTGTCTGGGGACCCACTTGCTCCCACGCTTTGTGTATGAAATAAACGACATCTAACAAATTTATTGATTTTGATAAATCCAAAGCAGAATTTGCGTCTTCCATCTGCAGCAAAATATTTTTTAAAAATAACGATTTGTACAAAAACTTAAAGTTTTTTATAACGCCTTGATCCAGGGGCAGACAAAATGCTGTTGTGTTTGCTGGAAGAAAAATAACTTTAACATTTTTCAATTTAAGATCGCGAGGATGAGAGGCCGCATTGTCTAAAAATAGCAGGACGTTCCGTTCTTGAAGTTGCATTTTTCTATCGAACTGCGCTAGAAAATCAGTCATCAAATCAGACGTCATCCAAGCCTTTTTGTTTGATCGCCACGTAACTGGTAAATTGTTCAAATTAATATTGCGAAACGCCCGAGGTTTTGCAGCTTTCCCAATAACAAAAAGGAGTTCCTTTTCTCCAGCCATATTGACGCAGTGCAAAATCGTTAGCCTATCCTTAGCCATTTTTCCACAAGTGCATTTTTCACCTTTTAATGCAAATGTTTTATCGGGTAATGCCCGAAAAAACAATCCAGTCTCATCCGCATTATAAATATCTCGTGAATCATATCCTTGAATCAAAGATGGCACTTTTTCAGTAAAACTTTTGACATCATCTTGGTTTACACTAGCGGCTTCTCCAGAAATGGCACGGAAGGTTATGTTATGCCGTTTTTTGAACCTTTCCAGCCAGCCAGATAATGCACTAAAATCTGCGTAATTCAATTTATCTGCAATTTCTTTAGCCTTGCTCCTGATAAGTGTGCCCGAGAGAGGAATACATTTATTTCGAGCCTTCACAAACCATTCGTAGCACAATTTATCAATGTTAACGCCTTTGACGTTCAGCATATTCCTTTTTCTATCCGGATTGACATCAGTGTCCCACAATCTTAAAATTTGGTCTCTGTTTTTGATGATACAAGCAGCTTGAGTTTTATTTATCTTACATTTCTTTGCTAACTCGCGTACACTAAGTTTCTCATTTTTTTGAATTTCAATGACATTAACTTTGTCTTTAATAGTCAACACTGCTTTAGGCATAGCGATTCAAGTATATATACAATAAGAATCTATAAATGTACTATGTATTTACGTACTACATTCAAAACAACAAGCTGTGCGTATTTAGGGAATTCCCCTTTGTACATACACGTGTTATTCAATAAGCAACATCTGTACGAATATGAAGAAGAGGAAACGGAAAAACAGTGTTACAGTGTTGTAAGCTGTCGAAAAGTGTCCGCGTCCGGTTATGGGAGGGTTGTCCGCTCAAGAGAGAAAAAATTTAAAAATCCCTAAGTAATCTTTTGGTACTGCAAAAAGTGTCCGTTTATGGGTGGTGTCCGCTTAAGAGAGGTGTCCGTAAGAAGAGAGTACACTATATATATATATATATATATATATATATATATATATATGTATACCGTGTAGAAACCGAACGACACTGCTGCGCAAGACGCATCCCCGTCAACTTAACTTCCCCAATATGTTTATTCAATGTATAATTATACATTGAATCTATCTTATAAGATAGCATTTGATTGGATAAGGTGTGGTATACACATACGCATTGCCTATGTACTCGTATTTCATCACAGACACGCTTATTGATAGGTCACAAGCAGGTGTGGTATACGCATACGTATTGCGTATAGAATCGAATTTCAACACGGACACGCCTGGCGAACTGGAGGGGTATCGTTTACCTCTCCACCGTTCTTCCACCACATTTCCGTACGGTGTATAACATTTTCCGAATGTTTAACGTCACCTATTTATCAACAAAGGGCAGAGCAAATAATGCGAATTATTGTTACCTTTTCAAAGTAATAGCAGCTTCTATATAGCAGATAATTTAAAACAAAGAAATACATTTTTAAGTACTTGGATTGAAAAAAAAAGGTTAGCGGAGCTAGATTTCAACGAAGCTGGGGATTTAGTTGACTTTTAGTACTTTGACTAATTTAGTACTGAAACTTTCAAGTTTGTACTGAAATTAACTCTTTTTACAGAATGGCGTACTCATGTACTGGATTTATAAATAGTGTACTGAATTCGGTACAATTGTACTGAAACGGTAGCGCTGAACACTAACTGAAACACCGATTTGCGAATGCGGAGAATCTGGCTAGACTATTCACCAAATTACAGCTGAATGACCCCTTACAGCATATGGAGGTGAGACGAGCAGTGGCGGCTAGCGCATAAGCGCTGCAGTGCTGCAGAGCTCCCAAAAAATTGGGCGGGCGAACCTGTATTAGTTATAACTAGTTTTCTTTTACATAATTTTTCCGACATTTCTGATGTTTATAAAAGCGTAACATATTGTTTTGAAAATTCTCCCCCTGTATATAAAAAAATTTGCATATTTTTCTACATCATCCTGTAGAGAACATCAAACCCTACAATTTGACACCTCAATCATCAAAATCCGACCAGTAGAAGCCGAAATATTCGCTTCAATAGGCGACCAGTGGAATAACCAACCTAATTCGCGCGATCGCTCACTTGTTCCTTATCTGGTCC
Source organism: Melolontha melolontha (assembly GCA_935421215.2). Classification (NCBI taxonomy): domain Eukaryota; kingdom Metazoa; phylum Arthropoda; class Insecta; order Coleoptera; family Scarabaeidae; genus Melolontha; species Melolontha melolontha. Next base: position 178,516,685 of record OW285237.1, on the reverse strand, counting down.
ACACGAACGTGCTCTCAGAGCTCTTTCAAACACCCGCGCGCACCCCGCTACCCCCGCGGCTGTTTAAAACCAATGCGTGATTTTAGCAAACTTTGTTCGCTGCATTTAGTTCAGCGCGGAGGGCGATATGATTCGGTCTATTTTACAGTGACTATATTTAATACAGTGACGACAAGTGCATATTAAGTCCCGCCCAGCCGCCATCTTGAGGCAAATTCAAATCTGCGAGTATAGCAACTATGGAACATTTTCTAGTTATATTATTCAATTTCACATTTGTTTTCTGAAATATATGTCAAAACAAGGAATTGACTTCTTTCTACGTAGTACGTACATTAATAATTTATTTTTAAATCAATTACAAAACTATAATCTTCACAAAATATACTTACAAATACACAAAAAAATTGAACAAAATAAATTTAAAATCTGTTCAATATTTGATTATGTTCTTATTTATTATGAATAGTGTTTTTATAAATTAGAAGTTTGGTCTTGTTCGTAAGTCTGTAGGCATCTTGTTGTTGAAATTTATTTCTAAAAATGTTTTGAAATTATTTATTCTACAACTAAAAACTCAATTTTATAAATAAATATTGCATTTGCCGACGTATTATACTTACTTAAGGCAATCTAATAAATTTAATAAATACAGAAAATATCCTATAATCACAAATATAACCTGTAATGTAAATTCTATCACTTAATAATCTTATTATTTGAAAATTCCAAAAATAAGCACATAAAACCAAGAAAACATATTACTTCAAAATATATAACATTCGAATAATTCATAGAATAATTTGCCTCTTGCCTCAAAATGGCGTCTGGTACCATGTGATCATAACAACCAATCAAAATTGATACACCTAGTTGTCGTCACTGTATTAAATATAGTCACTGTAGTCTATTTAATATGTTCGCCACTATTTTTACGGTGCGGCGAGTTTAACGTAAAAACAATAATATTAGAGTGCACGTGCTTCTGTTTTTGTGTATTGTTGACAATTTATATAAGCTCTGTGTATTATGGAGGTGGTCTTTAATTTAATTAATGTGAAGAGACTCTTTAAATATTCATACGAAGAAAAGTTAGAATTAAAAGCAAAAGGTAGGCCATTAGTAGATATCACTATTGAAAAACCTGGTGTAAGTAGAGGGAAAAATTATACACGTAAACTTAGTAGCGTTATTTATTCAAAAAACGAATGGATTTGTGGATGCAACAAAAAAAATGCTTTATATTGTTTTCCCTGTTTACTTTTTGGTGGCGATAAAGCTTGGACGGAAATAGGGGTCACGGATCTAGAGCACTTGAGTTTGAAAATAAAAAGACATGGGAATTCTAAAAGCCATCTTCATAATTGTATGGAATTTGCGTTACTAGGGTCAACTAATATTATGGCTCAACTAGATTCTGCTTATTGGGTAAATATACAGAGACATAATGAAAATGTGTCAAAGAATCGAATTTGTGTTACTAGGGTCAACTAATATTATGGCTCAACTAGATTCTGCTTATTGGGTAAATATACAGAGACATAATGAAAATGTGTCAAAGAATCGGTATATTTTATCAAAAATTATTAATTGTATAAAATTTTGTGGAGCTTTTGAATTGGCCCTTCGGGGACATGATGAGAGCGATACTTCCGAGAATCCGGGGATATTTCGTGGACTTATTAATTTTTCGGCTGAATTAGATGCAACTCTAAGTGAGCACCTAAAAAATTGTTCGGTATTTAAAGGCACTTCCAAAGAAATACAGAATGATCTGTTACAGTGCATACTTGAAGTCTGCCAAGAACAAATAATTGAGGAAATTAATAATTCTCCGTTTTTGGCGATCATGGCGGACGAAACAACGGATGTTGCTGCAAAAACTCAAATGGTAGTTATTTTTAGATATGTTCGTGATGGTGAGCCAATTGAACGTTTTTGGAACTACGTCATTCCTGAAAAATGTGATGCAGAAACACTTAGCAAAACAATTTTAAGTGTCATAGATGCTTTAATTCAAAATTCACCTAACAAACTGATTGCGCAGAGTTACGATGGAGCAGCGGTGATGAGCGGACAACACGCAGGCGTTCAAGCATTGATTAAAAAAAAGTACCCTTTTGCGCACTATGTACATTGCTATGCCCATCAATTAAATTTAATTATATCTAAAGCTGCTTCTGCAAATTCGCAAGTACGTGTATTTTTTGGAAATCTACAAGACATTCCCGGCTTTTTTAATAATTCACCCCAACGAGTAGAAGTGTTAAACAAGATTGTAAACAGAAGGATCCCCCACGGCGCTACAACCCGTTGGAATTTTAATATCAGGACCATTAATGTTGTGTACGAAAATAGGGCCTCTCTCATTGAGTGTATGGAAGAAATAGAAGAACAATTCTCCAACAACACAGTCTGTAGTGCAGCCGCCTCTATTCGCCGTACATTAAATGATCCGATCTTCAATTTTTGGCTGACTTTTTTCCATCATGTAATGCCCCATGTAGATATCCTGTTTAATCAATTGCAGCAAAGAAAAATTGAACCCACTCTAGTAAAAGACGCTATCGAAAATTTTGAACGCAGTATAGGCCAAGTTCGAAATAATATTGACAACATCATAAGTGAAGCATCAGATTTGATAAGCGATGAGCCACCACCAGAAAAACGCAAACGTCCAAATAACAGCAGATTTAATCATCGAATTTCGGCTTTAGAGGTGTGTGATGTTATTCTAAATTGTGCAAAAGATCGATTTCATTTTAAAGAGCATCTAGTAGTGGCATCACTTTTTTTTCGGAATGCTTTGGAGAGTATTGCAGTAAATTTCCTGAGGACAAACTCACTTCCGCATGCTCCTATTATCTCACCCTTGATAAAGAAAGATTACGAACTGAATTGTCTGTTATTTACTCAAGAACTGATTGTAGATCTTTAAAAGGCGCACTACCTCTTCTATAATTTTTAATAAAAATCAATCTGGGAGATACGTTGAAGGAGACTAGAAAATTATTAGAAATTGTAATAACAACTCCCATGACAACATCAGAGGCCGAACGATGCTTTTCAACACTAAATCGAATTAAGACGTTTCTCAGAAATTCAATGACCGAAGATCGTTTAACATCTCTTTCCATGCTATCTATCAAAAAAAAGTTTATCTCCGAAATAGACAATTTTAATGACAAAGTGATAACAAAATTTGCAAATCGAAAAGAACGTAGAATAGATTTAATTTATAAGAAATAATTTGTTAGTAAAGTAGTGCTTAGTGACTCTTATTTTTTTGTGTGACAATTGACAATCGTTCCAGAAATCCATTACTTCAGTGCGGAAGGCGAAGAAAGCACGATAAGATCGATGGGAGACAACCTCTTACTGCCCGTGCAAGGTAAATTTTTTTGTAAAACTTGCAGAACACATTGCAATTTTAGCACGAGCCGCCACTGAGACGAGTGACTTCTTTAAAAGTGTGGACTAGATCAATGGGCTTGATTTTAAAATTTAACTCTGTTCTGTGTAGATGTGCGCGTGACTTTTAATTTCAATCCATGTAAGCCATTCGCTAAATAATAATTATTCGACAAACCTGTAATGATAGGGTGTGAGCCTCTGTTAATCTGTAAGTTTGTTGTAAATTCGGTTAATAATATTTCCGATATCATATGGGCTTCGATCCGCCGGTTATATAATAGTACATATCGTATAATATGAACCTTTTATTGCAATGTAAAACATTTTTATTGCTAGAAGTGTTTAACGTTTACTTCAGAATTAAATTATTATAGTTATTTAGCATTTTGCTTCCTTAGCAATCTTAAACTAATAAATACGACAAATATATCTTATCAATTCTAGGCAGCGCAAACGAACAGTTAACTGTGTTTGGCTTTGTATTTATCAGATATCCGTGTAACTGGTGGCTAAATGTATTGTAACTGTTGCATTGTGTTATCAAAAATACATTCTTTTCGGTTATTTCAATAATAGCCCACTACCAAGAAATATTATTTTTGTCTTTTCAAAAATAGAATTTTAATATTATCTCTTCATGTTATTTCAGAGTCTATTCGCGGAGCGGGTATTTATAATACAATTAAAAATGTACAAAGCTTTAATACTAGAAATTTTCCACAGCCGGTTTGCTTAGTAAATATTTGGTATCTACTTATTAAATCAAACATATTACTGACAAATTCATTTAAAAGAAGTACATATGTGCAATTTCAGTTAACGTTAGACAATTTAAATAAACACCTTATTCCCAGAACAATTACTGACGGTTGCCAAGAGTTTATTACATTGAATACTATAAGCACTTGAATAATTTGTATTATGCATCTATCAAATATATTAACCAGTTGCCAATCATCTATAACTGTTTCTATATTTCTTGGAAAAACATAATTATTTAGACGTATTTTGTATATCTGGATGTTACATGCCGAATATTAATGTAAAGGAGGAATTTTATTTACCTGGGGAATCTTCAGTTTTTTTTCTGCCCAGGCTTTTGCGTTATAAAAAGCATTGAGTGGACTTTGAGAAATAAAATACAAAGTTGTTTAATTGTGAGCGATTCCAAATTTGTTACAGCGAGCATTCGGAACTGTAGCAATAATTTCTCGATCGTTATTCAGGAAATATTCCGACGTTGCATGGAATTTAATGGAAGTTTGGAGGAGAGTTGTGTTTGTTTGATGACTACGTAGATCAATTGGTTGGATAGGCAAATAGAAGAAATCAAATCGATATCCCTTTACTCATTTATGACTGGGTTAAGTATATAAAATATATTACTTTGCGGTGAAATTTAGAATAAAACACTTAGTTACAGTAATACGAAGGATGAGCTGAATTTATTGAGAATAAGAAAATTTTGTAGACTTAAAAACAATCATACAGTGTTTATTTAGAGCAACTCTTTTTCTGTCGTTTGACGTTTTGCTGTTGAAGTTACTTTCGTTATAACTCAGCTACTTATGTTTTAAAAGTAAAAGAAAATGGAATTAACCAGAGAGCACTTTCGAATCATAATTTATTATGATTTTAAAAGAGGTTTAAGCGCTTTTGAATGCAAAGAGAGTTTTTAGTGAACAAACCTTCCTTGGCTACAATTCACCGATGGTATAAGGAATTTAAACGCGAAAAGAATTTTGTTTAGCATAAAAAAGAAGCTCCTACGGTTGTTACCGACAAAAATATTGCTGCCGTTAAAAAAATAATTGAAGAAGACGATGCGGTAATAGAGCATCAACTCAAGATTGGATTTTTAGCTGTTAAAACAATCATACACACCTGCACCTGCATTTAAAAAAAAGTGGTAAGTCATTTTGTGCCGCATCACCTTCCAATCTGACTTCCAAAAAGCAGAATTTGCCATGAAACTTTAAATTTCTAAAATAATGGCGAGCACCAATTTTTTCCAAAATAATGACAGGCGATGAAATTTATATTCCCTTTCTCGACCTCGCCAAGAGAGTAGTGCATGGATTCACGAAGTTGAGGAAACTCCTAATGGCTAAGAAACAACGAGCTGCGAAAAAGGTTATGTATGCAGTATTCTTCAGAAGTACGGACTTGGTAAATGCAATTAAGCTAGATGGACAAAAGACAGTTACAGTGAAGTGTTCAGTAGAGTTCCAGACAAGGGAATTATGCTTCACCATAATAATGCATCGTCCCATACGACAGTTTTAGCTCTCTAGTTTTTGGCTGGAAAAAATATAAAAGTACTCGTAATAAAATATCCGCCGCACTTACCTGATTTAGCAGTGTGTGACTTTTGTCTATTTTTGGACTTAATTTGCGGGGTAGAAGGTTTTCGTCTGAAGAAGAGATCGATACCGCAGTCCACGCTTATTTTGAAGGTATTCCGAAAGAGGATTGGTTGGGAGCTTTTAAACAGTGGAAAGATAGAATGGTCAAGTGTATTATTGCTGAAGGGAATTACTTTGAGCATATTTGAAATAAAATCCTAGAAAATATTAACCGTATTTTTTATTCTCAATAATTTCAGGTTGTCCCTTGTAATAAACCACAGTGGATAAGAAACTCTCTTTCTTGAAGTCACTGGCATATATTCGCAATATTTGCATCACGGAACTTACTCAAGAAAGTTCAATCAGTAAGCAGAAAATTGATTGAAATTTTCTCGACGAAGGTCGAAGTCTGCAGTCATCGAAACCGACAATTTTGGAAAATAAGTTTTGGATAAAAGTTGAATGGAGTACGAAAGTGCAGGATGAGATGGATCGAGAAGGACAAATGGCGGTGTTTCGCGTTAAATCAGGATTTGACTGTGTATATTGCAAAGATAGATATTTTTTAATGGTTTTAAATTTAAACTGTTGTAAAAAGAGTTGAAATTTGCGTTTACGGACATGGTGCATCGATGCTATTACGCCGAGAACATATGACACTTGCCTCGTATATACCTACATAAGTAAGCATATACGAGTTAAGTCCCCGGAAGATCCTGGAAACTACAGACCTATAGCTCTGTTGTCTGTTTGCTATAAACTTCTAGAAGGTTTATCTACAATAGAATAGCGCCCTCCTTCGACTAGATTATTAATAAGGAGCAAGTCAGTTTCAGAATGGGAAGGAACTGCTGTGACCAAGTCTTAGCGTTAACAACGCACTTTAAAACATGTTTTCAGAAGGATCTAAAAACATCCGCTGCGTTTTTCGATTGTTTCAGTGCTTATGCTACAGTCTGGAAGAATTAAATTATTTTTAAATTCCAAACACTCATCTCATGTACTAAATTAAGCAGTTTTATCCAGAATATGCTGAGTAATTTCCGAATCGGAATCTGCCTAATCAATCGAACTAGCAATGGCAAAACCTTGAAAAATGGTCTGCTCAAGGTTCGATTCTGGGTCCTCTGATGTTCAACATTCACGTTAATGATTTCCTAATCACAAAATCGCGAAAATTGGTATATGCAGAAGACCTGGCTTTATGGGCCCAAACCAAGAATTTCTGGATGGAGAATTACAACCTGCTGAAGATCTTCAAGCTTTAGAAATGGTTCTTATAACTAACATACGTCATGGAAGGTGCAACTCATTGCTGCATAAAGGGAAATTAGAAGATACTTGCCTCTGCAACTGCGTATATGTGGATCGAACTGTGGCCCACATAGTGAACGACTGCCCTAGGAGAAAGGAGAAGATTCCCTGGTGGCATTCACGAGCTGTGCAAGGCAATTTCTGCAGAATTGGACTGGTTGAAAAATTTAGATATTAGTGTATAAATTAGTTTTATTTGTCATAAAATGGATTTATACACTAATAATTAATTTTCGATTTTTTTTAACACCGCTTCTCAAATTGAATAAATAAATACATACATAAATAAAAGTACAATGTATTTAATAGTCTTCCTGTTATAGATAATAACTTCGCTGCACCTCCTTTAATTAAAAATAAGTATTAATTAAATTAAACTAGGAAAGGATATACAACGAAAACGTTTTAATGAACATTGATTGTTTTCACCTCTTTATCTCACGGTGGGTGATTAAAAGCCATTCTCATAATCTAGCAGTATTATATACATATGCGTGTATAAATACGCAAGTAACTTTCGTCATGTAATCTTGGTGCTGTGAATAAACGTTGGACTGAAGTGTCCACGCGTTCACCTTTCTAAAATTTTAATTTATTACCGTGGAGTAAAGAGAACGCTTTAATCTGCTATAAAATATTAAATCTCACGTTTTATCTGTTTGAAATGTCTTGTAAAAGGTGAACTTTATTTGTTTATATTAATATATATATATATATATATATATATATATATATATATATATATATATATATGTACGTCACTTTTATTTTTTGAACTCTACATTTTTATCTCCTGAGGAAGCAACAAAGTCGTTGCGAAATATAGAGATAATTAACAAATGAGTTTTTTAATTGACAGCCAATAAATCAAGAAATATACAAAATAATATATTCAAAATCTATTTACTTTTGTCCAGAAACATAAAATTATAATCCATTGATAATATTGGTTTTGAAGAATATATCTTTGTATTGTATTGTATTACATGGAAGAATCCACAAAGAACATCATCTAAAAGATTGCTATACTCCTTTAGCAGCAAGTTATTTGTGTTAACATACTTTGTGAGCAATCATAGTTTATTTTATTATTTTCTGTCGAGGGATACCATTTAGCCGTTCCAAAATTTGATATGCATACAAGCCATAATCAAGATCAATAAATATAAAACGAGATTTTTCACCTAGAATATCCAGAAGCACCTTGTATAAGGGGAGTTCGAGACCATCGACAGCCATTTTGTTTATCTACGGAAAGATTTTCCTGTCAACTCTTCAAGAAGTCGAAGCAGGAACCTTGAATATATAAAAGGAGACATATGGTGGACTTAATCTTGGTATTTTATTTATTTATATTAAAAATTACTCCGTTACAATAACCAAATTGTTTAATCAGATTTTCTTGAGTTGTCGAAATTTTTAATTAAAAATTCATCTTTCATTGTACTATACAAAAGTCTGAATACTCAGTTAATTTAAATGTTATACAAATATCTCATTACTAAACATGCCTGTAAAATTTCTTGGCTTCTATTTGTTTATGGAAACTTGATTAGAATTCCAATAGTTTAAAGCTTGGCACAATTTTCTAGTAGTCCTTTGCATCTAAAATAAAATCAAAGCATAAACTATAATAGGTACTGTGATATAAAACAAGTTTTGAAAAATATGAATTTATATACATAACCATAATTTCAATTTTCATAGCTATACATAAATAAAATATTTATAATAAAAAACGATATCTTACCTGTTAATTGAGTTTTAAAATCGTTATTATTTGTACCTGCCTTGAGGTGAAGTAAAAGATCTTTGCATTGACGACTATGTTTAAATCGAGGCATATTTATTTTTGATAGTAAAAATAAATTTTGACCATAAACATTACTGTCATCTTAAAAATCATTAAAATATCTTTTTCCCTAGATCTTCAAGCGCGAGATTTGAAATTGTAAATTTTATTCAATATCTATTTCAATTATCAATTTTATTTTATAATTAATTTTCGTATTAGTATTACTACAATTTATATATATATATATAAATATATATATATATATAAATATATATATATGTATAAATATATATATATATATATATAAATATATATATATATATATATATATATAAATATATATATATATATATATATATATATATATATATAAATGTTTAGATAATTTCTTGGCCGTTTATTAAATATAACAATTGATAAATTATTGGAGTTTTACAAATATCAAATTAGAATGTATGTAATTGCAGAGTAAGTGGGGATGTAAACATTGCTGTCTACAAATTACAAAACAAATCATACGAAATTTTTAATTGAAAAATATTGTCTATGTTGGGCCTCGAACCCAAGTCTACAATTTGCCGGACATCAGCTTTCAAAACTGACTTCTGCTTTCAACTTGACATCTACATTCAATAACTGACATCTGATTCATCAACACTGTTACTTTATAATGAATTTCTAAATAGCTTGAACCTAGGTCTATTGTCTATATATATAACCTAAATAATAGAATTATAAAACAAAGAGTGCACAAAATGTATAATTACCAAGAATATAGAGTTAATAAACTAGCAAACACAACGAAAACATATCTATCAATACCGTATGTTCCGCAACTATCTGAAAACTTAAATAATTTTTTTTATAAAAAAGTATGATATCCACATTGCCCACAAAAATTACAATAATTTAAGTTTCACTAAAACAAAATTAAAAGCAGACATTCCACAGGAAAATAAAACACATGTAGTTTATAGCATACTATGTAATGAGTGTAAAGGTATTTATGTAGGTCAAACAGATCAACATTTAAAAGAAAGAATCAACGGCCACAAATATTCAAAAAACATTACAGCTTAAAAAAAACATGAAACTAAAAATAACCACACTTTCAGTTATAAAGAAGTTAAAATACTACTAACCGACAAAATTACAAACAAGATCAGTGTTAGGGTTAATTCATATTAAAAAACCATGGAGAAAACGCCGTTAACGACCGTTATGAAATTTCAAGTCTGTCAAAACTATACTTCCCATTAATCAAAACATCCGTAATATAAATAACGTAAAATTTCAAATCCAATAACACTTAAATTTTTTAAAACTCTCCCACACCAAGCAGTTAGTATCAAATTACAAAGACAAAACATAAAAATTTAAAATATATACATACTTTAGGCCTACTGAAATTTATTCTATTTCCATACGTTGAAAGTACAATGTGCCAATTTTATATTTTAAGTCAAAAATTTCAAATTGTTAAAAAATGTAAAAAGAAGAATACAAATTTAGAAATATTTGACATTTAGAAAAGTACGTCACTGATGTATACGTATAACTGGTTGCCTACTCTACCACCAATGCGTTGACTTGCCTTTTTTAGTTTTACATATAAGTGTAATGATTAGAGAACGGACATTCTTACCACATGACTCGGCGTAATTCAATGAAGTATTTGTTAGTCTTACCGGCCATCTGGTCCGTTGCGATTACAATGGACAACACACTTGTTGTATTCGGAGGATATATTCCATTAAACGCAATCGGCAATTGGAAATGTTTATAAACTTCGCCGAGTACATCCCGTCGTAATACAATAAAGTATTTGTGTTTGACTTTCTCGGACACCTGATTTTCGCAGCGTTAACAATGGACAACGGCTATTGTATTCGAAGAACTTAGTCATGTGGTAAGAATGTCCGTTCTCTAGTAATGATATACGACATACGATATATATGTAATGATAAAAAAATAACTCTATATATGAGGACTACTAAAAAAATCGCATCAAAGAAGCTTTATTGGTTGCTGATATCCAGGATGATTACAAAATTTTTCGTTATGCCAAGTTTATTAGGGTAACGTACTAACGTGCTAACCTTGATTAATTTGTAGTTCGTAACGACCAGAAAAAAATAAAATGCAGGTCAATTTGAATCATCCCCGTACATTGCCTTTGGCAGATAGAATTAATTTCCTTATTAAAAAAAATAGTTGCGTAAAATATGGTTACATATCACTACGGATTTAATTTGTTTTCACTTAACAAGAGTTCAATATACATATGAAAGTGATTTTTGTTGATATTTAACGCAAACTTTTCAAGCGTATTTAACATTTCGCAATATAAAAGTTTATCGGTTCATTAAAATTACATTATAAAAGAAATATGGAGAACGCCAAGTTTGCATAACGAATACCTCGTTTAATTATTACTTAATTTATCGGGTTATTATTAAATTCCGCAGTTTTAGAAATGTTTGTAAGGTAAGACATTTTATTTTACGAGTTTATTTTAATTCAACTTTCACCGAACTGTATCACACCTGAATACGAATGCGTTATAGGTAAATAATAAATATTGCATTCTGTGCATTCTGTGTTCTAGTATTATTTTGCATTGGGGTCGAAAAATAATGTCAATTTATGCGAATAAGAATTAGGAATTTCTAAAAATAAGTGCTTTCAAACTGGTAATAATACATATCGACATAAAGATAGAGCAAAACTTCGTGGAAAGACATGTAAACAAGATCAAGTAGATATTATTTAAAGTACATAGTACAAATGCTTGTTTAAGATTTTGTTAGCTTGTATTTAACCCAAAGATGTATAAACCGGGCCTCTCAGGCTCGCAGTAATATTTGATTGCTTATAATTTCATTAAATACACTCGTGGACCAAAAAATCCAGACAGTGAAGTAAATGTCTGTTATAATATTATAATTAAAATTCCTTTTTTTGTTTTTTTTCACAAGACATGAAATTATCTATGTAATAAGAACTGCGAATGAAAGAAGATAAAAAACATTGAATTTACCAAAATAGCCAAAAGAAAAAGAATAATAATGACGAACCCAAAAAATCCAACCCAACCCAAAAAATCTTAGTGCGCTCTTTATTCAGCTATTATCTGTTGTGTGGAAAGCAAGGTTAGGTAATAAGTAGAGCAGACCAATTTCCGTGCGCGCCATGTGCGCTGATGTGAGGATGATTGTATTGCATCAGAACTAATAAGAAGCATTCAGTATGTGTTTGGTACTTGCTTAGACTGCATGTAAGTGTAAGCATACGTAATAAAATGTCGTCGACACATAAATCGAGAAAACAACCGCTGTCAGACGAAGTGAATAAATTTATTATGGATTTCCCGGACTTAATATACGATGGCTCAAAAATTAAATGTTTAGTGTGCAATACATATCTAATGTGTTGGTCAAAAACACATTGTAAAGAACACGTAAGCAGTTCGAAGCACAATAATAACAAAATTAATCGACAACAGTTTATACATGAACTATGTGTAACTATGATTGTGTGTACACTGCCGTTTACCTTGTTAAGTAATGATTCATTTATTTCATTTTGGAATAAATACGCGAATCAAACATTACCGAGCACGACAACGTTACGAACGAATTTACCATCGGTGCGTAAACAGGTTGAAAATAAAATCAAAGCCGAACTGAAAAATAAAAAACTGTGATTATGTGTGGAGGAAACAACTGACAGCAAAAAAAATCTGTAGTTAATGTGATGGCGCGTAATATGGAACCACATCAACCAACGTCTTCAATTTTATTAGCATCCAGATGTAATGGCGAAGAAATTTCAGAGGTGCTATTAGTTACTTTGGAAAAATTTAAACTTTCGAAAGACCAAGTATTAATGTTTAAGACCGATGGTGCCGCAACCATGTGTTCTGTAGGCCGGTCTCTTAGAAAATATTGTCCTAACTTGTTACATATTACTTGTAAACTCCATGCTCTACACCTTGTGGCAGAACAGGTTCGTAGATGTTATCCAGAGGTAGATGCTTTAATATCGACTACAAAGGCAGTATTCCTGAAATCTCCAAAACGTATTCGGAAATTTCACGAATTGTGTCACCATGCCCCTGAGCCACCACAGCCGATTCTGACACGTTGGGGTGCATGGTTACGGGCGGGGTTTTACTATCATGAACATTTTGAAAAAATTAAGGACGTGGTTTTATCATTCGATCCGAAAGAAAGTGCAGCTATCAATACAAGCCAGAAAAAAATTCAAGATGCCCAGATTAAAATGGATTTACAAAGTATTCGTGAGAATTACTTGGGACTAGAAGAAGCAATAACAAAATTAGAAAATTCGTCGCTGTCGTTAGAGGAATCACTGCAAATCGTTAAAGATGTTCACGCACAACTGTGTGCTCTAGAAGACGCAAAAAGTGAAAGTGTTCTAATTTGAAAGTGTTTTAGACAGAAATGCAGATTTTGTCACCTTAACACGTATTTGTGAGGGCACGTCTACAGATGCGTTAAGTTGCTTAAAAAAGTATTTTGATTATGCGAATATAACATCATTTTTTCCTCACGGCGGACATGTTTTTCAGAAATAACCTTAGAAACGCACCTGATGTTGTGAAAATATACAATCGAGTTTCTCCAGTTTGTCAATCCTTGGAAGACGCTTAAAACGGCAAGTGTTTTTCTAAATCCGCTGTCATGCACACAAGCACTGATTTCATACATTTTCCATTTTATTTATAGGTACATACAACGCTGCTACAATATGTACTATTCTTATTTTTCGTGTTTTCATGCATATTACTTTAATAGCAGAAAACCGAATGTATATTTAATTATTTCTGATAGAATAAATGTCTCTACTTCTATACTTATATCGGTAACAAGCTCATGTTGCGTCCCTATTCTATAGCATATTCTAATATATTACGAATTACACTCCCATACCGGCGCTCATGGGGCGCACGGGAATTGGTCTGCTCTAGTAATAAGTAAGGTTGCCTCGTAACTAGTAGCGACCGCCATATTGTGCATCATCGGGCGTGCTAGGCCTTTTCTGTCTAGTTGATTGGTTGTCTATTTAGTTGAGGCCGCTACGAACTCAGGCACCGACTTTTGACACATTCTGTCAAATTAAGAAAGTTCGTGTTTTGTAAATTTGACTTTTAACCGGTATGGTTATGTCAGTATCAGTTTATTGTAAGTCAGAAGCGTACACAATTTTTAAAATGCCTCAATTAAACGAACTGCAAAAGTCGATAATTAGAACTAGGCTAGAGCACGGCATGAGCATTAGACACATCGGTAATGAAATAAGGGTTGATAAAAAACGATAAAAGTCAATGATATATTGCCCATGCCAATCTTTTTAAATATTGAATAACTTTTTCCACTTACGGGTTTTGCTTTTACAGATTTAATATTCCATCTTTCCGTGGTTTTTGAGAGCCTCCATCTTGAAAAATCCAGATTTCATCAATAAAAACTGGAATGTATTTTCATTTTAAAAACGCATATATTGTTGCAAAAACGTTATTTGTTCTTGAATTTTTCCATTTTTCAAGTTTTTTATTTTATACGCCAACATTTGTTATTGTCAAACTGTCTGAGTTTGTAGGGGCCGCAACTGTACATTTATGAACCCAATTTTTATAGACATGTACTATTGGCGCCTAAAACAAACGGGTACACGAGTAATTGGTTTGGTGTAAATCTGAACGCATCTGACAATTCCTGACAACTAACATCACAGAGTTAAATAGAGTAATTTAAAATGTCAAATTTGAACCAGTTTATGAATTCTTTTTTGATAACGCGACATCAGGAGGGACGGACTGTTAGAAGAATTGCGGGCGAACTAAACATAAGTAAAAGTACAGTGCAATGAACTAAAAAACGTTTACAAAATGGAGTCTTTCTCCGAAAAAAACCTTTCAGGACGCCGGAAAATATAATCTCGAGAGCAAGATGAAGAACTGGATAATTTTATTAGAGAACACCCCTTTGATACATCTATAAGAGCAAAAGGAGTAATTGATTTTCCTGGTAGCATCAGAACTGCCCAAAAACGAATTGCTGAAACGAAATTAAAATACTGCTGTAGCGCAAATAAGATATTTTTGACGGATGATAATAAGCAAAGAAGTTTGGCATTTGTTAACCATAATATGTTAACCAGCATGATATTTGGAATAATATTTTATATCACTTCTGTTGTTAATTGAATTTGTTTCTTGTTTAATATTAATGATTTCTTTAATTTCCCATTTCATTGTATGTTGTTCTCTATCAATTATTTGTGTGTTTTCAAAGTCGAAATGGTGATCGCGTTGCAGTTTGTGTGTAAATAAAGCAGTTGTTTTGTCTGTTTTGGAGTCTTTGTGGGCTTGCATTCTTTTGTATAAATATTGCTTAGTTTGACCTATATAATAACTATCGCAGTTGCGGCATGGTATTTTATAGACAACATATGTTTCACGATTTTTTATATTTTAGGTTTTAATTTTGAAAATAGATGTTTATTTGTATTGCTAACTTTATATGTTGTAGTTAGATCATATTTTTTAAAGTGTATTTTATTTTTTGCATATAAACTTGAAACCAAGTCCTCGTAGCTCAGTTGGTTAGAGCGGCGGTCCGGCAAGCCATGGGCGTGGGTTCAAGTCCTACCTAGGACGAAATTTTTTCTAATAATTAGCGTCGTAATTGTAGACAGGAATGTTTACATTCACATTACTTCGCGAAATAACATACTAATTTAAAATATTTAATATAAAGCCGAAACTCCAAGAATTTATCAAACGATATATTAAATAAACGGCTAAGAAATAGATTCTATACATATATTACACCAAATTTGAGTGCTTATAATTATAGTTTAATTTCCGATAGTGTAAGAAGCTAATTTAGTATTACCATTAAAAACTTAATTGCGAAAATTACAATTGCGTAATAGTGTACTTTGCAATTTGCAATTATATCCAATAAAAAAATGTATTTCCATGCATAGAAGTACGTATGTATATGAACGATATATTAGCAACTTTTAGTCGACTCATATCTAATATGTGAAATTACTTTTGTACACAGCATTCTAATAGATGATAATTTGCTAAAATTATTATGATATTAAAGAAAGGTCGCTAAATAAGGAGCATCGACGTTTCTATTGCGTTTTATGATTAACGAATTAGGATTCATATGGATTGATTTTGTCTATTACGAAGCGTTTAAAATTTCCATTCTTGAAGAATATGTAGAAGTCGAAGTTCTGGGAAATTCTCAAATCTTCAATGACAAAACCTAATATGTTAGTCATAAATTCCATTATTTAATCCATTATTGTTTATAATGGATCTTTTTGCCTTTTCTCATGCTAATTATTCATTCAATAAATTCATTTTTAATAAAATCTTGCTTTCGTCTTTTATGTTCTTTATTAGACTTTGGCCCGGCTTTTGCTAATATATTTTCACTTGGAACTTTATATGCAAGGACATCTTGAAAATAATTTAAATATAGCTAGCAGATAAAAAGTTGTATACTGGATGACATTGAAAAGTATATATTTAAAATGAAATAATAAATATTTATTTTTAATTATTTTAATTACATATTATTAATTAATGCATATTTATGGCAAAAAAAAATAATATAATTTTTTATTTTGCTATTACAAAATAAATGAATTACAGTAGAACTCGGTTATATCGAACGCGCAAAAGGAAAAAAAATTGTTCGTTCAAAGCAAGTGTTCGTTATAAACGATTTTTAGTATTTTTCATACTTTGTATTTAAAATAATATTCACTAGAGTTTAATTCATATAAACATATTTAATTTTCACATAGAACTAAATAAACATAGTAAATACATACTTACATTAAGAAAGTATAACTGTAGTATTAAAAAACATCATTCAGACAAAAAATAATTCGTGATTTTTAATTGAGTAGATTTTTTTCTTAACGTATCTTTTTCAATCTTACTTTGCAACAGATTAAACATGTCTTTTATACTATGATCTACATCTGTAAAGGTAATATAAGTTGATAAAACATTTAAGGCATTATACACTTCTCCAATGGTAGGTAGTCTCGCTGCGTTTTCTTCCATATCTGAATCTTCCATGACCTCTTGTAAATCATCTTCAAAAGAATTTGTTATAAGTTCTGCATCAGATGGAGCTTCAGTAGTTATTAATTCGCTGTCAACATTTGTATATCTGGTCAAATCTTCATTGTTAAATGGATTATTAATGTTATTTCTATCTACCCACGTTGAAAGAGGAAGGTTATCATCATCTTCATCACCAGCATATTTTAAAATCCATTGTGATAACGGAAGATCATCATCCTCATCAAATAACGCATTACGCAGAAAACCAGCATGGCGGAAACAGTTTTCAATAGTTTTTGAAGTTACTCGTGTCCAAGCAGTATTGATCATTACTATAGCGTCTAGTAATGAAATGTTTAAATTCTCTTTATTTTCAAGGCAGTTAAATAACCGAGTCAAAAGAATTCTTTTGTAATGTGATTTCAGGCAGTAAATTACTCCTTGATCCATCGGTTGTAGTATTGCTGTAGTACAAGGAGGTAGGAAGACCAGCTTAATGAATTTTATATTTTCTATATGGGGATGCGCTGGGCAATTATCCACCATTAATAAAATTTTTCTATTTTTGTTTTTTAATTCCTTGTCCCATTGCCTTAGCTCATTTTCAAACAATACAGACGTCATCCACGCACTTTTGTTTGATGCATAAGAAACGGGTAATTGATTACAATTTTTAAAACATCTAGGAGTCCTCGACTTTCCCACAACTAATAGCTTTCGCTTTTCCGATCCGGTCATGTTTGCACACACTAATACGGCTATGCGTTCTTTACTATGCTTACCGCCAACACATTTTTCCCCTTGATATTTTAAAGTTTTATCAGGTGTTACTCTGTAAAATAGTCCTGTTTCGTCTGCGTTAAAGATATCAACATCATCATATCCTCTTCTTAAATTCGGCCAAATGTCTTTAATCCTGGAGCTAACAGTTTGCTTTGACACACTTGCGGCTTCGCCATGTATTTTTCCTGCAACGATATTATATCTTTTTTTAAATATGTCTATCCAGCCTCTGCTACATGTAAAATTAGTATTCTGGAGTTTTCCTAACTTTTCTGCTTTAAATTTTAACATTTCTCCAGTAATCGATGCACGTTGATTTCTTTGGTAGCTAAACCATCTTATTAAGATCCACGTCTTTTCTTATAGGTTTTCTAATTCTTCTTAATTTACTAACATTTAAATTGATTGCTCCTTTTAACTTTTCTTTATTTTTTTTAATTGTGGACACTGTTGATTTTGGTAAATTAAATTGCCGGCTTATATCTGAATTTGAACGCCCTGCTTCTGATTCCGAAATAATAGATAATTTTTCTTTTATCGTTAACATTTTTCGTTTGCCCATTATTATTTATGTATGTATAAACGTTAGCATCTATGTATGTATATCAGATCACAGTTGGACTACAACTAAAGCAAGAATAACATCTCGATCCTACTATGTACCTATACATACACAACGGGGAATTACCGAAGAATAACCGTCGCGATAAGGGTATGGTTCGTTATATCCAAGCGTCATTGCAGATATTTCTCTTAACAACTTGAACTTTAAAAGCGAGAGTTCGCTACAAACGAGTTCGTTATAAGCAAGCGCAAAATATATTGCGAGCATAGGATATTTGATCGGGGAAATTGTTTTTGTTCGTTATCACCGAGCGTTCGCTATATCTAGGGTACGTTATATCCGAGTTTGACTGTAATTGCGAAAAAAAATATAATGCATTCAATAGTGACAATAACTTTTTTTTTTTTGACAGTTAAATTACTTAAAAAAACGGTATGGATCTCCTTACTATATTAATATTTCTGCCCTAAATACGTATTTTAACTAATTTGTCATCCCCAGTAGGTCTAAATAATAATCACAGTGTTGATCACGAGGCACAGGAAAACTAACACAAAAATCGCGAAATTTACAGGCCGTCCACGTATACACAATGTTTTAAGAAACTAAATTTAGGTCACTTATCTTTTTAAGAAATGACAGACACGTGTTTCTTATGGCCTCTTCTTATATCTATTCTAGGTTTTTAACTATACAAATGCTTTAATTAGTTTTAAAAAATTTGCTGTAATGTTATGGTTAAGTTTCTAGCGCATGACGGGTAACACTCGATTTTTCCTGTCTATTGGATTTAATATGCGATATGTGTTATTTATAACGGGGTTATTATTCAGCGTTTGACCAATATGTTTCAATATAAAATCTCGGCAATTAATTTCATATGTACCTGATTTCTGATTCGTATTTAATTTATCTTTTGCATTTCCCAAAAAAAGATTTGATTTGGTTTTCGAACCGAAAAGCGACCTCGTTCCTTAACAGCCCTCTTCAGGTTTTTCGTAATTTGATGATATGGTAAACACATGAACTTTTTGTCACAATTTTGTTGAGGTAATAAGCAATTTTAAATTATTTTTCTAATTTGTTAATTATTTGTCCTTTGTTAACGGAAAGTTTAGCAACCGATTAACTAGAAGATTGAACAAAGTCGCCCTTTGTCGGAAACTATAGTTCGAATCCATTGCGATAAACCTATTTACATTGTTTCTTTCCGAAAAATGACAATTTCTATTTTACGCTTATTTCTAATTACTAGTGTATCTAAGAATGGTGTATCATTGTTTTCCTTTTCCACCAAGAATTTAATAGTCGGAAAATTAACTGTTTAACGAACGCACTTCCGTGTATGAAAAATCGCAAAAATATCATCTACGTACATATATTTAGCGTTTAAAACTAGTTAAAAATATAAACAATCCGAGAAAATTTAACGTATTGCAATGGATTTTTCCCCGAAGAGAAATTTGAAAGAAACTATAAAAGACTATATATTTAAGTACATTTTATTCCAGAGAGATAATTATAAAGATTTGATATTTTATGTAAAAATTTATTATAATGTGTATTTTGATCCACGACTATAGGACGTTCGAGCCAGTGATGTTTGCAGTTCCCGCCACTTTAGAAGTTATAGTGGTAGTTGCTCTTTTGATTTTATGTTAGATATGCTGATATTTTTCAATTCCGGAGGGAAAAAGAGTTAGAGATTAACTTGCAGTTGAACAGATAGGTCGAAGTTTTTTTTTGTGTCACTGAATAAACTTCTTTTATTCAGTTAGATTTTGGATAAATTCGGTTTGTGTTTTTGTGTGGTGATTTTGATGTATTTAGATTAATTCTCGAGTTATTACGAGTCTTTAAACTTGTAATTTTTAATTTATGAGACCTATCCGAAAAGAATCTCTCATTTTAGTGAAGTGATAATTACATTAATTAATGTATGTATATTTCTCTTAATATATTTATGTCTTTAGAAATAATTCAATTATATAGAAGAGCTCAGTAAATTCAGTAATTTTAGGTTTATAAAATTGTTGTAATCATATGAATATTAAGAAAATTGCCAGATTTTCTTTTGAAGTTTTTTTTTCAAGTAATATTCTAGAAGGATTAGAAATTGGAGGGAACTTGTCTTTGTTTCATGTTCAATGTACGCATGAATTAAATGTAGCTGCGTGCGCATTACAGATAATTTTCTGTTTTGACGTTTTAAATATTTGGGTTAACGTAATTTAAAAGTCTGACAGTTGTTCTAAATATTTAATTTGAATCTTGCTCGCCGTCATTTTGGTGAGTTTTTTCGCTTCTACTTTCATTTAGTATCAAAGTTTTTCTCACCAGCTGTTTCATTGTATATGTTTCAGTTCGACGTTATACTTTATAAAGTCGATTTTTTTTTCTTTTTATTTTTTTTGGAGTAAAAGAATTTGCGGGGAAAATTTTTGTTTGTTTTCCTAATACCTATTGTTTTAATTTTATTCCACGTACCCATGAGGGTAAACTCTGAAGACTGAAGAGCTCCAGAAAGGCGTATCCGACTAGAGTATAGTAGGGCAAGCTACTGTGTATTGTGAATCAAAATTAAATAAGCAATTAACATCACAATTCACTGCAGTATGTATATAAAAGTATTTGTATAATCAAAAACGAAAATAAAGCCTACAACCTCGATAAGGGCACAATTCCCTTACCTGCTTGTACTACTGCCAATACGAAAGCAAAACAAATTATGAATTGATAATAATTTTATTATATTATTTTGGGGTTTTATATTAATTTTAATCAGTTAGTATAATTTTCAATTAAGAAATTGATAAATATGTAATGATTTCCGTAGATAACAAAAGTGTGTAAATTTACATTTTATGAAAACAAATATTACTTTAAATTGCGATAAGTTCGTTTTTTAACTGGAATTAACTCGCGTTTTATTTGAAACCAAACAAGCGGTATTTTTAATTTCCTGTCGAACAATTTCTAAGTACACAGGAATAGTTTTATAAACACGCGCAAACACGAATCTGCACAAACGGGAAATTATGTACACGTTTTCTATATTTCAATTCGTTCACTACGTGATATTGCTATGGATTTATAAATCTAGTAGTCCATGAAAAAACCCGTGCGATTTCAATAAGTAGGCCTTGACAAACTCCTGTAATATAATGAAACTTTTGTTCAGGCATTTGATCGGAATGCAGTAATTTGTTTGTAACGGCGCGCACATTTTGAAAGTTAATAAATATTGTTTGAAACGTTAAGCATTAATCATTTGCTATTAAACATATTCGATTCGTGGGAAATTCTAGCTGATATGTTTGTCTGTTAGAATTCGGCGAATGTAACTTTTTTATAGTGTTTATGCCGCATATAATTTATTTTGGCTAATTTGGGATCTATTCAGGAAAAATCAAAAAGAAAGTAGACAAAACATACTTTATTTCGTTTTTTTTTATCCCCACCGTCTGGATAAATTGATTTTTATTTTTTTTTTGTTTTGGTGAAATCATCGTTTACGAATTCATATTTTTTATTTTATACTCTTCCGTGAATTGATTGACCAAAGTTTTGAAAGCTAGAAATGTATGTATTTGTGCTTTTGTAGTATTCAATCATTGATTGTTTATAACAGAAACGTAAATCTATATTATTCTTCTAGCTTTTCTCAGTATTGTCTAAAATAATGAAAACTGGAATTAACGTAATGATATTAAAATGTTTTATACAGTTTGATGTTGAACAATAATTTTGGTTTACCTCTATATAATTTAATGTAAAAATAAATTAGTTATATTAAATATTACAGATATATGAAGTTTTCTAAATTCAGTAAATAATTTATTTATTCAATTTCAGTAATAATTTACATTAAATATACATACGCAAATAGTCACTTGTAATATATATAGTAGATTAAATTAATTGGCGATTGAAGGCCTGTTTTACTTTGATACGTATATATTTAAAATACTCTTACATGTTTCGGCACATAGTGCCTTTTTCAAAGAAATTTATAATATTTAAATTTCTTTAAAAAAGGCATGTGCCGAAACATGTAAAAGTATTTTAAAAACTGACCTTAAATCGCCTACTAATTTAATCTACTATAACATACAAAGGTCAAGAAATAATTATATTTATATATTTTTGTAATAACTGCACTACATGTTTGGCGAGATTACAAAATTAGGTTATATCATTTTCGAATATAATTAACGTTTAAAAATTAAAAAATCAGAAAAATGTACATTAAAATTAAATTATAAAACAAATAGAAAGGTTAATATTAGTTAATTAAAGTCAATTAAAAGAAATATAGTTAAAATTAATATAAACTTGGTAAATTAAAGAAGAGGTCCTAGAAAAATAAAAACAATTAGCAGTTGGCGTCCTTTTGTGTGAAGAAATATAGTCTTTACTAAGCTTTTTAAAGTTTTAAAACGTTTGCCGATAATTAAGAAAACCATAGAAATAAAATAGAAGCGTCAACTGTTTCTATTTACCACCAAACTTCAGAAACAACGTCCTTGGTCCTTCTCAAGACTTCCATATAGTGATGGAAGTTCTTGAGAACAAAAGTAGTAATGTATTCGATTCTTGAAAGTTGTTGCTGTTCGCGAGAACTTGCGGAAAAGTATTCGAATACTTTAGGCTTCGGTCTCGGAGCTACTGCCGATACTCGGTCAGTAAGAAACTCGTTTTGTTCTCGAGAACTTGCGGTGAATACTTTTGGTATCGGTTTCGGAGCCACTGCCGGTACTCGGAAACGTGTTTGTTCTCGCTTTCATATATATATATATATATGTATGTATAATATAGGTATTTGAATACTGTCTGTTCTCGGTTCTTCATTCCGTTTTAGACTATAGGTATGCTAGTATTATGTTTGTAATATGAGTTGAGTTTAGGTGAACGGGAGAGATTTGTTATAGTGAAAAATAATATAACCGAGATAGAGAACAAATCCAAATCAACGTGTGTATGTATATACACTTGTGATGCCCGTATTTGAGAACAAAAATAGTATGTATTTGCAATTTGTTGTTCTAGAGAACTTGCGGCGAAGTATTCGAATACTTTTGGTCTCGGTCTCGGATAAGTATTCATCCAAAAAGTATTCGAGAACCAAGTATTCGATTCCTAAAAGTTCTCGATTTTGCCCATCACTACTTTTTTTTATTATATATTTATTTATATATACATACTAGATATAAGTATATTTTTTAATTATTTTTTATATTTTTATAATTATTCAACGTGCATTTTCCAGTGTAAACCACTATATAACCTACTTTTATTAACATATTCAAAATTATAGTAATTTTCTTAGATTCCAAGAATTTACATTTGCTAATCTGTTAATTACCTGCGTTATACATTTACACCATTTCTTTATTGCCTAGGGATATTAGTGGACGATTTCCAAAAGACCCTTAATATGGTTACCCATTGTTTAATTTAATATCCATAATAGGCTAACGATTTCCAAATATGTATGTACCATAAAAATCAATTATTTATGAATGGAACAGATGGAAATACATTAAGAAGATTCATGACACCCTATTAATACTTAATTGCGAATTCTATTTTATTATTATATTTATTTCTTAATAAGATCTTTAAGACTATCGTAAACATTGGGTATTAATGTAGGTAAATTCCACAACAATGACGTCAAACAGATACGCACATTTTAATTATGTAATGGTAGGGGTAGTGATATATCTTTGTATACTTGTAACACAACAAAACATTCTGAATATAGCATTCATTTTCTTAACACAACAGTACAGAACAAGACATATAGTCTGAACAAACAGTAAAGAATTAAGTTTAAGTTTACAGTAACTGTTGCATTGCGAGATTTATCTTATGAAATTCGATTTAAGTGTTTTTTTTTAAATAAATAAAATATTCAGAAATCATACCAACTGCCACCAACCAAAATAAATAACAAGCTTATACGGAAGTTACGCCCCGTGAGCGGTGGGTCAAACACAAATGTATACACCTGTTATCCAAGCATTTCCAGTTACCTGACCGGCCAGGCTAGAAGAATCTCTGGTTAAATCTGTAGTTCTACCTACAATACTTATGTTATGATAGGTACGTCTTATATATATAAAGACCGCCATTCTCGGTTGGCTCACAGAGGGATGGGTAAGCGAGAGGTTCGGTAAACGCACTTTACCAGCGTTTCGCGTGCAGTGTGTATGTAGTGCATGAATACATGAACAGTTATCATAGTGTGTAGTTGTTTATATAGACGTATTTACGAATACGCATAGGTATAATTCGAACGGAAAGAATTTTTCTAAATGCACTTTTATTTCAGTAAAGCCAACGCAGTGGCGTCGCTGCTTGCCTACCTAACTGACGATCTTTACTTATATATAATAACAACCATTTAAAACTGACATGTAAGAACAAGCAATGGTGCCATAGATACAATAAAGTACTTACCTCTGTTTTCAACATTAGAGGAATCATTATATGTAATACACTTTTCGTTTTCAAATAATAATTACGTTTTTCAATTATATTAACGTTACTTTGATCACAACTTTACATGGCCTAGTTTTAAGCAGTCAAAGATAGGCTAATTCTATACACATAAGGGTGCACATCTAGGTTCAATTTAAGTTACCTAATTAGAATTCGTAATAATTATGCCTTTGATCATAAAGAACTAAACATATTGACATTATTTACAAAATTTGATTTATTTATTTATACACATAATGTTAGAAAATTCATCAACTCATGAACCTACCTCGAGCCCTTAAGAGTCTCATGAAAATTAAGCACTAAGTAAATATCCTTTTACTTTTATATTTAAATATTTTTTCTAGAAGAAAAGAATAGTTTCAATTTCAAATATTTAGGAATTCTTTCCCTATCATCTGATATATCCTAAGCAACAAACTTAGGCCCTTTGTTATTTCTCAAATTTAGTTATAGCTTGCATAGTTCTAATTATTTGCTGTTTTTGTTTGAATATGACTTCTAAACTTAAATTTAATCAATATTGTTCAGTTATAATCTTCTACAAATAAGTCAGATACATAGCTGGAGTATTGAAGGATGAAGAAAAGTAGAGATCAAATTGAGAAGCTTTTAACGAAATTTGGAAAATTTGCCCCCTAAAGCTAAAACATAAAGGAGAAATAAAAAATGCGGACTCAAGGTCTATAACAGAATGTTAAAGTTTGTTGAATGAAAAATTAATATTGCAATCTTAATCTTCTAAAACGTTAGTCATAGAATACCGTAGAGTTAATCAAGCAGTGAAAATGGACACTTCTTGACTTAGTAAAGTTGAGCAAGTGAAAGCAGAGTAAACTTGATACTATATTGCCAGTAATAGAGAGCAGAATCGTTAAAAATATTGTTAAAGTTAACGCCAGCAGTGAGAATTTGCAAGTACTGTTAAACGAAGTTAAATATACGAATCGTAAATAATAATACAATAGTTAAACTCTAATATAGTCGAGCTGAAGTTATACACTCATTTGATTTTTAATTTAATAATTTCGAATACAAGTGTTTTTAGGAGGATGACTTGCAAGAAAGAATAGAAAGAACTGTAATCGAGCGTTAAATCCTATTTATATTTAAACAAATTATCTGTTGAATATCAAATTATTTGTATGTTTGATGAATAGATATCGTCTCTGTTATGGTGATTAATAATATGTATACGTGGTGTTATTTACTACTTAATTTAGGATGGACAATAGCTATTATATTAAATACAACAGCGTAAAATAATAATGAATAATGAAATATAAAATATCGAAAATTTTGGAGTATATAAATTAATGGAAAGGTTGGCTTGGAAATTCATAATTGAATAAAGGCATGTTCTGATGACGGGGGGGGGGGGGGGGGGGGGGGGGGGGTTACGATCGACCTGGCGTAATGATGAGCATCAAAGGCTCAGAACGTATGTAATGTGTGTGTGTTATTCAGACCTTTTTTCAATAAGGAGAAAGTCTGATATTATGGCAGTTAATTTGACAAGTCATACCGCCATTTTATTTAGTATTGTTTGACATTTCATAATGCAAAGACTTACACCCGAACAACGTTTACAAATTGTGGAAATTTATTTCCAAAATTAGTGTTCAGTAAAAAATGTTCACAAAACGCTTCGCCGAATTTACGGCATACATCATCGGCCAATTGAGACGACTATTCGCAACACAATTGAAAAATTTCGCACTCAATTTACTCTTTTGGACTCTCGTCCACTAACTAGATTGCGTAGAATGCGCACTAAAAAAATATCGTCGCCGTTGAGGCCAGTGTTGAGAAAAATCCAAATTTAACAATTCGTCATTTTGCGCAAGAACTTGCGAACTTGGTCTGTGCTCATCGATTTTGTGGAAAATTTTTGGCAGGGATCTTGGCTTACATGCCTACAAGATTAAATTGGTGCAAGAATTGGAGCCAACCGACCATCGTTTTCGACGTCAGTTAAGTAATTGGTCGCATGAAGGTAGGAAAACGATCCATTGTTTTACCATCAAATTGTATTCAGTGACGAGGTTAACTTCTGGTGTAAATAAGTAAAAGTGCCGCATTTGAAGTGACACTAATCCACAGGTGACTCATCAACTACTGATGCAACCAAAAGAATGCACTATTTGGTGCTGTTTGTAGGCCGGAGGCATAATCTGGCCATACTCCTTCGAAAATGAAGAAACCTTCAAGGGCGACTGGTATAAAGCCATGCTCAACGATTTTTTGTTCCTAAAAGTGCGTGAACATGGTCTAGAAAACTTTTGGTTTCAGCAGGACCGTGCTACGTGCCATACTGCCATACTCCAAGATCATGTGATTTGATGCCTTTGGACTATTTTCTGTGGGGCTATTTGAAGTCATTGGTCCACGGGAACAAGCCTACTGAATTGACTCGAAGGTCTATAAATAGATGATTAAAGAACAGTACATTCCTTAATGATTTATTTAACAAAATTTATGGTATATATACAAATCTTATTTACAATTTTAATTCCAACAGTTCTAAACATTTTAATTTTACATACATTGATTAAGCGTAATTGAATAGCGAGTACATTTCATCTTTGTTGTGGTATCGCTGATATAACCTACTTTAATTACGGTGTTTATACAGATGCTTATAATGCATTTTAATTAATGTCCTCATATTGTTACACTTTACTATATTTATGTGGTGACGAGTTTGAATATTGGACTGGTTTATTTTAAATACCTGACCTATGATTGTTTCTGTATCAGCAGTTTGCTGAACTGGTTTAGATTAAAATACCTGACTTGTATGTTCGGCTTATTTGATTACTAAATATAATGCGTAACTATCTAATTTAGATTAATAATACTAAATTATAATATGTAACATATACGGTGTGATAATTATAAAATATGTATTACACTATTTTATTTAGATTAATTGATGTTGGTTTAATCTAGATTAAACACCTATAAATATTACCGCCTTAGAAACCAACATCGAGCGCACCATTTGTGACATAGGGCCTCAAATGTTCGAAAAAGTAGTTGAAAATTGGTTCTCCAGTATAACGTACCTCAGACGCTCCCGTGATGGGTATATGCCTGAAATCATTTTCTGTCACTAATGTCATGAAACTATCTACAGATTGAAAAAACAAATTCTCATTTCCACAACACCTGTGTTTTTTATTTCAATATATATTCCTACACTTAAAAAAACAGCTTAGTATGCTGAAATAATCGTTTATTAAATACAACTTCTTAAATAAAGGAAAACATAACAACTTGCCCTTAAAGTTATTTTATATTTACCTAAAATAAATTACGGGTTGAAATGTATTAAAATAATTAATGGAAGCTGTGTATACAGATGAGGATGAGTATTTACAAGCTGAAAATACGTTAGTTATTTCGTAAATTAATAGCTTGGGAAATTAAAATAATATGTATCAAACTATACAGAGGTTACCTATGAATAATGTCGCGATTGGACATGTGGTAAAAAACAAAGCAAACGCCAGACTGCGGTTTACTTTGTATGCTTGAGACCAAGAGAGAGTTTTGTACAAGAAAAAACCCATGGTCGAAAAGGGTGGTTTTATGATCTAATTTAAGGATAACCAATCATATTGTCAATAACGATGTCTAATAATTAACTAAAGACGCGAGCTAAAGGGTTGTGATGTCAATGAAATAAATATCATTAAAATATTAATTGCGAAAAATACTTTAAAATGATACCTCACATGATATGGTCTAGATAAAGTTGATTGATACAGGATCGCGGGTCTATATAATTTCGACATGTAGAAAAAATAGTTCGATTATAAATGAAATTATTAATTAAGAAATTTAGAACAGAAGTTGTACGCGAACATTGGTGAACATGAAATGCCTGGCATTTACCGTTCTCGGAAGACTGGCATTTATAACCAGTGCGATATAAAAGAAAGGTTTTCTCTTAAAAATACGAATTATAAATGGCACAAAATGTCTAATTTTAATTTTTTAACATTGCAAATTTGGCATGTTTCTAAATAATATAATTTAAAAATAGAATTAAAAAATTATTAATATACCAGTATCTGTGTGTATTATTACATGTGTTGTGTTTGCATTTAAACTCTGCGTTAACTTCGAATTTTCATATCCCACATTAACACAGTAGTTTACGACTAAATACACAACTTTCTCTGTGTATATCTCAAAAATATTAATGCTTGTTTCATTACTTTCTTTTATGATAAAACGTTCATTTTACACTTTATGTTAAAAAGAATGGTATTGTGGGTTTATTATATCCACTTTATGTAGGCAAATGTATTCCAATTACGTACATGCTTAATACAAATATTTTTTTGCAGCGTAGGACTTTATAATTCGTAAAATATATATAATCCGAGAAATATCATTACGTTCATGTAATAACCTTCAAAAGCTATCGCGAATGAGTCGTCCAATAAATAGCGTTTCTGTAATTTAATTATCCGAGCTAGTCGTGTGGGTTTCAAGCCTGTGAACGCCTTTTAAAACTTCCTAGATGGTTAAATAGATACGCACGAGTTTCATTGGCAAGTTTTTGAACTTAAATGTTTAATATTACGTAACATAGTAACGGTATTAGAGGTAAATATAACGTTTTATAAACTTTATTAGGAAATTGTAAAAAAAAAAGAGAATTCTTGAAGGAATTAAAATATTTTACGTGCAATTTGTAATAATTTTGTTTTAAAAATTTTCTCAATAACTTCAACCTCTATTAATTACTGAAATTTTATGGATTATAAATTATAAAAAATGCATCTATCCATTAAAGACAATCATTTGCATGTAATTAAATACATAAGTTGAAGTTAACTAATTAAAAATAATTTTTTATCATCGAGTTCTGGCTTGTATGATCTTTAATGTACAGGTCTCAATTAATTTACGTACTAAATT
This sequence comes from Melolontha melolontha, assembly GCA_935421215.2. Classification (NCBI taxonomy): domain Eukaryota; kingdom Metazoa; phylum Arthropoda; class Insecta; order Coleoptera; family Scarabaeidae; genus Melolontha; species Melolontha melolontha. Next base: position 178,486,899 of record OW285237.1, on the reverse strand, counting down.
TGCGAGAGAAATTCTTTCGGAAACTAGATGCATTAACAAATTAACAATATCTCTAACTGGTGTACGTGAAATAAGTTGAAGCTAATTGTCTTGAAGTGCTTTGTCATTAGATACGAAGTCTGTAAATTAAGTAATGAAACTGGCAACGTAGCGTTCGATCTGGCAACAATTGAGAGGCGGGAATTAGTGAGACGGCAAGTGAATATGTTATACGCCTCCAGTACGAGTTTGAACTCGCTAGTGGCATTTGATTGTTCGTAGCGAGATTTTTTCGTGTAACAGTTTTTTCTAATGCGTTTTAAAAAAGTGACATCAATTTTGAGCAACAAGTTTTTCATCAGATGTGCGGAAATTTTGGAAAACTTCAGCGGGCCTACGGAGACAGTGCTTTATCAAGGGGCCAGGTTTTTCGGTGGTTTAAGGCATTTTCAGAAGGACGAGAGAGGATTAAAGATGAATGTTGACTCGTAAACAGTTTACGAGTAACCAGAAGCAGAAGCAGACAGTTATCGCAAACCTGAAGATGACAAATGTGATTTTGCCGAAACGTCCAGAAACCAGCACCGGTCTTTACGAAGACCAAGGCAGTGGAAACGCGGAATCCAGTTAAAACACACACACACGCACATATATATATATATATATTATATATATATATATATATATATATACAATTTATACTGTAATCTTAAGGAATGTTCTGTTCTTCAATCAATATTCAGAAAGAGATGATAATCGGTGGAAGCCAAATCTGGGAAGTAGGGCTGTGCGATAACAACGTTATCGGTATCGGGTATAGATACTTAGCGATGTATCGGGTCTGTGCACGGTATCGATTCTGAGTACTGGAATCGGTAAAGTATCGATAGGTATCGATGCTTTAGAATCGATACTTTGGAATCGATACCTTGAATCGATACCTTGAATCGATACCTTGAATTGATACCTTGATTCGATACCTATGAATCAGTACTCATAACCCGTTTTCTAGGTATCGATTGCTTGATATCGGTTTCAAGAGATATAAAATTAATTTACCGATTCTACTATATCTGCGATATGAAATTTACAATATTGTGATATTTTGTTTGTAATAATTATAGTTATTATGTTTATGTTATAATATGAATATTTGCTACGCATAATGTAAAATTCATCCTTTTAAATATATACTATATAATATATATAATGCATACATTCTTAAAAATTCTTTACTTAAAAAGTTATTGCATCCTTTATGTACATTTAAAAAAATTCACAAAGGTAAGCTACCCGATACTTAGCGAGTACTGGAGTCGGTAAAGTATCGATAGATATCGATACTTTGGACTCGATACCTTCGTTATCTGAAGTATCGGGGAAACGATACCAGTTATGGTATTGGTTATTGGACGATGTATCGATACTTCGCCCAGGCTTACTGGGAAGTAAGGCGAATGAGACATTAATTCGAATCCCAATTCATGGATTTTGGCTATTGCAACCGCAGACTTGTGGACAGGTGCGCTATCCTGATGGAAAAGCACTTTCTTCTTTACCAAATGTAGCCGATTCTCTTAGATTTTGTCGCTTAATTATTGCAACAAATCGATATAATACTCCTTATCTATTGTTTTCCCCTTTCCTAAGTAGTTGACCAAGATAATTCAATGAGAATACCAAAAACCAGTTGCCATAACCTTTCCTTATTAGTTTCGAGAGTGTAATAATGGACCCAGGATTCATCGACGGTCATGAAACAGCTTACAAAGTCCTATTGATTGTGGCGAAAACGTGCCAAGAGGTCGCAAGAAACACTCGAAACGATTCTATTTTTGGTCCGGTGCACCCAACGCGTCGAATATTTTTTAATTTCCAATTCTTCAGTTAAAATTCTGTGCACACTCTCGTTTGAGATACGCACAAGTTCTGCTGTCTCACGCACTTTTACTCGACTGTCATCCAAGACGATACGGTGGACTTTTTCACCCATATCCGGAATAGTAAAAATTTTTGGACGTCCATCACGGGGTTTATCATTTGTGCTCATACGACCACGCTTAAATTCAGCAACCCAGTTTTTAACAATTGAAAACGAAGGACCGGATTCTAATAGTGTTGAATCCAGCTCTGCTTTTATTTCAGTTTATGTTAAGGATTTCAAATCAAAGTGCTTTATCATTGCTCTCAACTCCAAGTTGTTTCCATTATTACAAAATCATACGAGACGTATACTTTGGCATGCTGTCAAAAACAGACTAATTGATAGATTACTCTGTACTGTCATATTTTACCTATTAAAGGATGATTCTACAGAATGGCAAAGAAGATTCCTGCGAATTCGCGGCATCTCTGTGTTAGCCTACACGTAGTTTCCAAACAATTCTCGTATGCAAAAGAAGGGAGACTATTGAAAATGATGTTTGTTGCTGTTTGATTTCGTTTGTTGATTCCTGTATAATTATTGAATTAATCTTGAACACTCGTAAAGTAAAAGTAAATCTTACGTTGACTTCAAATCCGCATTTCAATAAATCGTCGTAGATAGTCAGTAGGTAGTTAGTGGCATAGTAATTTCTTTAATTTCTTTTTTAGAACGTGCAAGCTATTTAACTTTTAATCTTTTGGCACGCTCTCTAGGAAAGATTCTAATATATTTCTTGCCAAGAAACGTTTTCAAGTGGTGTTTGTGTGCGCTTGTGTGGGAAACGTTGGCGGAATTCTAAATTCACCATTAACATTCTGCGTGAATATTACTGCAACTTTCAAAAATAAACGAAAAATACATTATTTATATAAAGAAGTACTTATACATATGCGCTTCAAGTGTTCATTCTATGAAAACGTTTGTGCAATGAATACCAATGTGTTTGATGATAAAAACAAAACGCATTAGAAAAAAGAGAAACCGGAAAAAACAGGATGTTCTAATTTGTGTTTATTTCTTTGTTTTATTATTATTTGCAAATACGAGGGCTGTTTAAAAAGTAACGCATCGATAAACTTCTTAACGAAGTAATTGGTTGTAATTTGAAATATCTGTTCTAATTTCCAGTATAGATAAGGGGCCGTTCAAGTATTACGTAAGCAGAATTTTAGTAATTTTTAACCCCTCCCCATGGCAGAAAAAGTAAGCAAAGTTCTTACCCCCCTCCTATGCTTACGTAAGCATTGGCATAATTTTTACAAAATCTGTTTAAGTTTCTTTATTGTTATTCATGGGCAACTATCTATCATAGTTATTAAGTCTATCACAATGATATAAGCAATTTATAAACTATAAAGAAATTTACTGCACATTTAATATTTATTCAAGCAAATCATTAACATCATATTTAAATATTATATTAATAACATATAAACGATATCTATTTATTTTGTTCTATTTAAAAATTTGGTAAACTCAAATTAATCGTCCTCAGTCCAAGACACTTGAATTCATGACTGTATATAAATAAATATTGCTGACGTAATCACCATTCAGACCCCCGTCCGTCCGTCCGTCCATCCGTCCGCCCGTCCATCCGTCCATCCGTCCGTCCATCCGTCCGTCCATCCGTCCGTCCATCCGTCCGCCATGTCATCAAAAATAAGCAAAGCAGATACCTCCCCCTTTGATGCTTACGTAATGCTTGAACGGCCCCTAAGCCGAAAATTTGAGAAATATTGTCTTAATGTTAAGCCTCATACGAGGGACGTCCGGAAACTGAAACCCGTTTTCATATAAAACAGTAACTTCTTAATTTTTTTTTTATAAAACATTTTATTGTATACCTTTTAATACCGTATACTACTTTTATACAAAATTCCTATTTAATTCAAACATTTGTCGTATCTGGCAACGAGCTTTTGAATACCAGCTTCATAGAATTCTTCCACCATTCCATTAAGAAAAGTTGTGCGCTCTTAGTTGAGCTCTTCATCGTTTTGAAAACGTGTTCCTTCCAGAAACTCTTTCAGTGTGGTGAAGAGATGGTAGTCTCTAGGGCCCAAGTCAGGGCTGTATAGAGGATGATCGATATCACTAGCCAACACGATTTTTGCTTAGTTCTAAGCGAGAATTGTTTTTTATTAATTCGGGCGTGCTGAATCCGACAATTATATTAGTTTTTGCGTATCACGTCAAAATTTAACTGTATACTGTACTATGCTCTTTGAAGAATCACTAGGGCGGCTAAGTAGTTACTTACATAAGACCTTCTGAACTTACTGCAAATGAGAATTAATGAATATTAAATCTCATTTTTACATGTAAATGTCGCCTTAAGTGATGCGCTAATAACTACAATCCGACAAACTAAGTTTGTACCAATATATAGAACACACCTCGGCGCGACTCCGACCTTCCTGGTTGTTAGGATAATTAAAAATTGCTGAAAAGCCACGTCCCTCAACGGAACATACAGACGCGTTTCGCTCTTAATGGAGCTTATCAATGCACGGTAGCTCGAAGACGGATATGGCTTTTCACTTCTATACGTTGTGTATATATAGTTAACATTCTGAACTTACTGCAAATGAGAATTAATGAATATTAAATCTCATTTTTACATGTAAATGTCGCCTTATGTGATGCGCTAATAACTACAATCCGACAAACTAAGTTTGTACCAGTATATAGAACACACCTCGTCGCGACTCCGTGTGTTCGGGCGACCCTCGTACAATAAAACATTATTTTATATAGAGTATGTTATATTTCGTTTTATGCATGCAGTTTTAAAGGCGAGCATTATTTTAATTGTCCATTGCACTGCCGTAAACCACGCAATATAAAAAGGTAATAACATAAGGATGGAATTCATTTTTATTTTTAACTAAACAAAATATAATTAATACACTATTAACTATTCTATTACACATAAAATAATAAAATATATCTTCACTTTATCTCCAATTATTTTATATTTATTTCGACTGGTGCGAATGTATTGTACGTCTATGAACATGCAGTTTGAAAGGTGAACGTTATTCTAATTGTCCATTGCACTGCCGTAAACCATGCAATTAACATAACGATGGAATTCATATTTATTTTGAACGAAACAAAATATAATGAATGTACCATTAACTATGCTATTACACATAAAATAATAAAAAAATATCTACGTTTTATCTCTAATTATTTTATATTTTAAGTTAATTAAATTTTGCACAGTACGTAGTATAAATAGAATAAATTGTACGTAAGATTAATATGCGATTAAGAAATGGTCTATAAAAACAACAATACAACATTGAAAAGCAGATCGAAATTTTGTGCAGTAATTTAATGTGAGCTTTTTATTGTAAAATTGTCTCTACTCTATATGTGAACTACTTGTGGCTTATTAATTAAATTTAATCAAATTGAAAAATGTGTAACAAAATAATACTGCTATATACAAGTGTCCCGTATCGTTATGTTCAAATTTAAGAGTGTAAAGTAGACTTCATTTCAAGTAACAAAAACGCAAAACTTGTATATCCATTTTTATTTGTTTCAAAGTTACAGATCTATGAATGTGAGTCAGATCATGAAAAAAAATGTAATCCTAAAGTCAATAAAAACTCGATAACTCGATAGAAATCGATATTTTCCGGAAAGAAACCAATGTTAATAGATTCATCATCGCGGATTCAAATCATAGTTTTGAACATAAGACAACTTCTTTTAATTTCTTAGTCAATCGGTTACTAAATTTTCCGTTAACAAAAGAGAGATATGAAATAGAACTGGATTTCATTAAAAATATCGCGAAATATAATGGCTTTGACATAGAAATAATCAATAAATAATTAGAAAAACAAGACTAAAAAATACAATCCGCGAATCCACAAGTTTGATATCTCAAAGTAACCAGGAGAAAAAGTACATGTGTTTACCATACCACACCATCACGAAAAAGATTAATAAAGTTGTGAAAGAACGAGGTCTCCAAGTTGCCTTTCGGTCCGAAAATACTATCAAAAGTTTCCTAGGGAATACCAAAGATAAAGTTAATTTTCATTCGAAATCAGGTATATACGAAATTAATTACGATGATTGTAAATTGAAATATATAGGCCAAATAAAACGACCAATAATATCCCGGTTTAAAGAACACATATCACATATTAAATACAATAGAAGTATTCATATCGCTAAAAACAAACAGAATTCTATGAACGGAGATAAAGGACCGTTCCCCTACACCTGTCTCTTTTCATTCTTAGAACCGTAAATAAAAAGGTCATAGACGTTTCAAATAGAGTATAAACACATGTGGGTGCCGTTTCCTTAAGAGAGGTAATTTTTTGTCGATCTTTTCGTTCGATATATTTGCATGTTTAAGTTAGTGTATACGTGGACGCTGTGTAAAGTTGTTGCGTAAGCAGTTGTGCTAGCTTTACTGTGCCCCATGTGCGACACCTTGATTAGTGGGTTTACCTACTGATGATGACAACTTAGTTGTCGAAATACGTATTTAGTATACGATTAATAATTCAAGCTTTTTAAACTTTTTTTAAGTTTTTTTTCAATAAAAACTGATTTTAAAAAGTTCAATTAATAATATTTTCGAAATGTCCACCTCCTTGTTGAATGCAGGCTTGTGCCCGTAAGCCAACAGAAGAAGTACTTATCCGAATTTAATACTTGTTTTGTCGGATTTGCTCGGCAGCCAGGTGAATACGATCCAACAACTCTTCTCTTGTGTTCGTAACTTGCGCGTAGACTAAATTTTTCATGAATAAAAGTCAAGGGGATTAAGATCGGGTGATCTGGGTGGCCATGCCACAGGACTACCTCGACCAATCCATCTTGGATAATTGACGTTAACCCAATTTCGGACAGCAATTCCGAAATGTGGTGGTGCCCCATCCATGTGAAACCGCATGTCTCGTCGAACATTCAGTAGGACATCCTCTTAAAGACCTGGTAGTTCGTCAATAAGAAATTGAAGGTAATTGTCCGCATTTAACCTCCCAGGAAGAACGACAGGAGCAATCAACAAGTCATCGATTAGGGCCGCCCAAACGTTAATAGAAACTTCATGTTGAAATTTAGATGGGCGTATAGCTTCGGGATTTTCTGATGACCACCTGTGCAGGTTTCTCAGATTTGTAACACCACTTCTCGTGAACGTAGATTAATCTGTCCAGAGCACTGTTCTACAGAAATTAAAATGAAGCCGTTATTGTCTTAATATACAGGTAGAATAAACTAGACGAGCATAGTGGTCTGCCTCAAGCAAACCGTGTCCCCTGCGATATGGATATAAGCCTTCACGTTTTAAAATTCGCCAAACTGTCGTTCGTGGTACTTCTAGTTCTCTAGGGATTCGACGTACTGAGAGTTGGATCCCTTGTAGCAATAGCTACTGCTTTTTCCTCTAAGTCTGCTGGCAAATTTACTCCTCGATCGAAAAAATAATCACGCAGTCCGCATTCCCGAAATTGTCTGTGTACTTCCAGAAACGTTCTGTAATGAGGAATGCGCCTATCGGGAAACCGATGTCGGTATTCAATAACTGCTTGACGTGCACTGCCGTTGTAGTAGCTATACACAAAATGCATGTCCGCATACTTTTGAGAAGAAAATCTAAAAAGCTGTTGTATGAACTGAAACGTAATGTAATCCTTTATTTAAAAATGCAACGTTAACAGTCATCTGAACATTTGTTTATTGTATGATATTCATGGTTCAGCACTTACGAACTAAGTAAGAACCTTCTTTATCATAAATCAATTTCCAGTACTCTTTTTGTAGATCTCCAAGGAATTACTATATGCCCTACGACACGTGTTTATTTATTTTAGGATAACGTTTTATTATGCGACGTTAACAATCACAGGCCTGTTATTGAATCGTATAACTTTTTTTAAATAAAATCAGTTTGTATTGACTTTAGGATTACATTTTTTTTCATAATCTGACAATCAGTTTCATAGATCTGTAACTTTGAAACAAATAAAAATGGATATACAAGTTTTGCGTTTTTGTTACTTGAAATGAAGTCTACTTTACACTCCTAAAATTTGAACATAACGATACGGGACACCTTGTATAATAAACAAAACAATAATTTCTGTAAATAAAATAAAAAATAATTAACAAATATTCATAAAATAAAAATAAATTCTAGTTAGCCAACTAATGTGAATGTAAATATTGCTTTCTACATTGCAATTAATTTGCAACAATTACCGACTACAGGCAAAAGTATTTCATCTGTTTCCTTAATGTAACTTAAGGCTTCCCGTTGTATTCTGGGCCACAGTCCTTAATAGCTTAGTGGCAGAGCAATGGTCCGATAAGCCATGGACGTGGGTTCGAATCCTGCTTCAGGGCGAATTTTTTCAATTAAAAAATTCGAATAATTAGCGTCGTAAAATGTAGAAAGCAATATTTACAGCTAAATTAATTATTATTGTTAGAAATAATTAAAAAAAGAATATGTTCTTTAGTTTCTTTTTAAAACACCCAATTTTATTCTATACATTAAAGGAGGATGGGGTAATTGTAGATATTTGCCTACAATTACCCCGGAGATATGAATAATTCAGTGTCATTTTAATACAGTGAAGTTTAAGAAACTACATATTTGCAAGAATCTTATATATTAATAGTGCCATTGTACAGTACGGTTACTTTTTGCCCAAGTTTAAAATCCACAAAAAAATATATACATATATGGGAAATTTCTGCAAGTGTCGTCACTTATCTCGGTTCTTGGGGTAAATGTAGATAAATCAGAATTCCGCACTTCTCTTAGTATTAAAGTAGCTGGAGCTGTTGGAGACACCAAAGGAAACATTTAAAATGATGTATGTAAATGTTTCGTAAATTTTTCTCACCAAAAATTTGTGGTTGTAGATGAAACAAAACATTAGAAAAATACATTTAGTTTCAGTTAAACAATATTTAAGTACCTACTTAGTTACTACGAAATAAACAAAACCAAAATTCTTGTGTAGAATAAATTTTTAGTACTTAGATGCTAGGTAATAGTATCTTAAGTTTCAAAAAATAAAGTTAACAGAATAACTAAAAATTAAATTTCCTAAAATGAAAGAAACAGAATGAAGTAGGGCTATAAACCATGTAGAAACAATATATAGGAATTTTTAATTTTATTGTTTTTTTTTTTTGATTAGACACTAGAGATTTCTTTAATTTGGTAATAAAATATAGGTTCGTGTAATAATTTTCTAAGGTAGCATATGTACCGGGTGGGGCACAGGATGTTTTTAGAATGCATAATATTCGACCATTAGAAAAGGAAAGGGCATTTGACAAGTGGGGATACCTTCCCTGACTCAAAGCATTTTACTGTCAGTTACTGTCATGGAGCCGTGGACGCTAGAACAGCGCATATTTGCATATGATTCTTTCGTTAGAAGTGGTGAATCAGTGACTACGGTTCAATGTGAATTTTGTCGGAGATTCAATATTAATCGAAATGACTCTATCCCCACACGTAACACAATCCTACGTTGGGTTCATAATCTTCAAACACGAGGCTCAATACTCAAAATAAAACCGCTCGGATCCCAACGTACAGTGCGCACTCCAGAGAACGTTGAAAGGGTTAGACAAGCGATACTGCGAAGCCCACGCCGCTCTGCTCGGGCTCATTCGGCCGGACTGCGAATCAGTAATCGTACTGTAAGAAGGATTTTACATGGTGAATTACATTTGCATCCATACAAAATAGCGGTTGTGCAGGAATTGAATGAAAGGGATTACCAGCAACGAGTGAATTTTGCCCAACAAATGCTTACACTTTATGAGCAGAACGAAAACATGTTGGTGGTAATGAGTGATGAAGCCCATTTCCACCTTAATGGAGCTGTCAATAGACAAAATTGTCGGTATTGGGCTGCCGAAAATCCTCGAGCTTCATCAAAAACCACTGCAGAGTCCTAAGGTTACAGTTTGGTGCGCAGTGGGGAGGTTTGGCGTTATCGGTCTCTATTTTTTTGAACAAAACGATGTTACCGTTACTGTAACATCGGCGCGTTACATTAATATGGTGAACACCTATTTTATCCCTGAATTGCAAAGAAGAGGTTTGGATCGTCTACAATTATGGTTTCAGCAAGATGGAGCCACGGCACACACCGACAGAGCGTGTATTGCTGTTCTTCGTACTCTGTTTCCTAATCATCTCATTTCGAGATTTGGTGATGTCTTATGGCCTTCTCGGTCTCCCGACTTGTCCACATGTGATTTCTTTCTATTGGGGTTCCTCAAGTCTCATGTTTACGAGGGTAGACCTCGTACATTACAAGAACTGAAGGAAGCGATACGTCAACAAGTTAATCTAATTCCTATAAACCTGCTGGAAAGAGTGGAAGTCAATTTTCGTGAACGACTACAACAATGCGTAAACGAAAATGGACATCACATGCCTGAAGTAATTTTCCGCACATTATGAAATGCTGAATTCTTTTGTGTATGTAATCCTACCAATAAATTTCTTTTAAAGCAAAAACTGACGATTTTATTGTTATTTCAAAAACATCCGATTGCCGTGCCCCACCCTGTAGTACCAGCCTACTCTTCTTCAAGATTGATCCAACGTACTTGTACGGTACTTTTTACTTTAAAAATTATTAGAGATAGCAAAACATCACCCAACGCCGATACGCAACAGTGAACCATAAATATGTTCTCGGCCTGTACCGCCTATTTGTCGATAAAATAACTTTTTCCTTTTTTTCCCCAATAGCCTTGACTTTGCTTGGATCTGTGGCAAAATCAGTCGCATCGCTGTTGGAAATCAACCCTGGGCAATTTTCAAGACTCTTTTTGAATTACCCTTTTCATTTTTTGAAAAAAATCATCAATTACAAACGGATCAGCTGCCGTCGCCCTCTTTTGCTGTAACTTCTCCGATTGCTTAAGGCTCAAGGTGCCCCTTCTCTTCATAAACCCCAAGTGCCAGTCTTCACCAGGCTTGTTATCGTTCAAAGGTGTCTTGATATTATTAACAGTAACACACTCCTTTACTTAGTCCAGAAGTTCCTCTGTATTTACCGGGTATTCCCACTTAGCACGAGCCAATGCATTAAGCCAGTTGGTCCTCAATTTCTTGAGATAATGCTGGTCCTCTTGCACCACCAATTTTATTGATACTTGTTTTCCTGTCCATAAGTCTTTGATAAATCACTGCCCAATTCACGTTATAATGTTCTTGCGCCTGCCGGTAGGTCATTCTTCTAGAACTAATTGCCTCACAAGCTTCCTCAATTTGTTGAACTGTGTAGTGACATGCGGGCTTCTTGCGTTTGTAATTGCGGGGCATTTTTCAAACACTTTTCAAACTTCGTTCTTTAGATTTGCAACAAATAACTAATATAAAGGCAATGTCTACAATTACCCCTTTATGTAGCCTACGCTTGCCCCACTTTCAATAAAAATGGGGTAGACAATGTGTAGACAACCTATTTATTTTTCTAATCAAAGTAAGGTCAAGATAAAAAAAAACAACTTAATAGAGCATTAAATATCACAAATTTTTAAACAGAAAAAAAATTGTCGCCTAAAGACACAAGCACTACAAAAAAAATCGAAGTGAAAATGTGCAGAAACTGTCGACAAAACGATATTTCGCCAATTCTTCTTGTGACAACCAAAATACGTCAAAAATGTGTAGGACTCTGAAATTCAAATCTAAATTACTTTTAAATGTATAGTGAATATCTACCAATCCTTATCTCAATTCCTTTAATAACCAGATATTTATTTGATATGTCTCCAATCTACACTTACCCCTACTATGTGTGATTTATTATGCTTAAGTATGATTAATGTAATTATTTGAATTTAATTAACTGGTGTTCATTTTGTCCAAGAGTTCATATACAAAAATTATAAATATTCATCGAACCGATCGTATTTATTTCAGTAAACTATTAAAGAGTACTAGTATAGAAGTAAATAATGTCTTCCTTGAATAGAAAGAAAAAAGAAATCTCGGTCAAACAATTGAGAGTAAAATTAACAAAGGTGTTTGAATAATTATAAAAAAAAACATTAAGCATTCATTAAAAGAAGATTATTTCCAGTAACTTTTACACAATACATATATAAAAGGAAATTCCATTTCACCGTTTTTTGAGGTCGTGTCAGTGCCTGTGGTTATATAAATAAATTCTTTAAATGAAGGAGTGTTAGTTTATAAAATTAGTCTTTTTTTTAAATAAAGACCGTAAAACCTCTCAACTAAAGGTCAATTTGGCAATGCTAATTTTATAGATTCTAATTGCGATTGTATTAAATATAAATTACGTTTTGTTTTGTGTAAGAATAAATTTAAAATCGTTCGGAAAAATTCGAGAACTTCACAGCAATAATGAATTATCTGTTTCTGTGGTGGTTACGCTAATTTTCATATTTGCTTTTCGGATTTTTTAGTTTTTGTATTTTAACGTTTGATTACACATGACGACAGTTTTTCTTTAAATTTTTGTGGCAAATTCCAAATATTGAATGGCTATTTTAAAATTATGAATTTGTACGGTGAAGAAGTATTGCCAATCCTTTTCAAAAGCAGTTTTGTATCCGTATACAATAGCACTGTCTACGGATACAAGCGCCTTTTATTTACAGATATTTAGCAGAAAAACGATCATTTAAGTTAATAGCTTTTGAGAAACCTTACTTTATAAAATAACTAGCTACCCGTAGCCCAGTGTTGCACATTCTTTAGAAAAATTAGAACTTACTTTGTGTTAACTGCCAATAACCTATATAAAATTTCTGTTTATTCTCTAGTTAAACAGCTAATCAATGATATTTTATTATAATCAATCTATCACTCCAATGCCTTTGGATACAAAGTATTCTTCGTTATTCCATCTGGTGCATAAACAAACAGAGCAGATGGTTTCCAAATTTGCGAACATGCTACATATGCACATGAGGATTGATAATTTCCACCTGTTGTAATCACACATAGCAATTCGATAACTGTGCTCGCAGACAAAAATACATCTCACCGTAATGTCGAGGTAGTTGCCATTCTGTCGAGACAATTGCTAAGAGATAACTTGAAAACAGTATATATATATATATATATATATATATATATACAGTTGCGGCTCTTGAATACCCAGACACTTAAATACAAAAACATTTTAAGCGGTGCAAACTTTTTTAAACGCTACTCAAATCAATTATTGGCGTAGAATGCAAATTTGTATTGGAAAAATAGTAACTTTAAAAAATGATTAACGAAACTGCAGATAGTGTCATGCTTTACTTAAACTTCAAAAATATCATTTCGAATATCAGAATACATACAAAAATTTACTTAAAAATTAGATAATTGATAATAGATTTTTGTAATTGTGATAATTGCGCCATTTTAAATAATAACACTTAGTATTATGACATTAAAACAACAATATAATTCTAAAATTTTACATTTTTTACAAATTTTATTTTACAGCAAATGCTCCAAAAATCTGAATCAAACTCCAAAATGCACCATAAATATGACAAATTAAATATTCAAGCGATATCAAATCAACTTACCTAAGATCAAAAATCTAGTTCTACCTCACATCTGTAGTGGAACCTTACAATAAATTACCTAAGCATTAGTAAAATAGTATCAAGGAAAGTTATAAATTTAACAAAAATTACAATTTATTCAAATCTTCTAGCACGCCTATGATTTGCGTGGTAATGAATCAATGCAATGTATTTAGTTAGAATTACTTAATTGTCGTTAATACTACTTAATTGAGTGAAACCAACTCAATTAACCATTTATTTAAATAAAAAATTATTTTAAAAATAAATTCTATAACAATTTGCACGATAATTAATTATAATTTTAAAATTATATACTAATCAAATAAATTCTCTTAATTAAATACATGAATTACATGGTCGTTTAGCAAAGTTCCAAATATACGAATATAACTAAGACTTAATGTTTGACATTTTAATTGGCGTTAAAAATCGTAAATCGTTATAAAAGCAAATATAAAAACAAATAACATACGACGAGGATTTAAAGTTCACCATGTAGAATGAATACCTCGTTCGGATGTATGCGTTCGATAGACATGGAGAGACTCACAGCTGGTACGTGTTTTCTTATGTACAGCTAAGCGATGTTGACTTGTTTTTTTCTGTCTCCGTTAGTTGCTCGGTTGGTCTGTCTTCCCCGTGGCGAAATATATTTATCCTGTTTATAGGACAACGAAGCCTTTGCCTAATTATGTCTAATTGCTTCGCAGTAAAACGCCCAAAATTCACTAGCAATAACAGACTTCCTGGCAATTATCACATACACCATTTTTGAATCCGCTAACAGGACAATTTATCATAAAAATTATAGTATGGCATGACTTTTTATCTCGCTTACGGAGCACAACAAGAAACAACTTACTTATCGTACGTTTACTAGAAGACTCTCGTAAAATCGCACTCGCCGAAGCGGAGGTAAAATTCAGCGAAACCCCATCCTAGATGGCGCAACCGGGATTACAAAGAACGAAGATAACGAATATAAAGAACTAAATTTGGATATAAATATTTATTTACAGGGCAGTAAAAGCTTATCGTGGAAAAACAAAATGTAACAAACCTTAATACATTTTTCAGATCTTTCAATTAGCTTGTGTATGCCTTCATAAATAATGTTTTATCTTTGTCTGAAAAATACGCCAAAACTGCGTATTTACTTCGTCATCGTTCGTAAATACAAAATATTCTAACCTAAAAAGATAAATCTAAAGCGAATGATCAGACAAGCCAATTTCTAAGGGTTACCAAATTAAATATTTGCTTCAATCATTTATACTCACTTATTATTTTATAATTAAGACAAATTTCAGACTCTGTTGAAAGCATACACTTCGTTAAGTTATACAATAATTCGACACATACAACGTTACCAAATATAAAAGCGAATTGTAATTTCTAAACACTTCTTCATGTTCAAAGATGGATAGCTATTCTTTAGTATTTTCAAAGTACACCCATACCTCGCTTAGCGGCCTAGATACGTTTCGAAAAAGTTGGCCGTAAAGCGAAAAGCCGTTTAACGAATCAATTATTTTCACGCAAATCCATACAAATTCAATCAGATCGGTTCCAATTAAAAAAAAATATATATATTTAAAGGGTTTAGTTCATCAGGCATTTTATTCTTATCATTTTATATAAAAATACATACTTATTTAAAAATAAAATAACACAACAAATAATAATACATACATAAAATGAACACATTACATAGTTTAAAAAAGAGATCATATTCAGATACAAAAATTATAAAATGTTTGGAAGCTTTTTTAACCTGATAAAATGCTGCCGTCGTCAATTTCCGTTGTTGTTGAATGACTTAAAATATTCGTCCAACTTTGTCTCCTTCGCCCTCCTTTCTGCTTCTTTTTGCAACGTTTTGTAACCATCTAATGGCTGAGTATACTTCTCGAGATACTTTATCGCTGCGTTCTTCGTCGGGATCATTTTGAAGAAGGATGTTCATTCCCTTCTCGAAATAAGAAAGCGCATTCGTCTAGGTTTTTGCTGTTAGCTGCTTGGATATAGCAGGCTCTGCCGCCTCATCAAGAGTTTGTTGGGTTACTAACTGAATCAGCTCCTCGTTTGAAAGAGGTTCTCCGTCAGCATCGGGCGAGTCAATCAAATCACCTTCTAAATCTTCAAAATCAAGATCTTTTGCTAAACTCAATATGTTTTGTCTAACTTCAGAGAAAGTGAATTAACTTCAGACTCATTAGATTTTATTTATTCTTGTTTCCAAACATGGTTCATTGTGGTTGATTTTAAGTCTTTCTATGATTCGCTAATGTTGTACACGGCATCTTTGATGTTGTAGTTTTTCCAAAATTTTTTTATCGAAGTTTCACCATCGGTTTGCTGAATAAGTTTACGAAAAGTTCTGCGTAAATAATAAGCCTTAAAAGTTGCTATAGCAACCTGATCCATTGGTTGGATCAGACCTGTTGTAATTTTGGGAAGGTACTCAATCTCCACATTTTCTAATAATTCTGGCAAATTAACCGGGTGTCTTGGAGCATTATCCAAAATGAGCAATGCCTTGTTGCTCAAGTTCTTTTCCTTTAAATATTTTTTTACTTCTGGCCAAAAGTTATTTTTAAACCAGTTCTCGAAAAGAAGCTTAGTCATCCAACCTTTCTTATTGGATTTCCAAATGACAGGCAATTGTTTCTTGTTCAGCCCTTTAAAACACCTTCGATTTTCTGAATGATATACTAACAGTGGTTTTAGCTTAAAATCCCCTGCGGCATTTGTACCAAGAAGCAAAGTTACTCGTTCTTTAGAGACCTTATATCCAGATGCAGACTTTTTAGATTTTGAAATGAAAGTTCTTTCAGGCAATCGCTTCAAATAGTCTTGTTTCGTCTACATTAAAAACTTGTTCTGGTTGGTATCCACCTCTTTCTATTACTTTTTTCAAAGTGATGGGCTATTCTTTGCCTGCGTTATCATCGGCACTAGCTTTTTCGCGTTTCGCCTTTCATTTTTAAATTATGAAAATTGTGCCGATTTTTTAATTTTTTAAACCATCCTCGGCTTGCTTCAAATTTTTCATCTTTCGCAGATTCATCATTATCCTCTCTCTCTAAATTTTCGAAAATACTTTTGGTCTTTTTTGGATAGTCATCTGGGTCATTGATATCCTTCGTTCATTATTGTCTTCAATCCACATAACTAATAATTTTTCCATTTTTTCCATAACACTGCTTCTTTAGCGAGTTAATTTTGAAACACTTGACGGTGTAGCGAACAGCGATTGTATTGAAATTTCTTTTTCCCTATCACGTATAGTTTGAACGGTAGACTTCGCCAGTCCCATTGCATTACAAATTTGAACAATTTCCTCACCAGCTTCAGTACGACGTAAAACTTCTAATTTGGTCTCTAGCCTGACAGATTTTTGGCTTCTCTTTTTATTATTAGCAGCATCAATCTCCAAATTGAATGAAGGTTTCTTCGGTGGCATTTTTACTAAAAAAGGAACGATTATATTTAAAAGAATTATTGAATTAATTACAAAACGTACTAACTGTGTTTTTAATTCAGCAATTAATAACTATGCTGGTCACTACCATGCGCAATTTCCATCAAAAGCGTGCGTTCTTGTGTGCTTTGGCTTTTTTTTATCAAAACGTTTATTTTGGGGTTCCCCGTTTTATAAACGTGTACGAACGTTTAATCTCTTTCGTTGTGCGCGTTACGTTTTGTTCAGTTACGAATAATATGTACACACATACAAAAATAAAGGAAATACAACCAAGCTATTGACCGTATAATGAAACATTTTAGGCCGTAAATCGAAAAAGTGTCATAATTAAAAAAGGCCGTTATAGCGAAATGCCGTATAAAGAGCGGCCTTATAGCGAGGTATGGGTGTAATAGAAAAGGCTTAGTAAGTCAATACTGTCTGTTCCAATCCTATTTTATCTGTTAGAATTTGCTTATGTAATTAATACATTAGATCCTTGTGCTACTAAATTTAAAACAAATATTTTCATTGTAAATGTCATTGCGCCTTGACATTGTTTTACTTCAGATAAAACATAAATGATAATATATGATTTAACGTCTTAAAATTGCAAATTTATAGTCTTTGCTTGGATATAATAATTTTATCCAGCGATTCTTTTGTAGTAATATTTGAAGGTGGTACAATATCCAGGAATTATTAACACTATTAATGTATTTTTAGAATCAGTTAAAATTACGTGTGAATATGTACTTGGCTGTTGCATTAAATTCTAGTTTAATTTTTTCGAAGTTAAAAAAATAACTGTCATAAAATAAATCCTTTTTTAAACTTCTCATAATGAATATGGAAGTGTCTAATAACAAGAAATCATTAATGATATGTTTCCAATAAACGTGAGGAGAACGACCTCTAAAGAAACTCATTAATTTTAATATCATATATGACAACCCATTGTGCGCAATGTATAAGACGTTCTTCGCGTAAATGTTCCATTCACAGGACAGGTTTATCATTAATTTACAATAATCAACTAAATCGCGTAATAATAGGTACGCAACTTTATGGAAATTTTTGATTAAAACAGGTAAAAGATATCTTAATTACGTAATTGGGCTTCTTTAGTTTTGGTGTATTTAAGTATTCTTAAAATACTACTAAATTTTTTTAATTTTCATAAATTGGTCTATCTTATCTACGATCTAAGTTAGAGTATTATTTTAGTTATGTTACTTAATTACGTTACATCTTGAAATTTAACTCCTCACATTTAGTTACTTTTGGTTGTTGTAAAAATTAATATTCAAAATTTTTCGAATATTAATATACAGAGAGCGGACTGAAGCGATTGAATGCCCAATTGCCCCGATAAAACGTTGTGGCGGTATCACTTATAGCATGCATTTTATAACATTGCTTGCTGACTGTCGGTATTCATCTTAAACACCAACCACGAAAACCTCAGACAACAAGCATCGGATTCGACCCCACGATGAGCTAGTGAATTACCACAATGCTAACAACCGGGGATACAAAGATGAAGCATGTATTCAACTCTCTGAAGCTTCAATTAAGTTACTATATCAAAAATTGTATTGTCATGATGATTTTTAATTTCCGATGTAACTTCTGACAAAACAAATTGTTGAATTTTAATCAGAATTATCCGTTTTTGAATCCTGTAAAGCCACAATATCAACCAGTTTAACTGAAAAACAATAATAGTAATTTTTTTTAATACACTTTAAGACCGAACAACTTTTATTGATTTTGGTCCATTTTGGAAAACTCAAATAGTTAATTATTGCTTGCTTTCAGACCGTCACTTACTAATCTCTTCGACCGTAATTATACAGACTAAACATTTTGAACATTGGTTAGATTGTGTACAATCCAAAGAGTAAAGAGAACGACTGCAGTTCTCCCGCTAATTGCCCTCTTAAAAGGTGCTATTATCTACTTTTGAAATCTGCACCTAAGTATTGTATTTGTTGAAGCTTTATCATAAAAAGTTACAGAAAATCTTGTCATACATTAAAAAATCTTAATCTTAGCATTAAAATGTTCTTTAAATTTTATTTTACAATGGCGTGTTTCTGGCTTGTTTCTTTCAGTGTTATTTGATTACAACGTTTAGTATTTTAAAAAATCCGTTTTATATTGTTATATTGAATATTTATCCTATAATTTTTTATAAATATTAACCTTATTTTTGGAGTAGCTTTCATTTCTTCTTTTTAGTCCATTTCTCTCTGTTCTTAGTATTTGTGTCCATTAACTATGGAGAATTCTCGTAGGGCAACCATGGTAAGATGGATTAGAGGCCATACAGATTAGTTGCATATTCGTAATGATACCGAGATATATTGCAATGCCTGTTCATTAAGTTTAAGGCGTCCACAAAAGTGTAATTATGCAGAGGCATGTTTCTTCGAAGACTCATCATGATAACATGACCATCTGCACCTAACACTTTTAACGAAGAACTGTGTGAAGCTTTCATGGCGGCCAATATCCCATTCAAAAGTTTAAACAATCGAGTCCTCAAGAGGTTTCTTACAAAATAAACTGATCATCATGTACCAGATGAATTTACTTTACGTAAATACCACATACCAAAATGTTATTTGAGAACCATTGAAAAAATACGAACCAACCTATCTGGTCATTATCTTTGGGTAAGTGCGGACGAAACAACGGATGTAATGGGACGATGTGTGTTAAATGTAGTTGTTGGTATTCTTCATCCGACAACTGTTATTTCATTTATTTGTTGAAAAAAGGTGTCCTTACTGATAAACATTGTATGTAATACATGATATG
This sequence comes from Melolontha melolontha, assembly GCA_935421215.2. Taxonomy (NCBI): domain Eukaryota; kingdom Metazoa; phylum Arthropoda; class Insecta; order Coleoptera; family Scarabaeidae; genus Melolontha; species Melolontha melolontha. Next base: position 178,467,121 of record OW285237.1, on the reverse strand, counting down.
CAATACAATAGGAAATGGCTTAAATTCTCCAACTGTACCAGTGTATGATAACTAATTCTAATTAAAACAGATTAACAAGTTAATAACAAAAATATCTTATTTAATAAACTATTTGATGATTGTTCAGTCAGACGTTGGTGAAGAAATGCAATTATCACTATCACTGTCGTCTCCAAAAGAAATTATGAATGGGTCTATAACTTTATCGATAATTCCATCAGTATCTTTCATCCGAGCTTCTTCTTTAATAATATGATTTATGCATTTTTGCTTATTTGTATCAGTTACATTATTGATAGCATTATGTAAGTGTAAAGTTCTATTTTTTTGTAGCTATCTCATTTTTCATTTGTGCCCACACAAGTTCAATGGGATTCAGCTCGCAGTGGTATTAAGGTAAACGAAGAACAGTCTTATGTTTTGACTTCGCAATTTCATCGATTACATATGAATTGTATTAACTTTTGACCAGATTTACTAACTTCAATAATTCTGCCCTAACCATATCCTCATTTCCTAACCAATTTTGTATGTCTGCTTTTATCCATAATGTTGTTGGTGTCATTTCAGCCTTACTGCTATGATACGGTGCATTATCCATCACTACGATATCCTTCTCTGGTAGATAAGGTAATATTAATGAATGATTAATGAACCAATCCTCAAACACTGTAGCATTTATTTCCTCATGATAATCAGAGGTTTTCTTCCCCTCAAATAGTAACAAACCATTTTCGATGAAACCATCCGAACAGCCAATGTGTAATATTATCAGGCGACGTCCCTTACCAGACGGATTTGTTGATCCTGTTGTATAAATATTCTCAGTTAAAATTTAGTTGCTTCATTAAGCGGTACAATGTTTAGCGACTCATATTTGGCAGTTCGCTACTATTATTTATTTGAACCAGCACTTTATCTAACGTGGGCAGTTCATTTCGTCGAAACATGTTGTGATCAATTTGACGAACAGCCGTTTTGACAGCCTCACAAAATATTCCAGTACAGAATGTCCAGTTACCCTTTTTTGGCTCTGAAGTTTTCCCTGTTTTCTTATATTTGTTGATAACCCGATATACTGTGAGTCTTGAAATTCCTACAATCATATCTTGTAAGGCGGAAATATGTTATATATGTTGCACTCTATAAAGTTACCTAGTACTTGAGAAATCTGCTTAATCATCTCATCTTTTCTCATGTCGGGTGTATCCGTCACAAGTTGTTTATAAGCATTTATTACTGTTTGCGTTTCAGCACTACTCAAATGACTTGCTTTCTCTCGTTTCCTTGGAGGTGCTGGGTTCTGCATCCATATTTGAAATCATCAGTTACAAAATTATAATTTTGCAAGAACTGAAATTCTCTTATTACATATTACTTACACAACCTATTAATCTTCAAATCGAAGCTATAAAAAGAACTAATCTACACCGCAAAATAGTTAAAATAATATAATAATGATAATAATTTAATAATATAATAACAAAACTCTAGAAACGCAAACGTGATGTGTGTTTTTTTAGCTGCATGAGAAATATCGATATCGATAACTATGGTTTGACAGCTGAGAATGTTAAATTGTGTTGACATTTCTGTTCAGTAAGGTTTCGCAAGTCATCATGAATCGTTTAACGCCAGAACAACGCTTCCAAATTGTGGAAATTTACTTTGAAAAAATAAATCTGTTCGCGAAGTTCATAGAGCACTTCGTCCATTTTACGGTCAACATAATCGGCCTAGTGAGCAAGCAATTCGTGCAGTTATTGATCGTTTTCGCACTAATTTTACTCTTCTCGATTCAAAACCATCAACAAGACAAAGAAATATGCGTATCGAAGAGAATGTTGCTGCTGTAGCGCAAAGTATTGAAGAAGACGCCGAAATGTCGATTCGTCGTCGTTCTCAACCTGTTGGCCTTTGTCCTTCGACTACGTGGAAAATTTTACGTAAGCATCTTGGCTTACGTGCCTATAAAATATAGCTCGTGCAAGAATTGAAGCCAAACGACCATCGTTTGCGTCGCATTTTTGTTGATTGGGCTCATTTGAAACTGGCCGAAGATGAGCATTTTTATCAAAGAATTGTGTTTAGTGATGAAGCTCATTTGTAGTTAAATGGCTACGTCAATAAGCAAAATTGCCGTATTTGGAGCGAAGACAATTCTCAAGCCGTTAACGAATCACCATTACATCCAAAATTGACTGTTTGGTGCGGTTTACACGCTGGCGGCATCATCGGTCCTTATTTCTTTCGAAATGAGCAAGGAGCTGCCGTTACGGTGAATGGCGAGCGCTATCGAGCCATGCTGACTGAATTTTTGTTTCCAAAAATTAATCAGCTAAACATCAACGACATTTGGTTCCAACAAGGCGGCGCAACTTACCATACAGCGCGCTTAATAATCGATTTATTGCAAAATCAATTTGGTGACAACTTTCTTTCCAGAAGTGATCCTGATCACTAGCTCCTTCGTTCGTGCGATTTAACGCCTCTGGATTACTTTTTATGGGGCTATGTTAAGTCATTGGTTTGTGCCGACAAACCAGCAACTCTTGAAGCATTGGAAGCCAATATTCAAGCCACCATTGACGCCATACGGCCAGATCTATTGGAAAAAGTAGTCAAACATTGGACTGATCGAATGGACCATGTAACTCCCGCCGCGGCGGACATATGCCGGAAATCATATTTAAAAAATAAATGCTATGAAATTATCTACCAGATTATAATAAAAAAAAATTCATTCTAACAATATTTCTGTTATGTATTATCATTTTAAGTTCTCAAGCTCTTAAAAAAACACCCGATATAAAGATGTCAAAATATTTGACAATTGATGGCAAAAAGCGAATGTTCTACGGTGTTATTTTGCCTTGCTCTGTGACTAATAACTAATAAGAAACAACTGTCACTTGGATCTGTTCAGAATTTTGTCTCTCTCTTTTTGGAACATACCATAGGCTAACTAAAGATGGAGGTTAATTTTTAGTATATACTTACATTTGATTAGTGGCGCCCTCTATGTCCTACTATGCAAAACATAAAAGATATCCCTCGTATATGTGTTGTGTTTATTTCTATGAACTAGAAATATACTTGGATAAAGTTCCTTACATATAAATTTTATTTTGGCGATCGTGTTGCTAAATCAATAGAGAAGATCAAAATTATTTTTAAATAAACATCGTTAATACTAGCTGTAAAGGTGTATGTTTATCTCTACCTTCAGACAAAAAGATCTTTTCATAACAGTGCTATTAATGCTCGTTATATTTCGTAATCTTTTTATTAGTAATGTATTGATAGCAATAAATTACTGAAGTGATTCTTTTTATATAATTACCCATACAATCAAGAAGATAATTACATATAAATTAATCGTTAATTAGGTAACATGCATGCGAGATAGACAAATGCTTGGGAATTTTTCCAACATGTAATTTATTTAATTTCCTGTCATATAAAGTTATGCGGAATTAATAACTTATTTCCTTTATTCTTTCTGCTATTGTTCCACACTAGAAAAAATATTGTCCTTTTTTATTTGTATTTGCATTTAGCATATAGTAAGTTTAACGAATCAAGGAATGTTGCTTTAATTTCATATTTGTAAATAGCACAATTGCATTTCATATTCTACATAATAAGTATACGAAACTTAAGTAGTAAATTACATGTCACATTTTCAATTCATTGTGATATTCCGCGTTCACGAATATCCCGTATAATTTTTAGGGCGAAGGGGTTGTCGACAAAAGGGCTTATCCTATTTTCGTCAGATAACTTAAAAAAAAAGTTTTGGCCTCTACAGAACTAAACTCCGTAGTAAGAAGAGATGATCCTAACTTAGAATATTGACTTTGCATGTACCGAGACACCTTACGACCTTTCGTTTCGATCGGTAATTCCAACTAAACTATGCCGACAAACCAGCAACTCTTGAGGCATTGGAAGCCAATATTCAAGACACCATTAACGCCATACGACCAGATTTATTGGAAAAAGTAGTTCAAAATGTTCGGAAATATATTTGTGCAGAGAATTTACACGCCAACATATTTTTCGTAAGCGCAACTGGTATAATTGAAACCTGGAAAAGGTGAGGTGGAATTCTAATATATTAAATAATTTCGACATTTCTGCGAACAGGTGTTGTTGCTCCAATGCCAGATAAGTAATTTAACGGAATTTATAAATATTTAAGCGTTTCTGAATATAGTTAACTGCCTAATACACTATAAATAAGTTGATTGGAATTTAAAAATTAATGATATACATTTGTGTTACATATTAACGGTGTCTTGACAAAATATAGTCGAAGTTCCATAGACTTTCACCGCCCGTTTCACTAATAAATCAATAAAATATTTCTACGAGTTTCGGCATGTGGTCAATAAGAATCAATGTTTCAATATTTATATTGTGAGCTTGTTTAGAATTTATCAGACCGACACAAACAGCGAAACAAAAACAACATTGATTATTACTAGCACACGGGAAACCCGGAAAAATATTGTACATACTATTACGAAAGTAGATTGAAATATTCTTGGCCTAACGTTGGAAATAGTTTTAGTTTTAATGTATTTACGCATATGATTTGGCGAAAGAGTAATGTTTCAAAAGTTAGCAACCCTTTTGCCATGGTGAATATATTGCTGATTTCAGCGATGTTTTAGCAGCCAACTTTAAAAATTACGACCAAATCTGTCGGGTTGATACGTTTTTAAAATCTTTTAAAGTAAACACCTTGCTTTTGTGTTAATATACAGACTGTTCTTGAAATAAAGAGACAACCATGAAAAATGGAAAGATGTAATTATACAAGTGTCCCGTATCGTTATGTTCAAATTTTATGACAGTAAAGTAGACTTCATTTCAAGTAACAAAAACGCAAAACTTGTATATCCATTTTTATTTGTTTCAAAGTTACAGATCTATGAATGTGATTGTCAGATCATGAAAAAAAATGTAATACTAAAGTCAATACAAACTGATTTTATTTAAAAAAAGTTATTCGATTCAATAACATGCCTGTGATTGTTAACGTCGCATAATAAAATGTTATCCTAAAATAAATAAACACGTGTCGTAGTGCATACAGTAATTTCTTGGAGATCTATAAAAAAGAGTACTGGAAATTGATTTATGATAAAGAAGGTTCTTACTTATTTTGTAAGTGCTGAACCATGAATACTATACAACAAACAAATGTTCAGATGACTGTTAACGTTGCATTTTTAATAAAGGATTACATTACGTTTCAGTTCATACAACAGCTTATTGGTGAGTGGACACGTTTTCTTTATTCAAAATGCCTTACCGATTTTCTTCTCAAGAGTATGCGGATATGCATTTTGTGTATGGCTACTGTAACGACAGTGCACGTCAAGCAGTTATTGAATACCGACATCGGTTTCCCGATAGGCGCATTCCTCATTACAGAACGTTTCTGGAAGTACACAGACAATTTCGGGAATGCGGACTGCGTGATTATCTTTTCGACCGAGGAGTAAATTTGCCAGCAGACTTAGAGGAAGAAGCAGTAGCTATTGTTACAAGGGATCCAACTCTCAGTGTACGTCGAATCGCTAGACAACTAGGAGTACCACGAACGACAGTTGGCGAATTTTAAAACGTGAGGGCTTATATCCATATAACTATCGGAGGGGACACGGTTTGCTTGAGGCAGTCCACTATGCTCGTCTAGTTTATTCTACCTGGATATTAAGACAGTCACGGCTTTATTTTAATATCTGCAGAACAGTCCTCTGGACAGATGAATCTACGTTCACGAGAAGTGATGTTACAAATCTGAGAAACCTGCACAGGTGGTCATCAGAAAATCCCAAAGCTATACGCCCATCTAAATTTCAACATGAATTTTCTATTAACGTTTGGGCGGCCCTAATCGATGACTTGTTGATTGGTACTGTCGTTCTTCCTGGTAGGTTAAATGCGGACAATTACCTTCAATTTCTTATTGACGAACTGCCATGGCTTTTAGAGTATGTTCGACGAGACATGTGGTTTCACATAGAGGGGGCACCACCACATTTCGGAATTGCTGTCCGAAATTGGGTTAACATCAATTATCCAAGATGAATCCATCTTGGATAATTGACTTTTATTTTTGGGGGTACATTATTTTTGGGGGTACATGAAGAATTTAGTCTACGCGCAAGTTTCGAACACAAGAGAAGAGTTGTTGGATCATATTCACCTGGCTGCCGATCAAATCCGATTACACACATCTGTATCTGTACAGATATACATCCATCTCGTATTTTCCAACGTTTGCTTGAGCCAAAGACACGTGTTTCTGTCTCAACTAGACTTCGTCAGTTTGGCTAGTGAAATAAAGTTTCAGATGTCAGATGTCATTAGATTATCTGGTGCCACCTGATAGGACAAAGTTTGCTATACCTATGAAGCGATCCATCAATCTTTACTTCACTAGCCAGACTGACGAAGTCTAGTTGAGACAGAAACACGCGTGTTTGGCTGAAGTAAACGTTGGAAAATACGAGGTGTATGTCCATGTGTACAGATACAGATGTGTGTAATGCATGTCTGTTTCATTTGTAAAGAAACACTCAGTTTTCTCATGGTATTATTGCAAAGTTACGGATGGGTTATATTATTAATTAACCTTTTTATAAAGACCTGTTCGAATGAAACAAAACATACCTGACACTACGGCTAGCTTATTAGAATAAACGTTTACTATAACGAACGGTATAGACGCTACACTTAAAAAAGCTATAATTTACATTTTAATTTTCACCTCATTAAGGTACTTTTATGCAAAACTTCTTGAGTTTGTTTAGAAAAATAAGTAATTGAATTGATTCGGATTTTACTTGATGAAAATCCATAATTAAAAATAGAAATAAAATAAATAATACCCAATAGTAATAACGGTAAGGGCCGACCAGATGGGCCACACATTTTTACTGCAATATTTGTATAAATTCTCACTTCTTAAAGACATTGTACAATAATAGTAACTCTTTTGAATTTATGTATACCGATGTTAGTTTGTGCTCTAGTAAGTACCTGATGCGAAACAATTATTTTATGATCACATATTAATAAAGTGAAGATTTTTAACTACACTCGGTAGCAAAAAAATCGACTCAGACTGCACACTCGCATTAAATTACCTCTGGCACAAAAACTAACACTTAAATTCCACTTTTGCTTTCAAAATCTTTAAGTTCAGGATCTTAGCTTTAAAATTAGTGCATATTCTTTTAACTTACGCTTCTTATACACTTAGACTACCCTACAATTTGTTGTGATCGATAATCACAAGATTTTGTATAAGTTGACATCATTTTTCTTTGCAGGCCAGTAGGTCGTTTAAAAGGCTTTCTACCTTATCAACCCGTATTAGTTGGCTGTCAAACGTCAACCGGTATACATTTCCGTCAGCTACATTTAGGAATATTAGCTGCCAATGGATACTACAACCGAAGTAGCGGCTCAAGCGGTTGCATTATTGCAACAAGGCCATAATCAACGGGAAGTCGCTCGTGTGCTGCACATGAGTCAGTCTGCCGTATCAAGAGTTTACCGAAGATACCAGGAGAATGGTAGCTTTCCTCGAAGAAGAAGTTCCGGCAGAAAGCGGTGCACAGTAATGAAAGATGACCGTTTCATTGTCCAGAGCTCTTTAAGAAATCGGGCTCTCACCGGCGTACAAATTCAACGGGAGCTCAGAGAAACGCGGGGAGTGGCTGTTAGTCGGTGGACAGCCAGAAGACGACTCAAGGCAGCTAACCTTAGTCCAGAAAGGTCAGCTACGGGTCCAAAATTGACCCCAGCCCATCGAGCAGCTCGTCTCCGTTTCGCAAGAGAGCATGTTGATTGGACAAACGAGCAATGGCGCTCTGTACTGTTCTCGGATGAAAGCAGAGTGTGTTTGCACGGCAGTGACAGAAGAGGAAAAGTATACAGAAGGCCGCGAGAAAGATTCGCACAATGCTGCATAACAGAAAAGGTGGCTTTTGGAGAAGGTTCCTGTATGGTGTGGGCTGGCATTTCTATGGACGCAAAAGCCGAGCTGGTTTTTATTGAAACCGGCGGCCGAGCAGGAGGTTTGACTGCGAACCGATACATCCAAGAAATTCTAGAGAACCATGTCGTTCCTTACGTTGGTTTTATCGGGGAAACCTTCATTCTCATGCAAGATAATGCCCGTCCACACAGTGCAATTTCCGTAAGGCATTACTTGCAAGAACTTGAAATACGAGTTATGGACTGGCCGGCGCGCAGCCCGGACTTGGATCCTATTGAACACCTGTGGGATGAACTCAAAAGGAAAATTCGGGCTAGAAATCCTGCACCAGTTACGAGAGCTGAACTTCAAGCAGCACTTACCGAAGAATGGTACGCTATCCCGCAAGACAGCGCGATTAAACTTATTCATTCCATGAAGAACCGTTTACAAGCGGTAATTAGGGCTAGGGGCGGTAACACTAAATATTGATAATGTTTTTTGAAAATTAAAATAAAAATGTATTTGATATTACCTAGTCTATTCTTTTAAGTTTTCCGCGTCTGTTTTGAAGTTTTAGTATCCTAAAACATAACTTTATTTTTTCAAAGAAAAAGAAATGTAACTTAGAAGAATATGCACTCATTTTTATGTTAAGATCTTGAACTTAAAGGTTTGAAAAGCAAAACTGGAATTTATGTTATATTTTTTTGTGCCAGGGACATTTTACTGCGAGAGTGCGCTCTGAGTCGATTTTTTTTGCTCCCGAGTGTATTTAGTTTTATTTCTATTTTAGAAAAATAATTGAACTATATAATTATTATTCATTATAAAAATGAACATTTTATTATATATTTTACAAATCTGTTTTAAATTTGCAAAACAAAAGAATAAATCAATGTCTTATAAACGTATTTACAAACTGGTTTCATTTGTGAATAGTTGGGTGTTGATTTTCATAGTTAATTTCATAAATTAATTAGTTTTCGTTTAGTTGTTTCTTGTTTAAATTTCCTTATGAATAAGTATAGCAGTGAGGAAAAGAACGATATGCTTCAGTGCTGCCTCATAAATTTAAGGAGTGCTGGTAATCACTAGCCAGAACGATAGCAGGCTCATGAAACTTAGTTCCCTCGATTAAAAATTAATTTAAATTTAAAATCAAAAGAGAATATTTTTCCAAAAGTTGTTTAAATTAACATATTATCAACATATTTGGAATGTATATAAAAAAGTATCATAATAATGTTAAAATATTATTTCGATATCTCTTCATTAAAATGAGCTAAAAGAAGAATATTAAATGTCGATTTTCTTTTTATGTATAGCGACGTTCATTATTTTGTCTCTTCTTTTTAATAAATTGACCTTGATGTGTGGTATATTATGTCGGATTTAACTAACTTTTTATTTATTTTTGTTTAAGTTATCCGTAAGTATATTTGGTACACACATAACTCCAACTCTTCATTTCTCCACGTGATTGTTAGTTTACACTTAGCCTCCCTGGTTCTCAGATGGAATGCACAAACTTGAGTTTTACTGGGATTCGGTTTTAATTGATTATTTTTATAATATGCTGTCATATCCTCCAGAGAGAGTCTCGGGAAGCTTATTTTAGGCAACCTCCAAGGAAGACAGTTTCTAGGCCTCTAAAACTTTACCCTGTAGATACACGTTTTTTTGGCCTCGCCAACTGCTACTCTTACCATTCGAGTAACGAAGAATCTTCGATTTTCTAAATAGGCCCTTATGATTAAAGACGGCAGACTATGTGCCCGAACAGTAGCGTGATGTGGAGGGATCGAGTAGAGGCGTACGACGATCAATTCAGTTACCGTTGAGACGTTGTAAGCGATACATTGTTAACACAATCGTGTTGAAAATGTCGGGAGTGCGTAGAAACAATGCATCGACTCGGTTGCATGCTAACGTAGTAAAGAAATTTTTACATCGGTTTCCCGATTTAATGTATGACGGTACCGTAGTGAAATGTTTAGTTTGTGAAACAACTTTATTAACTTGGGAAAGCAAGTCAGTGCCAAAGACATATAAATAGTGACAAACATAAATCGAATAATAGTGGACGCAGATCATATAATAAATTTGTGTGTGATTTAACAATGATGTTAATTGCGACCAATATACCAATGCAGAAAGTGGAACACCCAATGTTTCGTCAGTTTTGGAAGAAATACAATCCTACGTGGAAATTACCAGCAAGAAGTACGCTACGGAATTACGTACCGTCAGTGCGTGAGAGAATTGTAAATTGTACGAAAAATACGGTAAAAAAAAATTCCTGTGGTTAACAATAGACGAAACTACAGATATTAAAAAACAGTCCATCCTAGCCATTCTAGTACGGACGCTGACTCCGCAAGGACCTTCTCCTCCTTATTTACTAACCTGTAAACGAATGCAAGGGTGTACTGCTAGAGCGATATATGATGTATTAATAGAAACACTACACAAATTTGAGATTTTACCGAAGCAAGTGTTAATGTTAGTTACCGATGCTGCCAAGGTTAGGTGTTCCACGGCAAACTTACTCAAAACGATTCAAACAAACCTGCTGCATGTCACATGTTTGCTTCACGCTTTACACCTTGTAACAAACACTATACGTACAACTTATCCTGATGTGGATCAACTGATAGGGCAAACGAAAGTGGTTTTTCTTAAATCTCCGAAACGGATTCGGCTATTTCATTCGCTGTATTCTGATATACCCGAGCCGCCGCAACCAATTCTTATACGATGGGGTACTTGGTTAGAAACAGCATTTTATTATTATAAATATTTTGAAAAAATTAAATCAGTGATTTTACAACTAGATGCCAAAGAAGCAGCTTCAATACGGCTCAGCCTGGTTCAATTTAACAATCCTCAAGTTGCAGCAAATTTAAAAATTATTTACGAGTTACGTTCCAATACTGGACGCAATAAAAAATTTACAGAACACTGCGCTGTCCTTATCGGACTCTTTAGCAATTATTGACCACGTAAAACTAGTGCTGCATATCCTTGAAGATGAAAAAAGTGATTGTGTCCGTGAAAAATTTAACAGTGTATTAGATAAAAATGTAGATTTTACAAAATTAGGGCAACTTTTTACCAATACTGAAGATCCGTTGTACAGATACAAAGAGCGCTTTAACTATGCAAATATAACATCTCTCAACGTCGAACAATCCTTCTCTGTATATAAACATATATATACGTCGCTACGTACGAATCTTTCCGAGACTAATACAGAAACATATATTATGGTGCAGTTTTTTCATCGCGCACATCCGCATTTTTTTGCAACAATGTAAACATGTTGAGTAAGTTATTTATGTTTTTTCTTAACGTTTTGTATAGGGATTCGATATATTTATTTTTAAGTAAGCGCACTGTTATTCTGCTAAACTCTCCACGCAACGTCACTGCTGGGGCACATAGTCCGCCGTCTTTACTTTATGATGCATGCCAGTTGAAAGTCCTTTGTGGTTTGATAGTCTTTACAGATTAGTTTCCGCTGGTTTACCATGTCATATGCGGGCAACAGATCCACGAAAACAATTCCCGTTATCAGTTTACGCGCAAATGCGTCTTCGATATTCCGAGCTAGATTAAGAACTTGGCCAGTACACAATCTTGCAGGTCAAAAGCCTGGCTGTCTGGTATGATTTTCTGATCAAGCTCGACAGCTATTCTGTTCAGCGCCAAATAAATTGCTATGTGTCCCCACGAGCACTAGACTTGCGCCGACGAATATTCCCTTATCCTAAATCTACCCTACTTACCTTCAACTTTATGGTTGCCCCGGAGATCTTATGGCTAAAGGGCTAACTCAGTTATAGAGGTAAGTTGAGGGGAGGTTCTTACATAAAAAAGGGCGCCACCATGTTTTCCTTTAGCCAACAGAGTACACAGACTCTGTCGTAGTAAGTGGATAAATTTAGTAATACTCAATAAGTTGTTAATAAAAAAAAAACAGAGTTCATAACAATAACAACTAGATTTATTGATTAAGAAACCTCATTAACAGGTACAAGTAACATACTATATGAATGAATCCCAGATTCACTCTGTATATATTAATTGACAATTGCTAAAATAAAACAAAAATTGACTTATAATAAGCACCTCTTACTAAAATTGTACACTGAGTGCTTAAGGTTGAAAACAAAAAAATATGCTGTACCAGAGGGGTATATGTATGGAACAAAAAAAAATGCTATTCCACAGTTGGAATACCATTGATCAAAATTAATTATCGTACCTATGGTATTGCATCGGTAATTCATTAAAGCTTTAATCAACCTTACACAGGTTCGATACACAAAGTATATGCAATACGTACTTAGGTGGTACACACAAATAGAAATTAATATTTCTATAAATAATTAACTGTCAATGTATTCATATAATTGGATACTACAATCAGATAGTAATCAAAACAGGTTCAGCCTGTATATGCAAAAAAAATGTGTTTAAGATATATAAAAAAATTAACTAGAATGTTATTCTATAGTTGTGAATGATTACCAAATAAATGGAAAATATATTTATTTAAACAAAATTTAGATATTAACATTACATCGGAATCCGTTACTGATTAAAAAAAAAGTACTAATTTAATTTACTCAAATTTCTTAGACTTTAAACAATTTGATATGAAAGATTGATACTATTAAAAAAATACTACTAAAATTTGAACTAGAAAACTGATTACACGATTAATGTATAAAAATGGACTTTACAATGAAGCAAGAGGAAAAAAAAATATAAAATGGTGAGTAGAACGCCATGTTTTAGAACGCCATGCGTTCCTTCAAAATCCCAATTAATATTGTTTTCCGTTACTCTCTACACACTACCTTGAGTGGAAGATGACCCCTTAGATCCGATTACGCTGATTTCCTGTGTCCGGGTGATTACCTGACTGCGAATGAATCAATCTCTCGCTTAATTAGTAGATTACACCTACGGAACTCACACCATAACCAGTCTAACGCAATTCCGTCTGTATTGCCGTTATTAGCAGATACTAGCAGCCCTAAATAAATGAGAAAAAGAAAAAAGACTTATTCTTTTTTCTTTTTCTCATTTATTTAGGAAGATTCCAGAGTAATATAACAAAATGGAGAACAATGCCGTGATATAATTACAGCCGTCCCCTTATCTCAGAACTCACCTGAAGCAAACACGTGGGCGTAAAATTTCCAAATCCGGGGAACAATACCCTCGATTAGAATTGCACTACTACTAGTGAACTTATATGAAGCGAACCAATTTGTCGAATCCTGCCTGCAGCAGAACAGCTAACACTGTATCAACTCAAATTGGCTTCCCTGTTTTACACTCGTCGACTTACTTCAAAGCGGGACTAATAAGAAGAGAACGCCAAGAATGATTGTCCTTTAATTTAAGCAAAGTGGACGGATACGTCATTGTTAACAAAAAGGGTACTACCCCCCATACGGGATATTGAAATAAAAGATTGATAATTACTCGGATATCATGACATGATTGAAAAGCAAATGAAGCCACAACCAAAAATTCATTAATTAATTCGGATTAATTATGGGTTTTAGCAACGATTAAAATTATACCAAACATTACAGGGATCTAGAGCAAATAGTTTAAGAGAGTCTTGCCTAGATGGCTCGCCAAACAAACCAAAAATGTAAAGACTTAAATTAATTGAAAAAATGGTTATACGACAAGTTAAACGATCCTAATATGTTTACAAAATTCTAATAAAAAAAATATAACGATGTCCTATTTACCTAAAATTGGAACAATAATGAAATATAAATTTAAATGTACGAACGATGACTCGCATAATATTTCAAGATGTCTAACTTGCGCATGAGTAGATCCAATGCTCCGGATTAAAAATAAACATTAAATAAACGACTGCGGGCAAACGGTTATAGTGACATCCAACATATATTAACACATAAACGTTACATGAAGATATTAGAGTTTGAAATAGCCTATGATGACTTAGAATTAGCAATTAAATTAAAAATGCCCAAACGGTGTAAGGATCATTTTTAAAGTATAACAAATATATTATTATATTGTTGTCTCCAGGCAGTTAAAGAAGGAAACTTTCTCAAATGATATTAGTGTTGCTAGCTCGTGTATAAATATTCATTTTTATTACCTTCACTACCTACTTCCTTGTATTTTATTTTAACTTTTATTTTTTAATTCTACTTTTGAATTCGCTATTATTGTCACGTTGTTTGCATAAGCTATTACCTGACTATTCCAGTCAATTTTAATATTTATAGAAAAGATTATCTTTCAGTCGCCGTTCTCATAATGCAATAATTTAATTTGCTTAACTTTCACAAATATATTTACCCAAGTTTCAACTGGAGTATATTTTATGGAATTAAATTAATTCGCAAATTTAGTAACGTAAAAGTGTGCCACTTAATTTAATTATTAATTAATTTGATGGGTTTGTACAGTACATTAATGCCACACCCGTGAAGTTTTTTTTTGTTTTAATAAAATGCGCATTTTCCCAGTTGGATGTTTCTTTCGATGGAAAACCAGCAAAACTGATGTTGATGTGTTTTGTTTCTCGTCTAATTATTTTCCCCAAAAATGGGTTCGTTTATTGAGTTCCTGTTTTTTGTTTGCAAATGAAACACCTATTCGCAGACATTATTAAAGAATTTTAAACTTAAAATTTTTTTTTTTAGTAATTTTAAATACAAGGGAGATTCGGTAACTAGTGAGCCTATTCAAGACAACACAAACTTTTGACAAATAAAATTTTATTTTCTTCTTATTCTTGTAACTCATTACATTTAGTCCGCCGGTGTTCAAGTCTTCTTGTTCCTTCAGAAAATAAGTTGTCAAAGTCTTCGAAATGTGTGTTAATTTCAGTGATTACCTCATCATTCAACCCAAGTCTCTTGCCACCGAACCAATTTTTCAAATTGGCGAAAAAGGAAAAAGTCTGATGTGGCCAAATTTAGGGAATAATATGAATGAGAATACAGTTCGAAATGTACCTCAATAATTTTTATCATTGAAACAGTGAAAGAGTGAACACGTGCATTATTTTGAAGAAGTAGCTCTTGTTTCTTCTAAGTGGAGTCTTTTGTGTTGGATTGTATTGTATAGAGACGCTTAGTATCCGCCTGTTATCGTTTTACGCCTGTTAGTGGAGAAGAACCCCACGGCAGTCTCAAAGAAACAATACCCAGAACCTCTTCGACCTATTATACGGTCTTCGGCTTCTTCGAAACATATGTAATAGCCTTCAGCCATTGCTTCAATTGTTACTTAATTTTAGGTGTATAATGACGTATCCAGGTTTTATCAACCATTATTATTCGGCTCATCAAAAATCCTTGGGATCATACCTTAACTTCACTGAATTGAAGACTAAAATATATTCTCGTTCGCGTTTGAAATCCACATTCAACAAATGTGGTCCCAATTTAACATATAATCTTTTCGTCCTCAATTCATTTTGCAAAATCAAATCCTCTGATCTAGATGATATGTGTAAAGTATTTCGTGCACAACAGTGTCTTTCTCTCTATCGTTAGATAATTCTATCATGGATTCTTTCCGTTGTTAGGGTTCCAGAGAGGAAAATGTGTAATAATTAGACTGCGGCACAGACGCTATCCTCTAATGAGCCATGCAGACGCAGAGACAGAGTCGGTTACGCTTAATAATAAGATTGATGCAATATTCGCTCGTAGCCCTGATTTTAATGTCCTGAAAGACTCTTGTATGAATGTTCAAAATAAGGAAATCGGTAGATGTATTAAATTTAAAGATTATTATTTCAAAAGACATATTTGTCCAATAAAAGAACGCATTTTACAGAACAAAGCTTAGAATATAGTGTAATAATTAATGTCAATAAAAAATATTTACTGTGGTATGACAAAGCATTCACTGTTTTATTTATTTTCGTAAATTTATTTCATTGCCTTTATTATGACTCTGGCGAAATATATTTCACAATACCACCGCGCTATAACATTCATATATACATGTTAAATTAGTCGATTGTACATTGTCGGCACCGATGAATTACACCCGATACGGGATAGCGCCGGTTCCGCAGTCTAGTCATAATATTATTATACAATTGCTAGCAGACAAGACAGCAGTGTAGTCAAAGTAACAGTATTGCAGTTGATATAGTCAAACCGACATTATCATGTATCATCACCAATAAAATAAATAATACACAGCTCTCAATGCCTTCACCCCATCAACACTAGAGGGATAACAGAATAAGGATTCATCTGGCACCATACGTACTTTCTTAATCATATCTAGAGTACACACGTCTTTTGGGCATTCGTTCTCTGCGTTGTTCACCA
The DNA here is from genome assembly GCA_935421215.2 of Melolontha melolontha. Classification (NCBI taxonomy): domain Eukaryota; kingdom Metazoa; phylum Arthropoda; class Insecta; order Coleoptera; family Scarabaeidae; genus Melolontha; species Melolontha melolontha. The sequence continues at coordinate 178,450,756 of OW285237.1, read as the reverse complement.
AATACACGGGTTCAGTTAGGGTAATTCAGGGAGAGATGGCCCCTAGGGAGAGATGGACCATCATGCGTGTTTCATGAACTATCCTCTGGATTCCACCACCGATATCGCGCGGCTGTCATGTCTCACTAGAGTAATGTGCGGTGTTGATTGTGCTTGCTTTTATTTACTAGTTCGGGAGTTATTGATAAAAATAGTTTTTAGGTAAGTGATAAATATTGTCGTAGTTTAGTTGCCAATATGTTATAACCAATATATCCGAATAATTCTCTGTCAGTGAGTAATGCAAAGTGAAAAGCAATGCAGTAATGACCGTTGTAGAGCATAGTTGTTCTACTCGGCTGACACGGTTGAATATGGCGGCCTGGTCCATCTCTCCAAAACAATCGGGAGAGATGAACCACTTCGAATCGGGAGAGATGGACCAGGTTTATCTATCAGAAATCAGTCTTTTGTTTTCAAATAGGATATTTAAAAGAAAATAATAAATTGAACGACTAAATTGATATTATATATTATAAAGAATTAACAACTAATTACTGATTGCTAGATTTCAAGCTGCTTTGCTATTACTTTACTGAAATGGCTTATTTTGTCCATGTACCTCTACATTTTTTTTCAGATATGCCGACTAGATACGTCCGTAAAGTCGGCTCTACCAGAGGCAGTTGGTCTGAAGACGACTTGGTCAAGGCGATGGGAGCTGTGAAAAAGAGAGAAATGGGCATCAATGAGGCGTCTAGGTATTTTAGTATTCTAAGACAACTCTTAAGAGAAGACTGAAAAACAAAAATTCTTCTAAAGGCCGTCTTCACCCACAATTAGTGTTAAGGTCAGAGAATGAAAAGAAAATAGCTATACATATACATACAAAAGCTACAATCAACTGGTTTTTCACCCTCAAGAGATTGCGTCAGATCAATGGCTTTCAAACTGGCGGAGCAACTAAAAATAAAACATAATTTTTATGTGAATTCTCAAAAAGCAGGTTACGACTGGTTGGTCTCATTTTTGGACCGTAATCCGAATTTAGCTGTGAGAAAATCAGAAGGGGTCTCTAAAAATAGAGCTATAGGGTTGAATAAAGCAGTGTTGACAGACAATGAACTACTGGACAAACCTGCCAATGTTTTTAATATGGATGAAACCGGTCTGCAGCTGAATAACAAGCCCGGAGAGGTCATTGCTGTAAGGGGCTCGAAAAGTGTCAACTCTATAACTTCAGGTGAAAAGGGCGAAACAATAACTGTTGTTAGCTTCAGTGCCGATGGTACTTACTTACCGCCCTACTGTATATTCAAGGGAAAAAACAAAAAAGCTGAGTTTACTGACGGGATGTCTCCAGATTCAGGCGTAGTAATGAACGAAAAGTCAGCATATATTAATTCAGATATCTTTTTTTACTGGTTGAAAAATCATTTTCTTCCTAGGAAGCCAACTGGCAAGTCACTGATTATTCTGGATGGGCATGCGTTCCACTGCAGCTCAGTTCAGATGCTTGAATTTGCAGAGGCTAATGAAATTATTTTGCTGAGTCTTCCTAGTCATACTTCGCACTATCTTCAACCTCTTGATCGCAGTTTCTTTAAATCTCTGAAAAGCAACTACAACACAATCTGCAATACATTCATTAAAAACAATCCTACAAAACAAATCACAAGACTACAGTTTGGAAAGCTACTGGGGGAGGCGTGGGCGAAATCAGCTACAGTTCAGAATGCAATTTCGGGATTCAAGCGATGTGGAATTGTTCCACTTGATATGTCAGCAGTTCCAGAATACTGTTATTTGACAACAAATGACCAAGAACCTAATAATTCTCAAGAGCCACCATTGTCTACACATGAAGGAGATGTGATGCATAAATCTGTGCCAAAACCTAAGAAAGATAGGCATACTATCAAAAAATATTGTCAAGATGCAAGTGGTAAAAGGACCTTAAGTTTCCACACTGAATCGGAAAATGCTATTTCGTTAAATGAAGGAACTTCTACAAGAGATTTAAGTAATACGCCAAGTTCACCGGTTCCTGGAACATCTTCAGAACTTAGTTCAACAAAACTTCTGATCGAAATTTCGCCGATACCTGTACTGAAGAAGAAAATTACTACAGGCAACATTTGTGCTAGTATTCCGAAAATATTAAATTCTAAAGTTAACATACAAAATTTAATCAAGGCCAAGGAAGAAAAGGAAATAAATTTGAAATTGAAGAAAGAGAGAAAAAGAAAAAGAGAAATCACAGAAGAGTTGAAGATGTTCAAAAGTGCTCCTAAGAACAAAAAAAAGAATCAAGATGGTATTGTTTACGATGATAATAGTGAAGGAGAAACTGACTGGGATGAAGACAAATGTGTAGGTTGTCTCGAAGATTACAACGTAACTAAAAGCAAAAGATGATAGGGTTAAATGCCAAAAGTGTTCAAGATGGTCACATGAAAACTGTACTAAATATGGTGACTTATGTGATTGTTGTGGAAGAATTGAGTTAAAGTTTAAGAAACTGAATAGTATAAAAAAACTATGATTTTTATAACTTATGTTCCATAGGTATTTACTTGAAATTTGTCAAAAGTAGAAGTTAATAATTAGTCAATTAATGTTTTGCCCCATGTTTTGTTTTTGTAATACCTACAAACCACAATATACGTACATATTTCTTTTCTTAATTTAGCAGTTCAATTTTTTTGCATACATTTAAGCATGGTCCATCTCTCCCACACCCCGCGGTCCATCTCACCCCTTCACCTCGGGTGAGATGGACCAGTGCCATACTTTATTTCTTATTTTATAAAGCACTTTATAAGAAGATTTTATTTGTTTACGCTATAAATAATAAAAATGTTATGGACTGTGCTTTAATAAAAAAATCTCTCTAAGGCAAATATTAAGGAATTATTTATGTTGAATAAAACAGGGGCCATCTCTCCCGGAATTACCCTACGTTTAAGCTCAGCTATTCATTGATTTATGATAGCAATCGATGGAAATTGGTCCTCGTAAACAGGTTCTGGCTTTAATTTCATAGTTTGTTTTGCTCATTAGGAATAAGAACTTAATTACCGATCAGTATTCCACTCTTTTCACGTTTCAAAACAAGCTAAAACTAGTTCATTTTATAATTAAATAAGAAGCGTGCTTACGATCAAAATGAACGCCAATTTTAACAGTTATGTTTTGAAGGATTACCAACTTTAAATACAAATTAAATAGTTTTGTTCGGTAAACTTTCTTACACGTCGTATTTTTAAACACAAAAATTTTTAAAAATATGGAATTACTACAATTTTATCTATATTTACAAATTATAATCAAATTTCATTTCTCAAATACAAATATTTAAAATTCCCGAAATAAATTTATCACAGAAATTAAATTTCCAACAAATATGTTCAATTAATTCCACAGATAAACTTTATTATTTATTATTCCACTGATATAATCCTTAATTATATTAAATATTCAATGTCATTATCATTGTGTGCTTGATTGTTAACCTTGCTCGCATTATATAATATAATTTGGATGGATACTGATCATTTTAAAATGCTGCTAAGGATATGGCATTGGACCACTTCAAACTGAGTTAAACCGCTCGAATTTGTTTTGGTCTCAAATGACCCATAATAACACATTATTTTGACGGGTCAAATCAGTTTGATTGCGTTCTCTTAAATAAATGAATCGAATAAATAGAGTTTCTTGTTTGCGACTGATATAAAAGTATTATCGAGGCTGTTCCTGTTAACTCGAAACAAAATCGGATTTTGTTGGTTAACAAGAGAAAGATACTCCTAATGTTTTGCTATTTCAATAGAATAAATGGTACAGTGTAATAATTTATTTTATTCACCAACAAATTTCGTTTGCTAAATGATATACCTGGTAGTGTTGAGCATAACGTGATAACTTTATCAGTAGCTGTAGGTAGCAGCAAAAATGATCCGATACTTATTAAAAATTGTAAAAAGAGTTTACGGTAAATTTCAATGCTTATAATAATATAGGATTGTTTTGTCTGATGGAGCTCAGGTTGGAGCGAAACTATCGTTACGGTGTAAAGTAAAAAGTGAAATTCATTAAAATTTGTTTTATTTTATCCCGATAATAGTTAATGCTTATAATAATGATAGTGTACAATAAATTTCACACATTAATCTAATTATTGTTAAATATTATGTTGAAGAAAATTTTAATTTACATGCGTGTAGTAAACACAAAAGGCAAAGTACACACATGCATGCTCAGCGGCAAATGGACACTTTCTGCTATCAACATGATGTTATAAACTTCTACTTTTAATGATAGTCGTCGAAAAAATTATTTGAAACAGAACAAGTGTTCATTTGAAAAGTCAATCTAGTAGCATATGATTTACTGAGAACATTTTGAAGTATGTCGTAAATTAAAATTTACCACTTAACGAAGTCGTATATTTTGACAGTTTCATACATACAAATAAATAACAAATAATAGGTATTTATAGAAAACTATAACAAATGTTTAAAATGTTGTCCTTCGAGATCAATGCACTTTAAAATCCTCCGTTCAAAATTTCTGATATTCGAAATGATATTTTTGAAATTTAAATAAAGTAGGACACTATCTGCAGTTTTGTTAATCATTTTTTTAAATTTACTATTTTTGCCATATATTTTGCATTCTTCGTCAGTAATTGGTTTGAGTAGCGTTTAAAATGTTTTTGTATTTAAGTGTCTGGGTTTTCAAGAGCCGCAACTGCACATATGTATACTGTTCTCAAGTTGTCTCTTAGCAATTGTCTCGACAGAATGGCAACTACCTCGATATTACGGTGAGCAATGCATTTTTGTCTGCGAGCATAGTTATCGAATTGCTATGTGTGATTACAACAGCTGGAAATTATCAATCCTCATGTGCATATGTAGCATGTTTGCAAATTGGGAAACCATCTGTTTGTTTATGCACCAGATGGAATAACGAAGAATATTGTGTATCCAAAGACATTGGGGTGATAGATTAATTATAATAAAATATCATTCGTTGTTTAACTAAAGAATAAACAAAAATTTTATACCGGTTAACACAAAGGAAGTTTTAATTTTTCTATAGAATGTGGCCGAGCAACGCCAGGCTACGTGCAGCTAGTTTTATATAAAACAAAAACTACTTACTACATGTATTACTTTTGCAATGTAGTAAGGGTGATATTTATGGTGAAAGTATCACACCAGCAGCATGTACTGATGATTCTATAGTAAGATGAGCACGTGCCTGCATGTCTGGAAAGATACTTTCACACAAATATGAATTTGTATTGTGTTCTCCACACTTGATTTTTAATAATATTTTTATTTTATTGAAAAACGTGTTTGCTTTCAACACACATTTTAACATTTGAACACAGCAATTCCACGAAAATATTTTTTTTATTTGTCGATCAAAGCCCGATGCCTATAATTGCTTTCAACACACATTTGAACACAGCAATTCCACGGAAATATTTTTTTTATTTGTCGATCAAAGCCCGATGCCTATAAATATACGAGTATATTGCAATTATTTTTTATTGCCAGAAGTTCTTATACAATCGTTTGTAAATTCACACCATAAAGTACGAATAATTTTACGAAAAAACAATCCCTGGATGCTTTATCAGTGATAAAGCATCCAGGGATTGTTTTTTCGTAAAATTCGTAAAAATCTATTTCCCCAGTTGAAAGACCTCCCGTGAGGGGTGTTACCATGGTGTTGTAAAGGAATTGTAACGGCTTTCGGCTGTGGTACTGCATAAAATATCAACCGCTGAATCTCAAGAAATCTTTATTGGATCTTGAAAATGTGCTTATATACAAGCGATATATTTTGAAATAGTTCATTGATTAAACCGAATGACGGATCTAATTTCAAAAATATTTATATTTAAAATTGATATGGTTGTCTCTCGATTATTCAATTATTACAAATTATTACACGATATATAAGACGGGAACATTAAAAACGTGTCGATATTATCGGGCCAAAAATATATCAAATATACATAATCTTGTCATAGGATTAGATTTAATTCCTACGCATTGTATTTGGCATTTAACGATTCATTGCAAATCACTGCTACGCAGTTCCTTTGTTTTAATTTCCAATATGGCACACCTATTATCTATGTTTTAGATTTAAGCTTGATTTAAAATCACATTTTGAATATAAAAAGAGATTATCCAGATTTTAAAACAATTGATATTGATGACAGGATTTAGGGAATACTTTTTGATAATATATTATCTCTGTATGATACATATTTTACATTTTAAAGTTTTTTAACTTTTTTTTTTACTCTTAAAATTTACTTTATAGTACTAGCATAATTTTTATTTGTTTCCTCTGATCGTTGAGCAGCATAATTAAACCAGGATATTTCCCTAATATCTGGAGAGTTGCTTAGATAATAATAATGCCAAAACCTGGAAAAGTGACTCTTATCATCCTATCAGTTTATTGTCAACTCTAGCAAAGGTTTTTGAAAAAAATTCATATAGCTAGGTTGCAATCGACAATAAATATAAAAAATATAAGTCCTGATCACCAATTCGGATATTTCGCAACAAGCACGACACCATAGAGCAAATAGGTTAGTAAACAAAATACACGAAGCTTTTAGCCATAAAAAATATTGTTCAGCAGCATTCTATAAGGGTTGGCACACTTTACTATTATATAAAATAAAAAAAGTTACTTTCTTTTCCACATTACTCACTCCTTAAACCTACCTATCCAATAGATTCTTTTTCATTAAACAAAACAACGAATTTTCATACCAGCATCCTATACTATCTGGAGTTACTCATGGGAGCGTTCTTGGACCGGTAGTGCACCTTCTGTATACAATCGGCTTACCAACTACGTCGACATTAATAACAGCAAAATTTTCGGATAACGCTGCCATACTCTCAAAATTCAAGGAATGCTTTGGTCTTGAAAATTATGTTAAACATGCTCATGATTCCATAATGTCCGTAATTCTAAGGTTAGGAAACTTACATTTTCTATATAAGACAATGGGTAACTGATATTCTGTATGTATACTAACAGAAATGACTAAACATTCATCAAAACTTGCACAGGAATGGTTAATATACGAGGGTGGATCAATAAATACCCGTGTTAGGAAAGAAGACGCAAGTTTTTCACAATTTTTTTTTTATTTTTCAACGTAATCACCTTTTAGTACAATACACTTTTCCCAACGTTTCTGCCATTTCTTTAACCCCTCCAAAAAATACGATTTGTCAAACTCTGCAAAATACGCTTCTGTCTCGACGATAACCTCCTCGTTTGAGCTGAATCTTTTTCCCCCAACCCACGTTTTCATGTTGGGGAACAGAAAGAAGTCGCAGGGAGCCAAGTCAGGCGAGTACGGTGGGTGCGGCAGCAATTCGTAGTGCAGTTCATGCAACTTTGCCGCGACAATTCTGGATGAATGTGCTGGTGCATTATCGTGGTGAAACAGCACTTTTTTCTCAGCCAAATGGGGCCGTGTCTCCTTCAATTTTATATCGAATCGGTCCAATAATTCACTGTAGTACTGCCCCGTGACCGTTCTTCCTTTCTGAAAAAAGTCCATGAGGATTATTCCGTTGGAATCCCAAAAAATCGTGGCCATGACCTTTCCGGCCGATGGGACCGTCTTTGCCTTCTTCGGAGCAGATTCACCCCGAAAAATCCATTGTTTTGACTGTCGCTTGGACTCTGGCGTATAATAATGGATCCAGGTTTCATCAACGGTGACTACTCGACGCAAAAACTCCTGCGAATTTCTCTTAAAGAGGTCCAAACACTGCTTCGACATTGACAACCGTATCCGCTTGTTGTGCATCGTAAGCAATCGCGGCACCCATCGGGCCGACACCTTTCTCACCGATAACTTATCATGTAAAATATTAATTGCCGTTCCGTACGACACGCCTACGGCCTCTGCTACTTCGCGCACTTTCGTTCGGCGATCAGCGAGAATCATGTCGTGGACCTTTTCAACGATTTCCTCGGTAACCACGTCTGCCGGGCGGCCTGGGCGCTCCTCATCAAAAACAGATGTACGACCACGTTTAAATTCGTTGAACCAATATCTTACGGTTGTCATAGATGGTGAAGGGTCCCCATAGACAGCATCCAACTTCGCTTTTATTTCTTTGCATGTTTTTCCATCCAAAAATAAAAAACGAATTACGGATCGATATTGCTCTTTTTCCATTTTATCGAGAAACACGAAACACGTGTGATACAACTGGCTGCCAAATAAAAACTAACCTATGAATCAGTCTGAAATTTATTATGGTGTTGTCTGACAGATGGTAGTATACGACGGTAATGCCAACTTCCCTCAGCAGCGCCACCTGTCTTCAAACACGGGTACTTACTGATCTTCCCTCGTATAATGCGTAAAGGTGATTAAAACACCAGTACGATGTCCAGACTTTAATGCTATAGAGAATTTGTGGAATCATTTAAAATTTAAAATCAGTAATCATAATACAACAAAGAAGGAACAGTTAAAACAAGTCGACTTAACAAAATGGGAACACATCACCTAATTACCTAAAAAAAACCAGTGGAATCTGTACCACGTCGTCTGCAAACAGGAATACATAGTCACTATGTAGTCTATCCTACAAAATGCTAGATGAACATAGTTTTTTATCGAAGACGGAATTTTAAAGTAATTTCGCCTTTTTTACGATTTTTTATGTGAAATTATTTTACAGTATTTAGTTAAGAGGAATAGATACATTTGCTTTGTAGGTGTAATAAAACGTAATTACGCTTCATGGTTATCATTAAAGCTCGAATTTTTACACACAACAAATGCTTTAAATATGCGGATAAATATGTCATGTTCTTCGCAAAAATATGTCAAATATATATTTCATTTTTACCATATATGCATTTTTGTGCACTTTATTTTTTATGTATTTCGAAGAAAGACTAGTAATACAACAAAAAGTAGTATAAATTATATTTATACATAAAAAATAATTATTATTACATATTATATGACAAGAACATTGCATAATAATATCGTGAAGGAGGGAAGGGATCCTGCAACTGCTTTTAAACACCTACAAAGAGCCTTCATAAAATTCAGTATTGGTTTAACAAATGACATATAGAAGCTAATGCGTCTAAATCCACTCACGTTACTTTTACGCTTTGTAAAGACACATGCTCGCCTGTCCAAATTAACAACTGTAATATTCCTCAAGCCGAAAATGTCAAATACCTAGGCATGTACTTGGACAGGAGTGTGGCGGAAATATATCTTCGAAAAACGCCAACTAAGTTGAACCAATCTACTGGATTATTGGCAGAAATTCTAAACTTAACCTTGAAAACAAACTACTAGTGTATAAAGCCATTCTGAAAGCAATACGGTGTCTAGATTGGTTTACGCTGTAGGTACCTATATTATGGGGTACAACGTTGACTAGATTTAAATACTCCAGGGATTACTGCGTTCCTAATTCTATCATTCAACGAGAACTATCAATTCACTCTGTACAAGAAATAGTGAAAACAGTGTAAAATTCTATCTTCTATCGAATATGAGTTGATCCAAACGCCCTAACCAAATATTTGTTTTCGCAAAGAATTAAGAAATTCTAATCATCTGACTTAGTAACCAGATTTACTTAGGATAGAGACGACGAGAATACTATATAATTTGCTTTAGCGAACTAACAAATGTGATTATTTTAAATTCTAATTCAAAGGAATTGTTTAACTCTCATTTCGAGAAGCTTATGGATCAGTATAATATTAATCACTACACTACCTATTCCAATCTAAAAAGTTCCATTGTGGAACGTTTTAATAGAGCCCTAAAAAATAAGATGTGGAAGAAATTCAGCTTCAATGGGATAGATATGTTGCAAGGATTAGTTAACGATTATAATAACACCGTACATCGAACGACAAGGCACAAACCTGTAGCAGTTAATCAAAGAAATCTTAGAAGTATTTTGAATTCTGTTTATAGTAATATTAAAGTACTCTGTTCGTATCGGTAAATATAGGCACGTGTTTTCAAAAATGTATACGTCGAATTGGTCGAATGAAATATTCACAGTAAGAAAAGTTCAAAACACCTTCCCCAGAACATATCTACTACAAAATTCACAAAAAACAGAATATTTTAGGGGGTTTTACGAATCAGAGTTGCTGAAAGTGAAGCATCAGGACATATATCTTGGAAAAAATTATACGACGACAGAAGGGTAAATAAAAGTTGTCGTAAAGTGGCTTGGCATTCCTTCATCACACAACTCTTGGATTTCTAAGGATAATGTGTTGTAGTAATTGTTATGTATACTGAAGCAGTACACTTATTGAAGTAGACTGCGCTAGTCCTCTGCAGTCACAACAAACGCTAATTGTCAATAAAGACATTGATACCGCACTTTGGAGTTAACAAAAAATTCTGCACTAATCTTGACGTTGAGAGTGACAGTATAATAAAGACTTGCTAATTGAACAACCGATTGGAAAGATTTTAAAGTGTAAATAGAAGTGGAACAAGACTAGAGAAATTTCACACAAAAGCATTAGTATTAACTATCCAAGAGAAATTAGAATTTCAGTCAGAAAAATGGGAAGCAAGGATGGCAACAAATTAAAGATCTATCTAATCAAATGATTTTAAATAATAAAACACAGCAACTGAAGAGACAAGTACTAAAATAAATCTAACGGCTGACGCTGACACCGAGTATTCACTATTGGGAGTTGACAGAAATTTAAAAAGACCAATTCCTCATGTACCACCCATAAGAAAAGCGGATGGTAATTGGGCTAGGGACAATAAGTAGAAAGTCGAGGTATTTGCGTAACACCTTAAAACTACGCTCACACCTAATATAATAAACAATAATATACAAATATATTATATACCACATAATGATGTCGGTAAGATCATTATTCCGAAATTCCATGTAGAAATTTTGAAGTTCTATATCTCTAACAGATTCTTTGGAGCAAATGTAGAACAAGAATATTCAAAGGTGAAGGAGATTAGAGCTAACGATCCACAGGGAAGTGTCCTTGGAACAATCCTCTACTTACTTGAGACTGCAACTGTAACTACGTTTGCTGATGATACGGCTATCCTAACAGTAAGCTATAACATAGAAGAAACAACAAATTAGCTGCAAAAAGGCTGTGATAGCATCTGCAGGTGAACTAAGGATTGGAAAATGAAACTTAATGAGTTAAAATTAACTCATGTCAATTTTATCAATAGAATTTGAAGCCCATTAATATAAATGGTAATATTGTCTCCTGGTTTTGATTTAATTTCAGGGAAATTTAAAATGCATCTTTTAAATTGAAATATGTACCAAGCACCTGGAATCTCACAAGAATAATAATGTTGCAAAAATTGCATAAGCCTCCAAATGTAACCACATCGTACAGACCCATGTTACTATTACCTATTATTTCTAAATTATTTGAGAAATTATTATTGAAGAGACTTGAGTCTATTATTGAAAGAAAAGAGCTTATTAATTAAGCTTAATAGGGCGAAGAAAACAGGTAATTGGGAAGCCTACAAGGCTCTCCTCAATAAATACAATGATAAAATCAAAGAGAGCAAAAGGAAGGCCTGGAGAAAATTCTGTGAGGACAACGGAGGTGTTCCTGACATGGCCAGAATAAACAGAATTCTCAAAGAAGATCCTTCCAACGCAATTAGATCTATACAAAAATCGGACGGGAGGTGTAGCATTACCGTGGAAGAGACTTTAGAGTATCTTCTGGGGGTACACTTTCCAGGTTCGGAGCGTATGGATGATTGTGATACCAATCAAGTTGTCACCTCTTGGAGGGCGACTAGGAATGATTGGGAGACATCAAACGAGATCTTCAAGCCCCATTTAATTAGATGGGCGATAGGATCGTTTGAACCACATAAATCCGTAGGACCAGACGGAGTGTTTCCCAAGCTCCTTCAAGAGGGAATTGGTGAAATTATGGGTCCTCTATTGGAGATATTCAGGTCTAGCCATGCTATGGGTTATATCCGTAGGGCATGGAGAGAAACTAGGGTAGTGTTTATTCCGAAGACCGGAAAAGCAACATATACCCACCCTAAATCGTTTAGACCAATTAGTCTTACCTCTTTTATGTTGAAGACTATGGAAAAAATTATATATATATAAATATTAAAGAAGGGGCTCTGGATAGATCTCCTCTACACCCACTGCAATGGGCATACCAGATGGGAAAATCAGGTGAGGGTGCCCTGCATAGCCTGGTGAGAGGGCTCGAAAGGCGCCTACACTACAAGGAAATTGCACTTGCAGTCTTCTTTGATATAGAGGGAGCTTTCGATAACACCTCGATGTCTTCTATTATTCGATCTTTAAGAGATCGAAAAATAAAAAGCACCACATGCAACTGGGTTCATAACATGCTGCGTAGCAGAATAGTTCATGCCCAAATGCAAAACAAAACGATCTCCATGAGGACAACAAAAGGGTGTCCTCAAGGAGGCGTATTGTCACCACTACTATGGAGTCTAGTAGTGGATAATCTCCTCAGGACATTAAATGACCAGGGAATATGGACGCAGGGGTTCGCCGATGACATTGTCATAGTGTCCCAGGGGAAATCCCCGGGGACAGTAGCGAGCATCATGCGAAATGCTCTTCGAATTGTAGAAAGATGGTGCCTTGAGAAGGGATGTCAATCCTCAAAAAACCAAGTGGGTTGCCTTTACCAACATGAGAAAACTAAATGATCTGGGCAGCGTAAAGCTGTTTGGACAAGAGTTAGAACTAACCAATGAAGTGAAGTATCTAGGCATAACACTTGATGCGAAACTGAATTGGAGCAGACACCTAGCCAAAGTGGCAGACAGGACGGCGCAGCTCTTCTGGAGATGCAGAAGAGCTGTTGGCAAGACCTGGGGACTAAAACCAAATGTGGTACACTGGTTGTACACAGCAGTAATAAGACCAACGATTACCTATGGGGCGGTTGTCTGGTGGAGGAGGACGGAGCGGACATCGTCGGTGGGGCTCCTCACGACCTTCCAGCGACAGGCCCTGTTGGGAATCACGGGAGCTATGAACAGCACGGGAACCGCTTACATGGAGGCCATCATGGGTCTCCCTTCGCTGTAACTATTTATAAGGGCGGAGGCAATGGCTGCGATACTGAGGCTGAAGGCCAATGACGTATGGTGTCCTAATAAGGTTGTAGGGAGCCATACAGATATCACAGGAACTATACTGGAAGAGCCGATATTTCAAATGCCGGTGGACAGTATGGCACCTGTAATGATGTTTACAGCTAAGCTTAATATACTTATACCGACCAGGGGACAGGCAAAAAGTCGCTCGATCGATTGTGGTGCCGGCACCTGGTACACTGATGGATCACAATCTCGTCAGGGGGCTGGTGCAGGCATATGCGGAATGTGCCCTAGAAGGAAGATATCGATATGTCTAGGGAAACATACTACGGTTTTCCAGGCCGAATTGTTAGCAGTCGCAGCCTGCGCCGATGAAATTCGGGAAGCCGGCTGCGTAAGCAAAAAAATTAACATAATGACTGATAGTCAGGCGGCTATTAAAGCCATTATGAACCCATCTACCAGGTCTAAGCTGGCTAATATTGTAAACAGGTCCTCAATAACCTGGCACAAGACAATACAGTGTCGCTGATATGGGTGCCAGGACATGAGGGAATTAAAGGCAATGAAATACCCGACAAACTGGCCAAAGAAGGTACTAATAGGAACTTCATAGAACCAGAACCTGTATGTGGAATCACTAAGGATTCCGCTAAAAGGGAGATCTGGTTATGGCTAGAAAAAGAACATAAAAATAAATGGAGGTTAATGGAAGGTCAACTCCATACCAAAACACTACTAAGGGGGCTGGACGGAAAGTTTTCAGCCGACCTAATTCGTAGTAGCAAAAAAGAAGTTAAAATAATTACCGGGTTAATAACCGGACATTTTCCTTTAAGGAAGCATTTGTACACCATGGGCTTGGTTAGCGAGCCCTGGTGTAGGAGATGTGAAAAACATGAGGAAACTAGCCTTCATGTAATATGCACGTGTGAGGAACTGAAGGAAATATTTCGGGAGAGATCTATTGGATCCTTCGAGTGTACTCAAACTTCTCCTGAGGAGGATAGTGGCCTTTATCGAGGACACAAGATTAACAGAGTGTAATTGAGAGATCTATTGGGGATAGTACAAAGAGCAGTGTGCTCAAGTGCCTGGACGTGGTGGCGTCCAACCCAAAACAGAAGAAGAAGAGCTTATTGCGAATCATCAATTTGGATTCAGACAAAGACACTCTATAATAGATCAAACGAATCACTATTGACACAAAAGGAACATTAGAAGACAAACGTATATGTTCAACTATCTTCTTGGATGTGGCTCAAGCTTTTGATAGGGTCTGACATGAAGATATTTTCTGGAAATTGAATAACCTACTACTAAAATCCTATGTAGAAATTTTGAAGTCCTATATCTTCAACGAATTCTTTAGAATAAAAATAGGATAAGGGTATTCAAAGCTAAGGTAGATTAGAACTGGGATTCCACAAGGAACTGTTCTTGGGCCAATCCTCTATTTACTTTATACAGCCGATTTATCAGATCTTGAGAGTGCAACTATAACTGAATTTTCTGAAGATACGGCGATCCTAGCAGTATGCTATAACATAGAAGAAACAACAAATTAGCTGCTAAAAGAGCTGTGATAGGATCAGCAGGTGGAGCAAGATTGTAGAATGAAATTTAATGAGCTAAAAAAGATATGAAACCTATCAAAATTAACAGTAATATTGTCCCCTTCGAGAACACAGCCAAGTATCTGAGTATACCATTTGATGTTAAATTACAGCAGAAGGAGCACGTTAAGAAAAACGAGCCGTGTTAGGTCTAAAATATAAAAATCTTTTCTGGATATTGGGACGTAATTCTCAAGTTTCGGTATATAATAATGTTTTGGCTTATAATCAAATCTTGAAAACCAGTCTTGGTGTACAGTATACAACTTTGGAGTTGTGCCAAATGGTGCCATGTTAGAAATGTACAAATATTTCAAAACAAACTTTTACATAATATTTTTAATGCACCTTGGTACGTTCTAAACAGTGACATTCGCAGATATCTAAGAGTCGAGGACGTGGCCAGCGAAATACGAAGATTCGCAACGAAACACGAAGCTAGATTAAATCATACATTCTCATATCAAGTCGTTAAGTCAAACTGTACGAATTTATTTAGTATTTTGACTGCATATGTGTGTGTTTAGTGAAACAAAACAGAGCACCGTATACAAGTGTAATATTTTGCATAATTTGAGTAAACTAAAAGACTATATTGGGCGAATTTTAGACATTAAGTATGTAGATTTAACATTTTAAATTTAAATTAATGGTTGGTGTTAGACCAATTTTACTATTTTAGTTATCATACGGTGTATAAAAAAAATTATTTCTTGTATATCATCTCTTATCTTATTTATAATGTTGCAATAAAATAATTTTATTTAGTGCGTGTCTGTCATCGTGGTCTTTGATAAGAAGAACACTTCCCATTATCATTTCCTGAGTCTAAAACGCAACCGACTTTTAAATGATTGGAATATGGTCTTTCGTTTCAATTATATTTCAAGAAATATTAACAACAATGGAAATTTCGTAATAATAAAATAAAATATATGGTAACTGACCTAAACCACTAGATTCTTCATTAATTTACTAATCACTTAACGATATTAATAATATATTACGTGATTATGTACTGCATGTTAACGACTAAATTGTGATTATCGCAGAACAAATGAAAAGAGAATGACATTTATAAATAAAACAATTAATTCTATGTTATGGAAACAATTTAGTGAGTAATTTGAACAAAATTTTCCTAGTCGAATTTTAAATCAAACAAAAGCTTTCAAGATTAATGGTGACTAATAAACAGTATTGGAAGTTGCGAAATATTTGGTTCTTCCCATTGTCTGTGAATAGCCACAAACCTCTCAATAAAATCTGGAATGTATTAAGAGAAAGAGGTGTCAATGGCAAAATAAGACGATTAATACAGAAAATATATAACCACAATACTAATGCTGTAATAGCTAACAATTTAGAATCTGAGATATTTAAAACAAACGAGGGACTGCGCCAAGGGGGAAGTCTGAGCCCAATGCTGTTCATTGTTTATATGGATGACATTATCAAACAGTGTGCATGTAAAAGTAAAAAGTTCAGGGTTGGACACCTTAACTTGAATGCAGTCGAAGTTTCGGAAGGGGCATTCGCAGACGACATAGTAGTTATAGCGGACAATGAGGAAGATCTGAAACGTAATTTAACAACATGGAATATGACACTAAAGGACAGTGGAATGACGATGAGTAAGAGCAAAACTAAAGTAATGGTAGTGGGAGATGAACAGGTAGATACGAAAATCGTAATAGAAGGAACTGAAATAGAACAAGTGAGAACATTCCAGTACTTGGGAGTACGAATTGATGGAAGAGGGACCCAGGACGCTGAGATTAATCAAAGAATAGAAAAAACAACAAAGCTGTACCACAGCATGAGGAATAATTTCATTAACAAAAAAGAGATATCCCGAGAAACAAAACTAAAAGTATATAAGGCAATTTACCGACCGATATTAACATATGGCTGTGAATCCTGGATATTAAATAGAAGACAAAAGAATAAATTACAGGCAGTAGAAATGAAGTATTTAAGAAGAGTTAGAGGAGTTACAAGGATGGACAGAATAAGAAACTTGGAAATACGAAAAGATTTGAAAATGCAGTCAGTGTTAGAATACATTGAACAAAGACAGCTAGGATGGTGGGGACATTTATATAGAATGGAAAATACAAGACAAACAAGAAGGATATGGGAAGCAAGGATAATGAAAAATAAAAGAAGAGGAAGGCCAAGGACAACATGGAATGATGTCATAGCAGAAATACTGGGAAGGAAAGGCAAAACATGGACAGAAGCGAAGAACATGACAAGGAATAGAAATGAATGGAAAACGTTTATAAAAAGCTAGAAGATAAACGCCCTACACCATTGTTATGGTAATAGGGATTTTTGGATTATATATATATATATATGTTAACGACTAAATTGTGATTATCGCAGAACAAATGAAAAGAGAATGACATTTATAAATAAAACAATTAATTCTATGTTAGGGAAACAATTTAGTGAGTAATTTGAACAAAATTTTCCTAGTCGAATTTTAAATCAAACAAAAGCTTTCAAGATTAATGGTGACTAATAAACAGTATTGGAAGTTGCGAAATATTTGGTTCTTCCCATTGTCTGTGAATAGCCACAAACCTCTCAATAAAAATCTTCATATATTCTTAGCGTTGAAAACATCTCGCTTTATTACTCATAAAAAAATAATTTCCATTCATAATATTGCATTACGAAATAACAAACTGAATTGTTGTTTAATAAAACCTGGAATAACAATGGACTATGGAGGCGTGTTCATTCAAAATTACGGTCAGTTAATACGTGCATCAAGTCCCGTAGTCATGACGGCAATTGTTTGTGTGTTCATTTAATTAATACACAAACACCCTTACCCAAGTAAAAAATATTAAAGAATTTGTCTTAAACTTGTATAAGGATTTTGTCGCTGCAGAATTCCCTTCAAGTATAAAATGAATTCAAATTCATAAAAAGATGTTGAAATGTTCGATTATAATAGATTATTTGTAATCTAGATTATTAAAAATCATAGCTTATTTAGTATTTACTTATACGGGGGTGCTTCAAAAAGATTGGGTTAGATATAGACTTTTTAACAACACAAACAAAAAGCTCTTTAAAAGCTTGGTCCTGACGTGGCTCGTTAAAAAGTGATGCCTAACATAAGGTAAAAATCTTTATTTAAACATAGCAAAACTGAAGAAGGAACAAAAAACTTAAAAAGAGATAAGCCATTTTACACAATAATAATTCACTAAGAAGGATCATTTAAACAAAAAGAAATTAAGAATTTTATTAATATTAGCTCGTAAAAATTTAAAAAAGGTATATAACCCCTTACCACAATTATTAGTCGTATCCTAAATACGTATTTCGACAACTAAGTTGTAATCATCAGTAGGTAAAAACTACTAATTAAAAGTCGCACATGGGGCACAGTTAAACAAGAGAAACGCTTCCGCACAACTATTATACACTGCAACCCTGTATAGACTAAATTTAACAAGTCAATCTAAAACTACGAGACAAACGCGTACCTACTTTTGGAAAAGGTCTAAACATATGTTAAATTGTCGGACAAAGGAACGGCAGACACCCTCTCTAAGGGGGGGCGGCACTTCGATTTTTAAAAACTACGATGACCCACTATTAAACTTAGATAAACCACCTTTTATTTTCACAAAACAATAGTATATTTAAACGTATTATCTCGAGTACATGTATAGTAAAAATATCTATTTTGGGTAGGGGTGTAAAAATATTTCCAATTACAAATGGTTAAAAAATGCTAAAATCGGAAAGTATGGTCGTATATTGTAAAAACTGTGCTCTATTGAAAATTCTAAGATGGACAAAATTTTGAAGGAACCGTTACATATGAAAAAACAAGACCTCTGACTGTGTTGACTTATATTAAATAACGTGAAAAGGTTCTATGAATTATTAGATATTGTTGGTATATATATATTTTTTTTTATTAGCTCGTAAAATGACAATTGTTTCGTCGACACAGTGGCTTCGTCAGACACTTAGAAGCAAATTACGAATTAACATCAGTATACATAAATACGAGGGATACTGCTAAAATTCGCGGAATCAAGTACTCCTTGATTGCCAGCATTCCACAATTATCATATTCGTAAAATTTGACATTTTTAACCTATAATTCAGTTGACAGTTGATAGTTGTGTCTAAAATGGAAATTTTGAATCGTGATTTTCGAGTGATGATTTTTTACGATTTTCGATATGGTTTGACACCAAACCAATGTGTGGAAAAGCTTAGTTCGGTATTTGGGAATGAAGCATCATCCAAAACTATGGTTTACAAATGGTTTGCAGAATTCAAGCGTGGAAGATCAACGTTTGGTGACGATCTTCGTGAAGGGCGTCCATGCACCTCCGTTGCGAAAAATATCGTTGCTGTGCGTGAAATGATTTTATCAGAGCGACATGTGACATACAGTGAGATAAAGGCGTCCTTAGGCATTGCGGCAAAACAAATACTACGATTTTGCACGATCATTTACATGTCAGAAAACTTTCCAGTCGTTAGATCCCTCAAAATTTGAAAGACGAGCAAAAACAGGCACGTGTCAAGTGGCGCAAGGAAATGTTGAGAAAATTTGATTGTGGTCGTTGACATTCTGTATATAACATTGTTACAGGTGACGGATCATGGATATGTTCATATGAGCCTTAAACTAAACAGCAATCGACTGTATGGGTGTTTCAAAATAAACCTAAACCAACAAAAGTGGTGCGGTCACGAAGCGTTTCGAAAAGAATGATTGCTTGTTTCTTCGGAAAAACGGGTCATGTTGCAACTGTTGCATTAAAGGATCGACGAACAGTTAATGCTGACTGGAATACGTCAATTTGTTTGCCGGAAGTTATCGATAAAGTCAGAAAAAACAACATAAACCGACGAATTGTTAATCATGACACTGCAAGCGCTCACACAGCACGACATACTGTCGAGTATTTGACCAACAGGAACAACGAATTAATGACTCGTTGCCCATATTCGCTCGATTTAGCGTTCAATGACTTCTTATTCCGAAACATCAAAAATGAAATTCGTGGAAAGCGGTTTTCATCACCTGAAGAGACTTTTGAAGAATTTAAATCACTGATTTTGGAGATACCTCGCTCAGAATGGAAAAGTGTTTTGAAGATTGGTTTTATAGGATACAAAAGTGAATACATCTTAAAGTGAAGTATTTGAAACAGTAAAGCGATTTACATGGCGTAATTTGTTTTATTTCACAATTTTCCGCGAGTTTTAGCAGTGGCCCTCGTACATACAGTAAGTACCTGACGAAGCCACTGCGTTGGCGAAACAATTGTTGTTTTACGAACGACAATTGTTTAGTTAATAAAGTGAAGATTTTCTTCTTCTTCTTTTATTTAGGTCTGTATAATTTATATACTACACTCGAAGGACCAAATATTGGGATTGTATTCGGCTCGTGAAAGAGCATTTATAAATTGTATCATGACCCTTCGCTCATGGGGCATACTTCCTTATTATAAGCTGGTTAGTTATTTTGGATGGTGGCAGTTGTATTGAAACTTGGTGTGTTTTCTGAATATTTTATTTATTTAACAAAAGAAAAACACTTAAACTTAATTTATTATCTCGCAAAAGTAGCACTTAATGTAAACTTAAAACTTAAATTCTTTATTGTTATATGAGACTGCATGTCTCTTATTGTTAATATGATATTGTTGAGTGTATTGTTGCTAGTATGAGACTTTTATGGATACTATTTGATATGAATGTTATGAAAAGATAGTTCTGTTCTGTTGCTGAGTTGATGCTGTTCGGTTCTGTACTGTCTTGTCCTGTTGTTGAGTTGATACTGTTCTATTTTGTACTGTCTTACAAGTAGGTAAAAATATATCACTGCCCCTAACTATTACACAATTAAATGAGCATATTGTTGTACATTGCAATGCTCGGCGTTCAAAATATTCTCCATCTTCATTCTCTATTGTTTTAGCCAGACCAATTACCATTGGTACTCATATTAAAGAATTAAAAAAGGAAACGTGGAACAACGGTTCAATAGTTTTTATTTAGAACTTTATATATATATATATATATATATATATATATATATATATGGTAAACCTAATCAGTAGGCGATATATATATATATATATATATATATATATATATATATATATATATACTACAAGGTGGGCCAATGGAATGTGGTTTAGGACCCTTAAGATTCAATAATAGTTCAAAAATATACACAGGAATAAAAGACATAATATTATTATTTAGCGTATGGCATCTAAGCACATCGGTACATAGCAGCAATAAAAGTAAACATAAATAAATTATTCACAAATATCTAAGGATTTAATCTATTGCATTGTCTGTTGCATTTAATAATTTCCAAAACTTTCCTCTAAATCGTCTCTAGAGTCAATCTCTCAATCATAGTCAGCGAACTCCATCTACAGTCACTTTTCACTGTGTAAACGACTACCGCGCAGTTGAATACATGCTGCAATTCTGACGCCCAAATTTTCTATAATAGCGTCTCTAGTCCTCTCGTCAATGGCTGGCTTGAATTTCCTGCGTGATGTTAGATGTTAAATAATCCCACAAGAAATAGTCGGCAGCTGTTAATTCTAGGAATCTTGGAGGAAAATTTATGTCACCATTCCGTGAAAATAACCGCTCAAGAAATATAGTTCTTAATACGCGTATAGCTAATCGTGACGCGTGGCTGGTGGCACCATCTTGTTGAAACCATATTCCGTGTAACTGGTAAGCGACGCAATTCTTGGGAAAAAATGTTTCCAGCATATCCGTATATCTCTCAAAAGTAACAGTTACAGTGGCACCATTATGTTTAAAAAAGTAAGGTCCCAGTACTCCAAACTTGGTAAATCCAGACCAAACTGTTTGGCTTTTGCACTATAAGTGGGTGTTCTGTACTCCAAAATCTAAGATTTTTGCTTATTTACCGCACCCAATTGGCAAAAATGGGCCTCATCAGACATGATTAAATTATCCAACAGGTTTGGCGTATCATTTAGCATTTGTTGAATTTGTCGACAAAATTCCAGCCGGTTTGGTTTTTAGCGAGAGTTGATTTGGTAGCCAAATTTGTTTCCCTTCTGTACCGGCATAGCTGAATGAGAGAAAATCGCTGTTTTAGGCGATGTCCATCAGATGTCACTAGATTATCTGGTGCCACCTGATAGGACAAAATTTGCTATACCTATGAGACGATCCATCAAACTTTACTTCACTAGCTGAAGTAAACGTTGGAAAATACGAGGTGTATGTCCATGTGTACAGATACAGATATGTGTAATGCATGTCTGTTTCATTTGTAATATTTCAATGTATTTAAAAAAAATATAAACACGGGTTTCAAACCAAATAATAATTTATCCAAACACATCAAAAACAATTAAGATAGATCAAATAAAAATAATTAATCCGGAGT
Organism: Melolontha melolontha; assembly: GCA_935421215.2. Taxonomy (NCBI): domain Eukaryota; kingdom Metazoa; phylum Arthropoda; class Insecta; order Coleoptera; family Scarabaeidae; genus Melolontha; species Melolontha melolontha. The sequence goes on along the minus strand of OW285237.1, from coordinate 178,428,534 downwards.
CTATAAGTTAACGTGTGGATGGATACGGTAAGATATATGTTGGTCAAACAAGATAATTTGAAAAACATATTGCTGAATATTGTTCTTCGTTTAAAAATAGAAAACAAGAATGATTTCGCCAATCATTTAATAACAGAAGACCATGCATTCAATAATGATTTTCAAATTCTACATTTAGAAAATAAAGGTACAAAATTGAATTTACTGGAAAGCTTAGAAATTAATAAATTCAAACAATCACAAATTTTACTTAACGATCAATTGGATTTAAATAACTCACCTTTTTCAAATTTATTTATTTAAAGCGACCGTTTAAACGATAATAGAAACGCATATTTAGTTTATTAAAAAAAAAATATTTGAAAACATGTTTCCCAATAGTACGGTCATAAAAAACTTTTTTCCCCAGTACCTGATATCAAAACATACTTCCATTATTTTAAGTGAAGTTAGCAACTTAGTAAAATAAGCAGATTTGAAAGATTAGTTTTTCTTTCGTTGTCGTCCGTTGCTTGTGTTTCTTCAAGTTGAATTAGTTTTTCGATATAATTTTTGTTTTTTCTCGTTCATTGACTGTTCTTTTCAAGACCAAATGTAGTCCTTTTGCAGAATAAAGGGTAAGAATTTACAGGGTTAGGCAAATGTGTTAATCCATTCGAATATCTTTGATATGGCTACTTAGATTTTAATAAGACTTTCCACAATTAATTAAATGCAAATCGGGGAATCGATGAGTATATTTATATCCGAATCGGACTCCGGTTTAGCCGGAAACGATGCCTACTTTTTTTAACGAAACACCCTGTATATTTTTACGAATTTCAATAGAGCGTCGCTCTTGGAGTTCAGCAATAATCAAGTTTGGCACTCTTTTATTCAACAACGATAGAATTATTTCATTAAATCTAATAATCAGAGAGCCGACTCGAGCGATTGAAGATTCGTATCCGTAGGCGTCTGCCTTGTATTCGCAATGGGTTTGTTTCTGTAAGCGATCCGTGAGTTTCGAACAATTTGATACGTGTGGTCATTGCATAAGTGGCACATACATACATATATATGCAGTTAATATGTATCTGTCAATGCACAACAGAGCGAATGTAATGTTTCGGTAAGCGGCAGCAACTACTGCTGAAACAAAAGTAATGCTGACAAGCGAATTGCGTATAGAATTTTGAATAAAAATAATTTACAAAGAACAAAACTCAAAATTATGTATTTACTGTGAAACATTGAAAGTGTGAAACATTACTATGAACAACTAAAATTTGTTCAAGGTGTTTCTGTGTTAAATTAGTTCTTTTAGATGCTAAAACGTCTTTAAAAATAGAAAATGTTCGTTCCACATCACAACTGGTGATTGATTAAGGTGTTGCAAAAGTATACTTCGAATGTATAAATGTTTCAATCGACTGTGTGCAGAATTGATATAATATATTAAAAATCTGGATTTCTGCTAAATAGGGCATCAACTTTTTGTCCCAGCTTTGAGAAATATCTTTTTAGAAACTAACTTATCAACATTTGGAAAATGACCCCTGATGTATTCTCATACTCTGTGTTAGTGCATGTGCTGCACAGGTAACGTGTAACATTGGGATAAGATTGCTTTAATAACTTCCCTGCTTTTAACATATAAGCCGCATCAGTCGAAAATAATATCATCTTGTCAGAATATTATGAATACATTGATCAATTACTTCTGCAACTCTTTTACCATTTACGATTGGCAATATTTTAGTTGCAATTAAGTATGGTTGGTATGAAGTTGTCGGATGAAAAATACCAACAACTACATTTAACACATCGACCCATTACATCCGTTGTTTCGTCTGCACTTACCCAAAGATAATGACCAGATATGTTGGTTCGTATTTTTACAGTGGTTCTCAAATAACATTTTGATAAGTGGTATTTACGTAAAGTAGATTCATCTGGTATATGACAATCAGTATATTTTGTAAGAAACCTCTTGAGGACTGGATTGTTAACCTTTTTGAATGGGATATTGGCCGCCATGAAAGCTTCACCTTCGTTAAAAGTGCCAGGTGCAAATGGTCATATGTTATCTTGATGAGTTTTTGAAGAAACATGTCTCTGCACATTACAGTTTTGTGGACGGCCTGAACTTAATGAACAGTCACTGCAATATATCTCGGTATCATTACGAATATGCAACCAATAATCTGTATGGTCTCTAATCCATCCTACCATAGTTACCCTACGAGAATTCTCCATAGTTAATGAAAATTATGAGAAATACTAAGAACAGACTAAAATAACTGGACTAAAAAGAAGAAATGAAAATTACTCCAAAAATAAGGTAGTAAATTAAAATTGATATTTTTAAAAAAAAATATAGGATAAATATACAATATAACAATATAAAACAGATTTTTTAAAATACTAAACGTTGTAACCAAATAACACTGAAAGAAACGAAACCAGAAACAATCCCTTATAGAAGAGAATAGAAAATATACTATCTCAAGAATAATAAATAAATACACGTATATACATGCATAACAGCATGTAACCACGAGAATACACTTTGGAAATTAGCGGATATAATTTTTTAAGCAATTATCTAGTCTAACGAAATAATATATAAATGTATATTTCGTCTTACACGCCACTGTTGAATTGAATTTATGAAGAAATACACACAATATACATTCATAACATTAACATCTAAAATAAGATAGTAAATTAAGCTTAATGTTTATGAAAAGTTGTAGGATAAATATACAATATAACAATACAAAGCGCATTTTTTAAAATACTAAATTAGCACTGAAAGAAACGAAACCAGAAACACGCCACTGTAAAATAGAATTTTATGAATGAATTGACACAATAACAACGGAAATAACAGCATCTGCTCGACGTATACAATCGAGCAAGTAAATAGTGCAGCTGTTACAACATGAATATTATACTTGATACCGCCACAACGTTTATCGGGGCAATTGGTCATTCAATCGCGTGAGTCCGCTCTCTGCTAATAATGCAATTTTTAGTAGCATTTGTCTCATTATTTTATAGTCACACCTCGTATATCACGCCGAAGATGCAAGAAAAGCATTTGCACCTTAAGACAAAAACACTAAATATTCCAGGAATGAATAGAAAGTCTATTAAGAGTTGAGATTGCTTAATTGTTCTGCTAAAATTGTCATTGCTTAAGTCTATAATATCCTCAGGTAACGCATTGTAGAATTTAATACAATAATAATCGTTTGTCCGCGTATAAACAAAAGATATCCGTAGTAAACGTTCATTAAGTAGATGGCCTTAATAAGCGATATTTATTTGTTAATTTTTGTTAATAAGGAATGCGTGAAAGAAATGCGTCTAAAAGCATATAATAAAGCCCATTAAAAAGATTTTATAATTATCTAAAAGAGCACCAAAAATATTGTAAGTTTCCTATTTATTATGGAAACCTAGTTAATGTAAAATTAATTATTGTTTTTTTATTTGTTTCAGGTCGAAGGAAATTTACTAGAAGTCGTACGTGTAGAAGTATCAAAATAAACAGCGTCTGCGTTAGTGTAATATACGTCAATTATGTAAACCATTAAATGTAAACGCAGTGAAGACGGCATTTAAAATGTAATAAAATAATAACGAGTACCTTCGTGAAAAGAAGTGTTCGTAGAACCGTACTATTAGAACGTAAAAATCGTGGTAAGCCCTGTAAAAACAATATATAAAACGAAAAAATCGCGAAAGTGTATATTTAATACTTGCATAATAATGTGCGATTAAGAAACACATACTTGTTCAATATTTATAATAATTAATAAGAAAAAAGTTTCAAGTTAAAATGGAGGATGTTGATGTGGTAGATACGGCTCTGATGGTGAAAGATGACGGGCCGAAACGTGTTCCGTCGATAGAAATGTTAAACAGCGAGATGCCAGGTAGATGTTATCAAAAGGATCGAGGCAAAAGAGCACTCCGAATGTTTCTCAATCGTTTGAGATTGAGAAAATGTGCGAGCGCTGATATCACGGAACCGGATCCTACGTACAAAGTTGCATACCTTGGCAACGTCGTTACCGGCTGGGCTAAAGGTAAGTTATTATTCATCTTCTGTATTTTAATAATTGCGTTACGTAATAGGCATTGAATTTCTATTAAGCTTCGATATATAGCGAAAGCAGCGCTGAAGACTTCCGCAATTTAGCAAAACCAGTTTTAATTACTTAAAATAGTGGCTATGGTTTATTACAATGTAAAAATATTGAAAACGTTAAGCTAATGCGATCAGCGGCTTGCTTAAAACTTCTTTTTATATCTGAAAGAAAATACGAAGCCGAATTGATATACAGGGTGACCTTGAAATAAAGAGACTACGATAAATTGGAAAGATGTAATTATATAGAATATAAATCCAAAATATTGTGAGTCAATTAAGACGCGAACCCCAAAATTAAAAACCTCCTGAAAATTGAATTATGTGCCGCTTATGAAGTCAAAATAGTCGATTTTTCGATCGTTTCACTCACAGGAGCTTCGTCAGACATATAACTATCTTATGGACATATCTTTACATAAATATACCGTAACAAACACATGTTTTTGATGGTGAAGGAATGGGGTAGTCTTTATTACTTAAATGTCTATGAACTGCTGGTTTTTAGTTGAATATCCTTTGTTCCCCAAACATGCATTTAGAAACCATATATTCTGTGTCAATATTCTACTCCGCATCATAAGTTTGAAATACCAGAGTCAAATTGAGGTCAAAAAGCTAGTCTTAGCTTCTAAATACATGTTTGAGGGAGGAATGAAGTATATTCAACTAAAAACCAGCATCCATTCCTTCATCATCCAAAACATGTGCTTGTCACGGTATATTTATGTAAAGATATGTTCATAAGTTATTTATAATTCTGACGAAGCTCCTGTGTGAGTGAAACGATCGTAAGTTTGTAAAGTAAAAAGTAGTGAAATTCATTAAAATTTGTTTTATTTTATCCCGATAATAGTTATAGTGAAATTTCAGCAAGTAAAGGTTGAAACAATCCTATACAAGCTGAAATTATTGAGAATAAAAAAACCGGCTAATATTTTCTAGGATTTTATTTTAAATATGCTCAAAGTAATTCCCTTCAGCAATGATACACTTCACCATTCTTATTTCCACTGTTTAAAAACTCCCAACCAATCTTCTTTCGGGATATCTTCAAAATAAGCATAAACTGCGGTATCAATCTCTTCTTCAGACGCAAATTCTACTCTGCAAAATGCGTTTAAGCCCAAAAATAGCCAAAAGTCACGTATTGCTAAATCGTGTGAGTACGGCGGATGTTCTATTACTTTTATATTTTTTTCCAGCCAAAAACTGGAGAGTTGAAACAGCCGCATGGGACGATGCATTGTCATGGTGGAGCATAATTTCCTTGACTCTACTGAACACTTCAGGCAAACATTTTACAGTCTACCACTTAACGGTAACTGTCTTTTGTCGACCTAGCTTAATTGCATTTACTAAATCCGTACTTCTGAAGAATACCGCATACATAACCTTTTTTATGGCTCCCTGCTTCTTAGTCATTGTAGGAGTTTCCTCATCTTCCTGAATCCATACACTACTCTCTTGGCGAGTAGGAAGATCGAAAAAGGGAATATAAGAATAAAAATTTGGTGCCCGCCTTTATTGAAGAAAGTTAAAGCTTCATGGCAAATTCTTACATGCTCTGCTTTATGGAAGTCAGAAAGGTGATGCGGCACAAAACGACTTACCACTTTTTTTAAATGCAGGCGATCGTGTATGATTGTTTTAACAGCTGAGGATCCAATCTAGAGTTGACTTTGTTGCCCTCTTCAAAATTCTTAAAAAATGCAACGTTAACAGTCATCTGAACATTTGTTTATTGTATGATATTCATGGTTCAGCACTTACGAAATAAGTAAGAACCTTCTTTATCATAAATCAATTTCCAGTACTCTTTTTTTGTTGATCTCCAAGAAATTACTGTATGCACTACGACACGTGTTTATTTATTTTAGGATAACATTTTATTATGCGACGTTAACAATTACAGGCCTGTTATTGAATCGTATAGCTTTTTTTGAATAAAATCAATTTGTATTGACTTTAGGATTACATTTTTTTCATGATCTGACAATCACATTCATAGATCTGTAACTTTGAATCAAATAAAAATGGATATACAAGTTTTGCGTTTTTGTTACTTGAAAAGAAGCCTACTTTACACTCCTAAAATTTGAACATAACGATACGGGACACTTGTATAAGCTTATTATTTCATGAATCATAAAAATAATCATTTAAATATTTAAACCAATAGACACATTGGAGTTTATATTTCCGGAATGCTTTATAGAGACAAAAAGTGCAGTCAGTGTACAGTACCATTTTGTCAGCTGGAATATCATTTACATAAATAATGTACAACAGAGGATCCAATACACTGCCCTGAAGTACCCAATTTCTAAATTTTTACTAGCTGTGTCATTAATGTCGATATTTTGCAGTCTATGTTCACACGTCTTTATCAACATTTTCGATAATTTTTCTGTTTATGCTAATAATTAGTTATTAAATACTTTAGATTTAAGTTTATATATTTTAGAAATATTATGTTACAATCAGTTTTTCCTGTAATTTGATATTTATACCTGGCGCAAAATCTGCTATTACTATTATTAATAACTAAAGACGGCAGACTATGTGTCCGAACAGTAGCGTGATGTGGAGGGATCGAGTAGAGGCGTACGACGATCAATTCAGTTGCCGTTGAGACGTTGTAAGCGATACATTGTTAACACAATCGTGTTGAAAATGTCGGGAGTGCGTAGAAACAATGCATCGACTCGGTTGAATGCTAACGTAGTAAAGAAATTTTTACATCGGTTTCCCGATTTAATATATGACGGTACCGTAGTGAAATGTTTAGTTTGTGAAACAACTTTATTAACTTGGAAAGCAAGTCAGTGCCAAAGACATATAAATATAGTGACAAGCATAAATCGAATAATAGTGGACGCAGATCATATAATAAATTTGTGTGTGATTTAACAATTATGTTAATTGCGACCAATATACCAATGCAGAAAGTGGAACACCCAATGTTTCGTCAGTTTTGGAAGAAATACAATCCTACGTGGAAATTACCAGCAAGAAGTACGCTACGGAATTACGTACCGTCAGTGCGTGAGAGAATTGTAAATTGTACGAAAAATACGGTAAAAAAAAATTCCTGTGGTTAACAATAGACGAAACTACAGATATTAAAAAACATTCCATCCTAGCGATTCTAGTACGGACGCTGACTCCGCAAGGACCTTCTCCTCCTTATTTACTAACCTGTAAACGAATGCAAGGGTGTACTGCCAGAGCGATATATGATGTATTAATAGAAACACTACACAAATTTGAGATTTTACCGAAGCAAGTGTTAATGTTAGTTACCGATGCTGCCAAGGTTATGTGTTCCACGGCAAACTTACTCAAAACGATTCAACCAAAACTGCTGCATGTCACATGTTTGCTTCACGCTTTACACCTTGTAACAAACACTATACGTACAACTTATCCTGATGTGGATCAACTGATAGGACAAACGAAAGCGGTTTTTCTTAAATCTCCGAAACGGATTCGGCTATTTCATTCGCTGTGTCCTGATATACCCGAGCCGCCGCAACCAATTCTTATACGTTGGGGTACTTGGTTAGAAGCAGCATTTTATTATTATAAACATTTTGAAAAAATTAAATCAGTGATTTTACAAGTAGATGCCAAAGAAGCAGCTGCAATACGGCTCAGCCAGGTTCAATTTAACAATCCTCAAGTTGCAGCAAATTTAAAAATTATTTACGACAGTTACGTTCCAATATATATATCCTTGAAGATGAAAAAAGTGATTGTGTCCGTGAAAAATTTAACAGTGCATTAGATGAAAATGTAGATATTACAAAATTAGGGCAACTTTTTACCAATACTGAAGATCCGTTGTACAGATACAAAGAGCGCTTTAACTATGCAAATATAACATCTCTCAACGTCGAACAATCCTTCTCTGTATATAAACATATATATACGTCGCTACGTACGAACCTTTCCGAGACTAATACAGAAACATATATTATGGTGCAGTTTTTTCATCGCGCACATCCGCATTTTTTGGCAACAATGTAAACATGTTGGGTAAGTTATTTATGTTTTTTCTTAACGTTTTGTATAGGGATTCGATATATTTATTTTTAAGTAAGCGCACTGTTATTCTGCTAAACTCTCCACGCAACGCCACTGCTGGGGCACATAGTCTGCCGTTTTTATAATAACTTCAAAAAATTCATGTGATGATATGCAATTGGTTACCTAAATTTCATTTGATTAAATTTGATCAATATGGCCCAACTTTATTTAAATGTGTTTGTGTGCAAAAAAGCAACTCATCCGAAAGAACTTACGAAAAGAAACGAAAATTTATATAAAAGTGTGTCTATAATTGTAAAACGAAAGGCGTTAAAAATTAGTGTCAAAACATGGCATGTAAACAAATTTGGTTCAACTCCAAAGAAAACCATTTTTACGGACCATTTCGATAAACTAAAACGAATTCCAGAAAACTAAACATCGTAATTAAGAAAAGTATTTATCTCATCAAGCTGTTTTACTTAGTTAGCAAAATAACTTAGTATTTTCAACTTTTTCATGAGTAATCAATGTAATCAAGCAACTATATAAGAATTATCGAATTGAAAACAGGAAAGCGTGCAAGCTTTTGATCGCCTTTTTAAGTTTTATTAGTCTAGAGCGCAATTCTAATTATATGTTTTTGCTTACCCAATCGAAAATAGCAAAATTTAAATGGATGTTGTTAATTAATTATCGCAAAATTCCAAAAATAGAATGACGACCTGCTTGTTGATGTTGTATGCGTTAGTGTATCGATTACGACTTTGCAAAACAAGGATATAAAGTTCTGTTTGTATTTTCTACATTGACTGATGTTTGGAATGTTTGTCCAAAAATCACTTAAAGTATCGATAATAATTTGCAAGTTTGTTTTTGGATTTAGGTAGGAATTTAAGAGACCTCCAGAGGTCAAGTAAAAATACATCGTGATTATGTTTAATTATGAAATTATTTTCATATAACTATGTTTCATGAGATACGACCATGATCTTCCTAAAATTGTCCCTTGGTAAAATATAACAGGCCACTACTTTGTATGTACCTGTTGCCTATGGCTTGGTAATCACTTTTCATTCTTTATAGTGTTTACTATATCGAGTAGGATTCATTAGTAAATTTGCCACTTGAACATTTCAACCATTATGTTGTTGATGAAATGGCAACAACAAAGAATAAACACGTGTTGAGATTACCACCATACCACTGTGAGCTAAATCCCATAGAATTGGTATGGGCCGAAATAAAAAATTATGTTGCTTTGAATAATAAAAATTTTAAAATGGCAGACATCACACAATTACTGTTTATTGCATTAGCTAATTTTAACAGTGCAAAATGGAGAAAGTGTATAGAACATGTAATTAAAGTGGAAGACAAAATGTGTCTATTAGATGGCTTAATTGATAATATCGTGGAGCCAATTATCATTTCACCTGCATTGATAGTGATACAGATAGTAACAGTGATTAATAAATTAATTATTAATAATAATTTGAAGTTTTCTTAGCTAAACTAGTAATTAAACCTGTGTCCAAGTATGATAATTTGAAGTTTTGTTAGTTCAAATCCGGATTAAGGAATGTATTAAGTTAATGTTAAGTAAATCTTTGGATTATTTTTACGTATAATGTATATACCTAACTAACTTCCTATTTTTAAAGTTGTACATTAGAAAATATACTTTACTTTTGTGTTATTACTTAGAAATATAATTTACTTTTGTGTTATTAATTATAAATATACTTTACTTATGTGTAATTATTTAGAAATATCTTCTTCAGTTCTCTGTAAACATGAAAAACTATTAAAATATTAAATAAATCTCTTGGATAATTTTTACGTATAATTTATATAACTAACTTCCTTAACCAAAATGCAAATAATGTTGCCATATTTTAATATAAATATTCCAAAGTGACTGCAGAAATTTACTGAAAATATTTGAATACATAAATCTTGATGTAAAAATATTGAACAGTGCATGCATATCGCTCCGAATACACAATATAATGTACATAACCTATACCATAAATTTGTCAAAAATAAATGTCATAATATATTGCTTAGTGTACATATGGCGCTGCTTGGCGGTCCGCGGCATTAAAAAACAGACTATAGATTCGAGACAAATAAGCAACGAATAAGACACTGGTGTTATTCGTTGCACTAACTATTGTGTTGGCTGTTTATAGTAAATCCAGTTTTAACTTGCTATTTACTTGACCTATCTCAATGGTCTTCAATGGTTTAGAAGATCATTTAATTGTTTGCTATAGAGTGTCTGTTTGCCTTTGGTATTCAGTTAGTGGGTGTTATTTTGCAAGTAGGCGAAATGTCTTAGTGCTAACAAATTTAAGAAATACTAACCGGTAGACATACAAACAACAGAAATCGCAAAAGTGTAATTATACTAACAAGAATATTAAATATTTATGTGAAGTCATAGACTATTTTAAAATACTACCTTGCTGAAAAATGGTCAAATATGCATTTATAATGAAAAAGGTTCAAAATATGCACTTACACATAGCAACAACTGAAATATGCATTTATGCAAATGCATAATTATCCGAAGCCTAGTCATAAGATACAATTTATTTTACATATAAATAATTCGAATGAAGCGATTCCAATTGTTCATTCAACTCACGTGTCAGTGACTCATTGGATAATTTAGCTTTTCAACTTATATTAATATTTTTGCTTTCATATACATACGCCATAATACCTAAAGCCAATCAGATTGAACCAAGAGATCTTCTCCAGCGATAATGTTTTTAATTATCATCAGCTTAGATATGCAGTAAATAATCATCTTCCATACACAGAAAACACGTACCACAATAAAAGGAAAAAGTAAATAGTTACGTAATATCTTCTATCTAACTGACGTGCATCGAAGAAAAATTCATGTTACGCCGTCTGTTACTATCGTCATAAAGATGATATAATGTTCTTGCTTTAAGATGCTTTGTATTGCCGAACGTTTTATTTTTCATATACGACCGGTATTATTACTGTGTTGACAATCGAGCAGAATTCTTAATTGCATTTAATTAAATTGAAATTATTACTTCCGTGATATTTTACTACTCGAGATGTACTTCGTATTCCAAAGTTTATTCTCCGTCTACAGATGAGAATCGCTAGTCGTTCTTGTCTGTGAGTTTGCGTTCATAAATCGAAATGACTTTTTTGCATTAATTACATAGAAGCATATTATGTACGCCGACATGAACAGGAGTGCGTCAACTCACGTGAAAAATATGAAAATTTGCACGGTGAGCAGGTGTTATTGAAACGTCTGCGAATATTTCAGATCTAGAGAGCAATTAAGGCAGAGATCTTGAGATCGTTTGGATAATGGACGAAGTATTGTGATGGATAAATAATGACCAAGCAGTTGTGTTTTATTCAAAATATGTACTTGCAATGAAACATTTGATTCTTTCTTTTAATCCTTCATAATGCTTGCGTTAATTATTTCCGTATTTTATTTCGAATTAAAAAAAAATACTTTTTGTAAACTTTAATTACAACATAACAAAGTAATTTGAAACATATCAAGCGAGGCAAAAAATTAGTGTCCTAGGTAGCCATGAACGACTCCGTATTGAAAGATTCGGGTAAAAACATCATCGATTGTTTTCTTATAAAATAAATGTTAGTAAAAGATAAAGGAATAATTAAAAACTTAATTAATTAATAAGAGCAAATAAACTTAAAATTTTACTCACAATTTTTCAGCATGCTACGCAATACACTTTTTCTCCATCCATACGCAATTCTGAATAAGGTGCAATCCATCCAGGCACAGTCGCTATTTTCGGCATTTTTGCTATTATAAATCTCAACTCAAGTTTAACTTCGAAAAGCCAACGTAAAATGTCGTTTGAAATAAACACATATACTCCTAATTTTCTGGTAAAATATATTTTTGTATTTATTTAGAAGTTTTAAGGTATTGGCTTTTCCTGGAATTTTGTCTCGGCCTGAATGTATGGGAAGAGCATTAATAAATTCTTGGAGACGCTTATCGGAAAAGTAACGGGAAGAGGCTTCATAAAATGCAATTTTTAGTTTAAAGAGGGCTGTTTAATTTTTGTTTGTTACTTCCACGACATATTTTTAGTAATGCCTATAATAAATTTGATTTAGTAAATAAATAAAACTCGGATACTTAAAATATGTAGAAATGCTGAATTACTACAAAATATGAAAATAATATACAAAATGCATATATTATGCAAATATGCAAATTTATGCAAACTGTATATAATCCGGCCTTTAGTTATTACCATATTTAAATTGTAAATCTTTATTCTTATTTTAGAAGTAGCGTCTTTGATATTTGCAAAGTTTTATTACTCCATTTATTCGACCATTTTTATTTCTAGCTTGCCTTATCAGTGAATAAGTTCAATATACAGTCTATAAATTACATTAGGAACAATGTTACTATTCTAAACTTTATACTTAGATTTACAATTAATACTTAATTAGCATAATTTAAAATTAGATTGTTAAACACTTCCAGCGTTTATTATTGCAGTAGGTACAATTGACCAGGAATCGGTAACTTTGGAAATTCCGATTGATGTCGTCATCTAGTCGGATAGCTGATACTGGCCACCTTCATTAATTATTCAATCGTTTGTTATAGTGGTAAATTTTTCTTACTTGTAATATTTTGAAAATATAGTCAATCTTATTACAGCAGTCTTAGTATAACCACAGATTATACATATTGCTATGAATAGTGGTTTGAAGATTTAGCACGCCACCATCCACAACTAGTTTTCCCAACTAGGTTTCTCAGCCGGTGAATTTTCAAATATGAGACTTCTAACTTCTCGGGTTCCAATAAGGAAAGTCGTGTCTGTGAATTATTTTAGGCGCCAGTGAAATGTTTACAAAAATTAATTTACCTTAATTATATTAGTTACTAAGCAATATTGGAGTAATAGCAATAAAAGGAACACAGGATAAGATTTAAACTGAATATTTAATACAAAAATAAAAAAAGAAAAAAATCTATCTTTACAAAGTATAAAGATACTGTATCATACAAAAATACATGAGGTAAAAACATTCATTGTATTAACATCTGAACGAATGGAAAACGTCCTCTTAATGACTCCGATCAATCTTAACTAAAATAATCAAACTTTATATTAAATTCTTCAAAGAAAACCACACTGTATATAAACATACTGATACTGATACAGATACTAAACCACGAACAAATTTACGCATGTGCAAAACGACACAGCCAAAAAAACTGAACTCAATCGAACAAAATTTACCTCTATAAAAAAATATAACGAAGACTTTTAATATCAGTTGAATTATCTATATTCTTAATATTCAACTATTACCTACTTGTTCCAAAACAATAGAACTATTATTATAAAAACAATTTTATATATACATATATATAATTTATGATTTATGTCGACATAAACATTTTAAATACTTACAAAAAGAAACTGGAGACTCTTTTACGAGAAAAAGTTGTTTAATTAACTATATCTATATCATCAAAATTACGAGAATAACTATCTCAAAGAAATATCGGGAATTAAATATAATATACCAAAACTATGAACACTTTCAAAAACAACCCGAACTAAATTAAATATATATATATATATATATATATATATATATATATATATATATTATATATATATTATATATATTTCAAAGAACACAACTTTCTCGTTTTACAGCAAATCTTGGTCTCCCAAAATTTACCTAGGCCTCTACAACACATTGGCCTCGGATAACTAGTTTTTATCATACGTTAAACTTTAAAACATTTTCAATATACACTTGTATCCCAAATAATTGTACATTTTTAAAATAATTATTTTTAATTAAAAATCCATAGCAATATGTATCATTTGTAGTCGGTACCTTCGACCTTTTTGTGCAAGATTTAATTTTTGCACTTAGATTTTATACTTGCACCGCGCATATGAACAGAGCATTAATCAAAACCGAACTAGGACATATTTTTAAATTTATTTATGTTTATACAGGCTGGCCCAAAATGACCGAAGGGGTTTGAGTTCATTATAACTTCTTATTTAAGACATAATTATTAATTTTTTTTAATTTTAAATACAGTATATTAATGGAGAATATTTTTAATTTAATTATGAAAAATTATATCTCGCAAGTGGTGGCCATTTTCTGCTTCGCATATTCGTGCTCTTTCCAAAACATTTTCCATAACCTTTCGCAAAACTTCAGGTGTTATGTTGTTGATTTCGTCGCGTATATTATTTTTTAATTGCTGTATGGTTCGAGGCTTATTAATATAGACTTTTCCTTTCAAATAACACCAAAGGAAACGGTTAAATCGGGTGAACGCGGAGGCCAATTAAAATCGCTTGTACGGGAAATAATTCGTTCACCAAAGATGTCGCGTAAAAGAGCCATTGTGTCCCTCGCAGTGTGCGCTGTGGCTCCATCCTGTTGGAACCATACTTGCGGATGGGTTCCCACGGCTGGCCTTAAAAAATTTTCCAACATTGTCCGATATCTAACACCAGTGATGGAAACGGCGACACCGTGTTCATTTTCAAAAAAAATATGGGCCAATTATCCTTTCCGACGAAACACCGCACCAAACGGTACACTTAAGTGGGTGTAATTCTCGCTGTTGAACTCCTCTTGGATTTTCCGTAGCCCATATCCTGCAGTTTTGCCTATTAACGAACCCATTAATTGGAAATGGGCTTCGTCGCTCCTAATTAAATAATGAATAAAATCATGATTTTCTTCTGCTTTTTGACGAAAATAAATTGCATAATCAAGTCGTTGCTGGTAATCTGTCGGTTTCAATTGTTGGACAAGCTGAATTTTGTATGGAAACATTCTTATTGTATGCAAAATTCTCTGTAGCGACCCTCTTGAGAGGCCAAGTTGTGTCGAACGTCGGTCGCCTGGTTGATGTTTCTCCATCTTCCCGAATACTCTCCTGTACCCATTCAATATTGTCATCCGTGTGCACCGTTCGTCGTCTGCCGGCACCAGGAAGGTTCCTTACTGCCCCTTGTTCTCGAAAATTTGCAACCAGATGGTTTATTGTTGACTCTGAGGGTCCAACCCGTACAATAAAATAACGACGATATGCACGCTGAATCAAAACAATGGATCGTTGATTTGAAAAATAAAGTTCAACGATTTTGGCACGTTGTTCAATTGTGTACTGTTCCATTTTAAATTCCCCAAGTCTTCTTTACAAAATACTGAAAACAAAAAAAAAAAAAATTATAATAAAAAAGTTATAAGGAATTAAAGCCCCTTCGGTCATTTTGGGCCACCCTGTACTATAAATATTTTTATGATATACATATGGGCTTTATGAAAATAGGTAGCTGCTATTGTTATTATGTACACTCAAAGAAAATTTAAAAGTAAATTCACGCTTTTTTATAATTAATGTGCAAATCACATGTAATTTTAATGTCCTAGTTGAATCCACGAATTTAAATTATTTGCCTTTTATATAGTTTAACAATTTCCAGACATTCGAATATATAAAATATTGTACATTTAAAAGGAAATATGCAATTAGATAATTAAAACGTAATTTGACAAAAACACAACGTAACCAAATATTTGTAATGCTGGTCACATAGGGAGAATATATTTTGAAAAGTATATTTAAAAACATTTGTCGTTAATATAAATGAAAATGACTTTTGTTTTACATTGTTATATATTCAATGGTTAATAATGTGTGTTGGTCGCATAGATAACCTATGAGAAGGTAAGCAATGCATTTTATTTAATTGTGGCATTCCAGTACGTTTCCCCCAATAACTTTATTAGAAAAAGTTGTTTCTTTTGACGTTGTTTAGAGGAGCCAATAATTTTTTCCAAAAATTTTTGGCGCACGCATTCTTGACATTAGATACAATCTTTGAAATGAACAGCACAACTTTATATACATTACGTAATGTAAATTACGTAAATGTAATAGTGAAAAACGTTTTTGATCGCTTTTCGTCAAGCATCGTCTCTGACAGTTTGTAGGCTTAAACTTGTTTCTATCTCCACTACTCACACAATGGCGTTGTTGGAGACGTTATATATCAATCCGCCCTCGTATATTTTTCTAAAAATATAAATGATTGCGCTATGTTTCTAAAACATAACGCGTCCCCGTGACCACAAGGTTACCTACGTATAGAATCTTTACTATTCGTCTCAAAATATGCTAATAATATCAATCAGAGTATCTTCTGAATCTCAATTATAACTTTTAAATTTACTGCATTCATTAAATTGAACATAATCAATTATGTTTCGTCATAGAAAATTGCTAATATTTTTGCCTAGATATATCAGACCAACGAATGTCATTTGTGTCGCTCCTTTTTTTGTTTTTAATTAACGATCAAAGTAAGCCGTGAAGTGCAACTTTGCTAACCTTTGGAGCCATCCAACCACATTCTCGCAATGGGATGCGATTTATAATTATGAAACGCCCAGTTGTTTTTATAATAACGAAAAAACGGTGCTTATAATAGATAGAAATGGAATCTTAATGGTTTTAATGTTGTTGCCTTTTAGGAATCCAGGATTTCTACTATTGGACTTTTTCGATCTGTCAAATATTTGTAATGAATAATGCATGTAGTAACGAAAGTGCGTTAGTAAAATGATTTATGTATTATAAACGTTATTAACATTAGAGTTTAATTATAGATCAGAGCTAGTGTTTGCTGCTCGAAAAAGTTGTTTGATAGGTCAGTATTTATATTCACAAGGAAACTTTGCGAAATATTAACTTCAACCATCTTCTCACCTTGCCACTACGAGCTTCTACGAATGAGAAATTTTTACTTTTTTAATGTTTACCACTTTATATACTCTCCCCGATATCTTAAGATATACGATACTGAAGCTAAGATGTTTCAATTATTTTTTAATTAATACTCGTATAACTATTATCAGGATAAAATAAAACAAATTTTAATGAATTTTTTTTTTTAATTGACACTGCAACGATCGTTTCGCTCCAACCTGACCTTCATCAGACATATAAGTAACTTATTTACAAATTTTTTAACACAAGTATACGGTAACAAACACATGTTTTACTTTAAATATTTGAAGGAATGGGTACTTTTTATTACTAAAATGTCTATTCACAAAACTTTCACTTCGGTTTATACAATACTGTTCTTAAGTAATAAAACTAGGGGTTTACATTATATTACAGGGAGGTAAAGAAATTCTATGGAAAAATACAACATGTTACTGTCTGAGTATCAAATAAATAAATTAAGTAAGGGTGAATTATTTGTTTCTAATTGATCATTTAGGATCTTGTCGGTTTTCTTTAATTTATTAATTTCAAGTGACTCTAATAAATTAAGTTTTTTGCCCTTATTTTCTACGTGTAATATTTTAAATTCTTTGTTAAAATTGTGGTTCGTTGAATTAATATGAGACGCATATGAAGAGTCACTTTTATTACTTTGATGCGTATTTCAAACGATCTACCTGTCTGTCCGATATACGTCATAGGGCAACTACCGCAGGTTAACTCATAGACTCCTGACTTTTTATTGTTATTTGTTAAATCTTTATTGTTTTTTATAAATTTAGATAAATTGTTGTTAGTTCTATACGCTGTATTAATGTCAAACTTTCTTAAATATTTACAAATTTTTGTGATTGAAGAGCCTATAAACGTGATCATTTTAAATTTTTGGGTGTTATTATTTAATATTGGGTAAACTTGTGATATGGCTTTTGTAAAGAGTTTTTTCTATTTTGCGTTCGAAATGAACTCATTATCAAACCCAAAACAGTATCGAAATGAGCTCCATTTCGATACGCTTTTTTTCATTTTTCAATGTTGGCGTTATTCGAATACATAAATAAATAGCATTGCTGTCATTTGATTTTAAGAATTTATGTACATTTGACATATATGATATATGTCCGTATTTTACACAAACAACGTATTTTGTATACAATTGACAACAACATATATATGTTTCTATGTCCCTCATGTTTATATTTTTAAATGAAGTATCAAGTAATGTTAACGAAAATTAGTAAATAATATGTAATATAATATACTTCGCGGATAGCAAGATTTAAGTTTGAAAATGTCAAGTATCAATGTGACCAACTGCATGCTTTATATAAAAATTAAACTCTGAACTTTCAAATTAAATAATTCCAATTTAAGCAATTTATTAATGTAAAAAACGCAAAATAGAAAAAATAGTATAAAAAACTCGTTTCATAAGGCCTTTTGCCGCACTCCCTCTTTAGAAAACTCGCCGCAAGCGGCTCGTTTTCTAAACTGATCTCGTGCGGCAAAATGGTGCCTTATGAAACTCGTTTTTTAATATACTATTTTATTTAAAATGTTATCTATTATATTACTTTTATATCCATTGTTGATAGCTATTTGTTTAATTAAATTTAACTCTTTCTCAAAATTTGTTTGGTTCAACGGAGTATTGATTAATCTATGTATAAGACTGTGATAAGCCGCTAATTTGTGTTGTATCGGATGGCAAGAAGTGTTATGAATAGTTATGTCTGTAGTTGACGGTTTGTGGTAAATTGCAAAGTTACATTTGTTGTTAATTCTAGTAATCGTTAAGTATTCATCATGTAAAGGCTGAAACAATTATATAATACTCGTATCCTAAATACGTATTTCGACAACTAAGTTGTCATCATCAAAAGGTAAAACCACTAATTCTAAGTTTTGAATAGGAAAGCTAACACACAGAATCGCGTACAACTTTACACGGCGTCCACGTGTACACTGTATCCATATCTGTGTATACGTGGTACTAAAATTGTTTGTTGTGAATTTATTTTTTAATTAAATTGCAAATTCTGTTCATAACAAAGTGATACGCGCGAAACAAATGTTGAAAAGTTTCTCAAAGCGCCATCTACACTCAAGTATTTACGAAGGTAGCCTGGAATGTTTCGAGCCTAACATAGAAACAGTATTTTTCCGGTCAAATATTGTTTTATTTTTCAACAGTGTCCTTTTAAGTCCATACACTTTTCACAGCGATGCTCTCAAGTAGAGAAATGTGAATAACAAGTTTGGAGTGGAGTGTCATTTGACCCGTCAAGCAAAAATATTTATTTTGAAATTGCACGATACAAGTAAGCGTAAAAAATTGAAATGGTAAACCTAATCCATGATAGAAATAGTTTTCAAAAAGTTGGTGAGTTGTTTCCTGCAAAGCACCCTAACATCGAAAATTAAAAAAATAGTATCTCAATCCTAAAATATCCCACCAAGTATCTGCATTAATATATGCTTCTAAAATGACATTACCTTGTCTTCGCTGACTGTTGCTAAAAAGTTAGATCTATCTCATTATTCTGTATTAAAACCCAGTTTTAGTTACAAGTTGTCGAAACATCAAGAAGTTACTTTATGATGATATGTTTATAAGAATGCAGTTTTGTAAATTTATGATAGTAAACTTTCAGAATGATGATAACTCTGTTAAAAACATAATTGTATCGAGAGTTCAATAAACCTTACTAAATTGTAGATATCGCATATGCATAACTTACTTATGTATAAACCTATTCATTGTAAATAAACCGTATGTAAACAAATACGTCTGCATATCTGCAAGCGACACGGAATATACAGACTGCACATGGCACACAGGTGGGTCAGGACGGACAGCGGTACTCAAAATTGATCTGTTTAAATTAATTTTTTTCACGTTTTTTTTTTAAATAAAAATAACAATTAGC
This sequence comes from Melolontha melolontha, assembly GCA_935421215.2. Lineage (NCBI taxonomy): Eukaryota > Metazoa > Arthropoda > Insecta > Coleoptera > Scarabaeidae > Melolontha > Melolontha melolontha. The sequence goes on along the minus strand of OW285237.1, from coordinate 178,408,580 downwards.
GTATATTTTATTAGTATAAATACATCATAAAAATACATGTAAAAATTCATGCAAAAATTGAAGCAGTTGTTGCCACAATACATTTCATTATGAAACAGACATGTAAATAATTTACATATCTGTAACTGTAATACTTGGACAATACCTCGTATTTTCAGCATTTACTTCTACTTAAGACATATGTTTCTGCCATCTATAGGCGTCGTCAGTTCAGCTAGTGAAGCAATGTATACAAATGATACAAATCTTTATAAATAGATCTGTATATGCCATTAAGCCGAAATCCCTTACTAGATAAAGCAAATTTCATCCTATAAGGTGGCACTTATTTAATAAGTGACATCTGACAGACGAAAGAGACTTTGCCGAAAAAAGGGATCTTTCGTTTGACCAGCTATGCTAGTACGAAAAATTAAACAATACGGGTTGTCCATCAAAAATGAGCCAGATGGCCGTAAATATACAAAAAAGGTTTTAAATGTATCTATACGTTAATATGCACGTATAACGCTTTTGTTTCATTATGAAACAGACATGTAAATAATTTACATATCTGTAACTGTAATACTTGGACAATACCTCGTATTTTCAGCATTTACTTCTGCTTAAGAAGTAAAGAAGTAAATGCTGAAAATACGAGGTATTGTCCAAGTATTATTTACATGTCTGTTTCATAATGAAACAAAAACGTTATACGTGCATATTAACGTATAGATATATTTAAAACCTTTTTTGTATAGCCACAATACATGTTAATAACGAGCGATCAAGATAATTTGTAATCGAGTCATTCATGAATTTGAGTTCGTATGTCTTTCAAGAATAAATAAATAGAAAACCCAAAGCCATGTGATATATTCTAGTGTCATAATACCAACTCTAGTTCATCAACCAATTTTAAAAACCGATATCACTAGAATTAACTAGAAATATACGTGAATAACCTTCAAATTTGAGACAGGTTATATAAATCATAAGTCTCTAAGCAAACTTTTAGATTGTTTGCAAATTATGTAAGTTCTAAGCTGTAAATATTTTTTTACATTGTTTTTAATTAAAAATAATAATTGGCGTATACTTTAGTCGTATAATCCAATAATTAAATTAATGACACTTATTCAGAATAACCCTGTATACAGATGAGTCGTCTTTTCTTTTAAGTAAACAACACAATTTTTCCACTGTTAGATACTGGGCCAAGCAAAATGAACACCGAAATTTATCCTACCATACTCAATATCGGCGAAAGTTAAATGTATGGTATAATACCCATATAATTGGTCCTTTTTTTATTGACGACACTTTAGCAGAAAATAAATATCTTCGATTACTTATGTGTCAAAACAAGATGTATATCTTGCCGATAGTAATTGCAGAAAATTATCTAAACGAACAATTTCCTGATCCATTGTTAGGTACCCACTCTATTCCAATTTCTTGGCTATCCCGCTCATCGGATTTTTGACCCGTTGGACTATTTTATTTGGGGTCTCTTAAAACAAAAAAAATTACAATTACGAAAGGCCAACTACTTTAGATGAATTGCGTTGCAAAATTATAGATACTTCAAATAACATTAGGCTAAAGAAGATGGAATATTCGAACCATTTATTTAATAAATACTATATATTCTAAGTTCCTCTTTTAGTTACTATAGTTTGTTATTCAGGAGAATTTTTTTTTTCTTAATTTAATGAAGAATATTTTATTTACTTTTGGAATGAACGCTTATTCCATGATACATATTTCCACAACTAAGTTTCCATCACCAGCGGTAGAAATAGTATTATACTGTAGTCTTAGCGCACGCTTTACATAAACAAAGCACATCCACACATCTATGTATTAATTCCTCGATTATATATTGATGTGCTTTTCCATTGTTGGTGATGACAATTTAGTTACCAAATAATCACCATTTAGTGCCACATATTTCTCCAAACGCTGAATTGATTCCTTCATTCCATACACTTAAAAACATGTCAATCTCAAAGGAACACCGAAAAAGACAATAAAATTGATTTTTATTTCATTAATTTAAAAACAAAATGTTATAAATTGATGATAATATAGACGACATTCATGGAAAATAAACATATAATTTTCGGTTCAATACTAAATGTTTCTTGTATATATTTTTAACAGGGTAATAGTTACTTGCAGTGTATCTGTCAAATAAGTATGGTTTTGTGTAAATTTTTCCCGTTTATTTTGATTGTTTAGAAACAGTTCCTTTTAGAACTACATTGTATTTATTATCTCTTTGCATCATTCGGATATAATGCCGAAAGGTTTCTGTAAACAGTCCAAGCAATTAATTGCTTAATTATTGACCTCTTTATAGTTGACATCTTCCGGTAACATATATAGGATTTATCGTCATGGATCTGGTATGACGTACAATTGGATGTAAGGTGTTTTCTCTATACATATGTGCATAGCATCTAACACACCTACTAGTTTGATAATTATTGACGTACATAAGTATATATAAGTACAAGTGCTTTTGCGATCTCGGATATATTGTAGACCTGGGCTTACGCCTCGGTCTACAAACTTATCTCCTTGACCATAAAGTTGCACTTGCATCCCTTGTGACATAAATAACTATTCTTACATTTATCCATAAAAAAAGAACTAAATAATTCCACTATTGCACAATGAGCCTTAAGCCCTATTTTCCTTTTATTCACAAGTTAGCAGTATATACGCACATTTTACTTTTATCACATATCTGCTATCATCATTTCTTAACTTTATGTATGTTGTTTCTTAATGTATTTACGGTATGTACTAGTGTGCGTGACATATAAAATGCGCACACTAACATGATATCAATGTAAGCCAGGCTTATCAAATTTGACATGTCTTATTTGTTTTGTCAAATTTGACTTAAGTTATAAGTATTAGCAATGTATGTATAACCTATGAAGTCTATAAGTGACAGTATGGATATCTTTGCCCGTTTACGCCATTAAAAAACTCGTACGCATTTTATATGACGCGTACTGTACGTTCCCTGTCCAATAAGACGTGATAGGGATGTGCACGGTGATGGAGAACTACGAGGTGCATTCAAGTTCTAAGGCCTCCGATTTTTTTTCTCCAGACTGGAAAGCGATAGAAGCATGTGCATTGTTTTAAAATGAGCGTGCGTTCGTTGTCAATACGTCACAGAGATGGCAGCATTGTACGGCAGATGGAATTGTAGCGGCAGCGTCGAGAATGAGAACTGTTTTAGATACTTAAAATGGCTACGTTTTCCTTACTTGAACAGCGTGCAATCATTCGTTTTCTGAATTTGCGTGGTGTGACACCAATTGAAATTCATCGACAGTTGAAGGAGACATGTGGTGATGGAGTTATGGATGTGTCGAAAGGGCGTTCGTGGGTGCGACAGTTTAATGGAGGCAGAACATCATGTGACAACAAACCGAAACAACCTCGGGCTCGCACAAGCCGGTCTGACGTCATGATCGAGAAAGTGGAGAGACTTCTTTTGGGGGATCGCCGAATGACAGTTGAACAGATCGCCTCCAGTGTTAGCATTTCCGTGGGTTCTGTGCACACAATCCTGCATGACGACCTGAAAATGCGAAAAGTGTCCTCCAGGTGGGTGCCACGAATGCTAACGGACGACCACAAGGCTGCTCGTGTGGCATGTTGCCAAGCAATACGCGCAACCAAGGCATGAATGGGACTTTCTTTTCGTCGATTGTGACAATGGATGAGACGTGGATGCCATTTTTCAATCCAGAAACAAAGCTCCAGTCAGCTCAATGGAAGCACACAGATTCACCGCCACCAAAAAAATTTCGGGTAACCGCCAGTGCTGAAAAAATGATGTGTTCATGTTCTGGGACAGTGAGGGCGTAATCCTTACCCATTGTGTTCCAAAGGGCACTACGGTGACAGGTGCATTCTACGAAAATGTTTTGAAGAACAAGTTCCTTCCTGCACTGCAACAAAAACGTCCGGGAAAGGCTGCGCGTGTGTTGTTTCACCAAGACAACGCACCCGCACATCGGGCTAACGTTACGCAACAGTTTCTTCGTGAAAACAACTTTGAAGTGATTTCTCATGCTCCCTACTCACCTGACCTGGCTCCTAGTGACTTTTGGTTGTTTCCAACAATGAAAGACACTGCCCGTGGCCGCACATTCACCAGCCGTGCTGCTATTGCTTCAGCGATTTTCCAGTGGTCGAAACAGACTCCTAAAGAAGCCTTCGCCGCGGCCATGGAATCATGGCGTCGACGTTGTGAAAAATGTGTACGTCTGCTGGGAGATTACGTCGAGAAGTAACACCAGTTTCATAGTTTTCGGGTGAGTAGTTAGTTAGAAAGAAAATCGGAGGCCTTAGAACTTGAATGCACCTCGTATATCTGCGCTGTACCGGTGTTTAGTTGCCTCGCTTCCACAGTATTTAAAGAGTTACAGCTCCATCTGTTTTGCCATTCCAAACTCCCATTTCAACATTTTACTACTCAAAGACTTTCCAGAGTATGCTGCTTTTCTTCATCCAACGATATCATATGACTGTTAAACATCACCTACAGTGCTAAATTGATGGATTGACTACTAGCTACTACTAGCTTGAAAGTCACTGTAAATTGCCTCACGCTCAGATAAAAGGAGCAGAGTTTAAGCAATAGACCAGTAATCTATCAGTCGAAAAAAATTAAACCGTTAAAAATCTCATTAATTTGCCTGGAAAACTGGGTGGCTCTATAAGGAAATAAATTTGGTGGTGAGAAAAATACTAACGAAAAGGAAACATGAAACCACTCTGTTCAAGTGTCCCATATCGTTATGTTCAAATTTTAGGAGTGTAAAGTAAACTTCATTTCAAGTAACAAAAACGCAAAACTTATATATCCATTTTTATTTGTTTCAAAGTTACAGATCTATAAATGTGATTGTCAGATCATGAAAAAAAATGTAATCCTAAAATCAATACAAACTGATTTTATTTAAAAAAAGTTATACGATTCAATAACAGGATTGTTAACGTCGCATAATAAAATGTTATCTTAAAATAAATAAATAAACACGTGTCGTAGTACATACAGTAATTTCTTGGAGATCTACGAAAAAGAGTACTGAAATTGATTTATGATAAAGAAGGTTCATACTTATTTCGTAAGTGCTGAACCATGAATATCATATAATAAACAAATGTTCAGATGACTGTTAACGTTGCAATTTTTAATAGAGGATTACATTACGTTTCAGTTCATACAACAGCTTATTAGTGAGTGAACACGTTTTCTTTATTCAAAATGCCTTACCGATTTTCTTCCCAAGAGTATGCGGACATACATTTTGTGTATGGCTACTGTAACGGCAGTGCACGTCAAGCAGTTATTGAATACCGACATCGGAAAATCCCAAAGCTATACGCCCATCTAAATTTCAACATGAATTTTCTATTAACGTTTGGGCGGCCCTAATCGATGACTTGTTGATTGCTCCTCTCGTTCTTCCTGGGAGGTTAAATGCGGACAATTACCTTCAATTTCTTATTATGGCCACCCAGATCACCCGATCTTAATCCCCTTGACTTTTATTTATGGGGGTACATGAAAAATTTAGTCTAAGCGCAAGTTTCGAACACAAGAGAAGAGTTGTTGAATCTTATTCACCTGGCTGCCGAGCAAATCCGACAAAACAAGTATGAAATTCGGATAAGTACTTCTTCTGTTGGCTTATGGGCACAAGCCTGCAATCAACAAGGAGGTGGACATTTCGAAAATATTATTAATTGAACTTTTTTAAATAAAATCAGTTTTTATTGACTTTAGGATTACATTTTTTTTCATGATCTGACAATCACTTTCATAGATCTGTAACTTTGAAACAAATAAAAATGGATATACAAGTTTTGCGTTTTTGATACTTGAAATGAAGTCTACTTTACACTCCTGAAATTTGAACATAACGATACGGGACAGCCTGTATAGTAAAATTATTTATTTCAAAAAAATAATACAGTATTTGTGTGCTATTCCTAATTTCTTAGTTTTGCTTTTACATCTATTCAAATATTTAAAAAATAAAGTAAAAACGCGAATTTATTTACTTTTCTTATAATTAAAGATCTGGTTATTAAAACTACTTATTTCAGTAATTTATCTACTATTGTATTAAACGAAGTGAATCCAAATTTTTCACGATGCATAGTTTTTGTTACTGTTGTTTTGGAGTTTCACTGTACTAAATTCGTCTATAATTTCATACACGAGCGATTACAATGGGTGCAAATATAATTATTTTAATTCAAGGCTTTTTGAACATGTATCGTGCTAGATTATCCACTTTAGATTATACAGTAGTTTTTAAATAGTCCTCTGTAGATTAATTTTATTATTCATACATCGGAAAACGAATTTTATTTAATGGATATTAATGAAAGTCGAATATGATATGAGAAAGTTAAATCTTGATAAGGTCTAGCATATCGAAACATGTGAGTTCTTTCTATTCTCTTTCCTGTACTACCCAGTTAAATATACAATTAAGAATTAATCGATTTCATAACACAATATTAAAGAAGCGTAATATAAAATTTCAAGAAAGGTTACAAGGGTGTTATTCATATTCCACGCCTTAAAAATTTTCTTGGTGGTCACCACCTGCGGCAAGGATATTTCTCGTAAAGTGTTTAATATGATAGTAAAATTTTAGAATGAAGAATAACTCTGTTAAAAACGTAATTGCATCGAGAATTCTATAAACCTTACTAAATCGTAAATATCGCATACGCATAACTTACTTATGTATAAACCCATTCATTATAAAGAAACCGTATCACATACATTTGCATAACTGCAAGCGACACGAAATATACGGCACATGTCAGGTGAGTCAGGACGGACGGGGGTACTCAAAATATATCGGTTTAAATTAATTTTTTCCACATATTTTCAAAAATAAAAAAACAATTGGCGTGTATTTTATTAGTATAGATACATCACAAAAATACATGTAAAAATTCATGCAAAAATTGAAGGGCTTCTTGCCACCATACACGTTAATAACGAGTGATCAAGATAATTTGTAATCGAGTCATTCATGAATTTGAGTCCGTATGTCTTTTCCGATTGCAACCGTTGCATAGTTATATATTAGACCGACATTTTACTTGACGTTTGTAATGTAAATGCAGTTCAAGTAACGACATTTCAAATTATCTTGATCGGTCGTTATTTAGAATCAAGGATGACAAAAGGAAATGGCATTTATTGTTGGTGGATAGTAAATAAATATTGGCAGTATCTGAAATTTGAAAAATTACGCAAAATAAGTTCTCTTGTGTTGTCTTTTTTAATTTAGTGCGTGTTTCTGAAAGACTTGTATTTAAAAAAAATTAATGAATCTGATGCAGTAGCTGCTATTACTATAATAAAAATAAAAACCAAAACTATGTGATATATTCTAATGTTATAATACCAACACTTACGTCTTTAACTAATTTTAATAACTATAATCTCCAGAATTAACTGAAAATACACGTTAATGACCTTCAAATTTAGGACAGGACATGTATCAATTATAAATCTAATCAAATTTTTAGATCGTTTGCAAATCATGTAAGTTTCTGTATCTAATAAATCACTCATAAATATGAATAACTGTAAGGTGCCTAATATACACCCTTGGGGAACTCCATTCTAGGCAACAAACTTCAAAGATTAAAAATCATTACAATATGACAATAAGTCCAAAATTTAAATAATTTAAAATTAAGTTATTCCTTATTTATAATCAATATTATTTATACAGATATTTTCTTTTATTGAATGCATGTATAGGTTATTGTACAAAATTATTATTAAGGTAGCGAATTTTTCAATTTAGAAAATAAGAATTTTCAGAAAAATTGTTATGTGGTGTGTGTATGGCGGTCAACCATGTCTTAAACTGAAAGCTTGGTAAGACCCCAAGATCGCTTAAAGTGTATAAGGTGTGTGTAAAGTGTTCCATGGCTTTGTTGCTACACCTTCTCGCCGTAAGATGGTAGAAACGTTAATTTAACGTACATTTTCTCAACGTTTAGGAGCTCTGCTGCATGCCAGAAGTTGCCGAATAACTATTTTCGTAACAGTCATTATAGTACTGGACGCGATTGGTTAAAAATTAAGAAACAATATTTATTAATACAAAGGTATTTTTAATAATATAAAATATTAAAAATCTTGTGAAGAACACAAATACAGGTTCAATATTAATATTTTTTGTGAATGTGTCCGAACATATCCCTCCCCAGAGACGCAGATACGTATTTCACCTTTCTACAGGATCATCGGTACGCCCTGCTGGAGAAAGGATATCTTCAGACACATTCACAAAAAAAGAGCGACTTCGTTATCTCACAGGAATTATCCAGACCGAGCGTAGAAGTAAATTCAGCGCTACCTATTGTCAGACGACCGAAGTACCTCGCCCTGTTCACATAACCAATGCGAAGCAACGACTTGTTTCCAGAGATGGCACTGCCTTCTCTCTAAAAACTGTATTTTGTTTGTGTCTTCACTCATACTTACGGATTAACCGCATGTGTAATGTAACAGAATAATTGAAACATAAATGAGTAAGTAAAACCCCACCAGTTTTGTATAATATAAAGGTATTTTTAATAATATAAAATATTATTAAAAATCTGATGTGAAGAACACAAATACAGGTTCAAATACAGGCAGTGCCATCTCTGGAAACACGTCGTTCGTTCGCATTGGTTATGTGGACAGGGCGAGGTATTTCGGCCGTCTGACAATAGGCAGCGCCGAATTTACTTCTACGCTCGGTCTGGATAATTTCTGTGATAACGAAGTCGTTCTTTATTTGTAAATGTGTCTGAAGATACGTATCTCCAGCAGGGGCGAACTGATGATCCTGTAGAAAGGTGAAATACGTATCTGCTTCTCTGGGAGTCAATGAAAAGTATGTCAATGATGACTGTGGCTAACTAAAGAAACTTAAAAAAAATATATAAAACTCCATATCACATTAATGTCCATATTCTAAATTCCTATTTCGCTAACAAAATTGTCATTTTCGGTAGGAAGAAATAACTGTGTTGTACGGTGAACATGGTAAGCTAACACAAAAATCACAAAACACTATATATTAATTATAATCTAATCGACAAAATGTTACAAAGTACAATCCGTGACCTGGGCAAATTGGTTTGTGAACTGTACAAATAGTGTGTAAATTCAGCTAAATTTGAAGTTGCCTGATCTTTTTGACATAAATCCACGCTGAGTTATAAAGGGAAACATCACTGATTATTCCTTGATATAATTACCATATTCAAATACTTTTGGAAAATTGGAGAGAGTTGGCTTGTAATTAACTGCATTTCCAGCAATCAGCATTTTTGAGAATAAGAATATTCCATATACAGGGAAAGGTAGAATGAATAATCGAATTGAATATTTCACTCAAGTACCCAAATATTATTCATAAATTATTATCTCGTATTTTCAATGTTTCATGATAACTTTTAGTTAAAATTTGCGAAAACAACTTCATTTTATTAGAAGAATAGAATTGTTAGGTAACACTTCGTATATTCGATGTAACAAACAATATAAAAATTCCGCTCATTTTTACAGGATGTGCTCTGCGGGCATGTTAAATATCATTATTTTACGCGAGAAAAGCATTTTTTAATGTAGACCAGTGTATCGACCTGCACGAAATTGGGTTTTAAAGGCCTTTATTTTAATCGTATAATTACAAACTTCCTCTTTAATTAAAGAGAAACTTTCACTGTGATCAATCACAAACCGGAAAATCAACATTCACCTAATTTTTCAATAGTCAAAAAAGCTGCCAATCATCATGTATTTACAGTCTCTAGCCATTAAACTAAAGATAACTTTACAGTAACATTTTATCTAAATTTTAAGTAATGTAATTAGAGAAGCTCGATAAAACATTGAGACAATACAATGGTCGTTTTTAGACAGTACGTATACAGGGTTGGCCATATGAAGAAGCGGTTTGTGAATTTATGTTAAAAATACAAAATATCAAATTACAAAAAGGATTTATTTGTGCAATTAAACAACAACATCTGCGATTTAATAAATCAGGTTTTCGAAGTGAGAGCCTCTACAAAAAATGACTTGTCGACTGCCTGAAGTTTGGTCTATTGAATAAGTTCTATTCGCCACCGTATCGCCATTTCAAGCTCATTCAGGGTTTGTGAAGAATCTTTAGATCTTGCTTTAGGATACGCCTTAGTGTAGTACGGAGTATTGCAAGTTCTTGGGATGCTTTTAAGGTCGATGCTGAAGGTTGAGCTGCAAAGTGCTCCCGTACTCATTCTATGGTTTACGGTCCCCGGTTGGTCCTTCGACGTTCTCGAAAAGTTGATATTTCGTCTGTCACAGATGCCGTTGATTCAAATTTCACTAAAATCCTAGAAATTGTCAGATTAATAAAAATAATACGATAACGAATTGGTCTCCAAAATGTGTTTTTTTCTCTACCTTTTTATAGTGTTTGGTGTGTTATTTCTCTCAAACAGAGTACGCAAGTGTCTTGCCTTAGCACGTGTTTCACGTTTTCACACATTTATTGGGCAACCGTAATGGATCGTACAAGGCTATCACACAAGACAAACTGATTTCTATTTATACAAGTGAATAGCGCGATTTTTAAAACCGGCGCATAAAGTGGCCAACCCCGTATATTTATAGTCTGTTTGGACCTTAGAAAATAGTACAAGCTCTTATGGAAGTATGCGTATCCCTTTCTGATTATAAAATTAAAGTTAATACCGCGATATCATAAAGTTTCTGAACTGTCTGAACTTTATCCATATTATCATACTGGTAACTTAACCTTAATTTTTGAAAATTATTTTGATAGTGTCATCGTGACATCAATAAATATGTCATTTGATTTAATAAAGATACAATAAAACAACAAGCTCAGCTTGTATTCAAAATTTTATTAATAAAAAAAGGCAAAATTAAAGCAAATGTTGAAATTGTTGTCCGTTATTTTCAATTCCCAATGTGACACGCCTTTTCATGCTGTTAAAGGCATTTTGCAGCATTGCGGGCGTTATTAATGCACATTCGTCAATAATTCTTTGTTGCATATCTTGCAAATTAGCAACAGGAGTTTTAAATATTCTATTCTTTAGGTGAGGAAACACGAAAAAGTCCATAATTGTCAAACAAGGTGATCGTGGTGGAAACTCAACTTCCGTATGTAAACTTATGATCCGATCGTCAAAAAACTCACGAAGAAAAGCAATATTTTCTCGTGTTGTGGTGCCGTTGCACCATCTTGTTGAAAGTATCCATATTGCAATTCATCATCATGCAACTGTTCAATAAATTCATTCAGAATGTTTCTATACCTCTCAGCATTAATTGTGAAATTAAAAAAATAGGGCCAACAACTCTGCGGCGAGAAACTGCTAGCCAAACACCAAGTTTCGCATTATGGAGAAACGATTCAATAAAAATATGAGGATTTTCACTACTCCACATTCGAGTATTTTGGGAATTGACATACCCCGAAAGATGAAACCATGCTTCATCAGAGAAAAATGACAAATTTAGCAGGTCATCATCTTCTATTAAGTTATTTGCAAACCACTGGCAGTACACACGACGTCTAGGGTAGTCTACCGGCAAAATAGCCTGATGTAATTGCATCTTATACGGATGCATGTGTAAGTTTTTCTTTACAATTTTCTGACATGTTCCATAAGAAAGTCCAATCTCTTGAGAAAGGCGTTTCAAAGGTTTTGTGGGTTCATTTACCATACGTTGACGAACATCATTTATAACTTGTTCCGAACGAACAGTTGGTCTACCAGTACGTGATTTATGACCCACAGAACCAGTCTCACGAAACACACCAACACAATTGGAAAGGCAATTATAAAAATCTTTGGGAATTACAGCTAACTCTGGAAAGTGCTCTCTAAAATCATCCAAACATGCACGTTGACTGTACACCCAAATTCCATCAATTCGCACTCCACTCCGAAAATAGGCTTCAATCATGTACGCTTTTTGCACTATATTGTAAACCCTATTTTAATTTACTCGAATGTGCTATGTTTCAAACTCGACGTTCAAACTTGCTTTCAGCAATTCTAACACATTAATGGATGATAGATAATGTCACTGTCAAAATAATTTACCAAACAGAGTTATAGTTCCTAACTTAAGTTCACACATACAATTTATATTACAAAGCCATCTTCGTCCTAGAAACTTTATGATATCACGGTATAACTTTCATTTACTAGTCATAATCTTGTCGCATTCTGTTAAAGAATTTGAATAGAGTGAAATTAGCTGCATCATTTACTATCTTGTTTCTTGGTGTCAGAAGTCATTATTTGTTATTTTTATCTGTTTACCTTTGACTGCTTGTATTTTATTCTTAATAGCATTATCTCATTGTAAATTCAGAATTCAAAAATTTGAGATTCGTAAGAATTTAGCTACTTTGGATTCTAATTCCATGACCTAAATAGCAGCGATACTTTAGATACGATAAATTTTTTTATATACCAGAATGTCCTTGAAATAGAAGGACAATGTATGAAAAATGGAAAGATTCAATTACATAGAATATACCGTAAGCGACAAATTTTAATTCCGTATGGGAATACGATGCATTAATTCAACATTGATGCCAACTTGTCACACTAACGTCTAATGTCATTAATTATCATGACATTTGTCATTGTGCTTATCACAAATAACGCGGTATTTATTTTTCTTGCTCTGTTATGGCTCTGCTCGATGTGGTCGGAGTTTTTTCTACACTGACTTAAATAAGTGTGATGCCCCGGAGACAGACAACCGCCAGTTTCAAATTCTTTTATAACTTTATGAATAGTACCACACGACTATGTCTCTTCAATTAAATGAACTATACTTCTTATTAAATTACCTCTGTGATACCACTTTATAATTTCATTTTTTCTAACAAAGCTATATTCTGCCGTTTTATATCAATAAATTAATAAATAATACTTTGCAAAACTCAAAGCTGACATATTACAACAGTGACATATTGCAATGACTTAAGACATTCCCATCTATAGTGCGGCACATCCAAATTGTTGTGGGGTATTTTCATACTGGTACAAACTTAGTCTGTCGATATATAGAAATTAACGCAACACATTAGGCTATATTTACATGTAAAGTGAGGTTTAATACTTATTGGTTCTCATTAATATACACTGATGGAAAAAGTGACGGGCCCACCATGTATAATCTGAACGTGTCAAGATAAATGCGTAGATTTAGTGGAGCAATAAGGTTTCCTCTAGACGAGTTTGCGCAGCGAGTTTTGACTTTTACTATCGCTGCGTTTTTTACTGAGTGCCTCCGACAGCTGCAATATGTTGTCTCCATGGAGACCGATGGGGGAGGGAGAAACCGGTTATTGTTAGTGTGGTGGAAGCGGGTAGTTGTAGTCGTACTTTGTGCGTGATGGAAGGACGTTCGAGTTATTTGAGTGAGTTTGAGCGAGAATGGTTGTGGGGATGCATATGACAGGAGTATCCTTCCGTGATATCACACGCCGTCTCGAGCGATCATTATCGGCAGTGCAGCGGGCATGGCAAGAATATATGGAGCAAGGACGTACGCGCCTTTAGCCGCGAGCGGGACGGCCCCACGCGAGCACAGCACACAAGGATCGCGCCCTTGTGCACAGCGCTTTAACGTCGCGTACGTCTTCCTCAAGGCAACTTGGAGCCGTTTGGCCAGCAGGAAGGGAAGGCGTACTCACTACGCAAACTGTACTAGAAAGTGGACTGCGAGCGCGCTGTGCGCTGCAGCGGATTCCACTGACTCGCTAGCACCGCCGTATACGGCGCCAGTGGGTGGAAGCTCAGACATCAGTGGGTTGTCGAGTGGAGGCACAGTTTTCCGACGAATCAAGATTCGAATTGAGCACCGGTGACGCGCGAATTTTGGTTCATCAGAGACGTGAGCATCACCTCGAGGAGTGCATCCAACCACGCCCTATCCACCGCCAGCAGGGCATTATGGTATGAGGTGCTATTACACGGACGTACACGTTTGCTGCGTATACAGCATACAATGACAGCTCGCCGCTACGTAGATGAGGTGCTACGGCCCGTTGTGCTTCCCTACGTTCGACGGCGCCCACGTCTTCTATACATGCACGACTACGCCCGACCGCCCACTGCACGTGTTGCTCAGACCTTTATGGAAGAGAAACCATATACGGATGCTTCCATGGCCGGCACGTTCTCCCGCTATTAATGCATCCCTTCCCAGCAGGGCTGCACCGCTCTCCAGGTAAGGGTAAGTTATACTACGTTAGTACTACTTCCATACCAAATTTCATTGCGTTAGAACCACTTCTTCAGATTATACAGGGTGTGCTCGTCACTTTTTTCCTACAGTGTATTAACATATTTGATACGTAGGTCAATTCCACATTTTGCGTTTGCAAATGCATTGCTGGTCTAGAATTTTAAAAATTCAACAAGAAACAGTAATCATTCTTAAAACTAATTAACATTATTCAGGTTAATAAATATACATATTAACATAAAATCACTTTCAAACCTCATCAAATCATAAATGAGAGGTTCAATTGACGACGTAAATTAATTCAAAAGTATAATTTGGTGAAAAAAAACAATAAAAAATACTAAAAATGAATACTTATAGATACTTATTAAATAGGTGTGATCATTTACATTGTAATATAAACATTAAACATTAAATCGGTCGTAAAGATAGATATTTAACACGGTTAATAAATTTAATTTGCATGAACATTTCATGGGCACTAAATTATGAGTAAATGATGTGTTTACATTGAGGAAAATGTAAATGTTGTTTTACAAATGAAAACGTAATTTGTGTTCCTATATCTTCTTGTGTTAATTAAAACACATACGGAAGTATTGCATATAATACATAATTAGCTTTTTCAATGACAAAAAAATTATTTTTAAAAATACATTGACGTTGTTCATACATACAATAAGTGATTCTAGCCCTAATCTGGTTAAAATATAATATTTTTCTCTGAAAGCTTTATTATTCTCAAAATATCGCTCAAAACTGTATAAAAATCATCAATTTTTATTAAGAACATTAAATTAACCAAATAAAGTTAAATATATACTAATGCATAGGCCAACGGGATAAAAGTTAAACAGGTCTAAATTTATGATTGTTTTGTAATATTGTTTCACGTGAATGCTCAACAAATATTTGTCTACCTTTTACGTAATTAAATTCAAGATTAACTGACTAAATATTTACGTTTGTAATTAAGAAAAAAATAACTATCTACTCATTATTTTAATCTTGTTAAATTAAAATTTACAGCTTTCACTTTAGAATGTCTAACAATGACATTTTTTTTTAAATTATAGTTGACCTAAAGAATTGCTGTTTCTTTTATGGGGAAAAAAGTAATTTCTTAAAAATATAATAACTTATAAAATCTCACATAAATTGATTTTAATTCTACAGCAGCTTTCTATCAATTTATTTTTCATTAAAAATGTTTATAGAAATAATATTTTAAGCAGATTAATAATGACATGAACAGAAAACTTGAAAATACTTGTTAAGAAGTTAACTGACTATTCATTGTGTGCCAGTATAATTATAGTGATTTCCAAAATTAATAAATTCGAAATACAGGCGAATTAATTTTCTCATGAGAAACGCTTTCGATTTTCTTCCGCGTTATAGACTTTCTTTAGTTCTTAGACGAACCATTAACTTTTCAACATTTCCATACTCTCCAGAAGAGAATGCCAGCGAGAACACTGAAACGTCAAGAAGTTATCGATTCATCTCCGAACCAAAGAACCCCTATAATGCGGGAGATACCTAAAAATCAAGATTTCTATCTATCAAAGGTGCAGTCAGGGAACTAAATTCTTCTGTACATGAGCGTCCCGAACTATAACAATATATATATATATATATATATATATATATATATATATATATATATATATATATATTGTTATAGTTCGGGACGCTCATGTACAGAAGGTTCCTAGGAATGAGAAAAGTAGAAATTAGTTAAACAAAAAGGGAAATGTAAATAAGAACATAACTATATATGGACGTTTGCATGTGAAAATTAATGTCTAATATTAAATAAATTAATATCCCGATAATTTTTGTACTTTGCATATATGTAATTATATTTAATCAAAATTTTACTTTTCATCACTTTATCATTGATTTAATTCATTTACGCGAATAAAAAGATATTTAATTTATTAATATTCAAAAATGTATAGACATTAGTTTAGACACGCCCACCATTTAAACAACAAAAGCGCACGAAATGGTCAATGCGAAATACGCGCAGCCAATGTAATCAGCTGTTAAATTTATATTCATACATGTTTGTAAATTTTCATAATAATTTCATAAATCCAGTTGAATGATTTTATATTCAAATTTCTATTTTAAAATAATTTATTTTAAGATAAAAATCAAGATAATTTGCACATTAAAAGGCTTAGAAATAAAACAAAGGACAAATAGCGTCTTTTTCCAAATTTTGATACCGTATGCATCTAAATTTTACCTGCCCCGAATATTTTTAATAAAATCGAATATAAAACAGCAAGATTGTGATAATAATTATTAATAAAAATGCATAGTAATTATTGTATCGAAAGTGCTATAAATATTAAATATAATTTGAAACCTTGGATTTCCTCATCCTACATAATCAAGTTGGAAAATAACCTGTATCTTTTTTTTCCTGGCTGTACACCGCTTCCGAGGCTGTTGCGACCCTCCTCCCTTCTAGAAAACACCTACAACCACAGGTCTTTTATAATTTAACCATTATTTTTACATTATCTCAAATAATTAAAGGTTACATATTAATTAAAGCATTAATTCAAATAGTTATATAAAATCATTTCAACACTGCTTAGATCTCTAGAATAGTTACGTAAAAAACACCAAAATAAACTTACCTCATTTGTTTATCCATTTTAAATTGGTAAATGTTCGATTTATTAATTTATTTATATTCATAACTTCTTATGAGATATCGAATTAATTATTGATTCAGAGTCGTTTTATAACTCACCAACAAGCAGCTGTATCCGAATAGCTACCTATAATTATATAGATTTCTATAATTGAATAAATATTTTTTTGATTATAAAACATAATTGTGTTATTCCTTTGTGCATGCAGATTGAAGTCAATATTTATAATAATCTTTTCAAGTCTACCGACTATAAACCTGGGATACATATATTAAGATAATTCTTATAGATTCTCTTGCTCTCCACAACATCTGTGTATTACATTAAGAGTGACTTCATTGATCAGCTAATGATTTAAATATTTTGGCGCCCAATACTTGTTAATATTCAATTATGAATATCATTATTACTTCATATTACTTATTAAACTACATCAGCATCTATTCAATATATATATATATATATATATATATATATATATATATATATATATATATATATATATATATATTAGAAGGCATTTAGTTTTCTTGGTCGTAATTATAGTAAGATAAAAAATAAAAGCAATAGTACAGCCTTAAAGAAACACATCAACACATCAAACAAACCAACAACACATTGGATTTCGAAAAGACCTCTATAATTAGCAAGAAATATATTAGAAAGCGTCCACATTCAAAAAGGGACAAATTCCATGAGTGGCAGAACGGATATAAATAATATTTCAACAATATACTTGCCCATCATGTAAACTCTCTTATAATGACACTGCAAACATTATCCACCCGTATTTAGATATAAAAATAAACCCGTAAGTGTCCGAGAAGAATTATCAAAACTTGCATTTTAGCGTAAAACAGATCGTAAATACATTTAGTTTAGAATACAAACCGATAACATACACTCTGACATATAGCCGATTTCACCTTAAATAACCTAATTATTGTGTAATTTTAAAAACTCGCGTTCTGATTTAATATACAGTGCAACATGTCAACAGTATAATATTTAATGTAAGTAGATTTTAGTTTAAACATTGTACTTTTGCTAATTTCAACCAATAAATATCGCAGTTTGAAAAAGTTTCTATATATAGGGCCGTAACGTCTCTATAAATTAAATATTGTTTTAATTACCTGGCTGCTACTCCCAAAGAAATACTTTTACGTTTTATCTTATGTATATATATATATATATATATATTTAGTGTTTATAAGAATTTTATTTTTCTTATTTATTTTAGTTGGCCGTGTCTTAATATTAAAAATAATAGATAACACATGTTGCACAGAATGCGTGTTTTTGAAACCCAAAAAAAACGTTACTTGAAAAAGACTGAATAATAATATAATAAAAGTCGAAACGTCGTAGAATAAAACATCAAAATTCAATAAAAGGTCGCTAAACCAATAAAAAGTCTATTATTTTTAATATATATATATATATATATATATATATATATATATATATATAAGTGTTTAGATAATTTCTTAGCCGTTCATTAAATATAACATTTGATAAATTATTGGAGTTTTTCGGTTTTTTATATGAAATATTTACAAATATCAAATTAGAATGTATGTAATTGCAGAGTAAGTGGAGATGTAAACATTGCTGTCTACAAATTACAAAGCAAATCATACGAAATTTTTTATTTGAAAAATATGGTCTACGTTGGGACTCGAACCCAAGTCTGCAGCTTTCCGGGCTGTCGCCTTTACCACTAGGCCACAATAGACCCAGGTTCAAACTATTTAGAAATGCATTATAAAGTAACAGTGTTAATGAATCAGATGTCAGTTATTGAATGTAGATGTCAAGTTGAAAGCAGAAGTCAGTTTTGAAAGCTCATGTCAGTTTTGATAGCAGATGTCAGTTAGTGAAAGCAAATGTCAGTTATTGAAAGCAGGTGTCAGTTATGAAAGCAAACGTCAGATTAGAAAGCAGTTGCCTATTTTGAAAGTAGATGTGAGTTATTGAAAGCAGATGTCAGTATTTTTGAGAGCAGATGTCAGATTTGAATGTTTGAAAGTGCTAATTAATAATCCATAGCTATATGAGTGTTTAGATAATTTCTTAGCCGTTCATTAAATATAACATTTGATAAATTATTGGAGTTTTTCGGCTTTTTATATGAAATATTTACAAATATCAAATTAGAATGTATGTAATTGCAGAGTAAGTGGGGATGTAAACATTGCTGTCTACAAATTACAAAGCAAATCATACGAAATTTTTTATTTGAAAAATATGGTTACGTTGGGACTCGAACCCAAGTCTACAGCTTTCCGGGCTGTAGACTTGGCTGCTTTCAACTTGACATCTACATTCAATAACTGACATCTGATTCATTAACACTTTTACTTTATAATGCATTTCTAAATAGCTTGAACCTGTGTCTATTGTGGCCTAGTGGTAAAGGCGACAGCCCGCAAAGCTGTAGACTTGGGTTCGAGTCCCAACGTAGACCATATTTTTCAAATAAAAAATTTCGTATGATTTGCTTTGTAATTTGTAGACAGCAATGTTTACATCCCCACTTACTCTGCAATTACATACATTCTAATTTGATATTTGTAAATATTTCATATAAAAAGCCAAAAAACTCCAATAACAAATATAACAAATGTTATATATATATATATATATATATATATATATATATATATATCACTAATAAAAAATCCAATTGAAAAATTATAATCACGCAATTGACACAAGGATAATGTCTATCCTCCATTAAGTTTAATATTTATATCATATTATCGATATCCTGTTTGAATACATGAATAAATTATTTACGTACGGGTTTTAACTAAACAATTTATAATTTTTAATACGATATCTTTTACTGTAAATATAATTTGGAATTTACTGCAAGTGAGAATTAATGAATATTAAATCACATTCTTACATGTAAATGTCGACTTATTTAATGCGTATAAATCTACAATCCGTCAAACTAAGTTTGTACTAGTATGCAGAACACACTCTTTCGCGACAACGAACTTCCTGGTAGTTAGGTTAATTAAGAATTAAGAAATACTGAAAAAACAAGCCTATCAACGCGAGGACACGTACAGACGACCGTTTCGTTCTAATTGGAACTTCTCAATGTACGGCATTCCCTTTCGATGACGACCTAAAGGTCGTCATCGAAAGGGAATGCCGTACATTGAGAAGTTCCAATTAGAACGAAACGGTCGTCTGTACGTGTCCTCGCGTTGATAGGCTTGTTTTTTCAGTATTTCTTAATTCTTGTAAATATAATATATAATATAATATAATGACGATGAACATCCGACAGCTGTTCCCTTTCTGTTGAACCTACCAAAGTAATACACAATTTTTGGACTAAACACATTTATTTATAATTTTCCAAAGTATTCCCCTCGACCGTCAATGAATTTTCGCAACCATGAAAAGCAATCTTCAAAACATTATCTACAATCGTATCGCGTTAGATTATTTAAGATTGTTTATTTCATTTTAGAGGCGCCACCTCTTCTTCGGCCGATCTAAAATGTGGACACATGTGGAAACAAAATGAACTCTTTAGGTCTGGATTATACGGCGATTGATCCATTATTTGAATATTTTGGACATCAAATACTCAATTGTTTGAGCAGCAGCGCGAACCCGAGCGATATCGTGATACAAAATGATCTTTTCCGTTGGACGTTTTTCGCTCGGACTTGGGAAAACTTGAGGCAAACAAATTATAGTGTACCGTTTCGCATTCGCAACGCTACTGTACTTTACCAGATGCTTCATTCAAGAACAATTAGATTGGCTGGTGCCCAGCTCTTCTAATAGTATCTTAGTATGGAATTTACCTTCTGTCAACCTCATTTCTTTTTATATTCTCTTTCTAACCCAGAAATGCCTAATATACTATATGTAATACACTTCTAGCAAATTTGTATACTTTTTAACACACTAATATAACGTACTTTTACACAACATCTGTGCGACTGCACTATGAGATATATGCTGAATATAACGTATCGTATTATACAATGATAGCCTGTTGCCCGTTTGCATGCTAAGACTATATATAGTACATAAGGCATATCTAGGCTAATCATTGCCAGTTTAATCAGTTTCGATCTGTTAATTAGGTTCATAATGGCCTTAATAGTCGCGTGACTATAAATCATTATATTGATGCTTCTATTTGTCCAGCCGGCTTGCCGAATTTCCTTGACACGGGCTGATAAACTTTTCGAAATAATATCAAATTACTACCCGATAACAAAGTTCTTCAGTTTTAACACATGCACAAAATTTCCTTACCTAAAACTCGGATAAAAACCTGTTGAATATACATTAATGAATGACAGTTGACAGATCATATAACAGGAAATAAAGTCTATTTGATATGCTGGATACCATGTAAATATTAGGTCGAAAACATTTTACTCCGTTCGCATAAAATATATGAGCTAGGTAATTAACCTAATTAGATTAAAAGCGTATTCATTCAGTGGATTAATTACAAATGAGTATCCTTTCTACATATCTGAGATAGTTTCTAGGTAGCTCAATAAAGTTTATATTTTGCCAATTATCTTATATCAATAATAAATTTTATTAAAAGATTTCGTTTCGGGTCAGCTGTAGCTCCCTAACATTGAAAATTATTTAAAACAATGTAATAATAATGGATCAAAGGTCGAGGACATATGTATCTTGAGAGTTATTAAATAAAGAAAACACAACAAAGTTGTGAAAACTCTGTGTACAGATAACGACGAATAAGTATTTACAAACTGATATTAAGTGAGCCTAGTAAGCAAGAGGAAAGTGTCCTTTTTATGATCTAGTTTCGAGATAACTAATCATATTGCGAATAGTAGTATCTAAAGAATTAAGGGTTAATTAAAAATGCGAGCTAAAGAGTTGTGACGTCAATGAAATTAATATTATTAAAAGTTTCCTGGGAAAAAATACTTTAAAATGGTACGCCACACGATATGGTTTAGGTAAACTTTACAATAGTGAATTAATAACGCCACTATAAAATAAGACAAATTTATACACGAGTGGTATAATTTTGACATGTACAAAAGATACCTCAATAATAAATAAAATTATAGTAGTACCCCGTTATCCGCTGACTCCATATCCGCGGTTTCAGTCATCCGCGATTTACCTATGATGAGCAGAAAACGCGTTATATCAATAAATATAAAAGTTATAGGAGCATTTGTCGATATATCGTCGTATATATGAGTCATCCCCTGAATTCGGCGCTCTCTTATGATAAGTTAAACAAGTTGGAACGTGCTTAAGGTGCCACTCGCTTTTACTTGTACATATAAACGCTCTTGTTAACTATGAGTTTAGTACTATTCGAATTGTCGGACAAGACAGTGCTTACAATAGTTTTTAAATAAAGCAAGTAAATTTGAAAATCATTTTAAAATGGCTTCTAAACCAAAAAGAAAACGTGAAATGCTCACTATTAGTGAAAAAATAAATCATTAATATGATTGAAATAGAAAAAAAAATCTATTGCAACTGTTGCTAAAATATACAATAAAAACGAATCTTCGATACGAGAAGTGTTAAAAAACAAAGATAAAATTCGAGCTAGTTTTTCTAGTGCACCCCAAACTGCGATAGTTGCAACCACAACACTTAATAAAGTGTTACTTAAGGTAGCCTTAAGTAGCCTAAGGTAATGCCTTAAATTTATGGGTTGAAGATATGACAAGAAAACATATTCCTATCGATGGCAAAGTGCTACAACAAAAGGCGTTGATTTTATATGAAGATATGCAGACCCAAGATTATACTGAAGAGGAAGGAAAATCATTCACAGCAAGTAGGGGGTGGCTGAATAGATTTCAAACTCGGTTTAATCTAAAAAATATAAAAATGACAGGGGAATCTGCGTCGGCTGATCATGTAGCTGCTGCCCTGTATCCAGAAAAATTTAAACAAATTATTGCAGAAAAGAATTATCATCATAGCAAGTTTTTAATGCGTTGAGACTGGTCTTATGTGGAAAAAAATGCCTCAACGGACTTATATTCATAAGACTGCAAAGAGTGCACCAGGCTTTAAAGCAATTAAGGATAGACTTACCTTGATATTTTGTACAAATGCAGCTGGTCATATGATTAAACCCGGACTTGTATACCGATTACCGAATCCACGTGCTCTTAAATACAAAGATAAAGCTTGCCTGCCTGTGTTTTGGCAATCAAATCGAAAAGCGTGGGTTACGGCTGTTCTATTTAACAATGGTTTCATCAATGCTTTATTGCGGAAGTGAAAAGATATTTGGAAAAGGAAGAATTACCATTTAAAGTGCTGCTGATACTAGACAATGCTCCTGGGCATCCTGTGTCACTAGGCACAGAAGATAAAAATGTTGAAGTGCTTTTTTACCACCTAACACGACCTCATTGCTTCAGCCCCTTGATCAAGGTGTCATTAGATGCTTTAAAGCCATATATATTCGACAGGTTTTCGAAATGCTGTATACAATAGCTAACGAATGCTCTGATATCGGGCTCATGGAATGCTGGAAGTCATTGCTGACGCAATTCTATTTATCAAAGGAGCGATGGAGGAATTAAAGTCAGAAACGATAATAGCATGTTGGAAAAATCTGTGGAATGACATCGTTCTTAGTTCTGAAGACACACATGATATTAATTCACATCTAACAACGATATTTAACATAGCGCAGAAAATAGATGGAGAAGGATTTAACGATATAACCCAAGAGGAACTCAGTGATTACATAAACGAAGAGGATCAAGTATTCACCAACGAGGAATTGGAAGACCTTGTGAAATCTTCTCCAGAAGCGAGTGACGATGAGGATGAGGGTCAACAAGAACCGCCAGCATGGACGCTTGAAAAATTTTCAACGATATTTCGAACTGCTCAAACATTAAAAGAACAGATAGTAGAATATGATCCAATAATGGAACGCAGTATAAAAATTACTCGCACTATAACAGAAGCCTTGAAACCTTTGGAGGATTTGTTTATTGAAATGAAAAGACAAAAACGACAACTACCCATAACAATGTTCTTTGAAAAAGTCGACAAAACTATCGATAATGCACAGCCATCAACATCGTTTGCTTCGGATCTAAGTAAACAATCGACTGCTAACTTGGACTTGGAGGAAGATGAATGAATATGTAGCTCACGATGATAAAGTTTTTCTTGTTGTGTATGTAAATACATATGTACTATATGTACATATTACTGTGAATTGTACTTTTAATTGCTTATTAACTTTGAATTCACACAGCAACTTATTCTGCCAGCTATCTTCAGTCGGGTTACCTTCCTTGAGCTCTTATACAGCAGGGGTATCCTCTCCGATACGTGTAATGGAAGTAAAATAATAAAGGATATAAGACAAGTTATACAAGCATTTCCCCCCTTACTTAGATACCATATGAAGATACAAGTTGTAAAAAAACCTCTGATTGAATAACCGCGAACAAAGATGTGAAATAATAATATCAGCAAAATTTATCAGATGTCAACAATAACAATAACCCCAAACTCAAACGTCAAAATAGAAATTTATCTATCTTACGCGCAAAATCAAAATCTTACAGTCATGCGTACACTTAACATGACAATACACAACAGGTTCCCCACCTTCTAACGTATTAAAATATTTATATGAATAAAAACTATACTCAACAAAAACAGTCTGACAAATTTTCTAGATATTTTTCTGATTATAAAAAATTTTACAAAATCTACAATAATTAAATAATAGAGCTCTTTTCAATACTTAAATTATAATAATCAAATAGTACCTGCATTAATTAATGTATCGAATACACAACACGAGAGATTTTTTTCTTTAGATAGGTCTTTTAAATTAAATCAATTACAAGTTTAAAAGACTCGTAAAACCGCGTCAAATGAATTTTTAACACAATAGAATCACCAAACAAACAATGCGAATTATCCAAAATATATATATATATATATATATATATATATTAAACAAAATTAAGTCTTGTTCAATATCAATAAAAATACAACCTATCTCAGAAAGCACTAAGAAATCTCTAAAATGAAGTTCCAGGAAGCGCCATCACATCCCCACCTAACATAAACAACTCAAGATAGCGATGAATATATATATCTCTGTACTAGTACCAGTACCAGGTGGCGCGGACTTCGAACATCAAACTAGGGCTGGACAATCTACAGTCATGGATCAAATTCATATAATAATAAATCATCACCTAAAATTTTACATTTTTACATTAATCGCCTAAGAATACAATATACAAAAATATAACAAAATATAATGTCTTATATATCTTCCTTGATTTGTTCTGCAGGGAAAAATCCACTGCAATATGTTTGAACTTATATATTTATTAAACTTAAATTCTATTTGTGCCACAGCACAAGAATATTTATTTATTTATTGTTTATTTATTTTAAATAAATATTATATAACTTATTTTTTCTTGTTTCATTGTTTTAACTTTGCTTCATATTTCATATTGTACTCGAAAATAAAGCGTTCGCTACTATCCGCGGTTTTCAGTATCCGCGGAAGACCACAGAACCAAACCCCCGGATATGGGGGTTCTATTGTACTAATTGAGATATAATTAGTATAATAGAGACATACGTAATTAATTAACTAAATTAAAATATATAATATAAACACTAAGAATTGTTCGAGAATTATTAAATCCCTGGGATGACCGTTCGTTTATACAAAAGAAGGGCTTTCTCTTCACAATATTAATAAAATGTCACAAAGTGTCGTATGAATTTTTAAATTTATTTGCGAAAAATATCATTTAAAACGGGATTAAGATTTCTTGATATATGCAATGTTTAACAATCTGACCTCAGTCAGCTTCGAATCTAATTTTATTCACAAATTAAATGTCATTTAAATGACATAACCTATAAAATCAAATCCGATAATTTAAAAAACCATTTCAAATTTCTATATTTCCATGAACTATTTGGAGGTTGGATTTATTTGAACGTAAAATATAATCATAAGTTTATAACCTTGTAATCTATTGTGTTTATCAAATTAGAATTAGGTCGGTTTAAATTAAAAATTATTTTATGTAAAGTACCGGCTTTTTGAATTGTAGAATTGCATAAGCAATTTGCTATTTTAAAGTCTATATCTTCTCTTTGATTGTTTGATTTATAATTATATATAAATATATTCCAGAGGAGATCGAAGGTTAATGCCGTTAACTCATTACTAATACAAATAATACTAATGTAGAAATGTGTAAATATTTATGCTATTAATTAATTCTAAAAGAATAATATTTAATGAATTGTGTGTACAATGAAATTTAGTATGATTCGGAAAGCACCTTTCTTATTTAATGAAGATTAATTACATATAATTGCAACATATTTTGGTTCTTTTTTAACAATCGACATCCGGAAATAAACATTCACCATAAATAGTAAGGAAAATACTAAAGAATTTTAAAATTTTTGGGAATGTAAATAATAAATTTAATAACAAACACCATGAACGTGTTATGAATGAAGTAAATAATCCTGTCTGCAATTGAACAGCTTAAATGTGCATTGCGTTCATTGGATCTTTGTTGTCAAATACTTTATGCAAAAATACAGGTCTAACATATAAACCTTTTGGTACCGAATGGTGTAAAAATTACGCGGTTGACGAAGGGTGTACATTATGTACCCCATATTGCAAGTAGGTAAGTATGCTCACAAAAATGCTCATACAGCTGCTCGTGACAGTAAAAGGTAATAAATAAGGCAATATTTTTTCTAAAAAAAAAAATTTATATAATAAACATATATTTTTATATATGATTGTTTCAGCCTTTACTTGATGAAATTCCATTAATTCTGAAAAGGCTTATAGATATCGTTATTAAATTTACAGGATTTAAACCTAAATTAAGCATAAAAAACTCAAACGTACTAATAAACAAAATCAAAGATTCTACTTTAACGTTAACACAAAACTCATTTTTTTTATGTCTAAAATTTATTCCCTATTATAGTATCCCTCCAGAAAAAAACGGTTATTTTAGTAAAAGATCTTCTCCATAAAAATAATGTAAACCCAATAATTATTAATGAAATTTTTGATTTGTTAAACATATTGCTATGAATTTTTTTTTTAAAAAATTATTTAGATATTTAAAGTAAAATATTTTTGGATAGAATTGTATATTCAAAATGTATATAAATTTAACGAGTGAGAAAAACTGGTTATCCGGCGTAAATGTGTTGTAGAGGTAGAGGTCAATTCGAGGAGACGTATACTAGCTGTTAAACGAAGAGGTGTTTGTTTCGAGAGATATATTTGAATATATTTTATTAATTCGGTTATTTGATTGAAAGTGATATAGATGTATTAGAGATTTAAATTCTTGAGATTTAAAGAGTTGCATTCTCGTAATTATTTGTTGTTTAAATTGATTAAGCACCTTTGTTCGTAAGAGTCTCCATTAAATAGTTTTTGTAAGTATATAAAATTTTTATAACGTCATAAATACTACTATTATATTTCTATTGCATTGAAACAAGTAGATAAGACATTTAATTATTAAGCATAAAAATAATACAGTTTAGTATTGAGAGTCCTTGTTAAAATTATAATTGAAAAGTTTGTTCGATTGGATTCAGGGTTTTTGTGCATGTTAATACACATGCGTAGTTTTTGTTCGTGGTTCAGTATCTGAGTATACAGTGCGGTTCTTTGGGAAGAATTTAATATTAAACTTGATTATTTTTAGATAAGTTTGATCGGAGTCATTTGGAGGAAGTTTTCCATTTATTTGCGGTCATTTTCAATGAATGTTTTTACCTCCAGTATCTTTGTAATGATACAGCGTCTTTATACTCCATTTATATATATGTATATATATATGGTAAACCTAATCAGTAGGCGATTAAAGGTCTGTATATTACTTCAAAATATATGTATTTAAAAAACTCTACATGTTTCGGCTGTATACGCCTTTTTCAAGAGAATACAAAATATGAATGCCAGGATATAAATGTCAAGTAATTAACTTAATTACTTGACATTTATATCCTGGCATTCATATTTTGTATTCTCTTGAAAAAGGCGTATACAGCCGAAACATGTAGAGTTTTTTAAATACATATATTTTGAAGTAATATACAGACCTTTAATCGCCTACTGATTAGGTTTACCATATCATACCAAGGTCACGAAGTTATTATATATATATATATATATATATATATATAATAACTTCGTGACCTTGGTATGATATGGTAAACCTAATCAGTAGGCGATTAAAGGTCTGTATATTACTTCAAAATATATGTATTTAAAAAACTCTACATGTTTCGGCTGTATACGCCTTTTTCAAGAGAATACAAAATATGAATGACAGGATATAAATGTCAAGTAATTAAGTTGCTATGGTTTAAATTATTCAAAGATACATTCTAGTAATAATAATAAATCATGCCTTAGTATTCCAAAAAATAGATAACAAGGTGTGAAAATATGTGTAGTTCGCTGCTAGCAATTTGTGTCTCCTTCTGGGTATGAACTTGTGTGTTGGTTGCTGCTGGCAGCTTGCGTCTCTCTATGGGTGTGTGATTTTGTGTGAGAGCGTAAGTGTAGGGTTTTGTATGTCGGTGCGTTCGTGCGTGTGTTTACACATATTTTCACACCTTGTTATCTATTTTTTGGAATACTAAGGCATGATTTATTATTATTACTAGAATGTATCTTTGAATAATTTAAACCATAGCAACTTAATTACTTGACATTTATATCCTGTCATTCATATTTTGTATTCTCTTGAAAAAGGCGTATACAGCCGAAACATGTAGAGTTTTTTAAATACATGTATTTTGAAGTAATATACAGACCTTTAATCGCCTACTGATTAGGTTTACTATATATATATACATATATTCCATTTATTTAAGGTCATTTTCAATGAATGTTTTTACCACCAGTATCTTTGTAATGATACAGCGTCTTTATACTTTGTAAAGATATATTTTTTTATAATACAAAGGTATTTTTAATAATATAAAATATTATTAAAAAGATAAATGTTCGATAGATATGTTGTTAAGTTCTTATTTGTACCTGTATTGTTAATTTTATGTTACCCATTTTTTGCTAAATATATTTTTCAATACCTAACAATCTCTTATGATACCTATAGCATTAAAAATATATACAGTATGACTGAAGTTTCATTTTGTTTTTTTGGGGGATATATTCTAAAAAATATAACAAATAAAATAGTAAAAATTTTTTCTAATAAAAGTTGTCTAGAAAAAAAATTTTTTATTTTTAATTTTTAATTTTTTTTTTGGCGTTTCTAGAAAACTTTTATTAGAAAAAATTTTTACTATTTTATTTGTTATATTTTTTAGAATATATCCCCAAAAAAAACAAAATGAAACTTCAGTCATATTGTATACATAGTTTTAAAAATGCATTCTGTCTCACTGCTGGATGAAGAGTATCTCACTGCCGGACACATGCGCCCAACACTGTGACAAAAACCGTTGTGAACATTTTTGGAAATAAAAATTAACTATTTTCAATTGATTCAAAAATTAAGACGGGAATATTTGAACAAAGGTTGTAGCTTTACTATGATACAAAAACCAGTAAATTTGGCAAAATAGTAATGATTTATTGTGACCTATAAAAAAAAGTGTCTCACTGTTGGTCACTCTCCCCTATATTGAGGAGCGAAATAATAATGGTTGTTACTAGTTATTACAACAAAATATATTATTATGTTATGTATTATTTAAATGTATCGCTAAAATGTTACAAAACGGCGATTAAGCAATTAAAATGTTTTAAGTTTTCAATGAAATAAGAGATATGTTTTACTGTTTTTGTAATTTTCAACAAAAATTCCTTTTTTCAAAAGGCATTTTTCATAACATTTCATGTTATGTTAACTATAAAATTACCTAATAATTTTTGTTTGTGCGTAATATTTTTTTTAAATCTAGTATTAACAATTAATAAAAGTTTGCGCTTGGATCAATTTCTTTTTTTAAAATTTTTATTCACTCGGTATACCGCATGTGTCAAAAATCATTAGGCATAGGGAATACGTATGAGTACATACGATGTATATGTGTATGGAAAAGCCGATCCAATGCCGGCGAAGACCGCGACGGCCGGCAACGATTGTCTCCGATTGTTTCTAAATAGTTCTAAATAGTTCTAAAATAACATTTACGAATTGCAAGGGATTTGCTTTTCTTATTTCATTCAGTAGATGCAGAAAATTTTTAAGCTGCGGTACGTCGTATAAACAAAAGCGTAATTCTAATAAAATTAAAGAATAATCCTAATAAAATAAATAAAAAAGGATTCTAAAAATTATAATAAATTTTACAAGAGGTTCAAAAATTCCTCCTTGCACAGCAAGCTATTGTCCTAGGCGGTCGTAGAAATTAGCTCTTGCATTTGCTAACATGTCGGCAGTTAATGAATTCGCAGCCTCAGTTATTTTTTCTCTCAAGGCAACTAGATTTTCTGCCCTACCAGCTTCATGAGTATAAACAATATTTTTTAGATATCCCCACAAAAAGAAATCATTTGGAGATAGATCAGGAGATCACGGGGGTCATTTAATGTTTCCTGTTCCAGTAATAAGACGGTCAGGAAAAGTATTTCCTAGAAATTCCTTTACCCTCACTGCATTATGTGCTGGACAGCCATCATGTTGAAACCAAACGATTTCCTGATTTATTCCAATGTTTTGAATGGCGGGAAGTATTGATTTTTCAGTAATTCGACATACTTGTCGGCATTTAATATACTATCAATAAAATAGGGGCCTATAGAATGGTCACCTAAAATACCTGCCCAAACGTTTAGTTTTTGAGGATACTGAGTGCGATTTGCAAAATGCCGGTGTTGATTTTCCGAAGCCCAACATCGAAGAACAGAGGGATTGTGCTTTCCGTGTAATAGAAAAGTTGATTCATCGGTGAAGAGAATATTTTTAACGAAACTTTCATCTCGATGTATCTTTTCCATAACGTCTTGACAAAACTCCATTCTCCGGAAATTGTCCTCGGGAAATATTTCTTGAATTTTCGAATATTTGAAACATTTTAAACCATTACGTTTCCAAATACATGAAATAGTTGTGTTACTTGTACCCAATTCCTCGGCAACACTTTTAGTAGATCTCGTGTTATCAATTTCCACAATACTACAAATTAATACATCCCGCCGTTCTCTTTCCTCAATTTTTTGTGGTGATACCTCTCTTGGTTTGCATTTCGTACAGTTATTGAGACAGAAACAAGTTTTAAATTTATTTATAATATTATAAATTGTTTGTCTGCAAGGTACAGAACAGTCTGCTAAAGTCAGCGCAAACAAATTCATGCATTCCTTTGCAGACTTTCCAGCAAAAAACCATTTTACTAACTGAAGCTTTTCAGTGGGTGTATAAAGAGCCATTATACATTAATTTTATTGCACGCTTTCAAACTGTAACGGCCGCAGCTAGACTGAATGCAAAATTTCCAGTCAATCGGTATCGGGGACAATCGTCAGTCGTCGCGGTCTTCGCTGGCATTGCACTGGCTTTCTCATGTATATACGTATACATTGTATGTACTCATACGTTGATTCTCTATTCCTAATGATATTTAACACATACGGTATACTATATCAATTTTAAATAGTGCAATATAATTTTTTATTAAATCAGAACTTTTTATAAAGAATAACTATTTTTCATAAAACTAAAACGACTTACAAAGTTTTCCGTATATCGCCAACTTAGCTTACATACTCTACACAAGATTATCTACATAATAAAATTAACAAATTTATTTGTTACAAATTAATCAATATCTCTTTTAACGAAAACATAACCGGCTTCAATACTTATACACTTATTTCATCTTTTTTGAACCTTCGATCTAAGATAATACAAGTTGTACAGTTAAAGTTGGCTAATTACATTGTTGACCTCCTATTTATTGAACCTCTAGGCTTGCTTAGGGCAGTTAATACATAGTAAAGAGAAGTACGTTCAATAAATACATATATTTAGTATACTATTTACCAACTATTCAATAACATAATTCTTTTATTTGACAAATAAACAAAGTAAATACATATAGGTCAGTGCTCAAGATCACATAATATATTTTTCTGTTTGAATAGTTACTATTATTTCCGTTATTATTGAGGAACTTTCAAGTATGTACTTGCTGTGTACTTTGCTACAAAATATCTATATAAGGATTAATCTTAAAATTAACATATTAGTTACCAATAAATAATAGTAATAGATGATAAAACTCGGAAGACCTTCATAATTTTGGTGGGAATATATGTACATAACCTCTAATCAGTATACGACCTTTATAAATGTGTAATGTCGTGCTAAAGCATTGACATTCTGCATCTAAATAGGTATAAAATTTTCTTTGAACCTGAATCAAGAGAAAAAGAAAGACTTTACTTCATCTATTCCCGTGCTATCTAATCTATATAAATGACTGTGTGTTTGTTTGTTCCGTATAGGTTCCTATACCGTTCATCCGAAACTTTGTGTGAGTATTACTAAACAAAAAAAATTCTTTAAGTCAAAATCAATCGCTTAAAGTGTGCGGTATAGTTATTTTCATAAGTACGGAAAGATAGCTATTCCGAAATGAAAGCAGGAGCATGAGTTTCGGAATTGCTTTCTCGCAAATGTTATGAACAACGTTTTTCCTACAATCGCTTAGAATCGCCGTAGTAAGTTTCGGTAAGTTTTTCAAGATTTGAATTTGCTTTTTTCAAGCGAGAATCAAGTTAATGGTTGCTATAGAACAAACATGTCAAACAAACAATAGTTTTGTGAAAAATTGTGGCATTTGTGAACTGTGATGAAAGCGAATTCATCCTCGTGTTGAAGGAGATTACTTTTTCTTCCACGTCTATTTCTTCATCCGAAGGTTTAACTGGCGTGCAATTTAATAATTTAAGTAACTGTTGTTTCAACATATATAAATGTCCCGTATCGTTATGTCCACCTCCTTGTTGAATGCAGGCTTGTGCCCGTAAGCCAACAGAAGAAGTACTTATCCGAATTTCATACTTGTTTTGTCGGATTTGCTCGGCAGCCAGGTGAATACAATCCAACAACTCTTCTCTTGTGTTCGAAACTTGCGCGTAGACTAAATTTTTCATGTACCCCCCTAAATAAAAGTTAAGAGGATTAAGATCGGGTGATCTGGGTGGCCATGCAACAGGACCACCTCGACCAATCCATCTTGGGTAATTGACGTTAACCCAATTTCGGACAGCAATTCCGAAATGTGGTGGTGCCCCATCCATGTGAAACCACATGTCTCGTCGAAGATTTAGTGGGACATCCTCTAAAAGACCTGCCAGTTCGTCAATAAGAAATTAACGGTAATTGTCCGCATTTAACCTCCCAGGAAGAACGACAGTACCAATCCATAAGTCATAAATTAGGGCCGCCCAAACGTTAATAGAAAATTCATTTTGAAATAGATGGGCGCATAGCTTTGGGATTTTCTGATGACCACCTGTGCAGGTTTCTCAGATTTGTAACACCACTTCTCGTGAACATAGATTCATCTCCAAATGACTGTTCTGCAGAAATTAAAATGTAGCCGTGACTGTCTTAATATCCAGGCAGAATAAACTAGACGAGCATAGTGGTCTGCCTCAAACAAACCGTGTCCCCTGCGATAGTGATATGGATATAAGCTCTCACGTTTTAAAATTCGCCAAACTGTCGTTCGTGGCACTCCTAGTTGTCTAGCGTTTCGACGTACACTAACAGTTGGATCCCTTGTAACTATAGCAACTGCTTCAACCTCTAAGTCTGCTGGAAAATTCACTCCTCGGTTGAAAAGATAATCACGCAGTCCGCATTCCCGAAATTGTCTGTATACTTCCAGAAACGTTGTGTAATGATTAATCCGCCTATCGGAAAACCGATGTCGGTATTCAATAACTGCTTGACGTGCACTGCCGTTACAGTAGCCATACACAAAATTCATGTCCGCATACTCTTGAGAAGAAAATCGGTAAGGCATTTTGAATAAAGAAAACGTGTTCACTCACTAATAAGCTGTTGTATGAACTGAAACGCAATGTAATCCTTTATTAAAAAATGCAACGTTAACAGTCATCTGAACATTTGTTTATTGTATGATATTCATGGTTCAGCAATTACAAAATAAGTAAGAACCTTCTTTATCATAAATCAATTTCCAGTACTCTTTTTGTAGATCTCCAAGAAATTACTGTATGTAACATTTTATTATGCGACGTTAAAAATCACAGGCCTGTTATTAAATCGTATAACTTTTTTTTAAGTAAAATCAGTTTGTATTGAAATAGGATTACATTTTTTTTTCATGATCTGACAATCACATTCATAGATCTGTAACTCTGAAACAAATAAAAATGGATATACAAGCTTGTATAATAAATAAATCTCAGATGTGAGTAAGTGCAATTCGCATTTTCAATTTTTTAACATTCCCGCACTAGTGCGGTAATTGGTCATTTCCAGCACTCAATTTGCGTGCATGAATGTTGAATTTCTTAACGATTGTAGGAAAAATATGTTTTGACGTGTTTACCGCGCATTGACAACGATCTGTCATCAATTCAATAAATGCGCTTTGACTTTGTCGTTGTCACTAAGTGACATAATGGGCTGTCAATTTAATAAATGCGCTTCGACGTCGTCACGAAGAGACAGTACGAGCTGCTGAATAATTTTATAATAATAATAATCTCCGTTTAGTATAGTAGGCCTTTGGGGTAGTAACATGGTAGGCTCGTTACAACTTGAGCTGTTCGGTACATTGGAATGACTAGCGTTACGCACCGACCGCTATTATTATCCCAGATTTTTACTTCCAGGTCATTTTTTCTCAGCTTGAGTCGAATTGGGACCGAAAAAACACCATCAATAGTCAAGTGATCTACCCACTAGACCACAAAGGTCCTAATACAAGGGAAGATCGGAAAGTTTCTAGACGAGACACACAACACCACCTTTCGGGGTAAAATCATATTTATTTTTCTATATAGCCTCCTAGGAACACTATATATTCCTTCTTTCAGAAAAATAAGAACTATTAAAACTTTCCAAACGTTCATTTCCAACTTCGATGAGAAATTTTTTCCGCCCAACAATTTCTTGAGGTTCGGAAATAGAAAGAAGTCCGAAGGGGCCAAATCTGGCTGTCCAATTATTGGAATCGTAATTCGTGCAGTTTCGCCATCGCAATTGTCGACTTGTGGGAAGTGGCAATGTCTTGGTGAAACAAGGCCACATGAGGCCTTTTGACTTTGATTTCTTCGTTCAATCTATCTAATAACGACGCATAATACGCACCTGTTATTGTCCTCTCGTTTGCAAGTAGTCAATACAAATTATTCCTCGGGAATTCCAAGAGACGATAGCCATCATCTCTCCAGCAGACGGCATCCTCTTGGCCTTCTTTGGAGTTAGTTCATTGCGCACTGTCTACTGCTTTAATTGTGTTTTAGTCTCTGGCGTGAAGTGGTGTTGCTACGTTTCATCCGCGGTTACAGAACGTCTCCAAAATCTACAGGTTTAACGCTTGAACATGTCTAGACATTGCTGAAAAATGGTCACACGGGCTTGCTGTTGATCATCTGACAGCATACGCGACACCCATCTTACACTGAGCTTACTCATGTCAAAATATTGATGTAAAATGTAATGTGGGCGGTCATACGATCTGCTTACTGTCTCTGCTATCTCTCTTAACTTTAATCGGCGATCATTCATCACAATTCCCTGAACTTTTCTAATGGTTTCTTCATCGGTAGATGTTTTCGGTCTCCCAGAACGCGATGCAACTTTTATGCTTGTTCGACCACGTTTAAATTCACCAATCCAGTTCGCAATGGTTGCATACTCCATTTATGCAGGCAGTCCACCTTCCACTGACGTGGCAAATCCGATCCCGGTGATTAGGTGTCAAACATTTGTTTTCGTCCTGTGGTAAGTTTCCATCCCATTGGTTTCGTCAACATTAGTAATATTGAAGTCTTCCTGAATTAGAAAACTGGCTTTTAATACAGTGGGATATCTGTACCGCAATTTGTTAATCTCGATGTTGTTGACTTCAAGATGGATGTAAAACTGGTGACTTTCTCGGAACTCTTTGACCAAGGCGTTGTTTCTTCGTATATTTGGCCTAAAAACAGGGAGTCACCAGGTCAGTATTGGTTTTATAGTGCTCGAAATTATTCGTATAGTTTCGATTTAACTGAATGTCTACGAGCCGCGCTTGCTCTCTGTTGAGCCAGACTTGGGAGGCGTACTCTGCTGCCGAGTACACGATCAAAGGATCTTAAAACATATGTTGAGGAACCCCGTGTAGTGCCACACAATTCTTAATAATATTGTTACTGGTTTTTAGTTTTTCTGCTATTTTTTTGAGATGTTCCTTATAAATCAAGTCTAACGCCAAGATATTTTGTGTTTTCGTTATTCAATAACGAAAACACAAAATATTGTAATGTTTGTCTTTCGGGTTCTTAAATAAAACTAACAATAACTTTAGACACACACACTATATTAATATTTAAAACGTATAACAATATAAAACTAACTATTAACAACAATAAGTACATTTATGTATTCTATATTTATGTAACTATATTTATGTGTACTTCGCGAGACTGTAGGATTCAATGAATGTCTACATCCCTTCCTCGACGGCTTATATATCAATGGGAACGTTTGGTCTAGAATGCTCCAAATCTGTCGCGAAACCGTCCAGAGCGATGACGCGCCTCGCGTCATCGAATGAGTCATTACATTGCTCCCTTCTTAAAAATGAAGTTTCGTCCCGAAACATGTCATGCTTTGGTCTCCTCAAACGATGACGAAATCGACAGGTAGGGCCTTTGTTACATTGCGACGTCATATCGAAATAACAGTCCACGGTCTTATCTTGCCTGGATGGACAGGAATATTCAAGCTGGTAACTGCATACCAGAATTTCCATACCAGTATGTCGGAAGATTACTTCCAACATGCTCCTTACAATTCTCCAGTCCAGGCGGTCCAATCCACAACCCAATTTTGGAACTGCCAATTTCAGAATGTCTTGTTGTAACATTTGTTCGCGTAAGTGGGTCAGGGCCTCCCATAAGGCTCGATAGGTTGGCTTTAGGCTCGATAGTTCTTTCGTGACCAAATAAAATATGGGCTGTCCTTCATTTATTATTTGGAGACTCTTCCCAATTGCTGGTCCCTGCTGCCTTAGCTTTTCGATTCTGCCAAATCTCTCTTTAAATTCCCAGGCAATTCCTTTGGCCATTCGTAGATCTCGGGCTACGCAATGAGCAAGCGCGTAGTCTGGCGGCACCGTGAACAAATCCTGCTGTTTCTCGATGGTTACCCCAAATCGAGCTTTTCTCGAACCAGAATACTCTTGCATAAAGTCTTCGAAGGTTAGTTCATGGTATTGGCTATCCAATCGGCGCAAGTCAACGGTTTCGTCATTGTCTCCAGAGTATGGGGCTAATCGATTAATATGTACGACTCTTGGCTTAGTGTGAGGTGTTCGCCTGATGCGGTATATTACATCGTTGATCCGCTTCAACACCTCGTATGGCCCCTCCCAATTCTTTTGAAGTTTTGGAGATAGGCCCCGTCGACGTTGTGGATTATACAACCAAACCCGATCGCCTTCATGGTAACCACTCTTCTCGGCGTTGATGTCATAGCTCTCTTTCATTCTGTCACTAGCATCTTGGATATTATGTCTGACTTGTTCATGGATATTATCTAGTCGTCGTCTGAGCGTGCTGACATAATCTTCTCCGGCAAGATCATCACCAGGCTTGCTCCCAAACTTTAAATCACAGGGCAATCGGAGTTCCCTCCCGAATAGCACGTTGGCTGGTGATTGGCCTGTTGTCTCTTGAACGGAGGCCCGATACGCCATTAGAAATAATGGTAAATGTTCGTCCCAATCTCTCTGGTGTTCGGAGACCACTTTGGATAAGTGTCTGATCATGGTCTTGTTCATTCGCTCTACCATCCCATCTGATTGTGGATGCAAGGGAGTTGTTCTCGTCTTCCGTATGCCCAAAAGTCCACACATCTTTTCGAATAGACTGGACTCAAAATTTCGCCCTTGATCGGAATGAAGTTCCAAGGGTACACCAAAACGGCTGACGAACTCCTTCACAATCACGTCTGCTACAGTTCCAGCTTCTTGATTTGGTAGAGCATATGCTTCAACCCATTTGGTAAAGTAATCCATGACCACTATTATGTATTTATTTCCTTTGCTGCTTTCTGGAAAAGGACCGGCGGCGTCTATGGCGATCCTTTCAAATGGGCTTCCTACATTGTATTGGCGCATGGGTGCACGTCGACGCCTCTGGGGACCATTGCTTCCGGCGCAATTAGCACACTTTCGGCACCATTCTTTCACATCTCGTGAACAATTCACCCAGTAAAATCTCTGGCGCACCTTCTCCAGTGTTTTATGGACTCCAAAATGTCCCCCAGAAGCACCATTATGGAGTTCTCGCAATACCTCTGGTATTCTTTTCTTGGGAACCACCATTTGCATCTTCCGCTCGCTTCCATCGTGATTTTCGACCTCACGTCTCAGGAGATCGTCTTCTATGGTTAAAGAATCCCATTGTGCCCAGTATGACTTCAATTCTCGTGAATGGGGAGCAATTTCTTGCCAGGTCGGTCTTTGCCCATTTCTTTTCCAAGCCCTGAGGACTGCAAGATCCGGATCAGCTTCTTGATCCGCGCGCAAATTGTCAGGTTGCCATTGGTCATCAACAACGGTGGTTCGAAGAGCGTTGGCCGATTTGTCTTCGATTCTGTTGCAATGTCGACAGTCTTCTGGACAGGGCCTTCTGGAAAGGGCATCTGCATTTTGATGTTTGAGGCCTGCTCTGTGTTCAATGACAAAGTCGTACTCCTGTAGCCTCTCAATCCATCTAGCTACTTGACCTTCTGGATTCTTAAATTGCAAGAGCCACTTTAAGGCGGCATGATCAGTGCGGATCAGGAACTTCTGCCCATACAGGTACTTGTAAAAGTGCTCAATGGTCTTAACTACTGCCAATAGTTCTCTCCTGGTTACGCAGTAGTTCCTCTCTGGTTTGGACAGGGTCTTGCTGAAGTATCCAATGACCTTTTCTTGTCCATCTTGGATTTGAGAGAGCACGCCACCAATCCCGACGTTACTGGCATCCGTATCCAAAACAAACCTCCCAGATGGCAGCGGATAGTTCAAAACGGGTGCACTGATCAACGTACCTTTTAACAACTCAAAGGCCGCTTGGCATTCGTTGTTCCAAATGAATGCTCGATTTTCTGTTAGGCGAGTAAGTGGTTTTGCAATGTTGGAGAATCCAGGAACGTAGCGTCGATAATATGTGCATAATCCCAAAAAGCTTCTTAGCTGATGTTTGTCTTTGGGTACCGGCCATTTTTCCACAGCTTTTACTTTTTCTGGATCCACAGCAATTCCTTTTCCGGAAACCACATGTCCAAGGTAATTTACCTCCTTGCGGAAAAGGTGACACTTCTTTGGACTTAATCTCAGGTTGGCATCTCGCAACCTCTGGAATACTACTTCCAAATTTTTCATGTGATCTTCAAAGGTCTTCCCGACCACAATCACATCATCGAGATATACCAGGCAGGTATTCCAAGACAATCCCCTCAGTACAGTGTCCATGAGTCGCTCAAAAGTAGCTGGGGCGTTACACAGTCCAAATGGCATGACTGTAAATTGCCAGAGTCCTGTACCTAAACTGAAGGCAGTCTTCTCTTTGTCATTGGGATCCATTCCCACTTGCCAATAACCGCTCTTTAAGTCGAGAGTGGAGAACCATTTTGCTCCTGCCAAGGTGTCTAGCGTATCGTCTATTCTTGGGAGAGGATAGCTGTCCTTTTTGGTCACACTATTCAAACGACGATAGTCCACACAGAATCTGGTAGATCCATCCTTCTTCCTGACAAGGACCACCGGTGAAGCCCATGGACTATTCGATGGTTCAATTACTCCTTGGCCTTCCATATCTTGTATAATTTGCTTGGCTTCCTCACGTTTTGCCAGTGGTAACCTTCTTGGTCCTTGTCGAATTGGACTTGCATCGCCGGTATTTATTTTGTGCATTACAATATTGGTTTTACCTTTCGTACCAGTCTCAGTTTCGAAGACGTCTTCATAATGTTTGATTAGGTCCTTAACTTGATTTTGTTCCTTCTTGCTCAATCCTTGACAGGCGGAGTCGATTATCTTGGACAATTTCTCAGGAACCTGCACGAATCCATTCTTCTTCGCCTCTATGCAATGAACGACGGCCGACACTGGCGAACACCACCCCAGAATAGTACCCTTCTTCAATGAAACAGGGTAATGGTTCACATTCATTACCCTTATCGGTACAGTCTTCTGAGTCTTAACCAGCATTTTGGCAACTACTATTCCTCGGCCCACCTCGTCATCATCAGCCTTTGGTTCCAACATTGTAACATTTCCGTCCAAATAATTACCTTCCATACACGCCGTCAAAAATGTCTCACTTCTTGCATCCAGAACAACATTCTCTGCAGTAATTACTTGTACATTCCCACAATTTTTCCCATGAAGAAACAATTCCTCATTATTTATTTTTAAAGTGCCTTCTTTCATGTTTAACTGGAAGCCGTAGGTGTTCATGATGTCTAATCCCAAGATTATTTGTTCTTCTATGTCGGCTACGAGAACACGATGTCGGACTGATGTTGGTCCTATGATAAAGTTGACATCTACTTCACCTGCCACAGAAGCTGCTCCTCCTGTTGCTGTCCTAAGTCTCCATTTGCTAGAAAATAACTTCTTATTTCTGGGAATTAAATCGGGTCGCACGATGGTTTTCGTCGATCCAGTATCTAGCAAGCAAGCATAGGTCTTTCTTTCCATAACAGCGTCCACATACAGGCCGTTGGTTTGATGTTGCAGGGATGCGACTTGGCCAGGCGTCTTTGGGGCTTCCTGATGCTGGATCGATGATTGCCCTTGCTCATCGACCCGCTTTAGTTTTCCTGCTGCTCAGACGATGCTTTCTTGGCCACCTTACCACATTTACTCCGAACGTGACCAATCTCTCCACAATTCCAGCATCGCAGTACTCTTTTATTTGATTTGATCTGGTTTAGAACTCTACTAACCACCTGCTCCATGAACTCCTCATTTTCCTGCTTGTCAACAGTGCAGACACGAGCATGGTTCCGAGAGGCTTGCTTTGCAGTCTCAAACTCAAGCGCGTGCGCCAAAGCATCGATCAAGGTTTTCGGTCTTGCCAACCTT
The DNA here is from genome assembly GCA_935421215.2 of Melolontha melolontha. Taxonomy (NCBI): domain Eukaryota; kingdom Metazoa; phylum Arthropoda; class Insecta; order Coleoptera; family Scarabaeidae; genus Melolontha; species Melolontha melolontha. The sequence continues at coordinate 178,367,195 of OW285237.1, read as the reverse complement.
AATGCTTGCTGCGTATCAATATCCCGGAGACCATCTATGAATGTCTGGACCGCTAGGTGTTCCATGAAATTATCTGGTGCCATCGGATATGCAAGTCGAACTAGACGAGCAATATCTGCCTCAAATTCCTGAAGATTCTCGGCTTTCTTCTGTGATCGATTCTTCAGTTGGGTATGGTATACTTGCTCCAAATGCGCATGGCCATATCTCATCTCCAAGCGTTTAATGAGTTGAGAATAATCTTTACGTTCCTCAGGAGGCAATGTCTGCAAAATATCACTAGCATCACCCCTCAATGCTATGACTAAAGCAGTCGCCTTCTCGGCAGAAGACCATGCGTTTGCTTCTGCGGCCGCTTCGAATTGCGTCAGGTAAGTTGCCCATGACGTCTTTCCATCAAAGGTTGGTGGCTTGATTCTGGTCCTTGAAATAGCCACAAGTTCTTCTTTTATTTCGATGGGCCGCGGTATGACTTCTTCGTTGACCTGCCTGGGATCAGAATGACTCATGGTAGCGGGTAATTTCATCTCAATCATTATTGCCTCTAAAAGTCTAGAATGTTCTCCAATTTTCTCTTCTACAGCTGTGAAAACCTCTTCTTTTAACGCTTCTGATTTTTCCGCTAGTCGCTGTTCTAGAACTTTTTCGAAGTTTCTAGAATTTTCTAGTAATTTCTTTTCCAGATTTTTCTCGAGAATTCTAGCGGTTTCTAGGTTTCTTTCTTCCATCTGTGCTTGTGAATCTATTAGACGCTGTTCCAAAGTTTGCGAATTGTCTATTAACCGTTGTTCCAAACTTTTCACACTGTCCAGATTCTTCTGTTCCATTTGTTCTAGAGTTTTTGCTAAGTTTCCAGAAGTTTCCAGGTTCTTCTGCTCCATTTGTTGCATTTGAGTTTGTCCATTCTCTATTAATCGTTGTTCCATATTTTTCGCACTATCCAGATTCTTCTGTTCCATTTGTTCTAGAGTTTTCGCTAAGTTTCCAGAAGTTTCCAGGCTTTTCTGCTCCATTTTAGTTTGTGAATCTATTATTCGTTGTTCCATTTTCATCAACAGCGAATTCACGTCAGCATCTCCGCCTGGAACTTGAAAGACATAATTCTCTGGATCCTCGCCTTCTTGGATCAACACATTGCGAAGCCGTTGCTGGAGGATCGACTTTTTGCCAGTTGTATCCTCATCCCTCTCTTCTAATTCTCGTTTTAACTCGGACACTTTTAATTCCGCCAGTTTTATTCTGTTGGCCATCACGATATTTAAAATAACGTCTTTCCGCACTGTATATTTATTTAATCGAATACTTAATTAACACTTAATTGTCTACTTAGTTTATTATTTATTAATTAGTCCACACCTGAATACCACTGTAATGTTTGTCTTTCGGGTTCTTAAATAAAACTAACAATAACTTTAGACACACACACTATATTAATATTTAAAACGTATAACAATATAAAACTAACTATTAACAACAATAAGTACATTTATGTATTCTATATTTATGTAACTATATTTATGTGTACTTCGCGAGACTGTAGGATTCAATGAATGTCTACATCCCTTCCTCGACGGCTTATATATCAATGGGAACGTTTGGTCTAGAATGCTCCAAATCTGTCGCGAAACCGTCCAGAGCGATGACGCGCCTCGCGTCATCGAATGAGTCATTACAATATTTAGAGTGCTGACTAATAACTTATTAGTTGGCACTCTATTTTCAAAGTACACATTAAGTTCTCTGTTGGCATTGCTCAGGTGAAAGCAACATACTTGGTAATAAATAGTTAGTAATGACGTTTGGCGCAAGCTACAACTAAATACAGTTGAAACTTGAAAACTGTTGTGTATATACATGGTGATATCTTCCTTCTAGGAAACCTTTAACAAGTTATTTTGTTGTAATAATCTTTAAGTATATTGCTTTCTAAAACATTTTTAGAGAGACTGTCCGGAACGATTTTTTATGTCTATGAAAAAAATTCATACTTTTTCAGATGAAACGTGCCAATATTTTATTTTGGCACTGTATAAATAACATTTATATATTTATATTTAAACTATTTATGTATGTATATATGCCGCACATTCATTTTGATATGTAAATTACATACATTTGACTGTAGTTCTTATGTGATAGTTGCAATTTATCTCTTAACACATTCTAAGTTATCGTGTTCTCAAATTACTCATTGAATAGATAATTATGTGCATATATATTTCAACAAAACGAAATGCCATCATTATCTTTTAATCAGCAATTATAAAAGCTTAAATGATATAACAAATCATTCGTGATTTCTTGACATCGCTTTCAACGAGAATGAGTAATTTTAAATTCAATTATTGTTCTAGTATTAATGGTATTGGCAAGGCAATATTGCGACACAATAATGAAATTTTAGTTAAATGTAATGTACACTGGCTTTCATGGAATTATGGACACTTGCAATAACAATTAAAGTAAAAAGAAACTTTGTAGAGACCTCACCATTTTTCGTGTATAAAACAAAAAATGGCGAACATTTGGTAAACATTTCAGTTTATATTGTGTGAAAACTAGAAACTAGAAATATATTTTGCACAAACTTCTCATTATATTGTACAGGATGTTATTTAAATAAACGGACAACATATTATAAATAGTAAGATGTAATTATGTAGAATATAAATCCAGACTATTGTTACTCAACTACGACGCTTCCCCGAAATTAAAAACAAAATATTCAGAATCTGTATAAATAACAAATACCTCGACACACATATGTTTACATACGTAACAGCTGGATGAGATGGACTATTATTTTCGTTATTGCGTACTTTAAGATATCGTCTCTGATACTTTTTATAATCGCGCTGTGGCGCGACAAAATTTTTTTAAATATCTTTTTTCTCGCTTATGAGAGGGAATTTTGGAAAAATATTTTGGATTTGTTTATTCCTCCTGGTTTGAAGGAATTTTCGGTATGTGTCGACCGAAATATATGCGTTGAAATAATGCAATAGTTTGAATAACACTAATTTATTTACAAGATAATTAATAAATTGAATCTTGGAGTTCCATTAAACTTAATATAAATACATGAATCTGGTTTTAATAGTAAAGACCGAGAAACTGGCTAATACATAATATTTTCTTGTAGTGAGATCGCTAAGATCTGGGTTGGAACTAAATTTTGTTTTAACTTATTTTCGCAAAGAAAGTTTTGTCCTCGCCAATTACAAGGGAGGGAGAAAACAACTAAATTGATTATACTGAAATTGCCATTCATATATTTTACCCTTCTTCAAGGAGGAGTATATGCTGTAGTTTACCAACGCACTATAGTTCAAATAACCACTTTTTCTGTGCGAAATTCAAATTTTGAAGCAGTCGTTATTTTTTTTTTTTTGCTGCGAACCTGTCACTAAGAATCCAATTCAAACAAGTGCAAAAATTTTTTTTGTAAAAATTCGAATACTGTTTGACAGAACGCAATCAAAGTCACCGAACCGATATTTGTTTAAAAAATTTTGTGCAGTATCAGTTTTTAATAAAAAATTTTAAGCGTTTATTGGAGAAAGTGTGTGAATAATTAAGAAAAAGTTTTTAATGGAAAACAACGAGACATGTGTAAGTACTTAATGTTTTTTGTTTAAATGCTTGGAAATTATTTTCCGTTTCTGGAGAAAAGGCAATTTTTTTAACCTAACCTCTAAGAATTTATTTTTAATAGCAAATTTAAAGTTCATGGAAGCTTTTAAAATGTTGTTAAACTTTGTTAACATAAAGTTGACAGAAATGGATAGATCGAAATATTATTATTTCATTTCAGTTATGTACAAATTGCTATTTTTTGCGTTTTCTGAGAAATATAATTTTTTCTAGGTTACTTTGCTATGAAAAAGCTCAAAAAGGCAAAGTATGATACCGTTATTAAGCATGTGTTGAACAAAATTGGTGCTCCTGATATTAACGATGATTGGAGAAAGTTATTGGATGAAAAGGTCCGCCTTTTTTGCAACTACATATTTAGGAACCAAATGGGACAAATGCAGGAGAAAGGAAGAAATATTTCGAAATAAAAACATTACATGGCTTAATGGTGACATACGTTTTCAAATTAAAAACGCAACTGTAAAAGCAACTTCGCTGGCTGTCGGACGTCCGGATGTTCCATTTTGTAATAAATCAGAATATGAAAAAATAAGAGCAGCAGCAGAGCTCTCAACCGCAATAGGTGGCAAAACCGAGCTATTAGTTCGTGCAGCAGCAACATCAGCTCGGAAACAAGGAGACTCAGACTTAGCTGTTGTTCTTAAAAAAACTCTTGCTAGCCCGACAAGACCCTCAAAAATGAAGAAGTTGTGTTCTACAAGTCCTCCTACACCGATTCCACTTACTGGAGATGAGGCGTTAGCTTTTTTTATTGAAAACAATTTTTCAAAGGAGCAGTATAACGCAATACGTCGTGAAAGTAAGTTGCGCAACTGCGATATATATCCATACTACAATAAAATTTTTGATGCGAAGTCCAAATGCAGACCTTTAGGCATAAAAGTAACAGAAACAATAGCAAGAGCAAGTTTTTAAATCTTCCGCCTGAAGTTATCGACCTTTTAAGTGGTAGTGAGCCAACAGAAAATCTTGTTGAAGACGATGACAATAACAAAATGAAATTCTACCTGCTTCTTCTATCAATATTTTGAATGAAATGTCCTTTCAAAATGAGTTACAGTTAATTGAATAATAATATAAAATATTTTTTAATGAAAAAACTGAAATGACTTATTTACTTCCTAAGGGTTGTTACGCTTAGCGTATAGAAGTTTTAATTCATTTATTTAAATATACATATTCGTCTTTAAATATCTCGATTAAATTATATTTAACAAAGACATTTTTTACATTTGTACAAACTGTACATATTCGTGTCCAAAGAGAAAGTTTTTCTATTGTTACATTCTGAACTGACCGAGGCCTTTTCTACCTGATCGTCAGCAACCCTAACCGTTACTATCGAATTTCTTTCTAGTACATTCCAATTTTTAAATTCTTAATTAATATTACATACTTCTTCTTTCATATGTCATGTTTGATATCGTTAGAAAGCTTATGTCACAAGGGTTACTCTAATAATATTTATGACATCGATAGAAGTCATCTTCAGGTCGCGCTCTTATTAATTATTGTTCAAGTTATCGACCCTCTCTTCGATAGATCATAAAACAGACCCTTTCCTTTTCGATTACAAACTATCAGTTCCTTCTTCTCTTTCGAACCTTTCGTGAGTAAACACACCTCGTGTACTGTCCAAGTCACGATGTCACGCCGTCCAGGTGTTCTTCAACTTTTAAGGTAAACTGCATTGTTCTATGCATATTATTCTTTCAAGTGAATCCATATTAATTTAACTCATTTCTTATTCCTCCGGTAAAACATCGCTCTGCATATACTTGACCAAGGTATATCTTCGAAGGCCACGTGACCATCATCGCCACATAAAGGTAACTTTGTATTGTCCTATACAGAGATTCTTTTTATAATAATCGTATTCTATTAACCCTTAATTTACTACGCAAGTTAACACTCTATTTCAGATATTTTGCATTAATATTTTAATCTACTTATTCACCGCTCCGCGTGTAAATAGTACTTTGTTTTATTACTGTTTCACCTTTCTATTTCAGATACTTTATATTAATTTCTCGATTACTAATTTATCGCCCCTTGTGTATATATTACTGATTTAATTACTTTTAAATACATCAATTTCTTTTATTTAAATATACGAATTTCAAATCCTTATTATGTAAATATAAGTACAACCTTTAAGGACAACATGTGTTTTATTTAGTAAGTAAGTTGTAGTATATTTATTTTATTTAATTAACCATCATCACACACGTCCTGGACCTTTGAAGGACACCCCTTCTATTAGTAATAGGGTTAATGGCCGTCAAAGGGTTAATTTTTCCATAGATTTGTTGAACATACACAAATTTTCGCATATCATCCCATTTTGGCTTTAAATGGCATAATACTTTGATATTTATTAATTTCGCACAGAAAAAGTAGTCATTTGAACTATAGTGCAACGTCATAAATGGATTAAAATAAACAATATGCACACCTTAATTATGAGGAAATAAAATAAATATTAAATACTAAATACACAATACACAATACAATTGTATGACAATATACGAAGTACGTAAATTACAATAAACGGGAAGTAGGCTAGAGATAACGAACAGTATTCGAAGAATACAGGAAAAATGTAATAAACCGAAATCTTTAAACCTATCGTAAAAATATGAATACATTAAATACAATAGATACAATATACAAATACAATAAATGAAATATAACAATAAAACTTATGCTATTATAAAGGTTTACCACAAGCAAATGAATAGATTTAAAAGAAGGACCTGACTAGCCAGGTAATTAACAGATTGTATTTGGAAAACTCCAAGTCCTTTCTATATGCTTTTATATTTACAAAAAGAACAAAATTAAAACCTATGAATTAATACGTAAAATAAATACAACTAAATCTATTTGATTATATTTAAAAAAGCTAAAAATACAAATTAAATCTATATTGACCGAACAGGATTTATATTCTATATACATAATTACATCTTTCCATTTTTCATGTGTTGTCTTTTTATTTCAAAGACACTGTGTATATACTAAACTAATATTTGAAACCTAGACATTAAATCACAAATAAAACACTATACGGAAACACCTCTTTGCTGCAACCGCAGTCAAAGTGTACTTAAACTGACTAAGAAGTCCTGAAGTTTATTTCACTCCTACCCTATATTCGAGTATATTCGGATTTTTTTTTACTTATTTAGACACCACGATGTTTAAGTAACTACCCAGCATGAATTTCGGATTGCATGTTATTCAAAACGATAATGGGTATTAAGAGCGTGGTCCGGCAAACCAGAGGACGTACGTTCGTTTCCTGCAATAACGGCGAATTTTTTTTCAGTAAAAAATTCGAATAATTAGCGTCATATATATAGAAAGCATTTACTTCATTCACATCAGTTCGTGAAAATGCAATTGATTAGCACAAATTTGCCAACTACGGTCACAATATAATATCTGTTCTCAATGCAATTTAAGACTTCCCCACGATTCGAACTTCAGTCCCTTAATAGCTTAATAGTTAAGAGCATGGTCCGGCAAACCAAAGGACGTAGGTTCGAATCCTGCATAAGGACGAATTTTTTTCATTTAAAAAAAATCGAATAATTAGCGTCGTATACCGATAGGACCAGCTCTCAACGGGCCATACCGAGCAATAAGTGGCAACAGCTAATCCCCTCTACGCGCAATAGCTTACATTACCATACATTGCAGAGTTATGAATTTAGTAAGACTTAAACCGCGCAAGGATATAGTCGTTTGCATATTCGTTCTGTATACGTAATTTGCCCATTTGTTTCAGATATAAAAAGGTCGTTATATCTCCAAGTTATTATTATTGTATTCTTAGCTGCTACGGAAAAGTAATTTTAAGTAATAAAAAAACAATAACGTTTTCTAAAAGATAAAAGTAAACAAATCAATAATTCTGCAGAATAAATTTTAATTCTAAGAAAGTCACTAAATATAGGATTCGAAAATACCGCCCTCTCTCCCCAAACAATAGCCGAGTCTATTGTAAAACTCCCGCCTCACTCCCTCGAGATTTCTAGGGGTTATTGTCTCGAAAATTCTAAACAGTTGAACTTGCAACTGTTGCAACCTTTACATTTGCACAGCTAGATACGAATGACGGGCAATCTATTGCTCTCGATCATCGAACTTATGTATGCCCACGCGGAGTGGCGTCGTACATACGTTGCCACATCGCATTACGTTCCATACGTATATTGTTCCGTATGGCCCGTTGCGGGCTGGACCTATCGGTATGTATGTACAAAGAATTTATTTCATTCACATGACTTCGCGAAAATGCAATTGATTTGCACGATAATGGGCATTATTTGAAAAATTTCCAAGAAAATGAGTCGTCTCTTAATGACGAGTCATTACTGAATACAAGGCACTAATGAGTTGTTTCTATTATAGCTAACAACAACCCATGAAACAGGCCCTCTATTGGTAAAAAGGATTTTTACCTTCTGCATATATCAAATAATTTTCAGAAGCTTAAAACGCCACATTTGCACATGAAATATTCCTGCCTAAGAAATGAAAGCGTTCTTTCGAACTTTAAACGTTTACAACTCCTATCTCTTTAGTAAAGGGACCTTAATTTTTTCTGAAAAGTTCATTTATACTAAGAGGAAGACAATATGTAAAATTGGGTTTAATAAAAAAATATCGATTTTTTAAATTTCGATCACGTTCAAACGATTTTGTACCACCGTGAGACGATCGCTCGTACGGTATGACATGGATAGTGATAATAGAAATTAGGACTGAATCATTAATCTGATATTTTTTAGTATAATACTGACACGTGTAACAACTAATGTCGTATATGTAACTTTAAAATACGGCTTCTAATAGTATAGTAACAATACCTGTACACACATTAAAAAATAAATTAATATAGAGAATATTCGGCAAATTGTCCTTGTAATCCATCCGGCTATCACCAGTCTACATCACTTAAAACAAAAAACTAAACAACGTACTCTTGTATTAATCAATAACACAGGCCTGCATAAAATTTGTGATGAAAATTTGTGTGATTTTTATTTGTTAAGCTCAGTTTTTATATAGCAATCACTAATTAAAATACAGTTGGTCTCTACCACCCACAGATTTTTTTTTGCACAAAAGAAAAAGAAAAAAATATAAAAAAAAGTCTTATAATAGGCGTTTTAATACATTTTAAAATGAATGTACTACTTCAAATTCTAGGTATTAACCTAAAAATGATTTTCTGTTGTGGTTTTAAAGAAATTTGTTAAATAGGCTCTCATTACCTGATGTAAATCTTTTATTACATGTATTAATTTTGGACAAGATTTCCGGGAATGTTTACCTGCTAAATCCTATTTATTATACTTTCACTTTATTAGTACTGCGAAGAAGGATTTAAAGTTTATCACCCCAAACAAAATGTATATTTTAATGTCATTTACTTCATTATAGCTCTGAGTGTCGATCAGTAAACAAGTAAAATTAATTTGTCTTTAGTGTTGTGCGTGGTATTTGATAAATAAACATTGCTTAAAAATATGTCTAGCCGATGTTGCAAAAACAAACCAGATGATTTCTGTTATATTTGTGGATATTTCGTCTTGAATAAGTTTAAGAGACCAATTGGTGAATTTGTGAAAAATGCATATTATGCTTATTTCAAAATCAAATTAGGAGATCAAGATAAAGATTGGGCACCGCACGTTGTTTGTAAGGTATGTGAAGAAGGTTTAAGACATTGGACCAAAGGGAATAGAAAAAGCCTTCCTTTTGGAATACCGATGGTTTGGAGAGAACCGCAAAATCATCATGAAGATTGCTACTTTTGTCTTTGTGATATTAAGGGGCATAATAGAAAAGCTTTGAAACATATTTTGTACCCAAACAATGTTAAATCAGCTATCAGACCAGTTCCTCACAGTGACCATGTACCTATACCTATACCCCCCAAAGTACTACAAGAAGATATTGAAGCCTCTTCAACTTCCGGCTCCGTACAGATGGATAGTGATTTTGAACCATCAACCTCGGGTCAAAACCAACCTCAGCTATTTTCACAAGCCGAACTGAATGATTTAGTAAGAGATTTGGGACTTTCAAAAGATCTTTCTGAAGTACTGGGGTCTAGGTTGAAACAAAAAAATTTTCTTGCCCCAGAAACTACCTTCAGATCTTCCTTTAGCTGAATATGACAGAAAAACAACCAAACGAAGCTTTTCTGAAAAACGAAAACGTTTTTTTAAGAAGCATAAAGAATAAATAACTATTTATTATAAATATTTATTATAAATAGTTTCTATGTGTATATTTTTGTACTTTTTTTTAATATATGTAATATAAAACTAGCTTATAAATGAAATAAATCGTGTTTTTTCTATATTTTTTGAATTTACTGGTTTGAAAAATAACCTTACGTGATACAAAAAAAATAAAAGCAGATTTGAAATCAGCGCTACCCAGTTACTAGAAAACAGTTAAAATTTTTAAATCAACATTCAAAGATTTGAAAAATGCAGGCCTGTGTAAATTTTACGATTTATCAACCAATGGTATTTGCTAATACAATTTACGTTAGATGGTCAGTTTCGCTCTGGATGACCTCCAAAAACCCGTTCTATTTCCACTTTTTTTTTTCATAATACGACATAAAAAGAGAAACATTTTTGAATCTTCATGTACAGATCTAATAAATATCTAAAAAAAAATGAATAAGACTGTTTTACACAATATGCTTTCTTTCTTTTAAGAGTTTAATTTGACATATTATTATGCCCACGGAAGATATTTTTTCTGCAAGAGAATTAGAACTAATAGTCTTCCTAAATTTGCATTAGGGATCCTTTTTATAGCAAAGGAATTAAGCAAAATTTTCGTGCCATTTTTGCTATGATTACGCCTAATTATTTCATCATTTCATTTTACGGAACCGATTAAAGTATTCTGGGCTTTGAAATTATTGCAATCATAATTTTAGAACGATTTGACATTTATATGGCATGAAATGGCATCTAATTTATATATATCAGACATCTTTCCGGAAGTTGATAGAGTTGTATCTGCTTTTAAAAAAGTTTTTAGAAAAGTACCATTGAGAATAACTCTTTACAGGGAAAAACTTCCATCTTTATCACCGCCTCTCTCTCCAATAATAACTAGATTTGGAACATGATTGGAAGCTACTAGTTTTTATGCAGAGAATTTCGATAGTTTACAAAACTTCGTTGCATGTATAAATGATGATGCTCGAGGTATTTCAGAGTGCAAGGAATTAATACAAATTCCACATTTAAAAAATCAGTTGTACTTTCTTCAGGAACACTTTGGAAATTTGTCAAATTAAATGATGGATTAACCACATTAGATGTGGCTATTAATAATTTGAAAAATATTCCAAGTAACTTCGGATGTAGCCTTCGGCAAGAATTAGACGCAGTTTTTCATAGAAATCCTTTTTTTAATAACATTGCGGCAATTGTGTATGGGGACAATGCCTCAAAATCTAACTGCTAAATACGCTGAAATAAAAGAATATTTCCAGTATGCACCTATATCCAGTTGCGATGTAGAAAGGACGTTTTCTATCTACAAGGATGTATTTCATTCAAAGAGAACAAATTTTACAGAAGAGAACCTTGAGACAGTATTGCTAGTTAATATTAATACTCCTTTACTCAACTTAACTACAATATGAACAAATAAAAATGTATTTCGTATTTTATAGATCACCACCTGTTTGTTTTCCAATTATATGTATAAATAAAATTAAAAACTCTTTAAAAATGCAAATTTTCAATAGTACGCCCGTGGGCGATGAGTCATCAGCCTCTCGTGTTCGGTCCATACTTATTAGAGCACGATAGTGAGGAAAAGCTGCTTATGTGTAGTTAATTGTATTCAAAAAGGAAGAGACCATTAATTTTCGAGAAGTGTCGTTAACAATATTCCAGCTATGGGACTGAAGGGAGATTGAGTTTAAGAAGGGTTAGCTCGTGAAGATCGGTGCATGATTGTTATTTATAAAAGCTAGCACTAACATATCGGAACAATACTGATTCTTTTAATGAAGCACAATGTATAACACAACAGTTGAAGAATGCGCCAGGTCGTGGTAAGGTGACAGTGGAGGCAAGAATAGTGAAATGTAGTTTTTTCTGTTTCATTTGTGTTGTATTAAAGATCGAATATTTATCCGTTAACGACATGGACAGGGTTATAAAGCTCTTATATGGAAAGCATATGAAACTGTGAAAGTCGTGGTTATACAAGGTGTGTATAAATTGTCGCAAAAGCTACACGTAGCGACATTCTTCGTTCGGTTCTGAATAAAAAATCTTAATGTTAAAATGTCGTATCATGCTTCGTAAATTCGTAAATGTCAAAATTTGACAGTAATGATTTTGATTGAACTCACTTTGAAATACAAACTTATTGTTCTACAACGTTGCCAAATGTGTTTTTCGCGGAAATACGTTAATGAATAAATGTTTAAAACAAGCTTTTAAATCAAAAAGAAAACGTTTACGAAATAATACTAGTAAATTTTTTTTCTTTAAACTAAATTGCATCTATCTCTATTAACAGATTAACAGAAGAGCAAAGGTTAGTTACGCACTAAAAGTCTGAACTTCAAGAACCCCGTGAAAACAAACGAAGCATGATATCACATTTTAACATTAAGATTTTTTATTCAGAACCAAACGAAGAACGTCGCTGCGTGTAGCTTTTGCGACAATTTATACACACGAGAATAAATTTAGTCGAAGCTGCTTTTCAGCAGGACAATGTCGGACAGACTATACCAGTTTCTGTTTTGAAAAAAATTAAGTTACCTTCTTGCTACATGATTATGATAATAATTGGGCAACGGTACCAGCCGGCCACGAAATTTTAATGTGTTACGGGAACATATCAATAAAGCCTGGGCTTAAAATATTATCATATCATAACGTTCAGCAACTATGCGTGGCAGACTGACTTAAAAACTCAGTCCCAAAATATACATTATCAAATTTTTATAATTTTATAAAAATAATTTGGTTTGAAATTCTATGTTTTCGTTTATCAATCTATCTCTATATATCTATCCCTAATTGTTTAAATATAAAATAACTATATTCTTTGGTACGAAAGTTAAATTTTGTGTATTTTGCAAGTTTCACAAATCAGCAGTTGTCATTCGCGATCATGGCATTGGTATTGGTCTATTGGACATGATTATTTCGATAATTCTCATATTATGTGAAACCCTGAAGTTTATTAAAACATAAATTCATATTTTGGTAAAAGTGCCGTTCCTGTTAGTATTCAATTGAATAGTGGCTATTTTAATACTATTTCTATGCTTTATTTATTACCCTATCCAAAAACCAAGATTGCATCTCAAATAGTACTATAACTATAGTGGAGTTTCTGGTTGCATAATGTAAAAGGTTATACTCAGTAGACGCAAACTTCACAAAGACTTAGATGTGAACAACGTTTGTCGAGAAAGATATTCTCTTCGGTCCTCTTTACCTGTTGGCAAAAATTATAGTTTTTCTCTTTTATGACGAGCAATTGAAGAGTCATAAAATAGGTATAGCAAACGCCAATTAAGTTGGCGCGAGGAGGGGCAAGTTCGCGCAGGATTAAAAATAGTGGGGAGATTTGTATTTGGTTTTACATCAAATGTCAGATAATTCTAACCTCTGAGCGTGTAGCACTTTATGATCCCTTAGCAAAGACATTATGTTCCGTCAAACGTCAATGACAAATGTATTCAGATAATTACTTAAGTAGTGGGGATGGACGTTTTTAAAAACGGCTTCTGCGCACCCCCTCCTCGCGCCAACTTAATTGACGCTTGCTATACATAGAATGTACAGTTTATCAGTCTGCTGGTCGTGACAAGCTTGCAGTTTTTGCTCTAATCATACATTGCAAAAGTCCCTTTTAGTATATATTCAAAAGAATCCACTCCGCATCCCAGAAAACTGTGGCCATCACTTTTCCCGCAGAAAATTGTGTTTTTACCTTTTCTGGCGGAGAGCCCTTACGAACTTATTGGCATGGACTCTTATTTCGTGGGAGGGTTCCAGCTGTGTACTCAAGTTTCATCCCAGTTATAATTCTATTTAAGAAGTCTTCATCTTGAGGTGAAACAGTCAAATATTGTTCACAAATTTGTCGTCTACACAGTTTCTGTTCGGAACTAAACAGCCTGGGAATCCATAGTGCCGACACTTTGCTTACTCCCAAATCTTCGTGTAGAATTTTAATTTTTTTTTCTGATATTCTTATTTCCTTATTTTCTCTTTTACTTGACGGTCAGTAAACACCAAATCTTCAACTTGCTGATGATTTCTTAAGTTCGTGTTTCCAGAGGTCTTCCACACTTTGGGTTATCATTAATGGATTCTCTGCCCCGTTTGAACTCCTTACACCAAAATTTGACTTGGAAATACATGGGCTATTTTCTCCATACACTGCAACCATTCTCTCATGAATATTCTTGGGGCTGCTGCCTTCTTTTGGTAAAAATTTCATGTGCTCTTCTGTGTTCGAGTTTAAAATCACTCATTTTCTCTTATTTAAACGAATGTAAAAGTAACAAATGTAAAGCGATTCGAACCAAACTTGGAGATGACACTATAAAATGCCACAGAAACTTGACGTAAGAAAATTGTTACGATTGTGTATTGTTTTCATAGCTAGGCCTAGGGTAGATATCATAAAAAAAATTTCCTCGTACCGATAGTGTCTCATTACATACTCTGATGCACAAATGTTGTTTATCATAGAAATACTACAGAATGATATAAGGTCGATGACTAAATTGATTTTTAACGCAGAGTAACTCTTTTACAGCTTTGATATTGCACTTACACACTATACCGTGTGTCCCAATTTCGATGCTCACCATTGGTATCTCTGTTATTAGAAGATATAGAACAACGGTTAAATGGGGAATGTTTTGCAGAATTCAATACTCGCGGCAAATCTCATTTCAAATTTGATCTAACTTTCTAAATTTTTAAAATATTTTGAAAAATCAAAAATTTGCCGATTTTGTTATTCCTCAATAACTCGATAACGCTTAGTCTGACCTCTTTTAAAGTTTTACATTGTTCAGACACTTTTTTAAAACAAATTATTTGATACAAACAGAAACCCCCGATTGTCATTTGTTTTTAAGTTATTACCACTATCTTTTGTTTTCCATATGGCGGCCATATTGGATTTTGCGTTTGTTAGGTAGTCCTCAAAATGTGCTTTTCAACGATGTATAACATGCCTGAAAAATTTTTATTTATAAGGAAAATATTAATAAAAACGTAAATTAATCTTTAATATGAAATTAGTAGGCTGAAAAATTAAACACCAATGTCAAATGAAAGTGAAAAGATATTCTAAGTACAGCAAACGCCAATTAAGTTGGCGCGAGGAGGGGTAAGTTCGCGCAGGATTCAAAGTAGTGGGGAGATTTGTATTTGGTTTTACATCAAATGTCAGATAATTCTAACCTCTGAGCGTGTAGCACTTTATGATCCCTTAGCAAAGACATTATGTTCCGTCAAACGTCAATGACAAATGTATTCTGACAATGAAACAAAACGATAACCTGTCAAAGTACAATTAGTGCTGCAGAGATAAGTTAATTAAAACTACTTGTAGTTAGTGATAAGTAATTATTGTCAAGTATTAAGATTTATAAGTATTGATAATGGCACATACATATTCAAACGAAGAAAAAGTTGATATGTTGGAAGTGTATTTCAAAGCAAATAGAAACACTAAAAATGCGTGCACGAGTTATGCAGAGCGTTTTCCAGAAAGACAACAGCCACGCAGGACAATCTTTGGAAGACTAGTTAGCAAATTAAAAAACTTTGGAAGCTTCGAACAAAAACGAGCTAACTACGAAGTTAATGATGCTGATACACGTCGAAATAATATTTTGCAGAACGTTAGGAATAATACCAGCACATCAGTTCGTCGTGTGACACGAGAAACAGGGATTTCAAAATCTACTGTTCACAGAACCTTGACGAAAAACAAGTATCACCCTTACAAACCAACAATTGTACAAGGTTTAAGTGATAATGACAATCTCCGACGATTACAGTTTAGCAGGTGGTACCTTCAAAAATGTGAATATGACGCTAATTTTCCTAGGAAAATACTATGGACAGATGAAACACGATTTACCAATTGTGGAGTGTTCAATAGGAATAACTATCATCATTGGTGTACTGAAAATCCACATTTGGTAAATCAAAGAAGATTTCAAGTTCGATTTGGTTTTAATGTCTGGTGCGGTTTAATTGGTATGACATTTTGTTTACATTTTTTTGTTTTTTAAACTCTTTTTTTCGTTTTAGATAATCAGTTAATAGGTCCTTTCATATTTGATTACAATTTAACTGGTAACAGATATTTGGAGCTACTAACAAACGAGATAATGCCTGCTTTGAGGCAAATTATTAATCCCGAGAACATGCAAAACATCTGGTTCCAGCAAGATGGTTGCCCGGCCCATAACACTCGTAACGTGCAACATTTTTTGAGAGAAAACTTTAATGAGAGAGTGATTTCAAATAATGGACCCGTGCAATGGCCTGCGAGATCACCCGACCTTACCCCGCTTGACTTTTATTTATGGGGTACCACTAAAAACGAAGTATTTGATTTTGAACTGCCAGAAACTCGGGAAATTTTAGAACAAAGAGTACTAGATGTGCTACGATCAGTAAACGGAAACATGCTACGTAGAGTTTGTAACTCTACTCGAACAAGGTGTCAAAATTGTGTGGAACAGAATGGTCGTCATATTGAATAATTTCTTTAAGTGAATGTGAACTTTAAGTTCTGTATCTTTACATTTTTTTTCTATATTTTTTTTATCGTTTCGTTTGTTTACAGTATTACTTAGAATATCTTTTCACTTTCATTTGACATTGGTGTTTAATTTTTCAGCCTACTAATTTCATATTAAAGATTAATTTACGTTTTTATTAATATTTTCCTTATAAATAAAAATTTTTCAGGCATGTTATACATCGTTGAAAAGCACATTTTGAGGACTACCTAACAAACCCAAAATCCAATATGGCCGCCATATGAAAAACAAAAGATAGTGGTAATAACTTTAAAACAAAAGACAATCGGGGGTTTCTGTTTGTATCAAATAATTTGTTTTAAAAAAGTGTCTGAACAATGTAAAACTTTAAAAGAGGTCAGACTAAGCGTTATCGAGTTATTGAGGAATAACGAAATCGGCAAATTTTTGATTTTTCAAAATATTTTAAAAATTTAAAACGTTAGATCAAATTTGAAATGAGATTTGCCGCGAGTATTGAATTCTGCAAAACATTCCCCATTTAACCGTTGTTCTATATCTTCTAATAACCGAGATACCCATGGTGAGCATCGAAATTGGGACACACGGTATAAGGTCTATTGCACATAATTAGACGCTGCTAAAATAAATGGAGATTGAACGAGCTGCCATTTGTATCTAGTGTGTTTATTAATTGATCGTGAACGGTGATAGCGTGTTAAGACAGTAAATACCAACTGTTTACTGTGTTGATATATGAGTCTTTTTATGTGTTTATTTGTTGAGTATTTATTAGTACACTTCCGGTTTATATTTATTGTTTTTTAAGTATAATATCAGTAAATATTAGATTTCAGATTGTTTACAAGTTTAATTTTTATTTAATATTTACCTGGTACATATTTTTAAAAGCGGTTGTTTGTGTTAAAAATTTTTAAAAGTTTGCAAATTCAGAATAATATTATAATTAGCTGCTATTTCATAATTGTTATGACATTAGGTTTTTTGCAACATACAATTGCAAAATGTAACCTTAAAACTCTATTATTTGTAAAAATTTAAATATAACTTGCAAATTAAATTCGCGGAAGCTGTTTGCGAGTATACTGATTTCGTAATAATATTTAAAATCCTAAATATATTATGACCTAGGAATTCAGACTTTATTCGATAGCACGTGGGTGATTTGACGAGAGGGTGATTTTCAAAAGTGGGCTACACTTTTGTCATGACTTGTACTATGTGAGCCAAAAAGACTGAAATAGTTGGTGTAACTTTTCTGATGTGTTTTTCATTTTAAGACTTAATTAAGGTTAGAATGACAAGCACTTAACATTGACTTGATGTTAATTAGACGTTTGAAACGTTGTATTTAATGTCACGAATATCACAGTGAAGTAGTTGTCAGATCACCACCAACTTTAACACTAAAATCAATGGTACCATCTATCTTTTTGCCTCACATAGTATCTATAGTCTATTTTTAAACTAAGAGGAGTAAATGGAAAAGCCACATTTACACTGTAAAAGTTACCAAATCAATGACATTCTGAATGTTTTTTTAAATTTTCGTATTTTATTAGTTTTTCTTTATTCATTGAGCTCAAAGGCAACATTTAATTTAGCGTTATTTCCCGCTTAATTTTGAATATAAACTCTACATCAATAAAGTCACAACGTAATTAAACATTTATTAAAAATTATTTACATTAAACACAAAAATAACATAAATAAAGGATTTAAAGAAATCAAAGGCTCCGTTAACTACTTGTTACTTGCAAAAATTAAACAAAATAATCTATTCTAAATCTGAACTGTCTGAGAAAGTATCACTGTCACTATCAGCACCAATAGAAATAATAAACGGTTCGATTAGATCATCTACGATGCCATCTAGTGTGGCCATTTTTATTTCTTCCTTAATTATATGCTCAACACAACTTTTCCAATTAACATTTTGAACATTTTCGATAGCTTGCAATAACAGCCCCCTCACTTCTGTCAATTTAAATGTGATGTTCTTCGATGCTACTTCATTCTTTATTTTTGCCCATATCAACTCTATTGGATTGAGTTCACAATGGTACGGTGGCAACCTTAATAGAACTTTATTATTACGTTTTGCCATTTCATCAATCACATACAAATTATATTGTTCTTTATTTATTTTGATTAAATTCAGAAGTTCAGCTCGTACCATCTCTTCTCTGAATTCAATCTGCTTATTTCGCAACCACTCTTGCATATCTTTTTTCTTTGATCCTGCTGTAGGAATTTTCTCCATTCTACGGCTGTGGTAAGACGCGTTGTCCACGACGATAACAGCGTTGTCAGGTAATTTTGATAACACATTATTAAACCATGTCTCAAAAACGGCTGCATTCATTTCTTCATGATAATCTCCTGTTTTCTTACCTTCGAAAAGCAATAACCCTCCATCAACAAAGCCATGTTCGGATCCAATATGTAACACAATAAGCCTCCTCCCTTTTCCTGACGGGTTTTTTATTCCTGTAGATAGCCCTTCGATGAATGTTTGACGCCGATCTCTTATACTGTTATCTATCCATACTTTTTCTTTTGTATGACCTTCATTAACCCACGTCTCATCTAAATAATAAATTGGTCTACCTTCTCTCCTAAATTCCTTCATTTTAAGTAAGTATTTTCTTCTCCATGTAATGATATCATCCCGTTCGATAAGAATACTTTTACGGTTTCTTTTCATGTACTTGAAGTTAATTTGCTTCATAAATTTGTACAATGACGAACGGGACATTTGTGGTAAATCTGGACGTTTCTTTATTTCCATCAAAATTTTGTCCAACGTAGGTAATTCGTTTTTATAAAAGAAAGCATGCACTATTTTCCGCACAGACTGTTTAACTACTTCATCGTATGCAGCAACATTACCAGGTCGTCCTCCATAGTGTTTAGATGCAGTAACTGTACCAGTCTCATTATACTCTTTTATGGTGCGATATACTGTCGATTGTGCAACGCCTAAAAGCAGAACATTATCAAATTGGTTACATTATTCAATCCATGAAAACTTACCCACGGTGTTACTAATTTTAGAAACAATAACAGTTTTTTTAAGATTCGGTTCATCAGTTCGCAGCTGTTTATACATATTTAAAACACATTGCTTTTCAGCAACAGATAAATGCCCTATATCTAAACGTTTGCGTTTTTTCGGAGGTGAAAATGATGCTGAACTTGTTGCAACAGTATCCATATTTATATGAATATTGAATAATTATCGATAACTACAGAAGGGTATCTTAAAGGTTTCGCAAATTCTAAAAAGAACGGATTTATTTACGTTAATACAACAATACAACTGAATAGAACAACGGGAACACAACAGAAAACGAAATTTGACAAGCGTTTGACATCGATAGGTCAACACGCAATTTTTGCATAACGTAATCCTACCTCTGAAGCAACCAATCACGCATAGTAATTTTGGCGCGATTAATTTAAAACGCTCCTCTTAGTTTAAAAATAGACTATAGTTTACTTTAATCATATTTTAGAAGCCTATTGTCAAAATTTCGCCCAAATCTGTCAAGTTTTTACAATCATTCAAAGTAAACTGTTTATCGTTTTTGTATTAGCATGGAGAAAAAATAATTATGTATGTGTTTACAGGCAATAAATATACAAAATTTTAAAAAATATATAAAACAATTAGTGTTAGGAACCATTTTTCTTTGCTTATAAGATGTTCCGTTAAATTGAAGAAACAATTAATTACATAAGGAACATTTTCTCTGGATGAAACAAAAGCTTTAAGGGTTTCAATAGTAGAAAGTGCTTCGTCAAATATATCTATGGATATTTCACTCGTTTTCAACATTACCTTCGTCCTCATCTGACTCTGAATCTGAAACAATTAAAAATTTACATATTTTTTAACCTATAAAACATAGGTCTTAAAAACATAAACTTACCTTTAATTCTATTAGGAAGATGATGTTTTTTAAAATGTCTTCATCGGTTGCGAAACCCGTTGTATGCACATGATCTTCAACATTAACATAATCTTCAAATGAGAGACTATTTATGTTTACTGCATTTCTGTTTAAGGCCCACAATTTTTTTAATTCAGTTTAATGGAAAAGGTATCATCGTCATCCCAGTCTTCTGTACCATGCATTGTATCTTTAGCAGAGCTTGTCTTTCTGAAGCAAATAGCTATTGTTTGCTCTTCTACATACTTCATCTGTTGACTTACGGGCACAAGCCTGCATTCAACAAGGTTGTGGATATTTTGAAAATATTATTTATTGAACTTTTTTTTAAATAAAATCAGTTTTTATTGACTTTAGTATAACATTTTTTTTTCATTATCTGTGAATAACATTCATAAATAAAAATGTATCTACAAGTTTTGCGTTTTTTTTTTGCTTGAGATGAAGTCTACTTTATACTCCCAAAATTTGAACATAACGATACGAGACAGCTTGTATAGTTATTAAAACCAAAAAATCTTTCAATCCAATTTCTGGTTCTTATATGGAATTCATCGTACAATTGTTCTGCTCGACTTAGAGGATTTGCCAAAGGGGTTTACAAATATTTTGTAATACCGTAGCCACTATCACCAAGTATAGCCCAGTTATTGAAACGCTCATTTTCTTAGCTTTTTTTAATTGCTGATGCATTCAAAATTGTTTGGTCATGTGTAGATCCATCTAGCTACGATATCACAAATTCTTAATTTAGAATCTCCTATTACCTGGATATTCCATGAAAAATATCCGGGAGTTTGTCAAGTATATGCTTGAGAGTTTTATTTGGAAAATAATTATTGGAACTTTTAAAGGACCTAAACTGGAACAACTTTGCTTTATAAACTTATGAGGGCAAACGTACTGTAAAGCTACAAAAAATAGAAACAAGTAATCTTACTTTTTGTATACCTTCAACACAAGCACAACTAGTCAAATTTCGGAAGTTCCTGTTATTTATATGGACATATTTTGACCCGACCCGCTCCGAGCTGAGCCGACCAGACTCAACTCATCTCAGCCCAACCCAAGTTGACAGCCTGATAACGTAAATGATTGTCATATCAATGTTGCCAGAAAACACCATATAAAAATAGGGATGTTTCGCATTATTTTACGAGTTTATTAAAAGAATATGTCGGCTGATATGGCAAAAACACGTGCAGGTAATGTTTAAGTTATCCATTAATGCATATAAATATTTTTTTTGTAGTTTGACAGTAGTTTACCCTCATAAGTTTATAAAGCAAAGTTGTTCCTTTTTAGGTCCTCTAAAGGTTTAAATATTTTTTTTCTAAATAACAATGTCAAGCAGATTCTTGAGATTAGCCAATTGTACTTAGTACATTAGGAAATCTAGCTACCTGATTAAATCTCAGTTTAGTTTCTTATAATTCTTCTACATTTCTAGGCATATTTAGGTAAAAATTGCGGCCATAGTCTGGCAATTGCATGTGTAACATTTTGTATAATTACTTGTATTATTATCATTGTACTCATTGTAAAAAACCTCAGAGTCAATAAAAGTTTAGTTTCTGCATCTATTCTGTGATGTATTTCATTCGCAGACTATTTCTGATCTTATACGTTCTAAAATATTTCTAGAAGTATTTTTACTTAATAGAAATCGCTATTTGAACTCTTGATCCGACAACGTGTTAAAATAATTGACTCTGCAATAAAACAATATATTAAAAACATATTGCTATGCTCAGGGTTCCAATTGGAAAACGTGGTTTTTCTCTTCTACAAATTTATCAACCGCCAGTAAAAAAGTCTTTAAAAATGTTTTAATTATATAGCTTTAAGTTACTTGTAAACTTCTTGAAGTAATGTTAAATAAAAAACACAATCAACTTTAAATGAAACTTTAATACAACAATAAAAAAAAATCAAAAAAAAAATATCTTTATGAAGTATAAAGATTAATATTGCACATTAAACAATATTGTTAAGGTGAAAATATTATATGAAAATGACCGTAGCATATAATAAAAAATCCTTAGTGACAACCGAGCAAAATTAAAACTAATAAATTCCAAAGAGACTTTTTAAGTTCTCCCTCAATAATCAAAGTAAACAACCAGATATGAAAATCCGAAACAAACTCTAACGCATGTGCAAGCCACATGAAAAAATGCCCTTGATTTTACCAACGTATAAAATTTTAAAGCTACAGATTTTTTTAACTAGAAACTTTGAAAACCTTCTTTGTCATTTATTTCAAATAACTAAGATTAAATATCAATACGAAAATAATTATACATAAGAAAATACAGTATTAACACTTTTAAATATGAAAATATCTTTTAAATAAAGTACTTACGTAAATGAAAAAAATATATATTTTTTACGAGACACCTGAGTTAAAAAGCCTAAAAATTAAACAATTACGAGTTCTACACACTCGTAAATAAATCGGTATTGAAATCAAACACCATCACTAATTAATCAAAAATCACGAAGCTACTTAAAACAAAGATAAAGATTTATCTTTAAAAACACAATAGTGTCTGCGGGTACAGCAAGGCAAAACGGCGTGCTACAACTGCACTAGTCAAAAATAAATATCAATTCAAAATACAAATACATACATTCATAGATAATAAATTTCAAAAATTATACACTGGCATCCAAAATAAATGTACAACGATAAATAAATAAACTTTTCAAAATATTTGCGGGGAAAAGTCTATAGCAATATGTTTATTGTATACTCTGAAAGCCTACATGTCATTAAAGACCTTACGACTCCGAAAGTAACGTACACGATATCTAATTTATTCATCGCTACCTGAATCAAAGACATTCATATCTATTTTTTTTTATAAAATGTGTTATAGAAAAATGTAGCCAGAAAACTTAACATTACATAAACAAGTAATCAGCTGTTTACTAATAAATACTTGTTACTTTTACTGCCAACACAAGAAAATTTGATCTAAACTAAAAACGACGTATAGAACGTACGACTGCATAAATCCCGGGTTATAATATGGAATAAGATAAAACATAAAACTTAGTTAACTGAGTTTTGCCTGTGGCCGTGTAGAACCGGCCCTTAAAGAGATAAAAATCTATATAAAAATTACTTCAACCTTATTGTTTTCAAAAAATATTCGCGTTAAAGAAGTTCCACTGTAATAGTGAAATAATCTATTAATTTTTGCAAAGAAACAAGTTCAATTCAAAGCCTTTATTTTGCAGTATTTCAATGTTATGCTCTTGAACAGTAATTTTTAGTTAATTATTTCATGTAACACGGGCAAAATCTGCCTACGGTTTCTTTCCTTACAAGAGCACTTACCGTTTTAAACGGTGCAAAGTCGGGTTATACCTCACTTTATAGACGCGTGTATGTACATCTGCATAAATTTTCCGCAAAGGCAACAAAAAAATGACATACTTCACATATACATGGCATTAGACAATTAATGCGCACTTGCGATTCCCCAAGCTTCTTCATTCATTGTCAATTATGTGTTAGAAACCGTTACTGTTGTAAACCTCATTCTTCTTCTTCTTGTTTCTTATTCTTACTGTCTTTGTTGTGCTTCTTCTTCGGTTGCGTGTAGCCGCTAGAGAAACGGTATACAGACCCGCGAAGTGAATGGAAATAGAATTCGTTTTGCAGAGGAAACACGAACGACGGTCTTCCATGTGAAGAAATCAACCTAAAACTCCAGAATGTGGGAAAGTCGATTTGACTTATGAGCGTTGATAATTAAACGCTAAAGTATGGATTCGGCACGGACGACTTGATTTTCCCGCAGATTATTGTAATCAGAATTGTATTTATTACAATCCTTGGAGGGAATAAGTTTCTTCGAGTGCCTTTTACTCGGATGAGAACTCGATTAAATTGTAAAGGAAGATGCAATGAATAAATCTATTATGTTATTGTGTGAATTCTCATGAAATATTTTTTTAAATATTAATTTACGATAACTATTTTATTACTTTAACTTTAAGTATAATGATGATGACAGTAATAAATGGAATGCGTATTTTATATGGAAGACAATAAATATCTTATTAGGACAAACAAACATGTAAACATGTTGACTTTTTTGGAATCATTCAATACAATCGTATTTAAATGGTGTATGTATAATTAAATAAAACAATTTTATTATTAAACAAATATTTATTCACTGTGGAAGCAAACAATTATGTTCAAAAGATAAAAAAAATAACTACAACTTCGTTTAATATGAACGATTTTTGTAAAGAGAAAATACGAGGACGATTCGTAAAGTAAGTTCCATTTGGTAATTAAAAAAAACAAATATATGAATAGGTTCTAATTGTATACAAGTTAAAGCTACTACTTTCAGCTATTTTTCTACATAGTTGCCATTAAGATTGAAATATTTGTCATAGCGATGAACCAGTTTTTTTAATGCCTTCTTCCTAGAACTCTGCCGCCTGTGAATTAAACCATGCTGTAATACTGTCCTGCAGCTCTTCATCGCTATCAAACCGTTGGCTCCCAAGCAATTTCTTCATGTCAGAAAAGATGTTAGTCGCTAGGAAGCAAATCAGGGCTGTAGTGAGGATGCTCAAGCACTTCACACTTAAAACTATCCAGTAGCGTTACTGTGTGAGCGGCGGTATGAGGACGGGCGTTGTCATGAACAAAAACAATGCCCGGACATAGTAATTACGTCGTGTGATTATTACGTAACTACTTTGACTTTGACTAAATAGCTCTTCTGAGGTTCTTCAAAGATTCATAGTAAACTTCAGTGTTTATTGTGGTCCCTCGTTCCATAAAGTCTACAAGAAGGACTCCTTTCTTGTTCACAAAGACAGTGACCATGACTTTTCTCAAAGAAAAATTTAATGGCACTTCAAAGGTTTTCTCGCAGGCAAGTTTAAGCCACTCCACTGCATTGATTGTCTTTTCGTCTTAACGTTGACACAGGCGACCCAAATCTCATCATCTGTTACGATATGGCTGAGAAAATCTTCACCTTCAACATCGTAACGTGTAAAACAAGTTAGTGCCGATCCTATTCTCTTTGTTTTATGGTTTTCAGTAAGAAGTTTTGGCACACATCATGAACAAAATTTTTGGTAACCTGAATGTTCAGTAACATCGGACAAAACTGTACGTGAAATTTGATTTCTCCAGAAGGGAATATTGCAGGGTTTAAAAAACATATCACATATCCTGACTGTTCACCATTTATATCCAGAGTTCAAATGATAATTTAGTAAATCAGCAATAATTGGTTTATATGCTCATGTGTTAATAACTGTCTGTAACCGTAAATCCATTTATATATTGAAAAAGACCATTCAATATCTACCGATGAAATAAGAGTCTTTTAATGACGGCACATTTATCCCTGGTTCGAAAAATCTACTTCTTTACTATCAAACAAGTCAACAATTCGGCGTACAGTACGAAATCCTGGATTGTTATTTAGAACTGCTTCTTTTTACATTATCAGCAACAGCTCCAAGTAATTGGGAAAGGAATTGATGGAGATCATATAGAATATTCATGGCGTTAGTTATCGAATATTAGTGGGTTGGTGGGAGTAAGCTCTAGATAGGGGATAATTGCAGGTATTCTGGAACGATGTGCATGAATATTGGCTAAATCTACCTGAATAGTTTGGTACATAACTACTTGTTGAGCGTGTAAAATAGAAACATCATTCGGATCTGCATTATACTTTTAACGCCGTCAAAATTCATGTGATAATAAATTGCTGCTTCTATCCCCCGCCCCGTTATAACGTCCCAGCACATTACAACAGGTTCTGGTGGCAGTTGCAAATGTGTCAGTTTTTCACGAAATAAATTCTTACGTGCGGATGCCTTCACAAAAACTTTCTTGGACGGAGAATATCAATTTATCTGCATTTTGGTATCATTTTCCGACTTCCTTTGATACTCGATGAAGAGTATGTGCGAAATATGTAATACGTGACATACTACTGTAAGAGCCGATTAGTCGCCTTCATATATGCAGCTCCATTTGTTACAAATAATAAAACTTTTTCTATATTTATATTGTGATTTTCACCCCGTAGCGATTTCAAACACGAAGTTACGTTACGTGATATAAATTGCAAATAATGGTGTAGACATGGCCATGTTTTGCTAGTTTTATTCGAAGTGGGCCGATCTATTGTTTAGTTTTATTAGTTACTTGAGTTCTGTTGCGTACATACACAATAGAACTGAACTATCTAATAAAAATAAACAATACGAGGGGTATAGAAAAAGGTTTTAAATATTTCTATACGTTAATGCACGTATAATGCTTTTGTTTCATTATGAAACAGACATGTAAATAATTTGCACATCTGTAACTGTATCATGGACAATACACCTCGTATTTTCGGCATTAACTTCTGCTTAAGACATATGTTTCTGCCATCTATAGGCGTCATCAGCTAAGCTAGTGAAGCAATGTATACAAATGATACAAATCTTTATAAATAGATCTGTATCTTTATATAACATTAAGCCGGAATCCCTATTAGATTAAGCAAATTTCATCTTGTAAGGTGGCACTTATTAATAAGTGACATCTAACGGACGAAAGAGAAGCTGGTCATAGCTAGTCACAAACGACAGGTCCCTTTTCCGACAAAGTCTCTTTCGTCCGTTAGATGTCACTTATTAATAAGTGCCACCTTACAAGATGAAATTTGCTTTATCTAATAGGGATTCCGGCTTAATGTTATATACAGATACAGATCTATTTATAAAGATTTGTATCATTTGTATACATTGCTTCATTAGCTTAGCTGACGACGCCTATAGATGGCAGAAACATATGTCTTAAGCAGAAGTTAATGTCGAAAATACGAGGTGTATTGTCCATGATACAGTTACAGATGTGTAAATTATTTACATGTCTGTTTCATAATGAAATACGAGGGGTACACTGAAAATTTCGGTAAAATCATAAAAAAAATAAAATGTTAACAGATTGAAATACTTTATTGTTTTTCGAAATAATCACCCTTAGCTTCTATACACTTTTCCATTCGTATAAACCAATTAATAAAGCATTTATCCCACTCAGAAGATATGTTTGAAATGTGTGTTTCATATGCCCCAACTGCCTCCTCAGGTGATAAAAATCCTTGTTCACACTTTTACTTTTAATTTCGGGGAACGTAAAGAAGTCATTGGGGGATAGGTCTGGATGGCTAAGTAATTCAACGTTGTTGCCGATCAAATAGTCAAGTGTTAGTTTTGCGCTGTGGGAACTTGCATTGTCTTGGCGAAGAAGGATGCGACGGTTCTGATTGCTTTTTTGTAACTCTGCAATAACTTGCGGTAAGCAAATGGTAGTATACCATTCTGCATTTACATTTCCGCGATTCTCTAAAGAAATCGTGGCCACGTGAACAGTCTTAGACACAAAACAAGCAATCATTTGTTTTGAAACGCTGTGCGCTCGAACAACTTTCGCCGGTTTTGCTTCACTTTGAAGCACCCATACAGCAAATTGATTTTTTTCTTTCAGATTCACCATATAAGCAGATTCGTGTTTCATTGCCATTGACGATGTTATACACAAGTTTTGAACCTGAGTGGAAGCGTTTCAGTGTTTCTTTACACCACTACACACGAGCTTCTTTTTGGTGTGCTGACAGATTATGTGAAATCCACCGCGCACACAGTTTTCTTATGTTTAAATGACCGTGCGAAATTGTTTGTATTGCAGTCATGCCAATGTCTAAGGATGCACGAATTTCAGCATATGTCATGTCGATCAAACTTAATAATTTCACGAACGGCATCGACATTTTGCGCAACAATAGCTGTTGATGGTCGACCTTCACGCAATTCTTCGCTGATACTATCACGTCCAAGTTTGAACTCTTGAAACCAGCGATATATTGTAGTTTTAGATAGTGCTTCACTACCAAACGCAGAATTGCTGGACACATTCTTGTTGACTTAGAACCACTTCGAAAATCATAATAAATCATCGCAGGATAGTGATACCTTCATTTTATTACTGTATCGCTAACTTCTGTCACCGTAAAAAAACTATTTGACATTTCTTGGTTCTGTCACTTGTTTTCACTCACATAAATGTGAAGTTAGCCGAATTTGTTTAAATCATAAGTCAGGTACCAACTATATTGCTGGTTCTCGAAATTTTCAGTGTATCACCCGTAGATCGGCCCAATATAAAGTCATTTAAGTCCGGTCCTGGGATGTACACTGACTGCCGATCCCTATTGATCAGTCACATACGGCGTACGATGTTAGACGCAGAGTTAAACTGAAAACGAATTAGTTGAACGCAGGATGCAAAGAAAATAACTTTATAAATACACTAGCCTTTCACTAGATGGCGCCTCTGTTGTGATTTTGTAATTTTTATTCTCCAACTATCGAATTATTAATTAATAAAATTAAGTGTTGAATCTATTTATTAAAATTATACACACACATATACTTTTAATTCAAGTAGCTCACGTGGAGGCAATCAAATTGATATAACAAATTAATAAAACTATCGTAATAATCAATTATAAAGGAGAAACTTCTATCATTAAAACGCATTTAAAAACAGGCCTCGCACATCGAATATTGCAAAACGCACCATACATCTTGAATTTTAATTATTAATTAACACTTCGCGTCAGTTTTCTCTCTAAACATTAGTTGTAATCTTATATGTGTGCTATACGAATCGCACCAATAGGCAATAGAAATTCCTTTCTATTATGCTAATACATATGCTTAACGAAAGCAAAATTCGTGAAGAGAGAGATAACCACATAAGGTTTGCTATTGCTAATGTGGCGCCATAGAATACAAATCTATTTTTTCCTTCTATAACTGTAACTACGTAATGGGCCCGCCACACAAACTATGGCGTATAAATATTGCCAACAAATGGATTTTTTCGTTTCTATTAGACAACCTTAGCAGTGAAATGACAATCACACCTAGTCTGTAGAATCTCACTTGTAATAGCTAATAATATCTTACATAACACCCATTACATCTTTTCGATTGTTTCGTAGAGATTGCCATTTTAGGAAACGGTTGCTGTTAGAAAAACTATGGTCTAGAAATCGTTTGTTTCATCATCAATCACCGCAATAAATAAGCAAACGATGCTTTCACTTGGAAAATACCTTTTCAAGTGTTTTGTTCTTCAGTTAAATATAAGAGTAGTAGTTGTACATCTTGACTACTTGAATACGGAGAAGAACTTTCGGAGAAGATTGTTATATACAAATATAATAATGTTATATAATAAATTATATAACATCCTAATTCATTCAAATGAAATATACCGGGTTCTTTTTTTATTATTACACATACATTTTTCCTATCTGCAACTTTAAAAAGAAAATTGTCAATACATTAGTGCCATAGTAGGCAACCAATTATACACCAATGGAGGATTTACCTATAGCTTAATTCTTAAATTAGTTTGCCTTGGAGAGAAAAACAACATTTTTTTATGTCAAATATTTCTGAATTTTTATGCATACATGGATCTTAAATTAAATACATTTTATTGAAAAATAGATAATTTATATAAATCATGAATAAGTACAACAAAGATGAAAAGGCAGCAATGATAATATGGTATCAGAAGAATAATAGTTTAAGGACGGTCAGAGACATGTTTTCCGTTAATTATCCTAACAGGCATATACCTTGTGTTGGGGCGTATGTGGCTGGATTGGACACTTCTGCGTAATCACGGGTCGTAAATCCGTAATAACTAATTTTTGTTGAATCGTTGTTGATTCAACTTGTGAATAGAAGATCTTCTCTTGTTCAGTAATTCGCAGAATAAAAAAAACACTTGTTGAAGGCACAACACTCTTTAATTATTAAATGTAGAAAACTAAAGTTACATAAACCGCAGCAAAATATATGATTACAAAAACTTAGTTACATTTCAGTTCAGTAACACTTGAAGTTCCTTGAAATGGCACGTGTGATTCCGTTGATGGATATTAGGAAACTTAAATTTTTATTTATTTAAAATTGTACGTGAAATGTCCCGTAGAGCAACATCTTGTTCTTACATCGTATTTTAATAGTTCACATGTATACATACAAACTAAAAGTATAAATTTTTAACAACTGACTTTTCGTACAGGGTTATCAACCCCTTAGCATACAAAGACTTTCGTCGTAATTGATTCACAATTTTTTAAATTCATATTCTATGTAATTGTATCTTCCCATTTTTTTCACATTGTCTCTTACAGCCTATATATCAAAATGCAGACAAATCGCCATCATAATTAATTATCATGTGATACCTTCGCATACAACTATCCATCAATTTTCTGATGATATTCTACAACATTACTGGATTGTTATTAATTTCCATGCATTTCTGTTCAATTCTCTGTAGCATATCATTCAAATTCAATATAGGTGTTCGAAATATGTTATTTTTTAGATAAGGCCACAAAAAGAAGTCGCAAGGTGTTAAATCGCATGAACGTGCAGGCAAGGCAATTTAAGTGTTTCGACTAATTATACGCTCATCAAAAAATTCTCTTAAATAATCCAAAGATTCTGCAGTACAAGGTGCTCCGTCTTATTGGAAATATGCATTTTGAAGTTCATCATCATGCAACTGATTGACAAATGGTTGTAAAATTTCCGTACGGTACCTTTGAGCAGTTAACGTTCCCTGAAAAAATATTGGTCCAATGATTCGCCTTTGGCTTATCGCTGCCCAAACACCAATTTTCTCTGGATGTAGCGATTCTTCATTAATTACATGTGGATTTTCACTACTCCAACTTCTTGTATTTTGTGAATTTAGGTATCCCGTTTTATAAAATCATGCTTCATCAGTAAAGATGACTCTTTGCGAAAGTTCTCCATTATTGTTCATATTTACAAACCAATTACAAAACTGTAGTCTACGTGGGTAACCAATTTCTAACAATTCTTGCACTGCTGTGACACGGTATGGATAAAGTTGCATATCTTCTTTTAATAACTTGTGAGTTGAACCAACAGAAAGGTTTATTTGATGACTCAAATGTCCGAACAGATGTTTGTGGTTCATTTTCCATTATTTCTTCAACACGATTGACAACTTGAGGTGTACGTTTCTTAACTGCTCCGCTGCCTGATTTTCTTAAGAGACTACCAGTTTCAGAAAAAAGTTTTAAAGTTCTATCCAAAGTATTCTTAAATTGTATATAATCTATTACAAAATGTGGAAACTCAACTTGAAATTCTACCATGCAATCTTGAACTGAATAAACCCATAAGCCATCAATTTTATTACCACTTCGAAAATAAACCTGGACTAAAAAAATTTTATATTCTAAAGTGAAAGCCATTTTAAAACTGAGAAGCAATTTATTTAAACCAGAATCGACGCACGATTATTTTATGCACTA
The DNA here is from genome assembly GCA_935421215.2 of Melolontha melolontha. Taxonomy (NCBI): domain Eukaryota; kingdom Metazoa; phylum Arthropoda; class Insecta; order Coleoptera; family Scarabaeidae; genus Melolontha; species Melolontha melolontha. The sequence continues at coordinate 178,335,318 of OW285237.1, read as the reverse complement.
ACTGATATTTGTGATTGACATTATCAAATGTCATTTGGATTTACGTTTACGGAACAGCAAACATATTAATATATTTGCGTCTTATTCTATCAAAATTTCAAAGTAACCTAGATTGACTTTTCAAATGAACACTTGTTATAGACATCCCAGAGGTCGGGTCAAAAACTGATTAGTTTTAGGATGAACCACGGGGTTTCCCCAACCGAACTAGTACTGGTCGGCTCGGTGATCTGGGATGCTCCTAAGGGTCTCGCTTAGGTTACGTACCTACTTTACGCATGAAGACGAGATCATCCATTGAAACACTTAGCAAAAGCCACCTGGTATAGGGTAGATCAACGCAGCGATGCCCACCAGTAGACCTATGAACAACGTAACAAGAGAACGACAGTCATAAAGGCAAGAAGAAGAGAGATATATCACAGAACGTAATGAAACATATAACTGCGGAAATGGCCCAATTCTCCGTAGAAACTTTATGTTCTTCATAACTAAAGGCCGGATTATATGCAAAAAAAAAAACTGAAAATATGCGCATAAATATGCAGATGTTTTAGCCTAAATATGCACTTCCTTATGACAAATATCAGGTAAAAAATTACGAGGAATGTTAGAAAATGGAGGAATACTGTAGAAAAAATATTCTATTATGTTTACTACAAGTTTATTTAGAATATTTTACTACATAATTAACTATGAAAACAATTTACAATCACATATTTCTGAAAGTTTTCATCAGAAAAATTGTGACGCTTGTCTGAAAACATGTATTTATATATTGAAAAGATTCGTTCTACGTCGACGTCGAGCATATTTCAAATTAGAAATATCATCTATTGTCAACTCAATATTCTCTACTGAATCACGTCACAAGATTTTAGCAATGTCCTTTAGCTTTTTAAAACCCTCATTTTTTCCTATTAGACTTACAAATTGTTTAATTTATTTATGTAGTGGAATATCTGCCGGCACAAACATTTAACACAAATCTTCATTAAATTTTTCGTGTTCCGATTTTTTGGAAGTTGATGGCAAACATTGCGGTAATGTTTGCTAACTCTTCTTCGCCAATTTCATCTTCGTTAGTTTTGCAGCATGAGATGGAATTTTCATATGTTGGTCGACTTGGAACTTTCTCTCACTTATAATCTGCAAAAAAAATATCACATCATCGGTTGTTTTCTTATAAAATAAATGTTAGTAAAAGATAAAGGAATAATTAAAAACTTAATTAATTAATTAATAAGAGGAAATAAACTTAAAATTTTACTCACAATCTTGCAGCACACATTTTCTCCATCCATACACAATTTTGAATAACGTGCAATCCATCCAGGCACAGTCGCTATTTTCGGCATTTTTGCTATTATATATCACAACTCACAAGTTTACACTTCGAAAAGCAAACGTAAAATGACGTTTAAAATAAAATTACATTCGAATATGGGAATAAATTTCTCCGAATACCAGAAGAAACACATATACTCCTAATTTTCGGGTAAAATGTATTTTTGTATTTGTTTAGAAGTTTTAAGGTATTGGCTTTTCCTAGAATTTTGTCTCGGCCTGGTTGTATAGGAAGAGCATTAATAAATTCTTGGAGACGCTTATCGGAAAAGTAACGAGAAGAGGCTTAATAAAATGCTATTTTTAATTTAAAGAGGGCTATTTAATTTTTGTTTGTTACATCCACGACATATTTTTAGTAATGCCTATAATAAATTTGATTTAGTAAATAAATAAAACGCGGATACTTAGAATATGCAAATATGCAAATTTATATATAATCCGGCCTTTACTCATAACCATACACATTTTATATTTAAAAAATTTATAATAATTTACTCTGAATCAAATATTAATATGCTCAGCCTACATGCTTATAGTATCATAATAATTTAGGAATCTTTTCACATTCAACCACTAGCTCATGTTAATTTTATATTACTACAACGCTCATAAATTGGAATTGAAAATCTAATTCCAAAATTATGTTGTACTTCAATGTCTTTACAAATACTATTTCTGAAAATTAATAATAATTCTATAGTGCAACAGTAATTCTTCAAATATTTTCATTTGTTCCAGGTGATGGATGTGTAGAAAAACCTTTGGCGACTCTCTGGCGAAACTACACGCAATCGTCGCGACCCGACGTTCGCATGCAACTCACCGTCAGCGGCGGTGGATTGAAAGCCACGACCAAGGATCATGGACTAACGGAATATTGGGCCAACCGCTTGACCTACTGCGCTTCGCCGCCGCACTTTCCTCGCCTCTTCTGTTGGGTTTACAGGCACGAAGGTCGAAGATTACGCCACGAACTGAGATGCCATGCTGTCCTCTGCTCATCGTCGCAGATAGCGAGGCAGATAGAGAGCAAATTAAAGCATTCTCTCACCCTGGCCTTAACCGAATTCAAGAGAGACAAAATCAGCAGACAAAACGCGAGGCTATCCTTGGTTAATTCGGTTTACGAAAATCCAACGATACCCAGAAGAAAGATCCTGTTGAGTACGGGTGGCCAAAATTACAGACCTCCATTGGAACGATCAAAATCGGCACCAAAGTTGACGATAATCGAAGAGAATTTAGAAGAAAGCGAAGAAATTTTCGAAGGCAGACCTAGAAATCATATCAAGAAAGTGTTAAGGCACTATGATAGTACGTCTGCGTTACTCGACAAAAAGAAACTTATGCAAACTAAGTTGGATACTTGCACATTGAGTGAAAGCTGTGATAATCTACAAGAGAAAAAGAATGCTTATTTAACACCGGACGAAAGAAGTGAAATGATTTTGCAAGAATTAATCGAAGATAGTCTACGAAATGATTTAATAGAATCTTGTAATGTAAATGGTTGGCTCCGAGGCTTATCTGAAACGCCCGATTTAATACCCGTAGACTCTGACGAGAGTTCTTTATCTAGCGGTTGTGAGAGTGCCAGCACAGTAACATCTGATTTAGATCAGCAAACTTTCTCAACAATTTTAGAAGAAGATTCCTCCGCAGAAGATGATGAATTCGAGCAAGGAATGATCCAGGACATAAAAAAGACTGAGTTAGATTTTAAAGTCGGAGGAACAGTTCTGAACAGAGTGCAAAGTCTCGAGCGGTTAAGTAGTTCCGAGATGCGTAGATATTGCGGACTGAGGTCACCCACATTGAACGCAAGTATTTTGCAAAACGAGGAAGTAAGTTTAGTACCTGTTGGGGAGAGTCAAACGGATTTTAGTAGTTTGAAAGTGTTCAAGAAGAAAGTACAAAACGAACAGGAAAAGGATGTGATAAAGTACAACAATAATGGTGATTGTGTGGATAATTACGAGGTTGAGGAGAATGGTAGTGCTTGCAGTGATGAGAGTGGTTACGATGAAGTTATAGACTGTTCAAATTCCATTAGAAACATCGTTTTAGTGTAAATGATACAGAAGACTGGTTTAGCTTAAATAATGTATTTGTAAATTGATTTAGAAAAGATTTTTTTATGTATATATGAAGTACATATATATGTATATTAGATAAATATATAGATATCTTGTTTTTGATCATAGTAAACAGAGGTATGGTAATTAACTTTTGATTAAAACAAAATCTGCATGTGTTTCAAGTTGTTTACAAATTATATTAATTTTTGAATTCAATTATGCAGAAAAAAGTTTAATTTAATTGAAAGATAGTAAGAATTAGATTTGTATTATAATAAAATTACTCTTTTTGTGTTATGAAACGATTAATTAGTCTTTACATCACCAAAAAATCACAGTCACAATCACTATTATTATTATTACGAGAAGACATTTTATCTTTCCGAACTAGGCATGAAAACAAAGAGAGCATCAATAAAAATTTATTTTCCAGCATAGTTTCTTTGCTTTTTAATACAGCTATTTTACACCGGTTCAGTAACATATTTCGTGAAAATATTGTTTTTGTTTTCCTGCGAAATGGTTCCGTAGATTGGCGATATTTGTGATGTCAGGGTAATTTGGGACAAAAGTGTCGAAGTTCTAAAATTGACTGTCAAATTCATGCTAGTTGTATTTTAAAAAAACTCAAGGATGGCATTACTTGTAAGAAATTAAATATGAACATTTTTCCTTGAGTGAGTTCCTCCGTATATATCATTCTGTGTTTTAAACAAATTGTAAATTAGGTGAACAAAAATGAGAAGATTCGTGGTTCAATAAGTGTCCTCTGGGACACTTATTGAACACAAAAACCAATTTACAAAACACTTTCCTTAAATGCATCTTTTACAAATGGCGGAGAATTTTATTTAGTACCTAACCTATTTTTTTTTCGTCAGAATTAACCCCAAAAAAATAAAGCTTAAAATGGAACATATAAATTTATTCTTCACATTTTTGAAAGAAACTGAAACAAATGTAATTTGAGACAAGCACAAAGTACAAAAAAATATATATAAACATTTTTTTTTGCATTTGTGAATCAAATCTGTTTTAAAATAGTTGGGGCTTCATAGCAGTTATCAGTAACGTTGGAAAAGCAACACTGGTACTGAACAGTAGATAAAAATCCAAAAAAAAAATTATTTTGTGCTAAATAACCCAGTCCACGGTTCTTTATAACTGCCATAAATTTGTCATCGTCCGCCCTAAATGTTGTCTTCATCAGTGTTTTTTAGGATCCGCACACAAAAAGTAGTCATTGGTTGCTAAATCTGAACTATGATCTGGGTGTTCAATTTCTTCAAAGCCACAATCAGCAAGAGCAGCTTTTGAAATTCTTGAGTTATGCACTGGTGCATTGTCTTGGAGCAACAACATAACACCTTATCTGACCTTTCCACACCTTTTCACTTTAATAAAATTTCTGAGACGATGCCATCAAGCTTGCTTAATACTTTCCATTGACTGTACTATCCTTATTCAAGTAATCAATAAGCAGAATTCGTTGGCAGCCCCAAAAAACAGTTGCCATTATTTTTCCTGCAAAAGGGGTGACTTTAAACTTTTTGGGGTGGCTCGAGCCCTTAACATACCACAGCATCGATCTTTGTTTTGATTCTGATTCATAATGATGGACTTAAGTTTAATCTCCAGTGGCAAGTTGGTCTATAATTAAATCTGGTTCGTTCCCACAACACGTTAAGAATTGTTCACACGTCCCTACCCGGAAATGCATTTGCAAGGGCAAGAGCATTCGTAGAATCCACCTTACACTTTTGTCATTCCAAGTGTGGAATTCTAGATATCCTGGTTTCTAAAACGCTTAGTAAACCTGCTAGTTGCCCTTTGTCTTGCATTTTTTAATATCTGGCGACATGGACGGAGATCATAGTTCAATGATTCTGGACTATGTTTAAACAATTTTGACCACTTGCAAATAGTTGACTTGGAAGAACAATCATTCTCGATACAGCTAACATTTCTTCAAGAATAATTTTAAGACCTTTTTCCTTGTTTTGTATGGAACTTTATATTCAATGTCGTTCATTTTGATATAAATTCAACGCACGACAGATAAAACAAACTGACAGATAATACGATTAATAATGTTGCAAATATTTTGTAAATTGGCACACAATTTTCCAAGCTACATATGATTTTAGAAAAGCATAATTGCAAATTGCATTAAAATTTAAGACTGCTTAGTCGGAGAAGATAAAAATGGGTTTCTCGAATATCATATATAATTATTGCCTCTTAGATAACTATCTTTATTTATTTAAAAATTCTTCTAAATACATACATTAGGTAATCTGTTCTTATTCTTTCTTCATCTCAGATAGATGTATATCATTTTCTTCGTCTTTGTTTTAATTTGTTTTAATAACGTTGATTTTCTTCTTTACTGATTTATTTTTTCTATAGCGTTATTTATAAGTTAACAGTTACAGCTTCTTAATTTATTTTTTTATTTATATACTTGCCATTAATTAAGAAAACATAATTTGTGCAATTTGTACAGTGTCCGCCAGGGATATATTACGTTTTTCAAAATATTCTAACAAAGATGTTTTTGAATAAATTTCAATTGTAATTTTTTCAAAAGATTACATGCATAATGCCATTTAAAAAATATAAAGCAAAGAGAATTTATTTTAGTTTTGGAAAATGATATCAAAGTGCTGCCAAAGTTTCTGCCTGCCTTCGACAATGCCTGGTTGTTGGAGGCACCTGAAAAAATTGTCCATATCTCTTTCAAGATTAGGGTGTGTAATTTCTCGAATTATGGTTTCTCTAAGAGCTTCAAGGATCAATGGTTTTTCGTTGTAAGCTTTATAAGTAATAATCGTTCGGTGAAATATCCGGTAGTTGAGGGGCTACTCCATATCTCCCCGCAATGAAATGAGGCGCCCTAGAAAAATGTTCTCTTAAAAATAAAACATTCTCTTGCTATATGACATGCAGCACCATCCTGTTGAAAGCAAATCTTATCGAGGGCAATCCGATGTCTATTCAATGCTGTGAGTTGATCGTCACAGCGCGTCCGTTTTCTCGAAAAAAGTGGCCAATTATGCCAAATCAGGCTATTTCACACCATACAGTTAGTCTCTCACTATGTAGAGGCCTTTTATTTACTTCCCGTGGATTATTTTCCACGCAGGATCGGCAATTTTGATTGTTTACATCCTCGTTACACGCTATCGGAACACCGTCATTTTCTAAAGATTCTAGCATCGTTTCTGCGAACGTAAACCGACAGTGTAAGTCCAAGTACAAAATTCGGCAAATTAATCTGTCTGACATGCTTTTTATTAAATAAAATTTACTATAGTTTAATTTAGAGCGTGAGCCTGTCGTACCGCTGAACAGCAAAGGCTAACTCCCATAGCCTGTCGAACTGTATCAAAGCTTTCTGGTGTTCTTACGGCCCGTGCACCTCTCTGAGTTGTTCCAAGCCTTACAATCCCTCTTGTTCTGAAGTTATTACACCATTTGAGTATTACTGAGCAAGATGGGACACGACCGCCTCCACCAACATTGAAACGAGTTCGAAATCTTTGCTATGTCTGCAATACCGCATTGATCGGCTACAACAAAGGTGCCGTAAACAAAGACGCGTTGTTCAATCGTCCACCGCTCCATGATTACAAAACGGCATCTAAGAACTTGCATATATTAACCATTGTGCATGTGTTGCTACCAGCAATGTTTTACAAATCTCAAAAACGTAACACTTCCACGCTGGACCCTGTACAACTTATAATGTTTTTTATTGAATGTAAACAACATGTTATTGACATTTTGCCAAATATCTTTTATGTAACAGCCATAAAGCATCACATTTTACATTATTATTCCTTGTAACCAATATCATTTATAAACTGCAGATGTGTTTTTCTAGCGCATCTATTTTTATTGACTTACAATTACATCACATTTTTATGTGTAGGTATATTTATAAAACATCCTATATGGTAGAAAAAATTGTTCTGTTATCCTTTAACCTATTAATAGTTTCTGAAAGCATTATTTACTTACCTTTTTTTAATTTTTAGTCAATATTTAAGTTTTAATCACATAAGTTCTAAGTTTTAAATAATATTTTTGATATCTAATGTAATTTTAAAGGCAGTGTTTTCTGATCACTTAATACCTATTGAATATAGTCGATTTCTGCCTATCTATCACATTTCAAAAGTTCTAAATTATATTTAGTGACGGTCAGTTTTGATTAAACAAATTTGTTCTCGAGTTGGCTTTGGATTATTGTTAACTTCAGTTACTTATAAACTTATAATAAGTGAATTCACCTAAATTTAATACCAAGATGTCACTAAATGACATTTAAGCAAAACCATAACCTATAAAATTGAGTTGAATAATTTAAAACGAAATCTGTGGTTTATTTCGATTATAAATTTATTTGAATCCTCGAAATTTATATATTTTAATTTAAATCGCCAATGTAAAATCTATATTATTCACATATCTAAATTTCAATGTTAAAATTCCCACGTGTTATGTAGAATTTAAAGAAGAAATTTAAAAACATGCGTAGCTATATCCGTAACATTTTCAAAAACTTGTGACTTTTCTATTTCAGTTCAGCAAATTTATCTTGCCTGGCCGTATGCACGTAGTGGTTAAATAACTAGACTATCATACTATGGATCCGAGACTCGAAATCGTGTACAGCCTAGATCATCCATCGTTCATGTTTTTTCGGCTCCAGCTAGACTTGGGGTGATAAAAATGAGTATCTGTAGGTAATTTTGGGGTAAAGTTAAGGTCAGTGCGCAGCGTTAGTCGCGTTACCACCTCAGCATACCGTAAAGTTGAAGTTGTAATAGATTTATCAAGTTAACAGCCCTATAAGTCTTCAATATCCATTGCGAGGAAGGAATATATTCAAAAATTGGTCCTATTTAATAAACGTTGCCATTCTAAAAGCAAAAACATCTTTTTTCCCATTATTCTTACTAGATTTTTAACTTTATTTCATAAACTACATACTGTCTTCAACCTCACACTTAATGCATGTTGTACTTGCATATATTTGATTGTTTTATAGACTATGTATTGTAGATTAATTGCTAGTAGTTTCGAAACGTATTTTTGCGATTAATAGTATTGGCAGACTATAAATGTATGCATAGATATATGCAATATATCTTTGTAAATAACTAACCAAACATATTCGATAGTTGTCCACAGTAAGTTCTAGTTCTAATAATAGAATGACAGTTTTAAGATTGTCCTTTGTGTCTAAAACAGAACATGGCTATTGTAACTGCAAATATGTAAGTCATATTACAGTCGTTCTATCAAGCATGTCTTTATTAGCCCCCTACTCTTTGTATTTTTATTTCTTTAGAGGTGATTTTGACTTTCTGTTACTACCACGAATTTTAAATGTAGTATTTTCAAAAAACCAGATTTTTTATTCATAAACACATATTTCACTGTGGTCGTTTTGTAAAAATAATTAATTGTACAGGTTTTTTTTATACTCCACTTATTCAGCAATCTATCTTTAAGACAATAAACCTGTAGTGACTATTGCTATGTGCACAATGCTTGAGTGAGCACACTACATCAGGAACTTTAACCTAAATTACAACCTAAACTTATTATTAACTATCGCACACAAAGTGAAACTTGAAGTAATCTGTAATATCAAGGTTACAGAACAATGGTATAATTAAAAATCAATCTTGTAAAATTGAATAAGAGAATTAATACATAAATCAGACAACCCATATTACAATGCAGATTACTTAGGATATCGTAACAAATAAATACCAGTTAATTAACTTTAGAATTATGGCTTATAAATTTATAAATTAATACCTACCTTATTATTCAAAATATCGAATATTAATTAATGTTTATATTGAGAAAAATACAAATTGATAATTTTTTGTTAGACAATGAAAAATTTTTGAGTAAAAGTTTGAGGAAATTGAATGCTTCCGTTGCTGATTTTATTATTATTATCGAACTTTACATTGCAACCTTTATATGATTTAAAGGTAGACTGTTTGTCCTATATAAAGTTATATATTAAATACCTACTTATATTTATTAATATCGGTTCCGGTACATTCTTCTGTTAAAAATTATGAAAATGGGTTAAATTTAAAAAAAATAATTCGATAAATAGTAACAAAAAAGTCACTTATTAACTCAAAAGTAGCGTTGAGTTCTACATTTTTTTAAATTTTTCTTTTACTTCTGTTGTACACTTTACTTGACCTAAACTTCAGCTATCTCATCCCACAATCCTCTTGTTCTCTGCTTCTTTTAAAATTTCGTTTCTCATATTTTTCTGCAAGATTTATCAGATCAAACGCATTGTAGCCATGTGCAACTTGTTATTAGTTATAATTTCAAATAATTTATTAAATGTTTTGTGAAAATAGATTCTATTAGGTTTAGGTTAATTGTGTTCATATAATTTCTAGACTTCTCTCTTAATATTTCGTCTATTTTATCTTACTATAAGCTGCTTCGTCGCACAATATACTATATTATAGGAATACGCCATTTCTTTCTATCTTTAATTACCAATTGGTATATATTATATTTTTGAATCAGGAAATGTGTCTTTAAAAGAGGGATTAAATGGTCACAGACAGTAACGCGCCAAGTATCTTCGGCGCCGTCGTGCGAAATACTGATAGGCGCCTTTACCCTATATGTATTGTGCCAAAATTACCAGCCACTCTCCCACAGTTCAACATTGAAATTTATGACGAACTCTTTAGACTTGTTAGTACTGATAGGTATTTTTATTTGAGGCAAACAATAGGTTCACATACAAAAAATTATTAAAATTTTTATTGCACACTGAAACAACAGTAACAAAATAAAAAACAAAAAATGTTTTTAATATTTTTAAAATTTAACTTATCACAAGTGGCCGTAGGCGCCTTTAAGGACTTGGCGCCGTTGTGCGCTGCACGACCTTGCTCATATGGACGGCGCGTCACTGGTCACAAATTTTCATTGGCAAATTGTGTTCCGCTATTAAGGCAGCCATTTTAAGTTCCGCCCTATTCACTTCATCCTGAGCTACGTTTCTTTTGAAACGAAGCCCAGGATGAAGTGAATAGGGCAGGAAGCTCTTCTTTACATTTTTTAGGTGTTCAACTCCTTTGCTGTGATTCCTCATAACAGTTATGTCTGCTTGATATTCTGTTTCACAGGCAATGCATTTTGTCCTAGACGTTTTTTTCTTTAAAAGCGAATATTCTAGTCATAAAACTAACTTTAAATTAATATTTTATCTTCCACAGGTGTTAACCACTTTAAATGTAGGATTTTTTCCCCATTCGCCCCTATATTTTTGAGACCTATTCTCTCGCTTTGGATAGCACGCATACGCATCCAGTATGTAGGCAATCGGTACTGCCAGCCAGTAGTATTAATTTCCGAATAGAGGGAAATCCCCGGGTAGCATAAGAAATTTGCAATATTTGCACTGCTACAATATCTTTGCTAGTAACAGTAACCAATAGAGGTCACCACTAATCGATAACATATATTCGAGTTGCATATTTCATACAATCAGGGTTGCAATATAAAAATCCTTTAATCGAGTCTAGAGATAAAAATATGTTACAATTATGGATTATTATAAATTTTATTTTTGAACATAAATTTATGTTACAATTAAATAATTATGTTACAAGTGGTATTCTGGTTAGCATATAAGTTGATTCATATTTGAAGTTTAAGATATGCGCAATAAATTATAACTCTTTATTAGGTTTTTAATCACTTCAAATTGTAGAATTTATGGATGCTAACCGTGTAAATTCATTTACTTGCCGTTAAGAATGAATTGTTTCATTCTTAATAGTAATCGTCAAAAATGAAATTACAATTATACGTGGATTCGTTCCAATAATTTCAAAATCGCAAAGGTTAATTGAAATATAAAATGTTAAGTATACGGTTTCATTTAATGACATATTGATATTAAGAATTTATGACTTTTTTTATGACCAAAGCAGACGCGACTTCGGATTTGTTTAAACACAAAACTTTCTGCGTATATATCAAAATTTATCAAACTCGTATTTATAAAATACATATTTGTGGTTGTACTAGATTAAATAATTTAAATACCAAAGCGTACTATATATATCCTAAAGTCTTGTATAATATAATCAGTAAGTAATCAGTAATCACTGTATTTATATAGTCAGTGTATATACATATATTTAAAATTTTAAACATGTTTAATGTTAAATATTTATATTCTGTCTAAGTCACAGTACACTTAACATTACGTCACCGTACATGAATTATAATGAAAGAAAATTAAACTTTATTACACTGTAAAAATGTAACGATAGATTTTTTTTTAGTTTAGGAATTTATTTATAGAATTACACTATCTACATGCAAATATTTATAAAATTTAATATTATATTTACTGAAAATATGTATTCCTTTATGTAACACATAGAAAGCTACTTTTATTTGTTTTATCTTTCTTTCTGTGTATACTAATATGAAATCAAACATCCTGTTTGATATTTAAAAGTATGCTCATGCTACAAATTAAGTTCGTTTTTTTATTTTTGTTAAAATATATTTATAAAATATAAATTATCTAAAGGAAAAAAAACACAAAACAACAGAAACGTTGAAACACTTGCAGTTTGATAAATTACGTAATAATATTAAATATATTCAATTATATTTTGTTCTGATTATTACTTAGTTTAACATAATCCATCTAGAAGTGTTACCATTATGTAAGGTGTGTATAGTTTTTTCAGCATCACGTAATTGTGTAATTTTGGGCACTCAGTGTTAAGTACCTCACTTTGTTAAAATAAAATATATATTTTAAATAGAAACGTCTTTTTATTAAAAATATGTCCCTTTCCTTACTTCTAAGAAGATGCAAAATTGCAAGCGTTGTTACCAGAGAGCGGACTGAAGCGATTGAATGACCAATTGCCCCAATAAAGCGTAGCAATCTCAGGTATAGTTATGATTTATGATTAGAGCTGAGGATGTTTGCGGTACGGCAGGACCGTATGTAGTGCATCCCCACATTTAACTATTTATCTAAATATTCTCTGAAATGATTTGCCGGATCTCATAAATTAATAGAGTGATATTTTAGTATGCACTGGATATTGTTATTATACAAAATCATAATAGCCATTTGTATTTATGGATCATAAATAATAATACGCATGTATTTGTATTTGGTTGTGAATTCAATTTAAACTTAAAACGAATCGTAATATTTTAACGACAAGCCGTCCTTACAATACATGCATTCGAGACAAAGTGTGCAACTCTACGAATAACTTCCATAATTGATCGAAAATGGACATTTTGGAGCTGAAGAAAGCCCCTATTCTTAGAAATTTTTTTACTGTCGTTAAGAACTATTATTATAAACAACAAAGGCCTTTTATTAGTGTTGAAGTTTTAGTTTCATTGAATTTCCATGTTGTAAGTAGTCAATTGTAAAGTGTTCATTCACAATATTCTAAAACAAGGTGTAAATTTAACTAAAATCCAGAAAAACACATTCTGATAATATATTACTAGATTAGAAGCTGTGTTTATTACTATTTATTATATTATTTTTATAACCAAATGCAATAAAAGCTACGAAAACAAAAGAAACCTCGATTTATTAAAATCTTGTCACACAGCCTTTCAAAGCCTGGCAGCACATATTTTGCATATATTTTATATATACTACCTACTTGAACTAGGTGAATGAAGTTAGAAGTTATAAGTTATAACTTCTAATAAATAGTAATAAACACAGCTTCTAATCTAGTAATATATTATCAGAATGTGTTTTTCTGGATTTTAGTTAAATTTACACCTTGTTTTAGAATATTGTAAATGAACACTTTACAATTGACTACTTACAACATGGAAATTCAATGAAACTAAAACTTCAACACTAATAAAAGGCCTTTGTTGTTTATAATAATAGTTCTTAACGACAGTAATAAAATTTTCTAAGAATAGGGGCTTTACTTCAGCTCCAAAATGTCCATTTTCGATCAATTATGGTAGTTATTCGTAGAGTTGCACACTTTGTCTCGAATGCATGTATTGTAAGAACGGCTTGTCGTTAAAATATTACGATTCGTTTTAAGTTTAAATTGAATTCACAACCAAATACAAATACATGCGTATTATTATTTATGATCCATAAATACAAATGGCTATTATGATTTTGTATAATAACAATATCCAGTGCATACTAAAATATCACTCTATTAATTTATGAGATCCGGCAAATCATTTCAGAGAATATTTAGATAAATAGTTAAATGTGGGGATGCACTACATACGGTCCTGCCGTACCGCAAACATCCTCAGCTCTATTTATGATGCATGCTATAACCACATATACATATAAATAAATATACCGCTTATGGTCCACTGCGCATTTATACGGAGTTTGGAATAAAAGGAGATAGAATTTGACATTTTTACGTATTTCCTGCTATTTAGGCAACCCAGTCACTGCCGTTGTATATAAACATCTTTGATAGTAGTGTTCACTGTTCAATACATGTGACGTTTTTTTCAATTCCGTTGATTATTGAGATATATCCATGTTATATATTGTGTTTATTGTAGTTTAAAAATAAAATTAATTGTATTTTACTTTAAAATATTTAATGTTATATGACTGCACCGATGTGTGCATGATTTAATATACAGAGCCTTCATTATTTGTTGTAACATGATACATATGCAACCAACATTACAGATTGGTACTACTATACAAATATTCCTAGTTCAAAATAGTTTGACAGATGTTTTTTAATTTTATTTTAATTGAATCGTAAGTAATTTCTTGGAACAATAAAAATAAATTTTAGTTGTATGTTTATTCAATTAAAACACTAGTGTTTATTATCATTTTAATAGCATAAATTTTATTTACAGTTAATGAAAAAATTGTCAATTTTGCCTCTGTACCACATTTTATGAGGAGCTAACGTACTGAAAGCTTTTTCACAATAACATATTTATAATAAATGTTGGAAATGATGACCATTTTGTTGCAAACAAATATTCACCCTACGTTTTAAATTTTCAAAAACATTATGTAAATCATTCTGCGTAATGTTATTTATTTCATGCACAATTGCTGCTTCTAGTTCTTGTAAATTATGTAGTCTATTTCTATATATATATCCTATTTTTCAATTGTCCTAATAAGTAAAATTCTAGCGGAGTAAGATCGGGAGAACGGGGTGGCCATAAATTAAACAGTCTATCGTCGTAAAATTCTGTCAAATAGTGGTGTGTGTCTCTGGCCGTGTGAGCAGGTGCATTATCTTGTTGAAACCAGCCATTTTCTAATTCATCGTCATGCAGCTGATTAATAAATTCATTTAATATTCCTCGATATCTTGCTGCAGTAATGGTATCGTAAAAGAAAATTGGCCCAATAATTCTTCTTCTCGACATTCCCACCCATATTCCTACTTTTAAAGGATGTAATGATGTTTCTACTAGTTGGTGTGGATTTTCTGTAGCCCAAGATCTATAATTTTGTGAATTTACGTATCCTGTAAGATGTACCCATGCTTCGTCACTAAAAAAAGTTAAATCTAGGAGATCATCATTCATTCGATTATTAAACCATTCACAAAATCTAATTCGCCTATCGTAATCGACTGGATGTAACTGATGAACAACAGTAACTTTATTAGGATGCATATGTATCTTTTTTGTTAATGCTTTGTGACATGTTCCAACTGAGAGACCTACAAGAACATTTTTTTGAATGTTAACTTTGTACAATTAAATAAATAAATAAATATGAAATACCTGTTTGCTGAGATAGTTTTTTAACTGATTTATGAGGGCTATGTTCTACTCGCTGCCGAATATCATCTACAACAGCTTCAGTTAATTTGGTGGGCCTCCCAGTCGATTTCCCTTTACAAATACAATGTTTATCCTCAAAACGATGTGTTATAATATGTCTACGATGTCGAAATGAATCATAATCAAAGTCAAAATCTGGGAAGCGTTGTATAAATTGATCTATACAACTTTGAAGTGAATAACTCCAATTGCCTTCGGCATCTTGTGTAGCACTTCTATAATGGGCCACTAAAATGAATGCATCTTGTTCGACGGTAAATGCCATTTTGGAGGTTATAACCTAAAATGAAATTATTTTATTTAAACATACATTCAATGTTATTAATAGATAACTAACCTTCACAAAAGTTAGAATATCTTCAATAGCTCTTCAAAGAACTGACTTTTTTAACGCGAAATAAATATAAAATTAATGCAAAGAAAATCTAATTGACACAATACACAAAACGTACAAAACTGTCATGACAAAACATTTGAGTTTAGGAACTTATTATGCAGGATTGCCAATCCTAATGTATGCAACCAATATTGCAACACGTCACGTGGGTTACAACCTATTATGAAGGCACGGTATATATATATATATATATATATATGTTGTAACTGGATTCCGGGTTTTCTTCCGCGTTTCCATTGTTTGGTCTTTGTAAAGACCGGTGCTGGTTTCTGGACGACGTTTCGGCAAAATCACATTTGCCATCTTCAGGTCTGCGATAACTGTCTGCTTCTGCTTCTGGTTACTCGTAAACTACTAGTTTACGAGTAACCAGAAGCAGAAGCAGACAGTTATCGCAGACCTGAAGATGGCAAATGTGATTTTGCCGAAACGTCGTCCAGAAACCAGCACCGGTCTTTACAAAGACCAAACAATGGAAACGCGGAAGAAAACCCGGAATCCAGTTACAACACATACTACTACCCGCGGAAACCTGAAAGAAAACATATATATATATATATATATATATATATATATATATATATATATATAAATAATTATGTTTAATATAAGTTTCGACTTCAAAATAATAAAACTCTTATTTAGTACCGTGTGTCCGTTTTTCTTATAATTACGGGAAAAATAATAAACGCTATTTTACTAACTAAAATTGCAACAGCAAACGAGAGAAAAATTTAAGTTGAAGTGCAAACAAACCTTTTTATTTTACATCTACTGGGTTTGTTTTTAAGAATAAAAATTAATTGGTGTGTGTCAATAATTAAATGTTCAAAGATATATTTTCATGTGATTTTGAAACGAGTAGAATTACCACATCTAACTGAAATATATACTTATGTTTACTTTATAGGTATAGCAAACGCCAATTAAGTTGGCGCGAGGAGGGGTAAGTTCGCGCAGGATTAAAAGTAGTGGGGAGATTTGTATTTGGTTTTACATCAATTGTCAGATAATTCTAACCTCTGAACGTGTATCACTTTATGATCCCCTAGCAAAGACATTATGTTCCGTCAAACGTGATTGAAAAATGTATCTGACAATTACTTGAGTAGTGGGGGTGGACGTTTTTAAAAACGGCTTCTGCGCACCCCTTCCTCGCGCCAACTTAATTGGCGTTTGCTATAATTATGCAATCAATATAGGTAGAACATTTACAAGTTGGATAGTCTATCCTTCAGGAAATACGTAAAAATGGCAGCTTCCATGTTTCCGCGTGTCGGACGTCTCTTTTGCGCTGTATATCTATTTAAGTATGTGGCTATAACAGCCCCACTATTTGCTTGCTCGATTGCATTCCTCGAGCAGGTGTTATTTCCGTCGTTATGAATAGTATATTGTGTCTATTGCTTCATAAATTCAATTCAACAGTGGCATGTAAGACGGAATATACATTTATATATTATTTCGTTGAAATAATCGCTTAAAAATATACAAAGAATTCAAATAAATTTTACCTCAAAGTAGCCCTTGGAAATTATGATTATGTCTTAGCTTGTTACTAATTTTAAAAGGAATTTTGTTGGTTATGAGATGAGATATTTGATTGAAATGACAAATGTCAAAATAATAAAACGAACATTTTTAAGTGAATGAAATATGTTTATTTCCAACAAACAAGCAAAATTTTATAAAAATTGTTCAAAGTGTCCACCACCTTGTTCGAAACATTTCTCACATCTTCTTCTAATGGAGGAAAAAGTGTTTTGTAGTATCGCATTGTCAATTCTATTAATTCTTTCAGCAATTCTGATTTGAAGGCCTGCAAGATCAGGTATCTGTACTTGATAAATTGAGTTCTTTAAGAATGGCCATAAAAAGAAATCACATGGGGTAATGTCACAAGATCTTGGTGGAAATTCATGTTCAGTGTTTAAACTTATCAACCGATTTTGAAAAAATTGCTGCAGAATATTAATTGTTTCACCTGCTGTGTGTGCTCCAGCTCCGTCTTGTTGAAAGTAACCCTGTGTTATTTCTTCGTCGTCAAGTTGTTCGATAAATGGCATAATAATTTCTTGTCGATACCTTTCTCCTGTTAAGGTTCCGTTAAAAAAAATAGGGCCAATAATTCTCCTTCGACTAATCGCACACCATACACCAATTTTCTGCGGATGAAGTGCGGTTTCAACAAAAAAATTATGTGGTTTCTCATTAGTCCACATCCTCATATTTTGTGAGTTCACATATTCATTCAGATAAAACCATGACTCATCAGAAAAAAAGGTTTTGTCAAGAAGGTCATTATCAAAAATTCTCATTTCTAAATTCTTCTAAACAATCTTGAAGAGAATACTGCCATTGTCCGTCAATCTTACGTCCGTTTCGAAAATAAGATTCTGGCATGAATGATTTGTGTTGTATAGTAAAAACCATGTTAAATCAATTTTAAATTACAAAGCAATTTTTGTCAACTATGCATCTGTCTAATTGACAACTAATGCAAATTTAAATTATTAATAATCATACGTTTTTAAAGGAATGGCCTACTAGAGGCAAAGCTTATTTGAACGCTTTTTATATCCGCTAATTTCCAAAGTGTATTCTCATATTTACATGCTGTTATACATGCAAATACATATATGTATTTATTGTTCTTGAGATAGTATATTTTCTATTCTTTCCTATAAGGGATTGTTTCTGGTTTCGTTTCTTTCAGTGTTATTTGGTTACAACGTTAAGTATTTTAAAAAATTCGTTTTATATTATACTGTATATTTATCGTATAATTTTTTATAAATATTAAGTTTAATTTACCACCTTATTTTTGGAGTAGTTTTCGTTTCTTCTTTTTAGTCCATTTCTTTCTGTTCGTAGTATTTCTCTTTATTTTCATTAACTATGGAGAATTCTCGTAGGGCAACCATGGTAGGTTGGATTAGAGGCCATACAGATTGGTTGAATATTCGTAATTATACCGATATATATTGCAGTAGTTTAAAAGGCGTCCACAAAAGTGTAATGTGCAGAGATTCTTCTAAAACCCATCTAGATAGCATATGTCCATCACACCTGACACTTCTAACGAAGAACTGTGTGAAGCTTTCATGGCGTCCAGTCCTCAAGAGGTTTCTTACAAAATATACTGATCGTCATATACCAGATGAATCTACTTTATGTAAATACCACTTACCGAAATGTTATTTGTGAACCATTGAAAAAATACGAACCAACCTATCACCTATCTGGTCATTATCTTTGGGTAAGTGCAGACGAAACAACGGCTGTAATGGGACGATATGTGTTAAATGTAGTTGTTGGTATTCTTTATCCGACAACTTCATACCAACCATACTTAATTGCAACTAAAATATTGCCAGTCGCAAATAGTGAAACAGTTGCAGAAGTAATTGATCAATGTATTCATAATATTGTCATCGGATAACAACTATAAAAACAAGATGCTATTATTTTTGACTGATGCGGCAGCTTATATGTTAAAACACGGAAATTATTCAAGCAATCTTATCCCAATATACCACACGTTACCTGTGCAGCACATGCACTACACAGACTATGTGAATACATCAGGGATCATTTTCCAAATGTTGATAAGTTAGTTTCATCATTTAAAACGATATTTTTCAAAGCTGAGACAAAAAGTTGATGCCATATTTAGCAGAAATCCAAATTAAAATATATTATATCAATTCTGGCCAGAGCAGATTGAAAAATCCATACATTCGAAGTATGGTGCACTTTTGCAACATTTTAACTTTGTTTGAACCGCTATTTTCAAACATTAAACAAAATCAATTTTATTTATTAAATATTTTCTTTGTAGAACATTGACCGAAGCAAATAATATTTACAACAAATTTAACTTACGAAACGTCATAATAACATTGTAATGACACACCCTTAGCTGACTGGAATATATTTCGTTCTGTAATTAGATTTATCTACTAGTCTGAAGAAGCTGTGGTAAGAAAAAGTGGTAAAAGAATTGTTTCTGTAATAAAATATTTGCAAGTGTGTTTCGTATTTTATTTTACAATGAACTTGGATCAAGTAAAGGCTGATCAACTAGCTATTAAACTATAGCTCTTAACAGATAAAATCTATTAAGAGCTAAATTAAAAATTAAAGTGCACACAAATACTATGAGTAAGGATATGTAGGAGAATTGAAATTTAAACGTGTTGTGTTAATTTAAAAACATGTGCTAGATCCATACTCTCAACAGAAAATGCAAAATTCGGAAAATTTCCTGATAATATGGTATGTTGTGATTGCTGTAGGTTGTGTTGAAGTGTAATGTTTAAACATTTTAAGACAACACATTATCCTTGAATGAATACGCAAAACTTGAAAGCAGTAATCTGATATATAAAGACAATGAATTCTAACCAACTAAAAACCATTTGTATTAATATTAAGTGTAACTGTAAATGTATGTGTATATGTAATAGCAGATTTTTTATGGAAAACCAAGCGTATGATATTGAGTTTTGTAAGCAACGCCTAATTATTTCATTGCTCTATGATGCATGAAATTTTCATAGGAAACTGAGGAAAAGTGAATTTGTGGTGCTTCTGTAAAAGACCAGAAGATGGACAGCCCATGACACAATGCGATTAAGTTAATTATACTATCAAATGGTTTTACATAAAGTGTGCTTCCTCAATACTTAGACACACCAAACATTTGTACCTACTGTTATAACTGTAAATAAAATAAACAATTTTACATTTTTTTCACTAGACCTTATGTTAGACACTTTTAATAATATTATTCTTGCACTTTTACTATAAGTTAAAGCTTACAATAAATTGTTGTATACTATTTTATTTCATTTTAATTAGGAAAAAATCAATGCGATTTGGAATAATTGTAGATTTTTATATAACAATTAGTAGTGAAAATTTCTGAGTACCTACTTAACCCATTAGGTACTGAATATTTTTATTTCCGAAATTTAATAAACAAATGTGTATTTCTGTGTCTTTAGGTGTTTAATTATTGCATTTGGATAATTTTTTTAAGCTGAAAAGTTTAGAAAAAAAAATATGGGCTGTGCCATATATGGCACACTAGTACCATAGGGTATCTAAAATAAAACATTTGCAACTTAAATGTATATTTTTTTTTTCTGCAAAATTTGTAACAAAACCTTTAATTTTGCTTGTGATATTCACCAAAACAAGTAATGCACAGTCCTACACCGCATTTGCGACATTGAGTTCTTACAGCACTGGACGTTGTATGATTGCCAGCGCAACGCCTTCGCTTATTGTTCGGTATATATTCAACAATATGATCAATGTGGTCATACCTAATGTCAGGAGAAACTCTGCTGTCTGATGAATATGTGGATGGCCGCCCAGCCGATTTCGGTGAGTTTTGAAATTTTTTTAAATAGACCTGTGCTATTTCTCGTCGGAAATTCAGTTGTGATGTAGCAGGGTTTTGCTTTCTGTATAAAATCCAGGCGTTTTGTAAGCAGGCATCAATTAACCATGTAAAAATCGACCATCACCACTTCTTACTCCTGATTGAAATTCTATAAACGTTAATGTTTGAGTCCATTTAATCTG
Source organism: Melolontha melolontha (assembly GCA_935421215.2). Classification (NCBI taxonomy): domain Eukaryota; kingdom Metazoa; phylum Arthropoda; class Insecta; order Coleoptera; family Scarabaeidae; genus Melolontha; species Melolontha melolontha. The sequence goes on along the minus strand of OW285237.1, from coordinate 178,314,012 downwards.
CCACTCCCATAAATTCATTGTATTTGCCAATGCAGTTAGGTCTTGGAATGCCATTTTTTTTTTCTCAGAAGCCGAATAGCGACTTGCATTTGATACTGGAGCAACCCCATGCACTGTAGATGCTACACTAACCACCGAATTGTCCATCCAACGGGTAACTACCACATTTTTATCTGTTGTAAAAGCATAGTCATACGTTCCTCGTTTTGTTTTCTTCATTTGTTTCACAGGTTGGATAGAATAATTTTTTGGTAACCAATTCTCCCTAATCGTTCCAGTTGCCTCGTATCCTTTTTCTTTCAGGTGATAAAGGATCTTTATTGATGTAAATAAATTGTCAAAATAAAACCTGAAAGGTTTAGATTTGTGTTCCTGTGGTAAATCTTCGATTAGTTGTAGAAGCGGAGCTGTCGCTTTATCAAACTCTTTTTGGTGTTCTGGCTTAGAATTAGGTATGCATCCCTGATATATCTCAAAATTGATAAGATAGCCACTTTTTGAATTGATGCACCAGACCTTGTAGCCAATACGAATTGGCTTGCCACGGATGTACTGTTTACATCCGTGGCGTCCAAAGTACTCAATCATACTTTCATCATATGCAATTTCATGATCTGGTATATAATATTTAAGAAAGTTTTTTTTTATTACATTTATCAAGGGTCGCAGTTTGGTCATTTTATCCGTTACTGTTAGTTTAGTGTTATCTGCACAATGCAAAAACCTCATGATCTGTATAAATCGATCTCGACGCATGGAATTATAAACAGCCGTGTTGCGTAAATCTTCTCCAGTTTCCCAGTAACTTTTCTTTGACTGCTTTTTGTCATATCCAGATACAATAAGAATTGCTAAGAAGCATTTCATTTCTTCATGTGTTATTTTGGGATCTGGACAATTCTTGAATAGTGCATATCTATTACTCTCTTCAAGGAGTAGTTGTATTACATCATGGTTCAAAAAAAGCTCGAACATTGCTACAGGTGACTTGTCACGGTAATTTGAAAAATTTGTTTGCGGAAAAATTTGCTGTGTGGCCACGTCAGGCAGATCATTATCTTTCAACCAACAGATAGGATTTGGTTTCGCCTTTACAAAGGTGCTCAGAGGTATGTCATCTTCTTCAACAAAATCATCAAGCGGATTGTTTTCTTGATTTTCTGCAAAGTGTGAATCATCCTGATCAACGTCTTCATTGCCAATTCGTTGCCCACTGTGCAAAACCACCTCAGCAGCTGCTTGCAACTGTCTGCCAGACAAATTTTCTAGTAATCCACCAGATTCATCCCCAGAGTCTTCGTCTGATTCATCTCTGTGTTCAGGAGGTTCTAAATAAAGACGGTCTATATCGTCATTATCAAAATTTTCCCAGAATTCATCGGTTTCGAACATATCTGCAATTTCTTGCACGGTCAAACTGCAAGAAACCAATAATATTACATTTTTTGAATTTATATATTTCTTGGTACGTCATGAAACAGTTTTATAACTCGTAATATTCAAAACAAATAAACTTTTTTGGAAATAACTTGTGATGGAAAATCAGACTCCAAGAGACTAGTGTGTCATATAAGTTACAGCAACGATAACATTATTCTGTGAAACAGATTTATAGGTTATGGTAGAAATTATCGTTGTAGAAATGTTTTTAGATAATAATGTGAAAGGATAATCTAATATGTATGCCTATTTTCAAAAATAGTAGATCAAAAATCAACTTACCGTTTACCTTGACTCATTTTTGCCGCTTCGAAAACACTAACGAAAGTTTCACGCAGACTCATTCACTGTGCCGCCAACGCGTTCTCGCCGCCTTGATGACTAATCTAAATACTATTCAACCTAAAAGCGCAGACTAAAACTCCAAAGTTCCACTGGGAAGTATTTTACAATTTTTTAGAAGGGGTGTTGTACAGCGTACCATATAAGTCACGCTAGTACCTAATGGGTTAATATAGAGTGTTCCTTATTGAATTAATATCATCCATTCGTAGTTTTTCGAAGTACATTGTATGTTTACGATTTTACAAAATTAACCCTTTAAGGACGAGCGTGACGTTTTCGTCACATTTCATTCTAATACCGCTTATGGAAGAAATCTTACTCCGATTGTACGGGCACCTATTACGTCGTCATTTCATATTGCATCCCTGAATAGAGCGCTCTAGTGGTATTTAGTAGAATTTTAGTCCAGTTGTTTATGAGTTTGTGAAGGTAACAGATTGCTGTGTTCTTGCATACCACCATAGATCTTTTCAGTTGGAAAGTTTAAAATTCATAATTATTAGCTCAGACACTTCAGTGCGAGATGGTGCTACCGCCGGTTGCTTTATTCTAGACGTGGCGCGAAATTTGGTTTACTATCAAACGTGTCTAATTCGGTGACTTCGTCCTTCAGTGTAATTGTGAAACGTGACCATTTTGTTTACTTCGGCGTTGGGTCAGTTGGGTGTGCCAATACTAAAAAATGGATCCGGCTTTATTTTATGGTAAGAAGCGCGCTATTGCAAGAGAAGTAAATTATGGTAGCGACATTAGTTTGGCTAGCCTTGAGTACAATCCTACTGTCGAAGAAGTGGAAGAGGAGAGTTTTGATGAAGGTGAAACAGAAATAGAAGAACAAGTGCCAGAACAGGATGGGACTAATAGAAAGAGAAATGTAAGTAATCGAGATGGTAATGAAGATGTGACTCAACAAGTTGGACCTACGTCGCGGCAAAAATTTTCATATCAATACAAAGATGTTACCGATAATGAAATTACGGCCAGAGATATTCCAGTATGGAGAGGGACAATTCCAAAAGCAACTTCGATCAAAGAGCCAATACAATATTTTCGTTCGTTCTTTGATGATAGCTTGTTAGACCTAATAACCAAACAATCAAATTTATATAGCGTACAAGTAAATTATAATAAACCCCTGAATATGAGCAAAAATGAGTTGGAACAATTTTTGGGAACCATATTCTTCATGTCACTCTTGAAAATGCCGAAAATACGTCTTTACTGGAATTCTAAACTTTCTGTCCGAGAAGTTGCGAATGTAGTGAGTAGGGACAGATGGGAGGCGATCAAGAAGAACTTGCACTGTAATGACAACAGTCAAATTGATCACGATAATCTAGATAAACTCTATAAAATTTTTAGATCATTTGCTAAGGAAATAGCAAGAGATTCCTAAGGAACAGATGTTAGTTGTCGACGAGCAAATGGTTCCTTTCAAAGGTCGCTCAGCACTCAAGCAGTATCTACCAAAGAAACCCCATAAATGGAGCTACAAAATGTATATATTAGCCTGCTCCAGCGGTATGGTTTATGATTTCGATATTTACACAGGGAAAATATCCGCCACTCCCGGCTCTCCTGAAATAGGATCGACTGGAAACATTGTTTTGACACTATGCAAGAGTGTCCCATCTACAGATCATCTTTTATATATTGGCAACTAGTTTACATCTATTCAACTGGTGGATGAATTAGCTAAAAAAGGTGTGTATTGCAGTGGCGGCTCTTGATGACGTACGATGTGCGCTGCTGCATGGATGAGACTACTTCGAACTATTTCGGAAGATTTCGGTACGGTTACTTGCTTCTCTGTATATATGAAAGCTTAAACGAAGCAGTCTCATCCGTGCAGCAGCGCACATCGTACGTCATCAAGAGCCGCCACTGGTGTATTGTCTGGGAACTGTACGAAGCAACCGTTTACCAGGATGTCCCCTAACAACGGATAAAGTTATGAAAGCCAATGGGCGAGGCTCTTTTCAGGAATTAGAAATAAAAACGACCAGTACTGTTTGCCGAATAATCAAATGGTTTGACAGTCGATCTCTAAATCTGCTCACTAACTTTTCTTCAGCGAAACCTTTGGGACATATCCGTAGGTGGGACAAAATAAAAAAAAAACACAGAAACATCCAGTGCCCTTCTGCAATAAGCACAATAAGTTCTTGGGGGGTGTTGATCTTATGAACTCCCTGATCGGCATTCACAGGAATACAATTCGGTCAAAAAATATTATCACCGGCTATTGTTCCATTTTATGGACATGACCATTGTCAACTGTTGGCTGCTGACGCGATTGTCGGGATTTTGGTGTTCCGAGAAAAAACGAATGGACGCTTTTTGAATTTAAGAGTCGAATAGCAGAAAGTTTGCTGAAATAGGAAAAAACCATTGAATCTAGGAAAGTTGGCCGACCTAGTAGTGCTTCGGTTGATGACGAACATGCTTCTAAAAAACGCAAAGGGCACACAACAATGTGGATTCCAGAGAAAAATATTCGCCACGATCGTATAGGATGTTGTATCGTATAAGCTTGTTGTGCAGGAGAAACGGGGACGTTGTAAGAAGCCAGGTTGCAGTTCAAGTCCTGTACATTATTGTCAAAAGTGTGGTGTGTATTTGTGTATAAATAAAAATGCAAACTGTTTTTATTATTTTCATCACAATTAGTTTATTAAAGTTTTTTGTGGATCTCATATTTTGTCCTCTTACTGCCTATTGCACCGTTTTCGTTACGTTTTAGGATTTCCAAGCATTGCAAGCATCGAAAATATTTTTTTAAGCAAATTCGACCATAGAGGGTTAAATTCTTTCAGAGCCAGTAGATATATAGAGTACCGCATTCTTTTGAAGTGGCAAAATACCGGCATAGCGGCCATTTTTACTCCAGTTTCACTGGTGTTTGCATAGGAAATATTGTTATATATTAATATTTTCCTACCAAAATGCCTTGTTGCTGTGCCGTAAATTGTAGTGAGAGATCTGAGAAAGGTATTAGATTATTCTTATTGCCACAGGGTAATAATAATAAAAAAAGAACTCAGCAGTGGATAGTGAATCTGAAAAGAACAACTCTGCCTAAGAGAGCCTATGTTTGTGAGGTAAGTTTAACTGATTTTGATATTATTTACACAATTTTACGAAACTAATGTATGGGTGTTTCAGAAACATTTTACAGAGGACCAGTTTGAAAATAATAGAGCTGACAATAAAAGACCACTACGCTGGAATGCTGTTCCTACTATATTTAACCATAATAAAGTAGTTAAGGAAAGAAAGTTACCAACAGTTAGGTGCAATACAGATGCAAAATCTAGAAGTATTATATTAATAATTTTAAAGCTACAATGAATTAATTATCACAACTTTTATAGGCTATGTTGAAGTAATGGACGTAGACCCTGTTACTGAATTAAATTTAACAAATAACCCACTTGACATAGTCGAAGAAGAAGAAGAAATACATCCTCGTATATTAGAATATAAAAGGAAACTAGAAACGAAACAAAATACAATTAGAAAATTACAAAAGGAAATTAATGTGCTTGAAACAACGAATTAAGAATGTTTTTAATCCAGACCAAATAGAGTTCTTAAAACGAGGACGTATGACAGGTCATCAATGGCAGACAGATACATTAAAAAATACAAAAAAAAAATCTTTAGAGGTGTTACTAACCAATTATTACAAGGAAAATTAACAGTAAAATCATTAACATCAAAATTTACAAATTCTTTCAGTAATGTATTTCCTGATTGTCATAACATCAGTGAAAAGATTTTAAAAAGTTTTTTTAAGACAAGAATATACTTCTTATAAAAAAAGTGTACGACCGAAGCACAGAATACGGAATCATCTAAATGTGGAAGTCAGAAGTATTGGAATGCGAATTGCTGTACAAAAAATATAATTGAATTGTTGTAATTTTGATATTTTTTTTTGTTCTAATATGATTTTATTATAATAAACAAAACTTGTAAGAATATGTTCTTTTTATTTTATTTAACTTTTTAACAAAGAAATAAAAGTCCACCTTTATTGTTGAAAGATATATTATTTCTAATTTACAGTAAATTAGAATTGGCAGAGTAAATTATTTACTCTGCCAATACTTGATATAGGTAGAAACTGAATTTCAATATTTTATAATTTAGGAAACTATATTTTATGTCAACAGAAATTTGTTATATCTACATTTAAATTCTAGTTCAGGCATTACGTGTCTTATTTAATATTACATAATTAAGAAACTGCATAAACTTTGCTGTAGAAGCTAATATGTATCGAACATTTTTTTTGAACATAATTTTTCTATGGTATCGAATTTCACTCTACCCACGAAACTATATATCTACTGGCTCTAAATTCTTTTTGATCACAACGACATCTACATTAGACAAAATTTTTAGATTGAGGTTAAAATAAAAAATACTCCGAAAAATAACAAAAAAGATTTGTTACAGAATTCTTATCAACAGGTGTATATTGAAAATTTAAATATATTTTGTTTTTCACTTACATTTAGTAAAATTAATTGAAACGAAAATTATTAAGTGAATACTTTACCGCCATCTCTGCTCCATTTATGTAACATCACATGGCGTACCAAATAAAGAAATCTTTCAAATAAAATATCCTTGGAAGTTTTTATACATGTATTACAAAAATGCCAGAGATAATAGGGATATGAAAGGGATTTAGATTGTCTAGTAGTTTTTACTGAGCCAGCGTTTTGAATTATTATTTGTGGCGCGGTATAAAACTTTACAAATAAACGATAACATTATCATCTTTTTATCTATTCAAACGCTTTATTTTCTCCATATTTTTATTATCAATCTAATAGCTATTTTGCCTTTGTTGCATGTGCTTGTTATTTGAATATAAAACTGTTACTAACATTTAAAATGGAATCGTGGATTTTAGTATTACTTACAATTTCACCTATAGCTTTAGGCGATATATTACTCTATTTTCCAGTAAGTAAAAAACATCATTTATATATTATTTTGAAATTATTATAAACAAATTTACAGGGCGAACCAAGACCATTATACACTTTAAAAGACATGCCCTCATCATTTGGAGATACGCTGTCATTTCCAGGTATTACTTATTAATGTTTCTGCCAAATGCTAAGAAATTGTTTGTCAATTTGTTTTAGGATTACAAGCCAAGATTACATACGCTAATCCAGCAGATGGATGTGAATTAATAGACCCACCTTTAGACAGAAATATAAGTCATACTTGGATCGCATTAATATCAAGGAACAATTGCAGTTTTGAATTAAAAATTCGTAACGCTCAGGAATCTAATTATAACGGAGTTATTGTACATAATGTTGGATCTGACGACTTGTTGGAAATGCATGTCGAGAACGCAACGGGTATAGAAATACCATCGGTTTTCATTGGAGAAAATGACGGATTCTATCTAAGAAGAACATTCGCTTTACATAATTTATATTACGTTGTAATTGACCCTGATCTTCCATTTAATTACTTGTATTTATTTTTGCTCTTGACTGGAATTATAATAGTCCTTTTTTTCGTCGGTACTCTAATTTTGGTAAAAAAAAATAATTTTCTTATAAATAACAAATCAATTTTTTTCTATAATTTTAGGTTATAAATTACGCAACTCATAAATATAGACAAACTAAGCAAATAGGACTAATGCCAACGATTAGAAAACTTGTCATAGAACATACACATGTTAAAGGAAATCCATATGAGAAACTTGAAGTATCTTCGAATATCAATATTCCAGAATAGAATAATAAAATATTAACTCATTCGATGTGATAATTTACTATTTATTGTTATAGTAGAATTTAGTATAGTTATAAGCATGTAATATCAAAATAAGAAATAAAGCGTTTTACTTAACATGGAGCATTCTTCTAACAAACACTAATTTTTATTTTACTAAGCATATTTTAACATGGATTCCTAAAGATCCAAAACCAATGGCAGCTCGTGGAGAAATTAAACGTGTCGCCAACCAACGGATGTTTTTTTTTAAGTAAAGCAACATAAAATGATTTTGAGAAAATGAAGACGCAAGTGAGAGAAAACAAAGGAAATCATTAAAGAATATGAGGGACAAGCTACAATTATTAAGGATAGAAAGATTGATACGAGTTTTCAGAATTTTTATTTGAAATATGCTCAAAGTAATTGCCATCAACAATAATACACTTAACCATTTTTTCCTTCCATAGTTCAATTTCAATTATTACTATCATTAAAATTTCAATAAGATGTTTCTCAGTTAATGAGTCATTCCAAGTTTTTATCTAAAATAGCGATTTTCAAACGACACTTGACACTGCCACGAGCCACACTGACATTTGCTGGGCGAATGCAATTGTTGGAAACATACATATTAACAAAATTAAAGCGACCACATGTATCTTGAGCATTTGTAGACTAGCTTATTGTCAAGTAATAATAAGTGGATCGAATTTTGTGTATTTACCTTGATACCTGAAGACGTTTGAACACTAAATCTTTAACATTCTGAACTTACTGCTAATGAGAATTAATGAATATTAAATCTCATTTTTACATGTAAATGTCGCCTTATGTGATGCGTTAATAACTACAATCCGAAATGAAAAGCCATATCTGTCTTCCAGATACCGTACATTGATAAGCTCCAATAAGAGCGAAACGCGTCTGTACGTTCCGTTGATGGACGTGGCTTATCAGTAATTTTTACCTAAAATCTTTGTTTTTGCCGTTCGTTTGTTGTTTGTTTTATTGATTGAATGTTAATTTTGTTCCAATTTCAGTTTCTTTTGTTTTTTTAAATAGGGTTGTTCCTAAACATTTAATGAATTATTTTTTTGAAAAGTTTACACATTTTATGGTCATTTGAGCGATCGAGTGGTCTCTCGGATTCGCGGAAAAAATTAGGGTTTGTCATTTGGGAAACAAAAGATGACGTCATCGCTTGGAGACAAATGGCTGTAGAGGTGTGATTATGGCTTGAAAATGTGCATTTTTAAAGAACGGGTTCGATACTATTTTGGCTTTTTTCATAAAATCGCTTGTTTTAGTTTTGTTCACTATATTCCATACTTTCCGGACACGGTGTATATTCTATATAATTGTATCTTTCCATTTTTCATACGTTGTCTCTTTATTTCAAGAACACCTGGTATAATATTAATTTGTAGTTGTATCGACCAGAAGAAAACAAAATGCGGGTTAATTAGAATCATCTTTGTATTTATGTTCTAGAAGTTAGCTTTAGGCTAGGGATAAGAACTAATTGTCTAGAGAGAATACACACCTCTAATTTTAAATATCTAAAAAGGTTAACTTGTTTGGAAAGAAAGAAATTACATAGTTTCGTAACCTCTTCCTTACGTGATAAATAAAGACGGCAGACTATGTGCCCACACTGTCAAATTTAATAATACACGGTTAAATTTTTTAAAAATAAATATATCGAATCCCTATACAAAACGTTAAGAAAAAACATAAATAACTTATCCAACATGTTTACATTGTTGCAAAAAAATGCGGATGAGCGCGATGAAAAAACTGCACCATAATATATGTTTCAGTATTAGTCTCGGAAAGGTTCGTACGTAGCGACGTATATATATGTTTATATACTGAGAAGGATTGTTCGACGTTGAGAGATGTTATATTTGCATAGTTAAAGTGCTCTTTGTATCTGTACAATGGATCTTCAGTATTGGTAAAAAGTTGCCCTAATTTTGTAAAATCTACATTTTTATCTAATACACTGTTAAATTATATTATTAAATATTATTAAATTTGACAGTGTGGGTACATAGTCTGCCGTCTTTAGTGATAAAGTTTATAAACTTTTAATACACCAGTCTTAAATTCCATACCTTTTATTTCCCGGTTACATAAGATGTTCGTATTATTATTAAATTAATTGGCGCCCAACGTGGGGCTATGCACTTTATATTACTGATGCCATTTAGCTATATTTTGCGCAAGTTTAAATTAAGTTAGCAACTGTTCAGAAACAAGAAATAGCATTATTAAGTAATTAGAATTGTTCATACAAGTAGTATGTACGTTCTATAAATTTTCCAGAAGATAATAAAGAATATCTATCCGCATATGTATATCACCTTTACACATGTATAGCAAACGCCAATTAAGTTGGCGCGAGGAGGGGTAAGTTCGCGCAGGATTAGAAGTAGTGGGGAGATTTGTATTTGGATTTACATCAAATGTCAGATAATTCTAACCTCTGAGCGTGTATTACTTTATGATCCCATAGCAAAGACATTATGTTCCGTCAAACGTCAACGACAATTGTATTCTGACAATTACTTGAGTAGTGGGGGTGGACGTTTTTAAAAACGGCTTCTGCGCATCCCCTTCTCGCGCCAACTTAATTGGCGCTTGCTATACGTATTTAGTAATGCACGTGTTCACGCGAATATAAAATACTTTATTGCTTTTTAGAACTAGCATTAAGACATATAGCCTAGATACAATGTGTCAGCTCCTTCGCTTCCATCCAAAAACGGAGGAAATTCAAAACGTATCGGACTGCAGGCGCACACGAAAGTCGGTAAATCAGTCTGACTCTAAACCACATCCTTACATTCATCCGAACACGTAAATCCGATATAAAATACAATCTCCGCCAGATCTGATATCAATACAGCGCGAGACGGCACCAAATATTGATTCGGAGAGGGCAGGGCGGCATCGAGATGGTAGTAGGTGACGCGTACAATCAGCATCTGTACCACTTCACTGACTACGGACGCCACTGCAAAAGCGTTCAGCCAGATGTCTTTAGGAGTACAATAAAAAAAAACACTTAACGGCGATATCAATCTCTTCTTCTGATTGGAACCTTTTCCTTCTCAAATGTTTTTTTTGAGATCAAGAAATAGCCAGAAGTCACACATCGCCAAATCCGGTGAGTAAGGAGAATGTTCTACAACTTTGTTTTCAGCCAAATACTGAATAGTTATCCCTGCTGTATGGGACGACGCGTTATCATGATGTAACATAATTCCCTTTCTTGGCACCTTACTGAACACTTTAGGCAAACAATTTTCAACATACCATTTAACGGTAACTGTCTTCTTATCTTCTAATTTAATTGCGGCGACCAAACCCGTACTTCTAAAAAATACTGCGTACATTACTTTTTTCAATGCTCGCTGTTTTTTCGCTATGGTATGGGTTTCCTCATCTTCATGTATCCAGATTCGGCTTTCTTGGCGAGTGGGAACATCAAAAAACGGTATGTACGTTTCATCGCCAGTTATAATTTTAGAAATAATTTGATGGCCTCCAGCATTCAACATATCTAAAGTTTGTTGACGAATTCTAACATGTTCTGCTTTTTGTACATCTGTCAGATGATGGGGTACAAACCGAGCTACAACCTTTTTCAAATGTAATTGTTCGTCGTATTGATCTCACTTGCAAGGATCCAATCTTCAGTTTCGACTCTATCATTGCATAGGTAATGTGGTTGTCCTCTTCCACCATCTTCTTCACTGCAGCAATATTTTTGGGATTAACAACAGTTGAAGGAGGGCCAACTCCTTGTGTGTGTACTGTAATAAGGTGAGCCGTTTGTGCAAGTTCGTGGCAGGGCGCCATGTAATAAGGTCCTATGTGCCTGGACGATCGGCATGTAATGTGGGCCGTTTGAGCGGCCACATCGGGTAGCAGGTTTGGGCGGCTTATAGTACTAAATGATACACACACGAAGTTCGGGTAACATTCTATAATTAATTTAACTCTTACACACTGGATAACAATGTATTTACATGATGTACATAGTTTACTAGGTTCAACTCAGACAGGGTAGAACGTGGTTATAAAGTGTAACACAGTTCGCACCACTGACTGGTTGTAACTCTATATCGTAACTGTTCTTTAGACTTAAACTATTGTCTATTTATACTTAGAGAAGATCCTTGTCTTACTTAGTATTCTTTCTAGAATAATCCGTGTAACCCTGATGCGTAGTTCTGGGTATGCATCAATATGCGGAGTAAGGTCGTGTTTACACAACACGTTACCGTTTGTATTTATGAAGGCGAGGCTGTAGCCTTGCTGAAAGTGTTATGTATACACATGACTACGTATCGAGTTATTACAGTACAACCGAGTTCAAATTCTTTATACCATCTATAAACAGTACAATGATGGTGCGAGATCCCCAAATGCTGATTTTAAATTTTCCGTACACTAATACGCGCTCAAGCCTTTCTTGAAATCATAGTAAATCATTATCCGAAAGTTCTCTCGTGATAATTCCATTTTTTCGATAACAGAAGTGCTATTCTATAGGTTATTTCTCAGACACTATTCAACGGAATCGCACAAACTAAACTGCATTTGACAGATAAAATAATGCACTATTTAATAAACAACAATTTTTTTTCATAGGTAACTAGATTTTTCTATTCTCAATAATTGTAGTTTATTCCTCGTATAATAATTTTTTAAAGAAAAACTTTAAATTTGAAGTAAAATTTACTAAAATTTTTTGCACAAGTCCGGGTTGGCGTTGCTGACCCTGCCGCTTCTGGCTAGCCGCCGCTGTCCAAAACCTTTGCATTTTGAAAGGTATAAAACTTGTTTATTTAAACTACATAGAAGCGATGATCGAAGGAATATATATGTAAAGATGCGCAATTATTATCCACTTTAGCGTAGCCAAAATTGGCTTCGAGATGATTTCAGTTTACCGCACTCTGTCGGGTAAAAGCAAAACAATTACGACCTATAGATTAAATAGAAGAAATCGTTTTCTATTAGCGCACTACTCCACAATTTATTAATATATAAAAGTAAACCGCTAAAACTTTTATAAATATGCAGCTATTTCATAAGACAGGAGGCAAGTTAGTAAAGTCAGAAAAAGAATTAGCTCTTTCTTTGTATAATAAATAGACTCGGCAAAGCCGGGCAAGTTTAAGCTTAATAAGGTTGGCACTCTTTTCAAACAACAACAACCATCTATACGTCAGGTCGGGTACTTCTGGCTTATGTTAGCATAGCCATTTAACATAGAAATTATTAATAGTAGATTTGTATTCCTGCCTATGCAAAATCGAATTTGGTGAACAGCATATGAATCCAAAGTGCTTTGTAATTTTTAATAGTATATTATACTATAAGGGAGAGAAATGCGTTATATTGGCAGAGGTGCAATTTGAACCGAGGACAAAATAGCATCTCTCCCGAATGGTATATACTATTTTTTCCACGGTCTCATTAACTTAAAAACACATATTTTGTCATTATGAAGTAAGTAGCACCAGAATTATTGTATTCGGATTTGAGCATTTATTTAGTAGTCGTTGAGTTATTGTCATAACTACAAAATAAACAAACAAAAAGAATTGCCAAATTAAGGTGCTAGTTTGGTTTAGTTTAAAGTTTGTTTAGTGCACAATGAATAATTGTGAGTCAGAAGAGATTGTGGAGGCTGCATATATTGCAATAAGCAATTTGCTGCCTACGAAGTCAAGATCTTTATACGATATAGCCTACAATCGATTCAAAAAGTGGTGCGCCGAGAAAAATGTTCAAGTATACAGCGAGAATGTTTTGTTGGCATACTTCAGTGATAATGCAAAGAATTACAAGTCTTCCACATTATGGGCGCAATATTCTATGGTTAAGTCATGCTTGATAATTTACGACAACATAGATATAAGCAAATTCCCCAAGCTGATCGCATTTTTGAAAAGAACCGGTGACGGATATCAAGCGAAAAAATCGAAAATATTGAGAAAGGGTGAAATCAACCGTTTTCTATCAAGTGCAGATGACAAAGAATTCTTAATGATTAAGGTAAGATTACTTTTGTTGTTAGGTATTTCAATTATTAAGTATTTTGATTTTTTATAGGTTGGATTAATTCTGGGGATTGCCGGAGCTTGTCGAACTGATGAACTAGTCAATTTAACTGTAGATGATATTGAGGATGTAGGCTCTTCCTTGATTGTAAAAATTCCAAACACTAAGACAAAGATTCCACGAACCTTTGTGGTTACCGATGTAGAAAATATGCTTGAGTTGTTTCGAAAATACCTGTCCCTTCGTCCTCCCCACGTCAAGCATAAGCGCCTTTTTTTGTACTACAAAGCAGGAAAATGTAGTTCGCAGCCAGTTGGCAAGAATACCATGGGAAAAATTCCGAGTGTAGTAGCTTCGTATTTAAAATTACCTGATGCTGCATGTTATACTGGTCACTGCTTACGAACATCTTCAGCGATATTACTGGCAGATGCTGGTGTGGATATCACGACAATAAAGCGTCATGCTGGTTGGAAATCAACGACAGTCGCTGAGGGTTATGTCGAGAACTCCATTGAAAATAAGACCAAAATTGCTAATCAGGTTTTAGTAGGTACCACTACTAGGGCAATCACAAAAACTGTAAATGTAAGCGAAAGTAATATTCGTTCTAATATTAATTTTGAAAATTGTACAAATGTAACATTTAATTTAAATGTCAATAAATAATTTCAATGTTATCTTTTTTTTGCATGAATCACAAACGTTCTCCATAATGTAAACTCCCTTGGGAGCATTATACTCCCTTGGGAATAATCGACTACTTCTGTTTTAATTTTGATGTCATAGAAACTGATTTCTACTCCCGACCGTGGAAAAAAGTAATTCATTCTTGTAACGTCAAAATGACATTTGTCACTTTTTGATATCCAAAATGGCAAGAAAACTGACTCCGGCAGACAAAGTACAAATTTTGTTAAATTAAGAAAGTTTCACCATTAAACAAGTCGCAGAAGAATTTCATTTGAACAAATCTACAGTACTACAAATTAAAAAAAGATGGGAATTCATAGATCTCGTACAAGATTTACTAATAGGGAACAATTACGGAAATCTATTGAAAATACCTGGGACCCCATTGTTGAAAAACCTAATTTTTTAAGAATTCTCATTGATTCTCTACCTAGAAGGTTAAGGACAGTAATTTATGCGAATGGCGGATCAATTAAGTATTAGTTTATTGTGTTTTCTAAATTGTATTAAAAAATTACTTGACATTTGACTTGTCTTTCAAAAAAAGTTTAATAAACACTTATCAATATTAGAAAATTTTGTCAAGTTAGGTTATACTAGATTTATGTGAGCTTAACTGCATACAACGTGGCAACAAAGGGAAAACTTTTTTATGGTCTATTTCGCAGGAAATTTTATTCTTTATAAAAGTTTTTGCTTTACTTAAAACCCATCTACCCGTTAAAACAACTGAAATATCGCTTTAAATAATGAAGATATTATTTAATAACTTAAAAATACAAAAAATGTTATTTTTATGTTTTAAACAAACATCACTCGATATGGTGCCCCTCTCGCTCAATACATAAATTTGTACGTCTACTTAAATCCCTGACGGCATTTTGCAGGAAATTGGGATTACTATTTAAATGCGTTACCGTTTCCCTAATCCTGTTCTGCAAATCTTCTTGGTTATGAAATGGCCTATCTGAATACACCTGATTTTTCTACAAACCCCATAAAAAATAATCCAAAGGATCTAAATTCGGCGAGCGTGGAGGCCATGGAAATGAATATCTTCCTATCCATTGTTTTTTTGAAATTCTTGGTTTAAATGCTGCACGACTTCACAAGAACTATGTGCAGGTATCCTGAATAAACCACAAAAAACGTCTTGTTTGTAAGGGTAAGTTGTCAAATTCATCTTCTAATTCAGTAGTCAAAAATGCTAAATACCTTTCAGCATTTAGAGTTTGCTGAAAAAAAACGGTCCGACCACTCTTCTCTCCAAAATTCCGCACCAAACATTTATCCTTCGTGAATATTGGGTTTTACACTTCATTTGGAAATGGGGATTCTCTTGAGACCACCAGTGACAGTTATGTGAACAAACTACACCATTTGTGGTGAATGTCGCTTCATCGGTTTGTTACATGTTAGGTGTTTACACATAAAATATCTGTAATGTAAAGTCAAAATATTTGTAAAACGCTGCCTGTAATCACATTCCCCTACGTGTAAGAATCGGCTCTGATGGTGGGACATAGACCGCGAAATTCGCGAACACGTATTGGGGATTTGACAAGCACTGCTTTTGCATGCGTCTACCTCAGAATAACGCAGTCGAATAGTTTTTGCCACAAGATTGAAAGCATAAAATAAACCACTGTATAACATAATTATTTATTATCATATTCGAATTATAAAACTTTCTTTAGGTTACATTTACAATGTTATTACTTCATAATTTAGACCGTTTGTTTATTGCCTAGGGGTATTAGTGAACGCATTCGAGAGACGATATTTAATCTGACCACCCATTGTTAACTAAATATGTATAATAGGCTGACCTTTCCCAAATATGTATATACAATAAAATTCCATTTCCAAACAAAGGAATTCACCAAGAACCACATACTTAAATTTATAACTAGAGAACGGATGCAATTTCGATAAAAAGCAATCGGCAATTGGAATTGTGTATAACGTCGCACAGTACATCCCGGCGTAATTCAATGAAGTATTTGTTTGACTTACTCGGCCACCTGGTCTCGCAGGATAACAATGGACAACTCAGCTATTGTATTCGGAGAATATAGTGCTTTTAAAGTGTTTTCATGAGCGTAGATAGAAGCGGGGTTTTTATAATGTATTTTATTTATTAGTTTATATTTCGTAAGATAAATAAAGTGCTGTAAGTTTCTTGTTTTCATAGTTTTAACTGTTAATTACATCGTAATTTTTGTGATAGATCCTGTTTAATATCGTTTGATTGAATCTATTTCTACCAATTATTTCGACGTAAGTGTGCATTGAATTTCGTTCAATTTCAATAACTTACGCACACATTTTTAGTTTTCATTTATTTAGCTCTAGAGCATTGTTTAAGTTACTTTTTCAGACATGATATGGAAGAATGTCGAGAACGGCATTGTAAAACAATGGCGAGTTGGATTGACGGTCATACTGATTGTTGTCCATTGTCAGTGATTCCGAAATTTATTACAAAATCCGTAAAATATCGTCAAAAATTCGTCACTTAGGATCGCAAACACATCTGAACTCTGTAAAACTTTTATGGCGGCTAATATTCCATTAAATAAACTTAGCAATCCCACTTTAAAAATATTTCTGAAAAAATATACTGGTCGAAATGTTCCTGATGAATCAACTTTACGCAAATATTATGTTTCTAGGTGCTATACGAGAACAGTGGAACGCATTAGAAGCCATCTTTTAAATCAATACATATGGATAAGCGCCGACGAAACGGTGGATATGTTAGGACGTTGTGTGGTAAATGTTGTAGCTGGTGTACTACATCCAACTATTCCCTATAACTCATATGTAATAGCAACAAGTGTTATAGAGTTGATGCGGAAACAGTTGCTGAAACCATTAAGGAGAATATGCAAAAAATGCTTCATTCGGACGCCAAGTACAAAGAAAAAATACTTTTATTTGTCAGTGATAATGCTGCGTATATGTTAAAAACAGGCAGACTATTGAAGAAAACATATCCTAATATGCTGCATATTACTTGTGTAGCACATGCTCTCCACAGAATCTGTGAATATATCAGAGACACTTTTCCGGAAGTTGATAGACTTGTATCAGCTTTTAAAAAATTTTTCAGAAAAGCACCATTGAGAGTAGCTCTTTTCAGGGAAAAATTTCCATCTCTGTCACTGCCTCCCACTCCAGTAATAACTAGATGGGGAACATGGCTGGAAGCTACTAGTTATTATGCTGAGAATTTCGATAGTCTAAAACATTTCGTAACACTGCTAAAGGAGGATGCTAGAAGTATTGGTGAGTGCAAGGAGCTCACACAAATCCCAAATTTAAAAAATCAGTTGTACTTTCTTCACGAACACTTTGGAAAATTGCCAAAACTAATCACTTATTTTGAAAATCGAAATCTCAAATTAAATGACGCATTAACCACATTAGATGTGGCTGTTAATAATTTGAAAAGTATTCCAAGTGACTTCGAATGTGGCCTTCGGCAAAAGTTTGAAGCAATTCTTAATAGAAATCCAGATTTAATTACATTGCAGCAATGATGTATGGAGACAATTCCACAAAATCTAACGGCTAAATATGAAGAAATAAATGAATATTTCCAGTATGCACCTATAACCAGTTGCGATGTAGAAAGGACGTTTTCTATTTATAAGGATGTACTTAATTCAAAGAGAACAAAATTGACAGAAGAAAACCTTGAGAAACTATTGCTTGTCAATATTAATACTCCTTTACTCAACTTGAACGACAAAATGAACAAATAAAAATGTTCCAATTATAGAAATAAAATTAAAAACTTTCAAAATACAACTTTTCAACAAATACATATATATTTCGTAATTTTATAGATCACCACCCGT
This sequence comes from Melolontha melolontha, assembly GCA_935421215.2. Lineage (NCBI taxonomy): Eukaryota > Metazoa > Arthropoda > Insecta > Coleoptera > Scarabaeidae > Melolontha > Melolontha melolontha. Next base: position 178,295,827 of record OW285237.1, on the reverse strand, counting down.
TTGTTTTCCAATTATATAAATAAAATTAAATATTTTAGAAATACAGCCTTTCGCCAGTACTGCACTGGGCTTTGCGTCATGTGGTAAGCGTGTCCGTTCTCTATTTATAACACCTACTAGTACTTAATTAGCAATGATATTTATTAGTAAGATAAGAATTTTAAGGCCTATCGTAAAAACAGACAAACAATACAATGTTCAACGAATTCGCACATTTTAATTATGTAATAGTTAGGGGTAGAGGTATATTTTTACCAATTTGTAAAACAGTACAAGACAGAACAGTATCAAGTCAACAACAGTATAGAACATTCTCTTCATAACATTCATATCAAATAGTATCATTAACAACAAGAGACACACAGTGTCATATAACAGCAAAGAATTAAAGTTTTAAGTTTACATTAAGTGCTACATTTGCGTGATTTATCTTAATAAAATTAGGTTTAAGTGTTTTCTGTTAAATAAATAAAATACTCAGAAAATAGAATTTCAATATAACCAACCAAAATAAATAACCTGCTTATGCGGAAGTTACGTCCCGTGAGCGGTGGGTCAAGACACACAATTTATAGTATGGTTCTTCACGAGCCGAATACAACGGACATACAATATAATAAAACTATTCAGCTGTGCTTTCCTGAGGCTTTAGTAGCGCATACACAAAGAGTGTTTGTCAAATTCCCAAAGCATATTCGCGAATTTCCCAGACTGTGTCCTGGTATCCCGATAAGTGATAAAAAGCCCCGTAATATACATAACGCTCTAAACACTACAGGTGTAATGCTTGATGCCCTTTAAATTCTATACACACGCAAAAAAATATAACGATTAGAAGTGTGTTATCGAGGATATAATTGTTTAAAGTAAACATAACCGGTCACCAACTTGAATTCTTTCTCTCGATAGGTCAGCGTGCTTTTTAAATTACACGTTAGTATAATCTTAACTTATTGATTAACGTCCAGTGTCTCTAGTAATGTCGAATCATTTTCACCGTCCTTAGATTTGACCGCCTGTGTGTCTTGCACTCGTGTACACAATCACGGCGCGAGACTGGCTATAGCCTATATTCTATACGATCTCATAAAAATTAACAGAATAATAGTTGTTTCTTAAAACTGTAATTGTCACCTCTAGAATGGAGTCGGAAATTTGCTTAAACGTTACACGTATTTTGCTTATATAAATCAGAATTTGAAAGACTATTAAATGATTAATATTTATTAGTAAATCACAGTACATATTGATATAAACTAAGAGTCTTATAATGAGTTGTTTTACTTATTATACATTTATATTGTTCATTTTATGACTGTAGTTGAATCGTTGTAGTTCTTTCCTAAAATATTCAACAGTCTTTTCAAGACCTACAGCGAGGGATACTTTCGGTTCCCAGTTCAAGTAAGTCCTGGCACGAGTGATATCGGGCCTTCGTCTTTGTGGATCGTCTTCTACCTCCGCCAAATGAGAAATTTTACTTCTATCGTCGACCAAGTCCTTTATAATTGTGGCAAATTCTGAACATATGAAAGAGGGAGAAGTACAGTGTTTGTTGAAATTAAAATAGGTAACAGAACATGATCATTTAAAAGTATTTCTTTAGATCTATGCATATACAGTGAAGGCTCCCATAAGCGGACACTCATGGTCCCAGTGTTTTCGTATGGCTATGGGAGATGTCCGCTTATGCGATAGCTCGAAGAAAATGTGCATTTTCAAGGTAATGAATAAAAAACGGTACGTCCCTAAATCCAGTTACAGTAAATAGATTTTATTATAAATTCATGTGTATTAGTAGATATAAATAACATAGTATGTATGCATGTATAGTACATAGATATGTATAGCAAACGCCAATTAAGTTGGCGCGAGGAGGGGTAAGTTTGCGCAGGATTAGAAGTAGTGGGGAGATTTGTATTTGGTTTTACATCAAATGTCAGATAATTCTAACCTCTGAGCGTGTATCACTTTATGATCCCCTAGCAAAGACATTATGTTCCGTCAAACGTCAATGACAAATGTATTCTGACAATTACTTGAGTAGTGGAGGTGGATGTTTTTAAAAACGGCTTCTGCGCACCCTCTCCTCGCGCCAACTTAATTGGCGCTTGCTATACGTACAGTCATGGCCAGATAAATGTAGTACAACCTTAAATTTCATATATGTCATAAATTTGATATATTATTATTGTAAGACGAGCTTCAGCTTAAGCTACTTGTCATAATAAAATCAAATGTCAGATCATACTGGAATATATTTACTTTATTATTGTTTGAGTTAAGAAATATAAGTTAAAAGTATAATAAGTTAAATTTAAATTTAAAATTGAATTAAAGAATACGAAAAATCACTTTAATAATAAAAATTTTTTAACAAAAAGCTAATATTTTGTTGGACCGCCATCAGCATCAATTACTGCCCTTAACCTTCTAAGCATGGAGGCCAACAAACTTCTAAAATAATTTGGTTTGTGAATGAGAGATTGCCAAGCATTTTGAATTGCTTCCCACAATTGGTCCTGATTTTGAAATCTTATACGTGACATACTTTTGGTCATCTCGGCCCATACGTTTTCTATTGGGTTCATGTCCGCACTCTTGGCACTCCATTGCAAAATCTCAATGTTATGCTCTTCCATCCATCGCGACACTATGTTTGCACTATGAACTGGGCAATTGTCATGCTGATATATAAAAATGTTTTCAGGATGCACATGTTGGACTGACGGTAACATAAGATTTTCCAAAATATGATTATAATTCTGGGAATTAAATCTCCCATTTATTCTATGACACATTCCAACATTGTGGTAACTTATCCATTCCCAAATATTTATAGAGAATCTTCCTTGCCGATCTGAATTATCTATATATTGCTCCTCGTATCTTGTACCGCCAGGTCTGTAGACACGAACAGAACCATTACTTGTAGATTGAAATGTTTTCTCATCAGTGAAAACTACATTTTCCCAAAACTCAGGTCCATTGTTTATATGATTTAATGCGAACAAAAGCCTGGCTTGCTTCCTTTCTTCACTAACCTGAATTTTTTTGGCTGCAACACGCGACCTTATGTCGCTATCTCTTATTCTCCTGCTTGCAGTTCTACGTGAACCAGGAAAAATGGTCTCCGCAACTGCTATTTTCACTGAATCGAAAGGATGTTCTCGGATATGTTGAACTAGATTATGGTTCTGCTGTTCAGTCGAAATTCTTTTAAGCCCAGTACCCGGCTTTCTGTCTATGCTCTCATCAGTCTCCCATCTTTTCTTAACCTTCATCACGGTGGTTTTATTTAACTGCATTTGCTGCGCAATTTCCCTAATACTGTACCCTTCTTGTAATTTAATTAATATACGAACTTTATCAGTTGCGGTTAGCTTTCGTGCCATCGTAAAAGTAAGTTTGACGTTTAATAAAATTTAAAATGATTTGACATATAATTGTCAAAATACTAACTTACACCATAAAAATTTATTAAGAAAAGCTTGTACTACATTTATCTGGCCACGACTGTACATATATGCATGTACGGTTGCGGCCAATATAATCTGGGCAGTGATTTGACATTTTATGACTTTTTCATGAAATTTGGTAAATCAGGCTTTGCTACAATCTACGTTACTCTGGATACTTAGGGCACTTAGCGCACTTAGGGCATGAGCCATCATGTGATGGTTATCTCAATAATCAACAGTCATTACCTTAAAAAGGGATGTCTTTAAACTGAAATTAGTTTGGTTTTGACCAACCATATTATTGATCTTAAATTAAATTAAAAGTTTTGATGTTTAAAGAAACGAAAAACATAAACAAATTATATAAAAAATTAATATTTTGTAGCAGCTCCATTTATTTCAATAACATTATTTAACCTTCTGGGCATTGATGCTACTAATTCTGCAGTATAATTTGGAGTTAATTCGATCCATGCTTCTTGAATTCTTTCCCATAACTGTTCTACATTTTGTGGGCGAAAATTATTACCTCTATCAATTTTTTTTCCCATCAAACTCCACATATTTTCAATGGGGTTCAAGTCCGGGCTACGTGAAGGCCATGGTAGAACTTGTATGTTCTGTTGCTGCATCCAGTTTGAGGTCACTCTGGCTGTATGAATGGGGCAATTGTCTTGTTGATATATAAAATTATTTTGGGGAAAGACTGCATTTACTGAGGGCAGCATGATATTTTCCAATATTCCAACATAGACCTCTGCATTGCATCTACCTCTTATATGTGTTATAACTCCGGGTCCTTGGGCGCTCATCCAGGCCCAGACATTGACAGAAAAACGACCGCTTATGTGTGATTTTTGGGTATAACGTTCATCAAAGCGAGAGTTCGGAGGTCTATAAACTCTAACGTGTCCGTCATAACACGATTTAAATACCTTCTCATCTGTAAAAGCAACATTCTGCCAGAAATTTAACGCTTCTAAGGAGTATTCCAAAGCAAAACCTACTCTCTGTTCCTTATTTTGCGGAGTTAAAAAAGGTTTTTTCGCTGCGGAACGATTACGTAGATCAGATCCATTTTTGATACGACGCCTTGCCGTTCGAACGGACCCAGGAAAGTTTGTTTCAGCCTGTGCGTCTACCGCACACTGGAAGGGATTTTCGCGAATAAAATCAACCAAATTACCATCATCCACCTCCGTTGAAACTCTGGGCCTACCACTACCCAATCCTCTTTCAAGCGTTTGTCTCTCATCCCATATTCTCTTAATGTTATGCACAGTACTCTTTGGTAATTGGAATATTAATGCGACTCGTCGTTCCGACCACCCCTCTCCCAGTAAAATCGCAACCCTTAATTTCTCGGCCAAAGATAAATGTGGCATTTTTATAATTGACGTTTTTCATCAATCAATATGACAGTATAGTTTTCCAGGCGACTTTTTTTATGTAACAATTAAAATCCATTCACAGTGGGAAAAACTGCTGCCCAGATAATATTGGCCGCAACGGTACAATTGTACATATACAGGGTGTTTGATCACTCGCTTTCCTAATTTGGAGAGTATAAAGTTCCCAAATTATATAATGTTTTACCAAAAAATTGCGTAGAAAAAGTTTCCAAATAAACGCGAAAAAAAAAGAAAATATAGGAAAATGTTTTTAAGACGGTCTGTATACATAGTGTATGTGTGCCTCCTATGTAAGTTTTATGCCGTCGATTGTTATTAAAAGGAAAAATGCTGACCTGCGAACAATAGACCCACTTGTCGAACCCAAGGCGCTATTGTGCTGACGGTTACATATTAAGCTATTTGCCGCTGAAATGTTTGTATTTGTATCGACCGAAGTAGTTGTGTCTGTTAAATATTGTATGTTTTTATTAATTTCCGTTTGTTGCTGTCTTATTGCAACAGTATGGCTTATAATAATAATGAACAAGTAGATATGGTGTTGATTTATGGTCGGAGCGAACACAAATCTGCAAGAGCTCGACGACTATATACGGAAAAATATTCCAACAGACAATTGCCCGCAAGAGCTATATTTGTACAAGTAGTTCAACGATTACGAGATACTGGACGAATTGAACCATAACGACGCGAAGGACATGGCAGAAGTAATAGAGTATTAGACGCGGAAGATGATATTATAGAAGCCATTGAAAACGACCCAACACTTAGTACACGACAGCTTGCCAGACAATTTAATGTGTCCAATTATACAGTCTGGAGAACGCTGCGTGAAGATCAAATGCATCCATATCATTATACTCGGATACAAAGTTTATTGCCTGCAGATTATCCTGCGCTAGTGGCAGTTTTGTGAGTGGTTACAGCAGCAATATTTACATAATCCACAATTCCTGGGCAATATATTATTTTCTGATGAAGCGAGTTTCACAAGAAATGTGTATTTAATTTTCACAATGCTCGTGAGTGGTATATGCAAAACCCACAGGCGATTAGACCAGCTCACCATCAAAACCGATTTTCTTTAAATGTATGGATCGGTTTAATAAATAATTACATTGTTGGACCATTTTTCTTACCGTCGCGTTTGAACGGACAAGTTTATTTGGATTTTTTACAGAATATTCTGCCGGGATTACTAGAAGATATTCCTTCGAAAATTCGTGTGTCGATGTGGTATCAGCATGACGGGTCACCTGTACATTTTGTTCGTCTGGTGCGTGAATATTTGAATGATGTTTGGTTATCGCTGAATAGGCCGCGGTGGGTCCGTTCATTGGCCACCAAGGTCACCGGATCTAAATCCGATACATTTCTTTCTATGGGGATATTTAAAGGAGCCAGTACATAAGACGGAAGCTAACGATATTGACGAGTTGCGTGAACGTATTATTGCGGAAACACATCATATACGTGAACGCAATTTGTTTCAAAATGTTCGTCTATCACTCGTCGCGCCAGATTATATATTCAAGAAAATGATGAGAATTTTTGAGCAGTTGCTGTAATCACCCATTTTAAACGAACTAGAAAACGTTAAGTCGCCTTCAAAAGAAAAATAATTTAATTTAATGTGTTGTAATCGGATATCTTAAAAATTAGGTGAGTAGGTTTTATTTTTATCGTAGACGAATGTGTTTGCATAAAGCGAACATTCATCGACCTTTAAACCAAATGTTTGTTTTCGTACATCTGTTGACGTTTAAATAGAAATAATTTTATGGATGACCGTTCTGATAATAAAAAGCTAACGAAGGCATATTTATTTACTACGTTTTCTTTTTTGTTAAGGTCACTGGAATTTGTGTTTGAATTAACTAAACAGTGGCTTCTTTAAATTTATCTCTTACCTTCCTTAACACAATGTGTACTGTCTAACATAAAAATGTTGGCTTTTTCAAAAATTAAAACAATTTAAAAAAAGAAATTTTTTTTGGGATTATGAAATGCTTAACGTACATATACATACAGTTTAAATATTGTCAACGAATGAACAAACACCCTGTATGTATGTATATATTAAAAGTTTAAAAATAAACTTATGTGGGTTGAAAAAATTTATTAATTTTCGTCTGTTGAAAAATTTGGCTTGCTTCCATGATGATTTTTAAAATGACTTTCTAATTTTTCCTGATGTTAAAATGCTATAAAGTCATCTCTTGCAAAACGTTTCGAACGGGCAATTTGCTTCAGCGCCTCATCATATGATTTTATCGAATCAGAGGCTTGGTCATCGACTTCGCCCTCTTCTTCCTCTGAATCTTTTACTTCCAAAATATCATTTTCATTTTCTAATTGAATTTCTGTATTGTGATCTTCAATGTGGACTGTTTCATCGATATTTAAAAATTCTTTCAAATTTTTATCACTTAATTCGACGAACCTGCTCTGTAGATTTAAAAGTGTTGCCAATGGTAGTTCATCTTATGCATCAAACTCTTGTAGTATGGAATTGTCTCTTATGAATGCTGTTTTGCGAAAGCAATTTTCAGTAGTCGCTGCTTCAACTTTATCCCACGAAGCTTTAATGAAGTATAAAGCGTCACGTATATTAATACATCTTGCCAGCTGTGATGCTGAATTGGCTGCATCCATTTTTGATAATATGTGCTTCAAAATAAAGGCCCTGTAATTAACTTTGAAATTTTGGATTATGCACTGATCCAACGGTTGACATACTGCAGTTGTGTGTGCAGGTAGAAAAATTATATTAACATTCGTTAACTTCAAATCTCTAGCATGAGATGCTGCATTATCCAAGAACAAAAGAACTTTTCTGTGATGTCATTTTCTTATCAAATTGCTGAAACCATTTAGACATGATATCTGGCGTCATCTATGCCTTTTTGTTGGATTTCCAATTTGCTGGTAGGTCTTTAATTATAAGATTTTTGAATGCTCGAGGACGAGCCGCTTTACCAATAACTAACATCTCTTTTCCCCTGCCATGTTTAGAGAATACAAAATAGTGAGTCTTTCCTTCGACAACTTGCCTCCGACATATTTGTCAGATTTCAAGGCGAAAATTTGAACAGATAAAGCACGGAAGAATTGTAAATATCCTCTGGTGGATACCCAAGCAATATAGATGGAAGCTTTGCCTTGAACTGGTCGAAGTCTACCCGACTTACATCTGAAACTTCACCAGTTATACGTTTGAAAGTGATGTTATCCGCCATTTTTGTAGTCATCAATCTGACGCAGAAAATGCCATTTGCATCCCATTTGCTGAGCTATTTTTCTTGCCTTGGACTTTACTATCGGTCCAGAAATGGCAATATTATTTCTGATGATATTCTGCAACATTACTGGATTGTTATTAATTTCCATGCATTTCTGTTCGATTCTCTGTAGAATATCATTCAAATTCAATATAGGTGTTTGAAATATGTTATTTTTTAGATAAGGCCACAAAAAGAAGTCGCAAGGTGTTAAATCGCATGAACGTGCAGACCAGGCAATTTCAGTATGTCGACTAATTATACGCTTATCAAAAAATTCTCTTAAATAATCCAAAGATTCTGCAGTAAAGTGACAAGGTGCTCCGTCTTGTTGGAAATATGCATTTTGAAGTTCATCATCATGCAACTGATTGACAAATGGTTGTAAAATTTCCGTACGGTACCTTTGAGCATTTAACGTTCCCTGAAAAAATATTGGTCCAATGATTCGCCTTTGGCTTATCGCTGCCGAAACACCAATTTTCTCTGGATGTAGCGATTCTTCATTAATTACATGTGGATTTTCACTACTCCAAATTCTTGTATTTTGAGAATTTAGGTATCCCGTTTTATAAAACCATGCTTCATCAGTAAAGATGACTCTTTGCGAAAGTTCTCCATTATTGTTCATATTTACAAACTGCTTACAAAACTGTAGTCTACGTGGGTAATCAATTTCAAACAATTCTTGTACTGCTGTGACACGGTATGGATAAAGTTACATATCTTTTTTTAAGAACTTGTGAGTTGTACCAACAGAAAGGTTTATTTGTTGACTCAAATGTCGAACAGATGTTTGTGGTTCATTTTCCATTATTTCTTCAACACGATTGACAACTTGAGGTGTACGTTTCTTAACTGCTCCGCTGCCTGATTTTCTTAAGAGACTACCAGTTTCAGAAAAAAGTTTTACAGTTCTATCCAAAGTATTCTTAAATTGTATATAATCTATTACAAAATGTGGAAACTCAACTTGAAATTCTACCATGCAATCTTGAACTGAATAAACCCATAAACCATCAATTTTATTACCACTTCAAAAATAAGCCTAGACTAAAAAATTTTAGGTTCTAAAGTGAAAGCCATTTTAAAACTGAGAAGCAATTTATTTAAACCAGAATCGACGCACGATTATTTTATGCACTAACTGATATTTGTGATTGACATTATCAAATGTCATTTGGATTTACGTTTACGGAACAACAAACACATACTAATATATTTGCGTTTTATTCTATCAAAATTTCAAAGTAACCTAGATTGACTTTTCAAATGAACACACGTTACATATAAACAAGAAAACCAATTGATGTAAAGGGAAAGTAATTTGACACAAATTTGTCAGACGCAGCTGACGTTTTAAAAAATGGAAATTCATTTGATAAATAGTGCAAATGCAATTGACAAATGCGGAAAAGCAAAAGAAAATTACGCTAATAAGGCATAGTGTAGGGTAGAGGTATGGTAGGGCAGAGGTCCAATTATGCCAAAATATACAAAATTTAAACAAGCGGTGGAGGTATGCCGCCAAAGCTACGGCTAAAATTTGACCGGTACTATCTTTCACTCATATTGGCCATATACTAAATAACTCGATTAAATACGAGGGATATCTTTTATGTTTTGCATGCCGGGACATAGAGGGCGCCACTAATCAAATATTAGTACTAAAAATTAACCTCCTTCTTTAGTTAGCCTAAATCCAAAGTTTCAGTGGGATACGTGTAGTGTTGGAGCTACAACGAACTGTCAAAGTTGACAAGTTAGTCGAGAAATGGAATTAAACCGCCCAATAATTTTTTATAATTTTCGAAGATCATTATCTCAACAAGATTGTCTTGCCGAGTTCGTTTCTGTTTTCGGTAATGAAGCATCACATCAGTCAACAATTTCTCGTTGGTATGGAGAATTCAAACGTGAGCGGATTAGTGCGCAAGCGCTAAGGTCGCGAAGGTCGACATGTGACATATCGCGAAATTTAGGCATCATTGGGGATTTCAAAGACCTTAATTCAAAAAATTTTGTATGAGGAATTGTGTGTAAGAAAACAGTTCCACATTGGATACCGCATCTGTTAACCGAAGAACAGAAAATAGTTAGGGTGAATTGGTGTCAAAAACCTCTATACCGCTTCAACGCAGAAAACTCTAAAAACGTGTGCAACATGTATTTGTGGTGATGAATCTTGGATTTACTCATACGAGCCAGAAAATAAACGCCAGTCGTCTGTTTGGGTGTTACAAGGTAAAGAAAAGCCGACAAAAGTCATGTGTTCTCGAAGTGTCTACAAAAAGATGGTCGCAACATTTGTCTCGAAAGCAGGGCTTCTAGCTGTTGCGAACCAATCAAACCACATTTTGTCTATACGAGAACCAGGTTTAAGAAAACTTTTCTTCTGGTGAATATTCATACCAAACTGCCATTTGCAGTAAATATTTTCTTTATTTTTGGAAATTTCTGCAGCCTGTGTTTTCCCGATATTGAACCTGTGCAAAAATATTTACGAATGTGAATAATTGTTTATTTTTCTTAAACAAAATACCTTACCCTTTCGCTACTTCACGAACTGACAACTTTTCTTTCTCAAACGTGTTGATTATTTAAATTTTTTCGTTTAACGAAAGCATATTTCTTCGTGGTGCCATTCTAATATGTATGTATCTCTACGAGATACAAGTTGTGATTGATTCAAAAGAAGTAAAAACATTAAGGACAAAGTAAACAGCACGTAAACTGAGCATAATAGCTTGTAAAAATGGGAATCAACGCGTTAATTGCGATTTATGACGCACACTACGCATAAGAGTGTGTAAAACGGGGAATGACCGAATTCATTGCGATTCGTGACACACATTACTATGTAAGATGGGGAACACCGGGTTTATTACGACTATTTTTTTGGGTATTAGATACTTACAAAGTGTTTTTTGTCCGCTTATGGGAGATGTTTTGTGCGAAATGTATAGAAATATAGTGTTCGCGTCCGTCCGTTAGTGCGTCCGCTTATTAGATAGTAATTTGTACTAAAAACGTAACAAAATACTTGTGTATAGATTTGTCTGGTTACGAGAGATTTCCACTCAGAAGTTGTCCGCGTGTGAAGCTTTCACTGTACATATTTTAGCGCGTCTTATATTTATAGTAGTGTTCGTTTCGACATGTACAAAACCTATATCAGATTTATTCCAATATATGCTGCAGAGACGAATATAGTGGAAATCATAAAAACCATGATAATAAGAACAAACGAAATGAGAATAGTAGAATAAGAAACAGCTCTCTAAGGGAGGAATTGAGAATACAGGGTAGCCCACTGCTGCAAAGCTAAATAGCATTTTAAATTCTCTTGAGGTAAAGTTATAATGTTCTAAAAAGGGCACATTCTAGTAGAGTCCGTGCAAAATCGACACCAGCGCAGCATCGTATTTTTAACTTAAAATTAAATAGGATGAAAATATCAGTTGGGTGGAGATATTATATCATCATAAAAACATCATTTCCTCGGAAGTCCAGGGCAATCATTTGGAATTAATATAATTATTTCAGGTATAATTTGATGGTTATTTTTAACGAATTATACGAGGGGCACCAGGTTGAAAGTGCAGAGCAATAAATAAATAAATATTTTTAAAAACAAAAGGTTTGTTCCAACTCCGGTACATGCGCGCTGCAGAGAAAGCGTTCCAACTTCATTTCTGAGAGTACACAAATCAGACACGGGACAGTCAAAACAGTTCGCAGACTGAAGCATGTACCGTCTGTACTGACATGCGCATTACATACTTCATTCTGTGACAACTACAGTTGGCAATTGCAATATCACACCATTATAGGACAGAATAAAGTTGATTATGACAATTAATACTGTTGGTAATACTACAAAAGATTGATAACCAAACGATCAACAGAAATACCTTTCAATTTCTTTATAATTATTACCGGTCCAAAAGCGGTGCAAAATTAACGCTTGCGCACAAAACCAATCGAAGACTAAACGATACGCGTACCGTAACGAAACCGGTAGTTGGAAGAAACCTTAATGTTTGTATTGTACATTGATTTTAATTCTTAAAATTACTTGTAATTTTTAATATATCCACTTTTTAATATGACACTTCCTTTAAAACATAATTTTTAATTCTTATATACGAGGGTGGATCAATAAATACCCGTGTTAGGAAAGAAGACGCAAGTTTTTCACAATTTTTTTTTTTATTTTTCAACGTAATCACCTTTTAGTACAATACACTTTTCCCAACGTTTCTGCCATTTCTTTAACCCCTCCAAAAAATACGATTTGTCAAACTCTGCAAAATACGCTTCTGTCTCGACGATAACCTCCTCGTTTGAGCTGAATCTTTTTCCCCCGAGCCACGTTTTCATGTTGGGGAACAGAAAGAAGTCGCAGGGAGCCAAGTCAGGCGAGTACGGTGGGTGCGGCAGCAATTCGTAGTGCAGTTCATGCAACTTTGCCGCGACAATTCTGGATGAATGTGCTGGTGCATTATCGTGGTGAAACAGCACTTTTTTCTTAGCCAAATGGGGCCGTGTCTCCTTCAATTTTATATCGAATCGGTCCAATAATTCACTGTAGTACTGCCCCGTGACCGTTCTTCCTTTCTGCAAAAAGTCCATGAGGATTATTCCGTTGGAATCCCAAAAAATCGTGGCCATGACCTTTCCGGCCGATGAGACCGTCTTTGCCTTCTTCGGAGCAGATTCACCCCGAAAAATCCATTGTTTTGACTGTCGCTTGGACTCTGGCGTATAATAATGGATCCAGGTTTCATCAACGGTGACGACTCGACGCAAAAACTCCTGCGAATTTCTCTTAAAGAGGTCCAAACACTGCTTCGACATTGACAACCGTATCCGCTTGTTGTCCACCGTAAGCAATCGCGGCACCCATCGGGCCGACACCTTTCTCACCGATAACTTATCATGTAAAATATTAATTGCCGTTCCGTACGACACGCCTACGGCCTCTGCTACTTCGCGCACTTTCGTTCGGCGATCAGCGAGAATCATGTCGTGGACCTTTTCAACGATTTCCTCGGTAATCACGTCTGCCGGGCGGCCTGGGCGCTCCTCATCAAAAACAGATGTACGACCACGTTTAAATTCGTTGAACCAATATCTTACGGTTGTCATAGATGGTGAAGGGTCCCCATAGACAGCATCCAACTTCGCTTTTATTTCTTCGCATGTTTTTCCATCCAAAAATAAAAAGCGAATTACGGATCGATATTGCTCTTTTTCCATTTTATCGAGAAACACGAAACACGTGTGATACAACTGGCTGCCAAATAAAAACTAACCTATGAATCAGTCTGAAATTTATCATGGTGTTGTCTGACAGATGGTAGTACACGACGGTAATGCCAACTTCTCTCAGCAGCGCCACCTGTCTTCAAACACGGGTACTTACTGATCTTCCCTCGTATTGTAATAATGATTCCAAACCATAATAATTTTAACTGCTATGTAAACATAAACTAAAATTTTAAATATAACCTATAATTTTTCTTGAACGTTCAAATGCGCGTGTAAATATAACCTCAAAATATTTACTATATAGGAACGTGTTCTTTTTGTACAAAAGAATGTGCCCTGAGATTATGTTTACAGCTAAGCTAAACATATTTATGCTGACCAGGGAACAGGCAAAAAGTAACTCGATCGATTGTGGTGCCGGCACCTGGTACACGAATGGATCACAGTCCAATCGAGGCACAGGCGCAGGACTATGCGGAATGTGCCCCAGAAGGAAGATGTCGTTAAACCTGGAGAAATGTTCGACAGTTTTCTTGGCTGAATTGTTTGCAGTCGCAGCCTGTGCCGAGGAAGTTCGGGAAGCCGGCTGCTCAAACAAAAAAAAATCAACATAATGACTGATAGTCAGGTAGCTATTAAAGCCATTATGAATCGAACTACCAGGTCTAAACTGATGAAACATTGTAAACATGTCGTCAATAGACTGGCACAAGCCAATACTGCGTCACTGATATGGGTGCCAGGACATGAGGGAATTAAAGGCAATGAGATAGCCGACGAACTGCCCAAGGAAGATACTAATAGGAACTTCAGAAGACCAGAACCTGTATGTGGAACCGCTAAGGATTCCGCTAGAAGGGAGATCTGGCTATGGCTAGAAAAAGAACATAAAAAGAAATGGAGGTCGAGTCCATACTAAAACACTATTGAGGCGGCTGGACGCTAGGTTTTCAACCAACTTAGTTCGTTGTAACAAAAAATAAATTATAATTATTACCGGCTTAATAACCGGACAGCATGGGGTTGGTTAGCGAGCTCTGGTGTAGGAGATGTGAAAACAGGAAAAAAAACTAGTCTTCATGTAATATGCACTTGTGAGGAACTGAAAGGACTCAGACAGAAACATTTCGGAAGAGATCTATTAGATCTTAGGAGGGTACTCAAACTTCTCTTGTGGCGAACAAGACTAACAGAGTGGAACTGAGAGATCTATTGGGATGATACAAAGAGCACTGTGTGCAGGTGCCTGGACGTGCTGGCGTCTAACGCAAAAATTAGAAGAAGAAGAAGAAGAAGAACATATGTTCTTATTGAATATATGTATTTCATTTGGTAATATAAAAAAATTAAATATATTTTATATAGATAACTGCTTTCTTTACTTTATTACGAATGAATATGTGAAACTCAGTTGAGTACAAAACAAAACTTTAATGTGTAGAAACTTTTATACATTCATTAGATAAACACGGGAACATTCAAATTTGATATTTAATAACGAGTTACCTCTTTAAAAAAGATATCCACCATACCCAGAGACTTCAGGATAATCTATTATTTTTTTAAACTTAATTATACGTTAATTATAATTAATAATATATAACAGGTGTTCAGAAATATTCGAAGTCAAAGTAGTCCTTGAAAATATGAAGTCATGTCTGATATAGATTGATACATTTACTTAATACAATTTTATAGGTTATCATCATACACGCAAATGTCAGTTTATGTCGAAATATATTACTTTAATATGCCATATTAATTAATATAAACTAGTCAAATAATGATTTTAGAAGGTAACAGTAATTAATTTGCAAATTTCAAATTAAGTATTTTGATATTTTAGAGAATTCTTGCTGAACAATAGCACCTCTTCATGCGATAACTGGAAAAAATTACATAATCCAATTAATATGCTATTCATTCTTGTGTAATAAAGCTCATCTAATCTGTAGTAACATGTAAAAAGACAATGCAGAATTAAGAGGAAATAACTTTACAAGTAAAGGTTTTATTCATTTTATAGTGATAATAGTATCTAGTTATCGTACTAGTTTAATATATTAACATTCAATAAATTATTGTAAGAAATGGCTTAAAATAAATTTGAAACAAATAAATTGTTTGTGGAGTCCTTAGATTACAACCTCATAATAAATATCATAAATTGTAGTTGTATAAATTACCAACAATAATGACCATAATTATAAAAGATGTTGAAAATGTCCACCACCTTCTTCCAAGCATTTTACGCACCTCCTCCGAATGCTACTAATTACATTTTGCAGTATGGGACTATTTCTAATTTCACTAATTTTATTTGTAATTCTGTCTTGGACATCTATGTAATCTTGCACTGGTACTTGATAAATTTAATTTTTTAAAAAAGGCCATAAATAGTAATCACACGGTGTAAGATCACAAGATCTTGGAGGAAATTCATGATCGCTGTTCAAACTAATTAAACGATTTCCAAACACTTCTTGTAACATATTCATTGTTTCCCCCGCTGTGTGAGCTCTAGCACCATCTTGTTGAAAGTATCCCAAAGCTAGTTCATCATCGCGAAGTTGATTAAAGAAAGGCAATAGTATTTTCTGTCGATATCTTTCTGCAGTCAAGGTACCATTAAAAAAAATTGGACCAATAATCCTTCTTCTACTTATAGCGCACCAAACACCAACTTTCTGAGGATGTAAAGGAGCTTCAACATAAAAATTATTGGGCTTTGTATCATTCCACATTCTCATGTTTTGCGAGTTAACATATCCACTAACATGAAACCATGCTTCGTCTGAAAAGAAAGTTTTGTCTAGGACATCATCATTAAAATTATTTGTAAACCATTCGCAAAATACTACTCGTCGCGGATAAGCAATATCGAGGATTTCTTGCAGACAAGTTATACGATATGGGAATAACGGTAAATCTTATTTTAAAACTTTATGGCAAGAACCAACTGACAACCCGGTTTGTTGAGCAAGAGTTCTTACTGAAGTTTTAGGGGCATCAGTCATTATTTCTCTAACATTCCCAATCACTTCTTCTGTCCGGACTTTGGGTCGCCCACCACCCTCTTCGCGTCCCACACTACCAGTTTGTCGAAAAACTGGAACAATTCTGATTAGTGTACACTGAAAAGTATTATAATCAAAAGCAAGGTTGGGAAATTCATCTCGAAATTCTTCCAAACAAGCTTGAATTGAATACTTCCACTGGCCATCGATCTTTTGACCATTTCGCAAATATGCTTCAACCATGAATGCTTTGTGTACGTTAGTAAATACCATTTTCAAAATTAAAAAATATAAATTAGTATCTTCGATATTAGATTCTGACAATTTTTGGCAGACAACAGTTGACATTTAATAATTATTACAAATCAGATACTTAAGTAAAGATATACGATTTTTTCAGAGCCCACTTGACTTCGAATGTTTCTGAACACCCGTTAGACAATTTGGTAACTTGTTTTGGTTAGGTGCATAATAACAAATATCGCATAACCATGCCAGTCAAATGCTAACCACAAATATTAAAGTACAGAAATTCTCAATTATAGCCCTATTTTTTTAATAAGTTATATCAGAGTCTCTATTTGAATAATTAATTAAATTAATTTTTCGAATATTTTTCGGAATTTAAATCAAGTTTCGCATGCTTATTATATTGCATTTGCATTATATTTTCTTCAAATATCTTCCACGACAAAACATGGCAATTGTATGGTATTTTCATAAACTTTGTACTATCATCTAAGGTGCAAACGGATTATAGTTTGGATACAATTTGAATTTATATTCGATCAAGACGACAGTTTTGGAAAAATCATGTAAGCAGAATAAACCTGAAAAAGTTTACCATATGGACTTAAATACAAAAATCGATTATCAGAAGACCTCTAAGATGGTGGCTGGAATGGTAGAGATCATAACAGATGTAACAGGATGCAGTCCTATTTAAAGAAATATAAAAAGTATACATTATATTTTGGGATATCATTTTTTGTCAATCTCCTGATGATACTGAAAAGCAAAATGTACAAAGAGAAATAAATATAATTTTTTCTATTTTGCGTTTGAAATGAACTCATTATGAAACCCAAAACAGTATCGAAATGAGCTTCATTTCGATACGCTTTTTTTCATTTTTCAATGTTGGCGTTGTTTGAACACAGAAATAAATATCATTGCTGTCATTTGATTTTAAGAATTTAAGTACATTTGACAGATATAATATATGTTCGTACTCTACACAAACAACGTATATTGTATACAATTGACAACAAGATATATTAGTTTCTAAGTCACTCATGTTTATATTTTTAAATAAAATATCAAGTAATGTTAACGAAAATTAATAAATAATATGTAAATAATATACTTCGCGGATAGCAAGATTTAAATTTGACAATGTCAAGTATCAATGTGACCAACTGCATGCTTTATATAAAAATTAAACTCTGAACTTCCAAATTAAATAATTCTAATTTATTAATGTAAAAAATGCAAAATAGAAAAAATAGTATAAAAAATTCGTTTCATAAGGCCTTTTGCCGCACTCGCTCTTTAGAAAACTCGCCGCCATCGCGGCTCGTTTTCTAAACTGATCTCGTGCGGCAAAATGGTGCCTTATGAAACTTGTTTTTTAATATACTATTATGAAATTATAATAATTACTTAATTTGTTAGTGGCTTTCAATAAACTTCAATCACAACTGTTTATGTATGAACTATATTTACCATTTATTGTATGTTCTACTGGATTACCCAAATTTATCGGTTGCGAATAATTTGAATTCATTAAAGCGATCAAACCATCAACTAAATCTGTTACGTATTGAAACGATCTTGTTTGTTCACCGCCACCATATACCTAAAAATGATTAAAATTTATAGCAAAAAGAACTGTATAAATACAATAGGTACAAGTTAATACACTCGTAGACAAGCAATTCCGGATACTGAAATACATGTCTCTTATCATAATTAAAATTCCTTTTTTTTACAAGATATGAAATATTATCAATGAAATAAGAATTGGAAATTAAAGAAGATACAAAACATTTAATTTAACAAAACGGCCAAACGAAAAACAAAAATAATGACGAACCCAAAAAATCCAACCCAACCCAAAAAATCTTGGCGTGCTCTTTATTCAGCTTTAACCTGTTGTGTTGAAAGGTCATTTGAACTTTCAGTACTGACACTTATTGGTTGACAAAATGCAAGCAGAAAATGTAGCCCGAGCAGTAGCATTGAACGAAGATGAACGCAGTATTCGATACATCTCTGCTGTTTTGAATATTCCCAAGAGTACGTAAGACACAATACAGCGATATCGTCAAACTGGGGAATACACACGAAGGCCAGGATCAGGCAGATCTTGCACCACAAACCGCCGAGAAGACCGTTTTATGGTGTTATCTATACTACGCGAACGTGGTTTACCATCAACAATTGTGTCTCGCCAAGTCGAAGTTTACGGTACTGCAGTTTTTGCACGAACTGTTCGCCGAAGATTGACGGAATACGGTTTGACGTCCAGGTAACCTGCTGCTTGCCCACTTTTGCTCCCAGCTTACCGTGTTCAACTACAATTTGCCCGCAAACATAGATATTGGGCAATGGATCAACGGAGCTCCGTATTGTTGACGGATGAGTCTCGTTTTAATTTGCATTCACCAGATGAACGAGAACGTGTATGGAGAAGGCCTGGTGAACGATTTTCAGCGTGTTGTATATCAGAATTTAGAATTTTTTTGCGTGAGATTACCAGAATAAGTAAGACTTTTATATTTATTACTTATATCGCGTCTGTCTATAGGGTATATACGCCGTTCACAATTCGAAGACGTGCACGTAATCAATGATGTCAAAACAATGTTGCGAAATGATTTGTAAAATCCATAGGCAAAATCGATTTGTTTACATTTTAGGTATATAAGTATAAGTAAGCAATATAAGTAATATAATAAGTGCAATATACCGTAAGCGACAAATTTTAATTCCGTACGGAAGTATTAATATAGGCATTACCAAGGCAATACAATGCATTGATGTAATATTGATGCCAACTTGTCACACTAACGTCTAATGTCATTAATAGAGAACGGATGCAATTTCCATAAAACGCTATCGGCAATTGGAATTGTGTATAACGTCGCTCAGTACATTCCGGCATAATTCAATGAAGTATTTGTTTGACTTACTCGGCCACCTGGTCTCGCAGCGATAACAATGGACAACCCAGCTATTGTATTCGGAGAATATAGTGTTTTCAGTGGTGTCGTGTACGTAGATAAAATAAATAAGTTTATCGTATTTCGTAAGAGAAATAGCACGTACATTCCTTTTCTTTTCATTTAAGCAACATCTTCCAATTATTTTCACGTAAGTGTGCATAAAATTATTTAATTTCGTTTATTTGGATCTAGAATATTCTTACTCTTTCAGACAATGGAAGAGCGTCGAGAATGGCATCGTGAAACAATGGCGACTTGGATTGAGGGCCATACTGATTGTATGTACATTGCCAGTGATTCCGAAATTTATTGTGAAGTGTGTGAAACGTTATTGAAAAATTGCAATAAATCAACCGTAAAACGGAGGGATCGTTAAAGCACGAAAAAAAGTTGAACCCGTTGGAATCTGACAATTTTAACGAAGAACTCTGTGAAACTTTTATGGCTGCTAATATTCCATTATTTAAATTGAACAATCCAATTTTGAAGACATTTCTGAAAAAATATACTGGTCGAAATGTTCCTGATGAATCAACTTTACGCAAATATTATGTTTCTAGGTGCTATACGAGAACAGTAGAACGCATTAGAAGCCATCTTTTAAATCAATACATATGGATAAGCGCCGACGATACGGTGGATATGTTAGGACGCTGTGTGGTAAATGTTGTAGCTGGTGTACTACATCCAGCTATTCCCTATAACTCATATGTAATAGCAACAAGTGTTATAAATAGAGTTGATGCGGAAACAGTTGCTGAAACGATTAAGGAGAATATGCAAAAAATGCTTCATTCGGACGCCACGTACAAAGAAAAAATACTTTTATTTGTCAGTGATAGTGCTGCGTATATGTTAAAAACAGGCAGACTATTGAAGAAAACATATCCCAATATGCTGCATATTACTTGTGTAGCACATGCTCTCCACAGAATCTGTGAATATATCAGAGACACTTTTCCGGAAGCTGATAGACTTGTATCAGCTTTTAAAAAAGTTTTCAGAAAAGCACCATTGAGAGTAGCTCTTTTCAGGGAAAAATTTCCATCTCTGTCAATGCCTCCCACTCCAGTAATAACTAGATGGGGAACATGGCTGGAAGCTACTAGTTATTATGCTGAGAATTTCGATAGTCTAAAACATTTCGTAACACTGCTAAAGGAGGATGCTAGAAGTATTGGTGAGTGCAAGGAGCTCACACAAATCCCAAATTTAAAAAATCAGTTGTACTTTCTTCACGAACACTGGAAAATTGCCAAAACTAATCACTTATTTTGAAAATCGAAATCTCAAATTAAATGACGGATTAACCACATTAGATGTGGCTGTTAATAATTTGAAAAGTATTCCAAGTGACTTCGGATGTGGCCTTCGGCAAAAGTTTGAAGCAATTCTTAGTAGAAATCCAGATTTAATTACATTGCAGCAATTATGTATGGAGACAATTCCACAAAATCTAACGGCTAAATATGAAGAAATAAAAGAATATTTCCAGTATGCACCTATAACCAGTTGCGATGTAGAAAGGACGTTTTCTATTTATAAGGATGTACTTAATTCAAAGAGAACAAAATTGACAGAAGAAAACCTTGAAAAACTATTGCTAGTCAATATTAATACTCCTTTACTCAACTTGAACGACAAAATGAACAAATAAAAATGTTCCAATTATAGAAATAAAATTAAAAACTTTAAAAATACAACTTTTCAACAAATACATATGTATTTCGTAATTTTATAGATCACCACCCGTTTGTTTTCCAATTATATAAATAAAATTAATTAATAAATATGTATTTCGTAATTTTAGATAGATAGATCACCACCCGTATGTTTTCCAATTATATAAATAAAATTAAAAACTTTACAAATACAACTTTTCAACAAATAAATATGTATTTCGTAATTTTATAGATCACCACCCGTTTGTTTTGCAATTATATAAATAAAATTAAAAACTTTATAAATACAACTTTTCAACAAATACATATGTATTTCGTAATTTTATAGATCACCACCCGTTCGTTTTCCAATTATATAAATAAAATTAAATATTTTGGAAATACAGCCTTTCGCCAGTACTGCACTTTGCGTCATGTGGTAAGCGTGTCCGTTCTCTAGTCATTAATTACCATGACATTTGCCATTGTGGAAGAAATTGCACAATCGGCTGGCCTCCCAGATCACCAGACCTATTGACCAACAACTTCTTTTCATGGCGATACATTAAACAAAAAGTTTATAATGCCCACACGAAAGAATAAGGAATATAAATGAACTGCGTGTTAAAATTATTATTTTAACACGCAGTTCATTTATATTTCCTTATTCCTTAATTTTCTTACAATAACTCCTGAAATGCTGGCTAACGTCCGAAAAGAATTTTATTACAGATTGGCGTATTGTCAAGAACTACAGGGTACATTACTTGAACATCTAATTTGAGCTTGTATTATATTTTATTACTTTAGCTGCTAGAACTTTAATTTATTTTATATCTGTAAAGAGAATACATGTTTCGTTCCACGCCACTGTAAAAAAAAATTAAATAAATTATTTTTGAAATACACATTATGACTTTAATTGAACAATACTCCCGCCTACTAAAGGTTAACTGCCGATAAGCCAGTTACATCGTCGCGCACCGGGATACCTTCACATTGTCCACTACAAATCAAACATTTGGCATCCGCGCAAAGTATTTGTCTCTATTTTATACCGGGTGCTCACTCGCTCTTGCTATTTCGAATACGGAGTTAAAATTTGTCGACTACGGTATAATACGAAATTATAGCAAAATACGAGGTGCATTCCAGTTCTAACGCCTCCAATTTTTTTTCTAACTAACTACTCACCCGAAAACTATGAAACTGGTGTTACTTCTCGACGTAATCTCCCTGCAGACGTACACATTTTTCACAACGTCGACGCCATGATTCCATGGCCGCGGCGAAGGCTTCTTTAGGAGTCTGTTTCGACCACTGGAAAATCGCTGAAGCAATAGCAGCACGGCTGGTGAATGTGCGGCCACGGACAGTGTCTTTCATTGTTGGAAACAGCCAAAAGTCACTAGGAGCCAGGTCAGGTAAGTAGGGAGTATGAGAAATCACTTCAAAGTTGTTTTCATGAAGAAACTGTTGCGTAACGTTAGCCCGATGTGCGTTGGACGTTTTTGTTGCAGTGCAGGAAGGAACTTGTTCTTCAAAACATTTTCGTATGATACACCTGTCACCGTAGTGCCCTTTGGAACACAATAGGTAAGGATTACGCCCTCACTGTCCCAGAACATGGACACCATCTTTTTTTCAGCACTGGCGGTTACCCGAAATTTCTTTGGTGGCGGTGAATCTGTGTGCTTCCATTGAGCTGACTGGCGCTTTGTTTCTGGATTGAAAAATGGCATCCAGGTCTTATCCATTGTCACAATCGACGAAAGTCCTATTCATGCCTTGGTTGCGCGTCAACATTGCTTGGCAACATGCCACACTAGCAGCCTTGTGGTCGTCCGTCAGCATTCGTGGCACTCACCTGGAGGACACTTTTCGCATTTTCAGGTCGTCAAGCAGGATTGTGTGCACAGAACCCACGGAAATGCTAACACTGGAGGCGATCTGTTCAACTGTCATTCGGCGATCCCCCAAAACAAGTCTCTCCACTTTCTCGATCATGTCGTCAGACCGGCTTGTGCGAGCCCGAGGTTGTTTCGGTTTGTTGTCACACGATGTTCTGCCTTCATTAAACTGTCGCACCCACGAACGCACTTTCGACACATCCATAACTCTATCACCACATGTCTCCTTCAACTGTCGATGAATTTCAATTGGTGTCACACCACGCAAATTCAGAAAACGAATGATTGCACGCTGTTCAAGTAAGGAAAACGTAGCCATTTCAAGTATCTAAAACAGTTCTCATTCTCGACGCTGCCGCTACAATTCCATCTGCCGTACAGTGCTGCCATCTCTGTGACGTATTGACAACGAACGCACGCTCATTTTAAAACAATGCACATGCTCCTATCTCTTTCCAGTCTGGAGAAAAAAATCGGAGGCCTTAGAACTTGAATGCACCTCGTACAATAGTTATTTATGCACCAAGGGCGTTATAGGTATTATATTGCTCTGATGTCGATATTAATTTAGCCCGAGAGCCTCTGACCCGAGGGATGAATGTCGACCGAGGGCAATATAATTGCCATAACGCCAGTGGTTCATACAAGATTAGATTTTATTTTTCACGAAAAAGCGGAAAATTCAAATTAAATTGGAAAAGTTCCGCGATTTCTGTCAACTCTCATTTCAACTGCATCTAATATGTTGAGGGCGGTGCATCGTTCGAGACCCTAAAAATGCATGGGAAATGGAAAAGTGCATCTGTAGCAGAAGGATACATAGAGGAAAACAGTTCTTCTAAGAATAGAGTACCCAGCATGATATTAAATTCTGTTACAGAATCAGATCAATCCTTGTTGGCTTGTCAAAGTAACTAGTGGAGATGTTTTCGCAACAAAAACTTTCACAAACTTGGAAACCTTCGGATCACATCATTTTTCAGGACATTTCGAAAACTGTATTTTTAATTTTGCCAAATAATGTTAAAAATTTGATTCCTTCTTTAGAAATCGTTGAAAATAAACAACTATTAAGTTTTACGTATTTTAAATGACAGTTGTTAACACTTTGAAGTTTTCAAGTTGTCAATGTTTAGATACTCTTAATTTTATTAAAGAATGCTTATGTTTTGCTTCTTTTTTTACACTTTCTTAAAAACTAAAATAATTAGTTCTGTAAAATGTATATCCTTTCTTCTCGGGCCTTATCTATACTCACACAACATTAAAAACTGTAAATAAATTACCGGGGGTTATTTATTTTATATATTTTACCCAACAGAATTATAATTCCATTTACAGGATAAAATAAAACAAAATTGTAAATCATACACATAACAATAAGTACTAATAGAAAAAAAAAGTATTATAAAGACATAATTTCCTAAATATAAAAAATATAAAGAAGCCTTAAATAATATACAACATTCAAGCAAATAATATATATGAATATAAACAATAGTCTGGACAAGTGATCAAAACCAATAAAAACAAAAAAAAGAAACGGGAACATCCAGGAATTAATTACACACTACAACGAATACACATCGCAGATGTTATAGAGACGCTGTCTGAAGCTCAAGAAACCATGAAAATGTATATCCATTTCAGAAGAAACCTGATTGTAATTACTGCTCATAACGTAGACAGGAGACCTGACCAACACATTGGTTCGAGGAAAAGGAAGATAGAAAGTACGGAAAGGACGTGTGAAGAATAGTGGGATAAGAAAATTAAAGTAGGATAATAGTGTTGTGCAGTCAACTTCATTGTGAAGAAGTCTACGAAGAAAGTTGAGACTGGCTACAAAACGTCTAAAGGAGAGAGAAGGCACGTTGAAACGAGAAAGGAGTTGAGTGTGATCAAAGCCCCTGTCAGGGTAGACGCCGTCCACCTTGAGCCCCATGTATTTAAAAAATCGCCGTTGAACTTGCTCAGGTAGACGTTTTTGTGATTGATAAAACGGATACCATATCAAGTTGGCATATTCCAAACGTGATCTCACTAATGAGTTAAACAAGGATGTCAATACGCTCACGTTAGAAAATTCGCCACTGTTGCGGATAATAAAACCAAGAGTTTGTGTGGCCTGCTTAGACACATTGCTGATATGTTCATTGAAAGTCAGTTTCATATCGAAGGTAACGCCCAGGTCTTTAACTGATTCAACACGGGATATACTTATATCCCCAAGTTGGTAATCAAAGTGCATAACATTACGTCTTTTGGTGAAAGATAAAACCTTGCACTTAACGGGGTTCAAAGGCAAAATGATATCCTTGCACCAAGTTTGTATATTCACCAGATCCGTCTGAAGTCGAAGGCAGTCCCTCGAGTCGGAGACTCGAGAAAACAACTTCAAGTCATCGGCAAAGAAAAGGTTATTAGACTCGAGCTGGTCTGAGAGATCGTTAATGAAAATAATGAAAAGTAGAGGACCCAAGTTAGAGCCTTGCGGAACTCCCGAAGTGGCAATGTAAGGTGTCGATAAATATCCGTTGTAAAATACACGTTGAGGCCTATTATGTAGATATGAAGTTAAAAGGTTAACCAGCGGTTTACTAAATCCAAAACTCGCCAATTTAGCTGGCAAGATAGCGTGATCCACTCGATCAAATGCCTTGGCAAAGTCAGTATACAGTACAAATCTCTTCCCTATAGTCACCTACAAACGTGTATTACGTATGTGTGCGTTCAAGAAGCGAGGAGTGGGGACGAACGAAGCGATGCATAGTAATGCATACATGTGATACATGCCATTAGTTACAGTTTACTTGCCAAGTTGGATGGTTTGCTCAACTTTTGCGAATAGTCCGTATTCACGATGGATATTTTTACCCTTGAACAAAAAAAATATGTCGTAAAACAGTATCATCTTGGTCGCAGCATAAGAGAAATTGCACGGGTATTTCAAATTAACTTTCAACGTACCATTGCGTTTGAAACGATAATTACGGGCGAAAATAGTTGAATCTATCCTAAATATTCAACCGCAAACGATTTTAAATGTTCAGAGAAACTTTTATGACAGATTAGGACATTGCTTGTTTGCATTAGGAGACCGTTTTGAGCATACAATACATTAAATAGTTTACTTTTTATTTTTTGAATTCTAGTTTTATTTATTATGTATAGAATATAGAAGTTATTATGATTTACCGCTTTATTTATTGTTATTGTTATAGGTATATCTGACATTGTTTTAAACGTTAAAAATATTAAAATCTTCCAAAAAGTCCACACTTATTTGTGTTTATTATTACATAATACATAAAGTCCCTATTATTGACTGTAGTTCCACATTCATCGACGTTTATACTATGTATGTGCTTTCTGCTTACATCCAAACTGATCTACAGTACATATGTATGTATGTATGTATGATAAATTATGATACATACATACATACATGCTATTTGCGTCCCCACTCCTCGCTTCTTGAACGCACACATACGTAATACACGTTTGTAGGTGACTATAGGGAAGAGATTTGTACTGTATACGACATCAACCTGTGACCCGCAATCCAACGCGTCAGCAACGTCTTGAGAGAATATCGCAAGGTTAGAGACAGTAGATCGCTTTTTCATGAAGCCATGTTGATTCGGTGATATTGCAGTCTTAATAAGAGGGTATACCTTTTGGTATAATACAATTTCAAAAACTTTCGCGAAGTTCGAAATGATGGCAATAGGACGGTAGTTGGCAATGTCCGAAGTATCACCAGCTTTTAAGACAGGAACAATTTTAGTACTCTTCCAAATAGCGGGAAAAGTAGATGTAGCGAGAGCCAAATTAAATATCTTCGCTAATGGTGTTGCAAAGACGTTTCCACAGTCCCTCACAACAAAAGCAGGAATTTGATCATCTCCCGAAGTAAATTTATTCCCAAGCATCTTAGTGCTGAGCAATACATCATCATCCGATAAGTGATGCAAATGGAGAAGCATTGAATTGATTTATAGGAGATCTATGTTATTATTCGTAGAGGGCGTATTGTAAACGTTCTTATAATGATCAGCAAATGCGTTAACTATTGATTGAGGATTCTCAAGTTATGGGCCATATTACCCGGATATTACGCCCATGGGCGATATAACCATGTTTATGGTCACCGTATTCAAGGTGAAATAAACAAATAAAACTTAAGTTAAAAATAAATACGATTTCACTTCTCTAACAGCTGATAAAGGCACCAACGGTCAATTATCGCGTTCTACTTCACAGTTTGCAATCGCGGATGCAACGAGCCGCTTACATTGGCTGCAAAAAGCTTTCGGCATTTCAAACCAAGAGTAAACAAACACGTAAAATATGACAGAACGATATATGTCAGCACTGTACATTCGCACCAACATAACTATGTATTCGCAATTATGTTTATATATAAATATTATACTTCATTTATTGTTTTTGTGATGGTAATTCCGAAAACACTGTTGATGACGTGCACGTCTTCGAATCGTGAACGGCGTATACTAATTTAATAGCTTTTTTGTAACTGTGTTTATTCAGAATATTGTAAATAATATCTGGTTTATATCCATTGTTATAACGTGCCATCGAGAAAAATCATAATTAGAGTAGACTATGTGAATGGATTGCTACTTTAGTCACTTCCACATAATGACATTCATTACAATCATTACTTGACGTTCAATCTGAACGTTTGTGTCAAACTTTTCAAAACTTTTATTAAATTACATTAAATTGAAAAAATGGTATTCAACACAGAGCAGAAAACAAAAATTACCAAATGCTACTTCCGTACAGGTGTGAAAGTAAATGGCGAGTGGAAATATTCAATTCCAGAATGCATGACTGTTTACAGAAAGATGTCAAGTAAAGAATGTCATTATGTGGAAGCGGCTAAAGTACCAATCCAAAATATTTACATAGTCTACTCTAATTATGATTTTTCTCGATGGCACGTTAGGATATTTGTTTAATGTAGTTAATTTCCACTTTATTCAGATAAAATACCCATATTAATTAATACTATTATTTTGCGTTTTTATTTTTATTTCATTAATATGAATTTCAATCAAGTAAAGGCTACTTCGATTCAAAATAATGTAGTTAAGCTCATTATTATAATTTTCTTTCGATAAGGAAGTACATACTAATAAGTCTATGAATTAAAGAATTAAACGAAGCCATTTTATGGGAGTATGGATGTGTATATTTATTGTGAATTACTCTATATGACGGTTTATGGTATATGGAAAAATCACACTTATTGTTTTTAGGTAACGCGGAGCGCCAGTCTACGGACGGGTATCCCAAAAATAAAAATTGGGATGTTTAGAGGACCCTTAGGGAACCAATTTATCCTAATAAATTTTCTGGCGCTGGGGCACCATTATTCTAAAAAAACATAAAATACTTTCAAAATGAACACTCACCTTTAACGTTACGTTTTCGCCCGGATACACATGAAACATCTAACATGAGAGCAAAATGAATTGAGGTAGTAGGAGGCTGCGGTTCGTAGATCGTATTTCGTGAATTATATTCACAATATTTTTCTGTCAAACATTTAATGACAGACTGTCAGTGTGAATTATTAATTCTTTCAATACAATTTAAAAAAAAAAAACAGTATAATCACATTCAGAATGTTTACTCAAGAACAAATGGTGTTCATTTTAGAATGTTACTTTCGTAACGGTCGACGTTTGCCAAACGGCGAATGGTATTATTCAATAGAAATGTGCAAGGAAGAATTCCAACAACGTTTTCCTGAAGTTGTTTTAGTAAATAAGAACTTTTCTCGTGACCTATTGAGAATTATAAATAACTTTCGAACAACTGGGTCTGTAAAAAGACAATGGAAAGGGGGAAGATCTTCTCGAGTTAGGACCCAAAATGTTGTTAATAATGCAAGAAACGCAATTAGAGAACAACCTACAACATCTGTCAGAAGACTGGCACAACAGTTGGATATAAGTTATGGAACCTGCCGCAGTATTCTTAAACGCGATATTGGTGTGCATCCTTACAAGGTTCAATTGTATCAAGAACTATTGCCGCCAGATTACGTTCGAAGAGTTGCCTATTGTCGTTTCTTTAATGCAAATCTTAACGACGACGATGTTTTAGATAAAACGTTTTTCACCGACGAAGCGTGGTTTCACCTGAACGGCTACATAAACGCTCAGAATATGCGTATGTGGGCAACAGACAATCCGCATTATTATAGGGAAACAACGTTGCATCCTGTAAAAATAGGGGTTTGGTGTGTCATGTCACGTAGAAGGCTTATTGGTCCGATCTTTTTCGAAGGAACTATAAATGGTGAAAGATATCGCAATAATATACTGGAAACATTCATAAATCAACTGCATGATGACGAGTTACAGTTAGGTTTCTTTCAGCAAGATTCCGCACGACCACACACTGCCCGTGAAACAATAAATTACTTACGTGAATTTTTTGATGAAAGAATTATTAGTGTTGACCGTTTCCCGCCAAGATCGTGTAACTTAACTCCTCTGGATTACTTTTTATCTCCATACTTAAAAAACTCTATTTTTAAAAATCCAGTGCATACAATAGACGATTTACGGAACAATATCGTGCGACAGTGCGAGTTAGAAGACGGATTTATTTTACAAAAGGTTTTTGAAAACATGAAGCGGCGCGTAAATTTATGTTTGAATGCCGAGGGACAACAGTTTCAACAATTATTGTAAACTTTTCAATAAAATATAAAACATGACATTTGTATGACATTTTATAAATATTTTAAGTTGTAAATTAAATTTGTATCAAGGAGACATTTAAGTGCTGTCAGTAAGATTTATTTACTTTATAATTCACGAAATACGATCAGCGAACCGCAGCCTCCTACTACCTCAATTCATTTTGCTCTCATGTTATTTATTGGCCATTATATTATATTCTTGATTTATACTAATGCCATTTACATTTTTGTCTTTCTGTTTATTAGCCTTAATCAATCGTTAATTGTGTAAAGAAACGCAATTGGAAATTTGGCTGTCAAATCGAATGATTTGATACAGAACCACCAACTCATGTATGGAAAAATTTTACTGTTTCTCTGTATTTCTGTGTTATACCTGAACAGTAAAATTAATATTTGTTAGAGTAAAATTACTTTCGGATGAGACTGAAGATGCGCGAGCGATGACATTACAAAAATACTGAACACCTTAAAAACATTGAGCAGTCGCGGCAGTCGGCAGCGGGAGCAATGTACGTACAAGACCACTACGAATCACACAGATCAAATGCCCGGTATCGACTGACAAATAATCGATAAACGTTTGTGGCTCGTATAGTACACGGATTTATACTGTTTCTCTCATTTATGAGGTGGCTCTCTTTCTAATTACTAAAATGTGTTTCTGCGCTAGTGTCTTCCGAAAGTAATTTTACTCTACACAAAAGTTGGTGGTTCTATAGTAAACTTTTGTTTACATCGGTTGACATAATCATTCGATTTGACAGCCAAATTTCCAATTGCATTTATTTACACATTTAACGATTAATTGTGGCGAATATATAGAAAATATAAATGGCATTAGTATAAATCAAGAAATATTATAATTAGTATAAATCAAGAATACCATATAACATTAGAGGTTAAAGTTCATTTTGAAAGTATTTTATTTTTTTTTAGAATACCGGTGCCTCAGCGCCAAAAACTTTATTAGGATAAATTGATTCCCTAAGGGTCCTCTAAACGTCCCAATTTTTATTTTTGGGATAGTAGTCTGTAGACTGATGCTCCACGTATTCCTAAGTTATTTTTACTAAAATATTTTTTGTGTATTGTTTTTATTATATCTAAATTTGGCATATCTTACAAAAACAGCATTTATTTTAACAACAACCCTGTATACTGTAAATTCAAGTATCATACATGTTATTTTTATTTACTTCTAAACAATACCCACTTAATAAATAAGATAAGGTAATTTGAATATAAGTACTTATTTGTATGTGGTGATTAGACCTAATTTATTTATCTATATGTACACATGCAAATTACTACTTGAGTTTATCCAAAAATTTCTAATCAGGATTTGCTTGTGAAAACAATATTTATTATCACTGTTTCATGTATTTAACAGGTTTACTTTAAGATTATGATAAAAAAACAATTAAAAAGTACAATAAAAAATTACCGTAATTGTCTCTCCTTTCAATGCCTGTAAGATGAAATTAGAGACGACACGTCCATCATTCATGTGCATTCGAGGCCCATAAGTATTAAAGATACGTGCTACTCTAACATGCATATTTTCTTGCTTGGCATATGCGTATGTCAGTGTTTCAGCTACCCTTTTGCCCTCATCATAGCAAGCTCTAGGTCCTAAAATATATTTATCAAATATTTTAAAATTATCGATGATTGAATAAGAACACCTATTGGATTTACATGCCCCCAGTATGTTTCTGGTTGTGGATGTATGTCGGGATCTCCATAAACTTCAGAGGTGCTAGCAATCAAAATTTTCGCATTAACCCTCCTAGCCAATCCTAAAAGGTATTTGTAAAATCCTTTATTTCTATTATTCTCCAATATAACAAACCTAACATATTAATTGTTCCTAAAGTGTTAGTTTTTATAGTTTTAACTGGATTGTGCATGTAATGTGGTGGACTAGCTGGGCTTGCCAGGTGATAGATTTCATCAACTTCAATGTATAATGGATTAACAATGTCATGATGTATTAACTCGAAATTCTCATGGCCAATCCAATGCTCTACATTTCTTTTGCGGCCTGTGAAAAAATTATCAACCACAATCACTTCATGACCTTCAAACATCAATCTATCAACTAAATGCGAACCAACAAATCCAGCTCCACCTGTTATCTAAAACAGACACAGATTTTACACTGCTTAAATGTACATTAATTACTTACTAATATGCGTTTACGAGTTAAATAGTTAAGAAACTTTACTTCAGGGTATCTCTTTGTAACACTTGATTCAAATCGACTCAGCTTGTACTCTAGATCATCTATCTTATCATTAGCTTGAGTTAAAGCATTTTTTAAAGTCTCTACATTTTTTGTTATTTCTTTACTGTGCAGTATATGTGGTTGATTATATGATATTCCCAACTGTATTATACAATATAATACGAGACCTAACAATAACATAACCTTACATTAAATATTAATAACTAAAATTTAAATTACTTACATACTGAACTACATATTAAAAGTATAATTATCTGCTTTAGTTTTCGTGAAGAGGTCTGTAACATGATGTTTCATCATCGGATCTTTTTTTTTAATAACGTATCGCCTTATATTGTCTATTATTAACATAACCTTTATTTGGATGATTATTAATAGGACATTTTGGGATTTATTAATGGTGGCTAATGGTACGATAATTTTTGACGTGTTTATTATATTATTCTTGAAAGTAATTGACCAAATTACAAAATTCTTTTATTGCATATTGGCATATCATTAAATAAATTTACAAGTAATTACAAAGAATTCTAGTAGGAATTACAAAACAATCCATTTCTCAGCGCAGTGTTGCCAGCGCTACCGATTTTTCGGTAGTTCTACCGATTTTGGATTTTGGAATCAGAAATATCACGCTATTCATCTAAATTGTATAAATATTAAATAAAATATATATAAATGTGTTGTTTTTATTGCGAATCTACAATGTGTATTTATATATCAGAATAAAAATTTGCCAGTGTGCAATTCTCGCTGCAACTAAAAACAATATTTTACAGAAATTTAAATTTTTTTATCCACACAGTTAAAAGTACCATTACTGATGTAGCCGTTAGGGTTCCAAATTTACTTAAAGATTTTAATGATATACGAAATTTGGATTCAGAATGGCGTCCTTTGCGGAATACTGATATTATTCAGTCATATTCGAGTGATACTGGAGCATTTTGGCAACAGATCAAAGAAATAACCTAAACCTATGGCGATGGTACTCCGATGTTTAGTATATTAATAGATTTTGTTCAAAATTTACTTTGCCTTCCACACTCATCCGTAAATGTGAAGAGTCGTTTCAAGTATTAACTAGCGACTACAATAATATGTGGATTATTGTATACCAAGCAATTTATTGATAAATAAATGTTGTTAGGATTTTTCAATTGAGGAAAAGTTGCTTCTAAAAATGAATAATCATAATTTATATTACAAAAGTATTTTTAATAATATAAAATATGTATTATTAAAAATCGGGTGTGAAGAACACAATACAAGTTCATATATTTGTGAATGTATGCT
Organism: Melolontha melolontha; assembly: GCA_935421215.2. Classification (NCBI taxonomy): domain Eukaryota; kingdom Metazoa; phylum Arthropoda; class Insecta; order Coleoptera; family Scarabaeidae; genus Melolontha; species Melolontha melolontha. The sequence continues at coordinate 178,262,292 of OW285237.1, read as the reverse complement.
CTCCAGAGACGTAGATACGTATTTCATCTTTCTACAGGATCATCGCTACGCCCCTGCTGGAGAAGAGACACATTCAACAAAAAATAACTACCTTGCTATCTCACAGAAATTATTAAGACAGAGCGTGAAAGAATATTCAGCGTTGTCTACATAATAACCGCAAAACTAGCAAGGTAGCTATTTTTTGTTGAATGTGTCTCTTCTCCAGCAGGGACTACAGTTCTGCTAGACTTATATGTATTTAAATAAGGAAAGGGAACTGAAAATAAAATCTAAATTTTTATCGCAGATTCGTTGTTTAGAAAGGTATAATAAAAATTAAAAAATATATACTTATACTGTGAGAGCCAAAAAGAATATGTGAGTTGGCAGTACTTTTTTAGAACATTTTTGAGTTTGCGATTGGCAGCAAATCATTTTAAATGTCAAATAACAGTGTTTTCATGCGATCAATGGCGTAGTATTTTTCTGGTTTTTGTTCTCTTTGTTTTATCACGTTTTATTCAAAATTTGTCTCTATTCAAAAGAAATAGTATATTAAAAAACAAGTTTCATAAGGCACCATTTTGCCGCACGAGATCAGTTTAGAAAACGAGCCGCGATAGCGGCGAGTTTTCTAAAGAGCGAGCGCGGCAAAAGGCCTTATGAAACGGGTTTTTATACTATTTTTTCTATTTTGCATCTTTTACATTAATAAATTGGAATTATTTAATTTGGAAGTTCAGAGTTTAATTTTTATATAAAGCATGCAGTTGGTCACATTGATACTTGACATTGTCAAATTTAAATCTTGCTATCCGCGAAGTATATTATATTACACATTATTTATTAATTTTCGTTAACATTACTTGATATTTTATTTAAAAATATAAACATGAGTAACATATAAACTAATATATCTTGTTGTCAATTGCATACAATATACGTTGTTTATGTAGAGTACGAACATATATCATATCTGTCAAATGTACTTAAATTCTTAAAATCAAATGACAGCAATGATATTTATTTCTGTGTTCGAACAACGCCAACATTGAAAAATTAAAAAAAGCGTATCGAAATGAAGCTCATTTCGATACTGTTTTCGGTTTCATAATGAGTTCATTTCGAACGCAAAATAGAAAATAGTATATTAAAAAACGAGTTTCATAAGGCACCATTTTGCCGCACGAGATCAGTTTAGAAAACGAGCCGCTTGCGGCGAGTTTTCTAAAGAGGGAGTGCGGCAAAAGGCCTTACGAAACGAGTTTTTTATACTATTTTTTCTATTTTGCGTTTTTTACATTAATAAATTGCTTAAATTGGAATTATTTAATTTGAAAGTTCAGAGTTTAATTTTTATATAAAGCATGCAGTTGGTCACATTGATACTTGACATTTTCAAATTTAAATCTTGCTATCCGCGAAGTATATTATATTACATATTATTTACTACTTTTCGTTAACATTACTTGATACTTCATTTAAAAATATAAACATGAGTGACATAGAAACATATATATGTTGTGGTCAATTGTATACAACATACGTTGTTTGTGTAAAATACGGACATATATCATATATGTCAAATGTACATAAATTCTTAAAATCATATGACAGCAATGATATTTATTTCTGTATTCGAACAACGCCAACATTGAAAAATGAAAAAAAGCGTATCGAAATGAAGCTCATTTCGATACTGTTTTGGGTTTCATAATGAGTTCATTTCGAACGCAAAATAGAAAATAGTATATTAAAAAACGAGTTTCATAAGGCACCATTTTGCCGCACGAGATCAGTTTAGAAAACGAGCCGCTTGCGGCGAGTTTTCTAAAGAGGGAGTGCGGCAAAAGGCCTTATGAAACGAGTTTTTTATACTATTTTTTCTATTTTGCGTTTTTTACATTAATAAATTGCTTAAATTTGAATTATTTAATTTGAAAGTTCAGAGTTTAATTTTTATATAAAGCATGCAGTTGGTCACATTGATACTTGACATTTTCAAATTTAAATCTTGCTATCCGCGAAGTATATTATATTACATATTATTTAGTACTTTTCGTTAACATTACTTGATACTTCATTTAAAAATATAAACATGAGTGACATAGAAACATATATATGTTGTTGTCAATTGTATACAACATACGTTGTTTGTGTAAAATACGGACATATATCATATATGTCAAATGTACATAAATTCTTAAAATCATATGACAGCAATGATATTTATTTCTGTATTCGAACAACGCCAACATTGAAAAATGAAAAAAAGCGTATCGAAATGAGGCTCATTTCGATACTGTTTTGGGTTTCATAATGAGTTCATTTCGAACGCAAAATAGAAAAAATACTTTTTAGTACTAATTATCATGGTGTTTACTATAGAAGAAGACACGTTTATAGTAATGGCATATTTTCGAACTGGCATTCAAAATGAAGATGGTGCTTGGGAGTATTCTGGGGAAGCGTGTTATAATCAATTTAGAATTACTTATAACGAACATGAAATAGACCACGCAAGTGCTGTCGTCATTTTTGCGGAAGGTCAGGGATCGCGTTCCAAACAACCGGCATTTAAATTTTTTCATGTATTGTATTTGGAACGCGTTGCAAATTTGAAGTGAAAAGTTGTTATTTATAAGTTAATTTTAATTGTTATTGCATGTAAGTATGAACGACGTTGTTTAAAACTGATATTAATAATATTAATTGTTTTATAGCACGGTTATACTTGAGTAACTAAAGTACAAAAGTGAGGTTAGATAGATATACATAATGGTGATGTGTTTTGCTCTTACTTGCAAGCATTAAGTGAAAAAAAGGGATGCACTATTTTTACTTTTCCTACAGAAAAGGCAGAATTATCGAGGTGGAAAAAGCTTTTTTGCAGTCATTGCTAATATTTTTTTTCAAATAAAAAACACCATTGCCAAATATTTTGTTTTTAATAACTATAATATGTATATTGATATTTTGCTTACATACTTACCAAGTAACAAATGATATTAATATAGGAAGATTAATTAAAAATCGTTTTACCAAGAGTGACTATACGTTTCAAATGGCGCTTTAAATTTGTTTGGAACGTAGACCCTGACCTACCGTACAGAAAATGGCGATTTGACGTCACACTTGCGTGGTCTATTGAAAAGCGGAGACTGTCGCTTTTAAGTGTATAAAAAATTAAAAACCCTTACCACAATAGAATCTAACAATTCTATATACTTATTTCGACAACCACGTTGTCATCCTCAGTAGAAAAAGCACTTTAAAACACAAAAAACCAGCGCCGGATCTAGGGGGGGGCAAGCCGGGGCCCATGCCCCGGGCGGCAAATCCAGAGGGCGGCAAATTCGCAAGTTATCAAACATCAAAATGAAAAAAAAACCAACAATTTAACCAAAAATAAGGGTGTAACCTAAAACATTAGCTATACCATGATACTGACCGATGTGTCGAATGTAATATCTGTGGAGTTTACCTACCCGATGGTTTTATTATGGTCGAGAGAACGGTTACTTCTAAAACAAAGGTCCATTTTTTTTAAACATCATGCTTTTGTCTTGCAAGGAATTTATGGGCACACGTGTTCAAGCGGGTACAATAGCATCCGAAGCCCAGTCTTGTAATTCTCTAATTTTACCTTCGTTGCTGCGCCAGGAACGAACCATTTACACTGGTCTACGGAAACTTGGCATCTGTTCGTAATTGCAGTTTAAAATTATGTTGGACGATCGAGACGTGCGCTGTCATTTGGACGTTCACGAACCGGTCATATTTGACCTGTGATTATGAGCATTTGTTGCGAGTTGAGGTATCAAAATAGAATGGTTCGCTTCTGCCGCTGCGTCAACAACGAATAAGAGAATTACACCCCTGCTTTCTAACTTAATCAGTTTGCTTTTAACTTGTAAACATTACGGATGTGCTAACTACAAAAAAATTAAAAACTGTTTTTGAAATTAAAAGTGTACATGTTAATTGTTAATACTGATTGTGCTTTAACATTATGTTGTTAAATATCAGAGAAAGTTTTTGAGGCGACGTGACATTATTTTTTTGAATTACCGGTAAGTTTAAAAAGTGTACACTTTTTATTTTTTTGTTATATGGTTACATAATGATTTTGTTTTTTTAAGTTTATGGATTACATGAAGTATAAGTTGAAAATGATAAATATTGGAATTATAGTTGGGTAGGCAGTGTCTTTTTAGGGTTCCGGAGCCAAATGGCAAAAACGGAACCCTTATAATTTCGTCATGTCCGTCTGTCCGTCTGTCCGTCCGTCCGTCCGTCCGTCCGTCTGTCCGTCTGTATGTCACAGCCATTTTACTCAGAGACTATTGGCACTATATAAATGAAATTTGGAGGATAGATGTATTCTATGAACCGCTATACAATGATGTAGTAAAATTGAGAAAAAAAATACATTTAGGGGTGGCACTCCATACATGTAACAGAGGGACGAAAAAAATTTTTTTGGATTACATCAGCGTGTGGGGTATTTTTGGATAGGGCTTTCAAAATGATATGGAGCTTTTTTATTTAAGTCAATAGTTGACGAGATATACGCTTCTAAAGTCGTCAAATCCTATCCGGGCCTCTAATTTTTGAACTGTTTAATAATAATAATAAAATACAAACTTATTTTGCGGCCGCTAAAACGAATGTTGACTGTGTACTACAGAAATTTTAGTTGGGATGGCGAGGGGTAGGAGCGGGAGGGGAAGAAGATTGGCGGAGGGGGAGGAAGGGGGATGTTTACGGAGTAGGTACGGAACCCTACATTGTGCATGGTCCGACATGCACTTGGCCGGTATTTTATCTTTATGGAGTGCACGCCGCACGTCCCTGATTGATTAAAGTTAAAGTTTTGTCTTTTTTTGCAGGCTGAAATTATGAGTGCGCCAAGAAAAAAACTATCAGGAGCTGAATATAGGAAAAAAGCTAAATTTAAGGTGTTACAGGGAAAACAATTTGCGGAAAAGATGAAAAATTGGCTTCGCGGACAAGGTAACCCGTCAGTTTCTGCCAGAGCTTCCCAAGAAGATGATATTCAATTAGAAGAAAATTGTTGCACTTTTCCTGAACAAACGGATCAAGATTTTTCACCTGTAGTCGCCCAACCGACTACGAGTACAGCAAGTTCTGGTTTGACAATGCAAACTTCATCATCATTTTCGATCTGCGAAGAGCAACTTGAAAGGATAAACGTTAAATACGAAGAATCTGAATCAGCTCCCGCGGATGTGGATGTACTGCAAAAAACCGAAGTAGATTTATCGGACCCAGGCTATTGGCCACACACGGAAAAAATTACCGACCAGCAACGATCTTTCTTTAGCAGTCAGGCTGTGTTATTAGGAGAGAATCACCCTGAAAACATTGAATTCAGATCAACTGAACGCGCTGGCAGACATTTAACATCTTCAATGTGGTACAAAACGTTAGCCAATCACGAAAGGCTTAAAAGATCTTGGCTTTTATATTCTAAGACAAAAAATGCAATTTTTTGTGTGTGTTGCAAGCTTTACCAACAACCGTCCTCTGCCGCTACATCTGCATTGTGTTCTACAGGGTTTATGAATTGGAAAAAAGTTTCAGAAAGATTAACCGAACACGAGGCATCACAAATGCACAAAGAATGTATGATTAAGTGGAAAACTCGAGTACAACAAATAAAATCATGCCAGGGTATTGATCAAGACATTGAGCGAGTAATTCACACAGAGAAAGATAAATGGAGACAGATCCTACGTATTGTTATGGATGCTGTGCTGTATCTATCAACAAACTGTCTTTCTTTTCGAGGGTCTCACGAAACCCCAAGCAACCTCATCACACAATGTCCTCAGCCTTCTCAAGGAAACTTTTTGAATTTAATTTCCCTGCTCGCGAAACATAATTTAACTCTTAAGTTTCAACTAGAACACCTAAAAAAGGGGCAAGTATCATATTTATCAAAGACTACACAGAATGAAATTATTGGTCTAATGGCAAAGACAGTTAAAAATAGCATCTTAAACGACATTAAAGAAGCCAAATACTATACTATAATGTTCGACTGCACTCCAGATGTGTCTCACACAGAACAAATGAGCCAGGTAATTCGATATGTAAAAAAAACTGGCGACGTGTGGGAAATCAAAGAAAGTTTCATTGATTTCATAGAAGTCGCTGGAAAGACAGGAGAGTACATTTGTGAAAAAATTATAGAGAAATTGACAGTTGATGGTTTTGATATTGGACAATGTCGTGGCCAATCTTATGATAATGGGTCCAATATGGCTGGCACCTATAAAGGAGTGCAAGCTAGGATTGCAGAAAAGAATGAGCTGGCGGAGTTCATACCGTGCTCGGCTCACTCCTTAAATCTTGTAGGTGTCCATTCTGCCTCATCTTGCCAGGAAGCTGTAAACCTATTCGGACTAATTCACAAAGTGTATTGCTTTTTTGTTGGCTCCACTTCTCGGTGGGATATTATGAAAAAACATCTTAAAACCAATTTAAAAGGAAGCAGTCAGACGAGATGGTCAGCGAAATATGTCGCTGTAAATGCGTTGGTAAGTAATTTGCCAGAAGTAATAGAAGCCTTGGAAGAAGTTAAGCAAACTTCTCATGCTCCGGAAGCTAAGTATGAAGCAGGTTGTCTCTTAATTGCTATAAAGAATTTTAAATTTATTCTGAATTTGACGATATGGGCAAATATTCTTCGCGAAATCAATCGAGTAAATATCGAAATTCAAAAGAATGATATAATCCTTGCGCGTTCCGTTGCTTTAATGGATGGCCTGCTCAAAACTTTGCAAAAAATGAGAGAAAATTCAATTGAAAATTGGATAAAAGAGGCTACGGAAGTTGCTGAAAAAATTGACGTTGAGCCTATTCTGCCGAATAGACGAATTCCAAAATGTAAAAAACAATTTGACGAGATGTGTGATGACGAATCGCGAACACTTCAACCTATACAACTCTTTTCTAAAAATATAATGATGGTATTTGATCGAATCATATCAGAAATTAAAACGAGATTCGATTCTGCTACCATGCTGAATCTGAATTTTGCATTTCTCAATGGTACAGAAATCTTCAAAATGTCAACTGAAGAACTGCAAAAACATGGAGCAGATCTAGCTCGAAAATACGAGCGAGATTTAAACGCTGTTGAATTCTGCCAGGAGCTCTATGTTTTTAAAGAACAAGCTCAACTTTTATTTGAAGATATAAACAAGGCTAACAGCTTCTGTCTCTTGCAACAGATTCATGCGCATGATTTGCAGGATGCCTTTCCTAATATTTGTATTGCTTTGCGAATTTACAGTACGCTTCCGACGACATCCGCAAGCTGCGAACGAAGTTTTAGCAAATTAAAACTTATTAAAAACTATTTGCGATCGACTATGAGCCAGGAACGTCTATCGAGTCTCGCAATCCTCGCCATAGAAAATGTAATTGCTAACGATATTAATTATGAGCAGGCCATAGATCTGTTCGCAGAACAAAAAGCTCGCAAAGTAAAATTGTAAATTGAAAATGTAAGACAGTAAAATAACTTATAATAAATTAAGTTAAGATAAAATAATATAAGTTATAATGTAAAAATTTTGATTTAAGGAATAATGAGGAAGGTACAGCGCGACTATTATAATCCAATGTCAGTACATTTTTTAAATAAAATTAAGTTACTAGAAAAAGAGAGCCAAAAAAAATGTAAAATAGGTTAAGAATTTTTTTGAGTAATAAAACAAAAAAAAAACCAGATTATTATTTTTTATCCTCACTTTCTATTTCATATACTATTCTGTGTTATCCTAATTTTATTTACATTTAAAACATATACAAGCGGAGGCGGGGCGGCATTTTTCAGTTTTTGCCCCGCCTCGAATAATGTCTAGATCCGGCGCTGCAAAAAACACACAACACTCACTGAGCGCTATATTGTACGGCTTCTCGTTTAACACTCTGTTAAACGAGAAGCCGTACAATATAGCGCTCAGTGAGTGTTGTGTGTTTATTGTGCTTTCAAGTGTTACACTGCTTTTTCTACGCTATATTTCTAGCGCTATATTGTACGGCTTCTCGTTTAACACTCTGTTAAACGAGAAGCCGTACAATATATCGCTCAGTGAGTGTTGTGTGTTTTTTGTGCTTTCAAGTGTTACACTGCTTTTTCTACTGAGGATGACAACGTGGTTGTCGAAATACGTATATAGAATTGTTAAATTCTATTGTGGTAAGGGTTTTTAAGTTTTTAATTTTTTATTAACATTAAATTACCTTTCAAGCATTTACTCAACATCTAGAACGTGTAATTGACCGATTCTTAGAAACCGCTAGTGTCTGTAAAGGTAAATCTTCTGGAAGACCAAAAATGCAACATTTATAGAATAATACGAAGTGACAAATGCATTTGTGTATAAAATGTCGTAGATAGTATTTATAACAGTTATACATACGTTTTCTTTTTGTATATTTGTAAATTTATTTATAATATATGATGTTTAATAATATACTGTAGTGTTATTTTATTTAGTTATTCTCTATTTTAGTACAGATTAATCTGTTAGCACTAGTAATCATTTTGTGGATTTAAGGTTAGAATATAGTTACTTTAAAATTACCGTATGACCACGTCTACGCCGCTGCATCACTACTGAAATTTGCTGATAAACAAAAAACCTTATAAACAAAATCAGTTTGACCAAGTATTTCAGTCTTTTTGGCTCTCTCTGTATATGTATGTAGAAACCTGTAAGTAATTATTTATTATTAACGGGTGTTCAGAAACATTCGAAGTCAAGTGGGCTCTGAACAAAAAATCGTATCAGAATAATTGAAACATACATGAGTAGGTAAACCCCACCAGTTTTGTATAATACAAAGGTATTTTTAATAATATAAAATATTATTAAAAGTCTGGTGTGAAGAACACAAATGCAGGTTCACTATTAATATTTTTGTGAACGTGTCCGAATATATCCTATCCCCAGAGACGTAGATACGTATTTCACTTTCTACAGGCTCATCGGTACGCCCCTGCTGGAGAAAGGATATTCCCAGACATATTCACAAAAAGGAACCACATCGCCCTATCACCGTAATTATCCAGACCGGGCGCAGAAGTAAATTCGGCGCTGCCTATTGTCAGACAGCCGAAGTACCTCGCATACCGTTCACATAATTAATGTGAAGTAACGACGCCCTTCCAAAGGTGGCACAGCCAATCTCTCTAGAAAACTGCATTTTGTTTGTGTCTTCACTCATATTACGGCTCTGGGGATAGGATATATTCGGACACGTTCACAAAAAATATTAATAGTGAACCTGCATTTGTGTTCTTCACACCAGATTTTTAATAATATTTTATATTATTAAAAATACCTTTGTATTATACAAAACTGGTGGGGTTTACCTACTCATGTATGTTTCAATTATTCTGATACATTACACATGCTGTTAAGCCGTAGTATGAGTGAAGACACAAACAAAATGCAGTTTTCTAGAGAGATTGGCTGTGCCACCTTTGGAAGGGCGTCGTTACTTCACATTAATTATGTGGACGGTATGCGGGGTACTTCGGCTGTCTGACAACAGGCAGCGCCGAATTTACTTCTGCGCCCGGTCCGGATAATTACGGTGATAGGGCGATGTGGTTCTTTTTTGTGAATGTGTCTGGGAATATCCTTTCTCCAGCAGGGGCGTACCGATGAGCCTGTAGAAAGGTGAAATACGTATCTACGTCTCTGGGGATAGGATATATTCGGACACGCTCACAAAAAATATTAATAGTGAACCTGCATTTGTGTTCTTCACGCCAGATTTTTAATAATATTTTATATTATTAAAAATACCTTTGTATTAAAAAATCGTATATCTTTACTTAAGTATATCTGATTTGTAATAATTATTAAATGTCAACTGTTGTCTGTCAAAAATTGTCAGAATCTAATATCGAAGATACTAATTTGATAACCTATAAAATTGTATTAAGTAAATGTATCAATTTATCTCAGACATGACTTCATATTTTCAAGGACTACTTTGACTTCGAATGTTTCTGAACACCCGTTATTTAATAAAGCTTATATGAATACATCTACCTGTATATTCCTCATTAGCATTAGAGTCGCAGCATGTATAGGTAATAATTACTAATAATATTATACAAATTTTAAATCTACCGATTTTTTACGGAATTTACCAAACTTGTCGACAAATCCTACCGAATACCGATGTAACGTTAACGCTGTCTGGCAACACTGTCTCAGCGTTACTTTAACCACGGGAATTTGTGGGTTTGTTGCTAATATCAGAAACGTCGTTAATGTGTTGACAATTTTTATGATGTTAAATAAGTTTTTACCCTTGTGGTCTTTTAATGACATTTTTATTTTAATAAATATGAACGTTAAGTGCTAAATAATTATTCTGTCTTGGCGTTAGTGTTTAAAATAGCATATATTTACTGCAAGTACGACAACTTATTTTGAATGTTTTTATGATTTTGACGTTTTATTACTCATACGCTGATAATTCTCTAAGAAATAAATAAATTGCTTATAAGTGATTGTCTTTTGAGACAAGTAAATTTTTGTTTTTTTATTTCAGGCTCCGATCCAATAAAATATAGCAAAGAAAAGAACAGCATGTAATGTATGTTTACACATGTGACTAAATTCTAGGTACTTGTGTTATGATTGCTTTTAAGGAAATAATTGTATTTTTGAAGATTAAAAGTTACGTTATGAGGTTTATTTAATTATCCAAAATGATACTAAATTATGTAGGCATACTTTTAATTACCCTCCCCGTTTATGTCTATGCAGATATATTATTATATTTTACAGTAAGTATTAACTCTAATAACGATATATAATGCTTTAATAACCTTATTTCTAATTATAGGGTGAGATAATAGCTTTGAATGATTTTAAGGATATGCCATCAGCATTTGGTGGTGAAATACCATATGATGGTAAGATTTACATGTTCATGTTATTTATAAATAAATTTCACTTATTTTATATTTGATCTATAGGTTTACAAGCTAAGATTAAATATGCTACACCAGCTGATGGATGTAAGTCAATCGAGCCTCCTCCATCTCAAAATACTAGCCAGAAATGGGTTGCATTACTATCAAGAAATAATTGTACATTTGAATTGAAGATCCGTAATGCACAAAGTGCATTTTATGATGGAGTCATTGTGCACAATGTAGGATCTGACTATACAGAAGAAATGTCCGTTAAAAATGCAACTGGTATAGAAATACCATCAGTTTTTATTGGAGAGCATGATGGATTGTATTTGAGAAGGAAATTTGAACCGCATGATAATATGTATTATATTTTGATTACATCTGATGCCCCTTTTAATATAAACACCCATTTACTTTTGCCATTTGCCATAGTCGTTGCTATTTGCTTCTTTGTTATGATTATATTTATGGTAAGCATTTTGTAATTCTTTTTGCGAAATTTTCAATGTGGATGCTTTTAGGTCGTAAAATGTATAAAAGATCGTCGGAGGCAAAGAAGACAAAGGCTACCTACTTCAGCATTAAATAAGATGGTAATACATAAATTTGAAAAAGGAGATCCATATGATACATGCGCTATATGTTTAGATGACTACATTGAAGGTGAAAAACTAAGAGTTCTTCCTTGTGCACATGGTATAGTAAATTATTTGTTTTTTTTTAAGTAATTTTTAAAAGTATTCTCAAAGTTTGACAAAGTTTATTTTGAATCAAAGGGAATTTAAATATCTAATATCAAAACAGAATAAAAATCATTAAGGTTATAATTCTAGTAAATGTGTGTACAGTATTTAGATTCAAAAAAAAGTAACTATCAAATATTGATATTGGGTTATCAGATATAAACAATACAGATAATGATTTAATAACGATGTTTTGTAAAATTGATGTACAATTGCAGTAATGATCACATTCAAGGCCAAATATACAGCTTGACCATAAATATTAGCTGCTTTGTTATATTTAATATTAACCCTTAAGAAGCTGGCGTTGCCATATAGCAACGCTATGCAGGTCTCGATAAGATAATTTTTGTAGTTTAAGTTTTACTTGATAGAGGGTTCCACAGCTCCACAGTCACTTGTTGATATTCTTTGCTTCACATAGAAGTCATTGCTTAGGTTAGGATTTGATTGCGGCGAATTTATACATCGTTTTTTATGATTGCGCGTTTTATTCGTGCTTCAAAATGGATGTGAATTTTGTGTGAGTACACTAACTTTTGAATTATTTTGATGATTACATTTATACTCGGTCATTGTATTCTCAAATAGTGTATCTTCAAGTTGTTTTCACTTTCCTTGTTTGCAAACTAAATAATTTCGCGATTTTCATTATAAAACTTCTAGTCATTGACACTACCGTCTTTTCTATGATCACCTCCTTACAGTGAGGGATTAATACTTGAAGCCCTTCACATGGCATATTCTGACGATGTAGATGTTTCCGAAATTTATATTGAACCTCCAGAATCGTCTTAGCTCACTGATGAAGATTCGGGAGATGAAGATGATGGAGGATTTGTTGATAACTTGTCAGCAAATCAGTTGCGTGCTCCTGCCGAACTAAGAATTGCTCAGACAGAGTCAAGGGCTATTTATTCAGTTGGGGAAGATCTCCAAGAGAATGTAGATACAACAAAACGCTGGAAATTGTGTAAATTTAAATGATCCTAATGTAGCCAAGATTGATTGCAATATCACTTGGATAGACGCAGATTTAGAATATGTTCCAAAAACCGTTTCCATTACCTGATTATGAAACATTTAAATCTTTGACGCCCGCCGAAATGTTCGAATTATTTTTTTTCTGAGGATACTATATCTTTCCTGGTTTCAGAAAGTATCAAATATTCGCAGTTCAAAAACTGTCAAAATTTCTCTGTTACCGGCAATGAGATTAGGTGTTTTTTGGCCATTCTAATCCTGTCTGGTTACAATGTTCTACCGGGAAAAAATTATTATTGGGATTCTCGCGGCGACATGGGCAATGAACTAGTTAAAAATGCTATGCGACGAGACCGATTTAACTCAATTCTTCGCTACATTCACTGTGCAGACAACAACCATATAGATAAAAGTGACAAATTTTATAATGTACGACCTATGTTTGAAAAATTCCAAGCCAAATTCTTACAATATTTTGTTCCTGAACAAGATATAAATTATGACGAATCAATGATAAAATATTTTGGTCGCCATTCTTGCAAGCAGTTCATCAGAGGGAAGCCAATCAGATTTGGCTACAAAATTTGGAGCATCAATACAAAAAGTGGGTATTTGGTTAACTTTATACCAAAGCAGGGCATAGATTCTCGTATCAGTGAAAATGATAAAAATGTATTTGGGAAAGCAGTGGCTCCGTTCTTGACCATGCTAAACCAGTTGCCTGATGTCAAGAAGAATCTACGATATTTCTTCTACTTTGACAATCTTTTTACCAGCTTGCATTTATTGAGCTATCTGAAAGCTCAAAGCTACGAAGTATCAAGTACTATTAGAGATAATAGAGTACCATGAAATTGTCCATTACCTACAAAGGCTGTCATGAAAAGAAATCTAGAGGGGAATATGTCCAACCTTGGATAAAACAAACGGCATACTGCTTGTCAGATGGACTGATAATAATATCGGCAACAATATCAGGTTTATGATAGTCTTAAAATTCTAATATTAACTAATGAATACATAATAATAGCTATTTATGTAACAAGTACATAATGTAGGACTTTATTGACGAGCCGAGTTTATTAGTCAAGCAAGCTTTCACGATCGAGGCTAATAAAAAGGGAGAGTCAATAAAGTCCATTATGTACGAGTTGCATATATAGTTTTATGTTCGACTGCCTTGAATGCTTAAAAGTAGGTAATCATTTTTTTTAAATTCCAGCGTCGGTTAATGGTTTTTGCTGTTGCTATTTGTTGAGGATACATGCAGGATCCTTTCATATCACATTAATATTAAGTATTTTTTAAATTAATTTAAGAAACGATTAGGTGTCGATTAAGTATAATAACTTACAAATTTAATTATAATCAAATTAAATTCAGTATGCAGGCTCATGTATCACACGGTATATGTCTTAGTTTTATCATCTGCGGCACCTCGTATTTATATAAAGCGGTTGGTCCGCTATGGATAATCTTAGGTACAGTTGTACACTAGGTCACATTTATATTATTTAGCCAGCTTCAAACTATGTTTCTACAATCAGGGACTCGGGTTATATTGCTTTTATGAACAATAATCAATATAATTTCTAGTTAAATTTAAAGGACAATACCAGTATGCTAAGTTCGGAATGATTTCAAAGATCTTTTATTACAAGTAATGGTGGGTTGTTTGTATCAGATAAGACCGTCAGTGCCAACATGTGCGCGGTATTACAGTATTTCTATTCAAGGTACCTAGATCAATTGTATCTTGGTAGTTCAAAGAACATCCAAAACATTTGGTTTTTATTGTCTGAACTTCCCAGAATTTTGTTAAATGTACTGACTGGTGAAAATGTTTATAATCGCTGGCTTATTACAGCAATGTCGTATATTCTATCGTAAAAGAAACTAACACCGACAGTTTTCCAATATTCTAAGTTCAATTGAGAACGCCTCTTTGAACAGTTTCTACCAATCGTGGTATAGTGGGGATTTTGAATTATTCATTTTGGAGTTTTCTTTATCACAAAAACATCAAGTCAGTCTTATCTACAAGTTTAACACAAACAAGTTCGTTATCGTTTATAACTTTATCGGGGTAAACTCCTCATTTAACGAGTAATCAAAACACTAATCAGAGAGTTAATTTGTCTCAACATAGACATTCAGTTTATCCATTTAAGTGTCAGTTTACTTTCTATATCATCAAACATAAAGTCACTCAAACAGTGCAGATTCGTTTAATTAATTACAAGACATAAAAGTATCACAACAGTTCATACTCATAAGATAAATAGATTAAGTTGTTGTATATTTAAAATAAGTGTAATGTGTGTAAATAAATATATTTAGATCAGTTGCATTTATTCAGAAACTAACCTTTCACCAAAGAATAAACAATAAAGCGTATACAAACTTACACCTTGTGCGCGGTGAGTGCATTCATCAATCGAGCTGTAACCAAAGGGAACGATCGGCGAAGCATCGTCACCGGAACCAAGAAACAGCCCGTCCACTATTAGTTACTTATATTAATGTCAAGCTTAATAATTTTGACATTTCGTTAAAGTAAATTTAAAATGAAGGAGTTTGATGAAATAATTTCTGCCGATATATTTGAAATATCCTTGAATGCTAAACAATTACTTTGTTTTCGTGGAACACAACCCCCGGTCCACTGTATATATCTAACAAGGGAAATCTTAACAATGAATATCCAAATTAAAGCCATTGTTCACTAACGGATTTTTATGGTGCATACATATTTAGGAATTGTGAGCTTATTATACATAATAATGTGCTAATGAAAGTATGTTATATGTTGTTAAAACTTGAAAATGCACGCTGAATATTTTATAAAATTGGAAATGTTTATGTTTGAATTCTATCTCCTAGATTTACTTATATTTAACAATGCAAAATGTTTGAAATTAAAATATTACTAAAGGATATTAAATGTATCCTCATCACATAGCCAGTGCATCTTCAAGTCTAAGGCCTCTAAAGTAAAGAAAACGTTCATAGATATAGATTTGCTTAACGTACTATACAAATATGTAGTCCACCTTATAAAAGCACAAACAATAACAGGCTTAAACTCAAAATTTTGGATCTTTATTTTAGGTAATAAATAGAGCTGAGGATGTTTGCGGTACGGCAGGACCGTATGTAGTGCATCCATATGTGATAAATTATAACACATGGTTGTTCGGAAATATTTTTTTTCACTTCATCCAAGAAAATATATATTTTATTTAGATAAAGGCTGTTTTTGTTAATGCACGTGCAAATATAAGAACCAAACATGTTTACACTTATATAAAAGAATACTTATTTTCCTTTCTTGATCGTCTGACTTGAAAATGAAAAATAAAATGAGTTTAATAATTTCTAAAGTTTAATATTAAATATTTTTGTAAAACTAATACAGTGCTGTAGAGAACGGACACGCTTACCACTCAGTACAGTACTGGCGAAAGGCTGTATGTATTTCTAAAATATTTAATTTTATTTATATAATTGGAAAACGAACGGGTGGTGATCTATAAAATTACGAAATACATATTTATTTGTTGAAAAGTTGTATTTATAAAGTTTTTAATTTTATTTATATAATTGGAACATTTTTATTTGTTCATTTTGTCGTTCATGTTGAGTAAAGGAGTATTAATATTGACTAGCAATAGTTTCTCAAGGTTTTCTTCTGTCAATTTTGTTCTCTTTGAATTAAGTACATCCTTATAAATAGAAAACGTCCTTTCTATATGGCAACTGGTTATAGGTGCATACTGGAAATATTCTTTTATTTCTTCATATTTAGCCGTTAGATTTTGTGGAATTGTCTCCATACATAATTGCTGCAATGTAATTAAATCTGGATTTCTATTAAGAATTGCTTCAAACTTTTGCCGAAGGCCACATCCGAAGTCACTTGGAATACTTTTCAAATTATTAACAGCCACATCTAATGTGGTTAATCCGTCATTTAATTTGAGATTTCCATTTTCAAAATAAGTGCTTAGTTTTGGCAATTTTCCAAAGTGTTCGTGAAGAAAGTACAACTGATTTTTTAAATTTGGGATTTGTGTGAGCTCCTTGCACTCACCAATTTGAACATATATTATTATTTTTCATTCCCCTCGCTTTGTTTACATATCGGAGCAGAAAAACATGTATTTAGTAGTTTCCTAAATATTTCCATACATGCATTTATCAAAGAGATAACAGAATTTGAACATATATTTTAGAGTTCTAAATCAAAATTAAAAAAAAACATTATTTTGTATTTCTAACAATGAACGAAACATTTATTCTAAAGAAAAAGTGGTATTATTGGCAATAACAGATGCACCTTCAAAACATATTTATATTATAGTATCCAAAATAATATTTAGTACACATGCTGACATGATTCATGTTACCATGCACCGGGCACATAGTCTGCCGTCTTTACCTATAACTCATAAGTAATAGCAACAAGTGTTATAAATAGAGTTGATGCGGAAACAGTTGCTGAAACCATTAAGGAGAATATGCAAAAAATGCTTCATTCGGACGCCACGTACAAAGAAAAAATACTTTTATTTGTCAGTGATAGTGCTTTGTATATGTTAAAAACAGGCAGACTATTGAAGAAAACATATCCTAATATGCTGTATATTACTTGTGTAACACATGCTCTCCACAGAATCTGTGAATGTATCAGAGACACTTTTTCGGAAGTTGATAGACTTGTATCAGCTTTTAAAAAAGTTTTCGGAAAAGCACCATTGAGAGTAGCTTTTTAAGGGAAAAATTTCCATCTCTGTCACTGCCTCCCACTCCAGTAACAACTAGATGGGGAACATACCTGGAAGCTACTAGTTATTATGCTGAGAATTTCGATAGTCTAAAACATTTCGTAACACTGCTAAAGCAGGATGCTAGAAGTATTGGTGAGTGCAAGGAGCTCACACAAATCCCAAATTTAAAAAATCAGTTGTACTTTCTTCACGAACACTTTGGAAAATTGCCAAAATTAAGCACTTATTTTGAAAATCGAAATCTCAAATTAAATGACGGATTAACCACATTAGATGTGGCTGTTAATAATTTGAAAAGTATTCCAAGTGACTTCGGATGTGGCCTCCGGCAAAAGTTTGAAGCAATTCTTAATAGAAATCCAGATTTAATTACATTGCAGCAATTATGTATGGAGACAATTCCACAAAATCTAACGGCTAAATATGAAGAAATAAAAGAATATTTCCAGTATGCACCTATAATCAGTTGCGATATAGAAAGGACGTTTTCTATTTATAAGGATGTACTTAATTTAAAGAGAACAAAATTGACAGAAGAAAACCTTGAGAAACTATTGCTAGTCAATATTAATACTCCTTTACTCAACATGAACGACAAAATGAACAAATAAAAATGTTCCAATTATATAAATAAAATTAAAAACTTTAAAAATACACTTTTCAACAAATACATATGTATTTCGTAATTTTATAGATCACCACCCGTTCGTTTTCCAATTATATAAATAAAATTAAATATTTTAGAAATACAGCCTTTCGCCAGTACTGCACTGAGTGGTAAGCGTGTCCGTTCTCTACAGTACTGTATTAGTTTTACAAAAATATTTAATATTCAACTTTAGAAATTATTAAACTCATTTTATTTTTCATTTTCAAGTCAGACGATCAAGACAGGAAAATAAGTATTCTTTTATATAAGTGTAAACATGTTTGGTTCTTATATTTGCACGTGCATTAACAAAAACAGCCTTTATCTAAATAAAATATATATTTTCTTGGATGAAGTGAAAAAAAATATTTCCGAACAACCATGTGTTATAATTTATAACACATGGATGCACTACATACGGTCCTGCCGTACCGCAAACATCCTCAGCTCTAGTAATAAATCATCATGCATCTACATAGAAATATGTTTTGATATTACTTCTTACGCAAGACATTTTACATAAATTTTAAATACTTACCTTTCAAATCGTCTATTCGTTTGCACTATCACATGTATACTGAACATAACGTATCGTATTATACAATGATAGTCCGTTTGCATATTAGGACTTATTAGTAGTGTATTACATACGGTATATTAGGCATATCTTAGTTAATCTGTGTTGTTCACAGATTTTCGAAAAAAACTGAGGTTTCTAGGATAATTTACAACAGATTTTGTTTCAGCTTATCATTCAAAGTGCATTGATCCTTGGTTAACAAACAATCGCAGAGTTTGTCCTGTTTGTAAAAGAAGAGTTCTGGCGATGGACGAGGAACAGGGGAACGATAGTGACAGTGACACAGACGACGATACGACACCTTTGGTTAATGCGACGAACCAGAATCAAGGTAATGCTGGTGGTGGCACTTTCACGAACGGGACGGATCATTTTTCCACCACGTCGGGGCGCCTTCGGAATCTTAGAGAGGTGGCACGTTCATTTCTTTTGGCAAGGCATCCGTCATTTGCCGTCACTGATAATCACAGCATAAACGGTGAGACGAGCATTGAGGTTTCGACAAGTAGTTCTGATACTTCGGATACAACCACTACCACTACGGAAACTAACCACAGTCCAGATTGTACGGACGAGGACGTTCATGTACATACTAGACCGGATGTCGTAGAAAATAACGGAAGATCTAACGATGTGATTATATAATCATCTAGATTATGAAGTTAGATCGTAATAAAAAATAAATTAAATCGGAATCAATATATTCATTGTTATAAGCAAGCATTGGGACTAGGTTTATTTCAAATGCTTAATGAAGGTAGTACGGGATATGTAAAATAAGAAATTGTTTGCAAAAGCAAATTTTCTAAGTTAATAAGAGCTTTAAGAAAAGGGACAAACTATCTTCTGCAAGAGACGTAAAGAATTTTTTATCTTCGAACTGTTTTTTTTAACAAAGAACACGAATCTTCACTTGTAATAACCCTCAGAAAGAAATATTTTTTACATAAATACTCCATTATTAAAATATACCGTGGGGCAAAATATACCTAGGCAATTTTGTTTGATACGAGGGGTACACTGAAAATTTTAGGAAAATCATAAATAAAAAAAATGTTAACTGATTGAAATACTTTATTGTTTTTCGAAAAAATCACCGTTAAGTTCTATACACTTTTCCATTTGTATAAACCAATTAGTAAAGCATTTGTCCCACTCAGAATGGTATGTTTGAAATGTGTGTTTCACCACCCAGCTGCCTCTTCAGGTGATAAATATCTTTGTCCACATATTTTAAATTAAAAAATTTTGGGGAACATAAAAAAGTCATTGGAGGATAGGTCGGGGCTGTAGGGACAATGGCTGAGTAATTCAACGTTGTTGCCGGTCAATTATTCGAGTGTTAGTTTTGCACTGTGCGAACTTGCATTGTCATGGTAGATTAGTAGAATGCGACGGTTCTGATTGCTTTTTCACAACTTCAATAACTTGCGACAAACAAATGGTAGTATACCAAACCGCATTTACATTTCTACGATTCTCTAAAGGAATCGTGGCCATGTGACCAGTCTTTGATACAAAACAAGCAATCATTTGTTTAGAAAAACTGCGCGCTCGAACAACTTTCGTCGGTTTTGCTTCACTTTAAAACACCCATACAGCGGATTGGGTTTTTCTTTCAGATTCATATGAGTAGATCCATCTTTCAACGCCACTCACGATGTTATAGAGAAGTTTTGATGAACCTGAGTGGAAGAGTTTCAGTGTTTCTTTACACCACTTCATACGAGCCTTTTTTTGACCTGCTGACAGATTATGTGGGATCCACCGTGCACACAGCTTTCTTACATTTAAATGATCGTGCAAAATTGTTTGTATTGCAGTCATGCCAATGTCTAAGGATGTACGAATTTCAGCATGTCACATGTCGATCAAACTTAATCATTTCACGACCAGCATCGACATTTTGCGCAACAACAGCTGTTGATGGTCGACTTTCACGCAATTCATCGCTGAGACTATCACGTCCAAGTTTGAAACCTTGAAACCGGCGACATACTGTAGTTTTAAATAGTGCTTCACTACCAAACGCAGAATTCATTCGCCGGACACATTCTTGTTGACTCAAACCACTTCGAAAATCATAATAAATCATCGCACGATAGTGTTCTCTTGTTAAATTCATTTTGTTTCTGTATCGTTAACTTCGAACTCTCACCGTAAAGATGCCGTATGTGATTTCGACGGGTAGGCAGTCGTTTCCTCTTCAGGGGAACGACAACCTACTATATATGTCACCGTAAAAAGCTATTTGACATTTCTTGGTTCTGTCACTTGTTTTTACTCACATAAATGTGAAGTTAGCTGAATTTGTGTACTGCTGGTTCTCAAAATTTTTAGTGTATCTCTCGTATAAAAAATAATTCAGCGCCAAAGAAATAATTTCAGTTTATGAAAACTATTTACTAAATCATTTAAAATTATTTATGAAAAACAACATCGAGAAAATGACCGCTTTGACAAGCCAGACATTGACCAACTCTACTTTGAGCGTGCAGCATAACGATGCGATATTTCAGCTGGGATTTGCGCAATTTCTTCACGAATATTTGCCTTTAAGTCTTCTAACGTCTATGGACGATTAATATAGACCTTACTTTTCAAGTATCGCCACAAGAAAAAGTTTGGTGCCGTCAAATCAGGAGAATGACTCAATATCCCCATTTTCTGATAGCAGCCTGGCAGGGAAAAGGCCTTTAAGAAGAGCGATCGTTTCACGCGCTGAGTGGCATACGCCATCCTGCTGGAACTAGAAGTTTTCTATGCCAACTTCCTTTTCAACTGTGATTATAGAAATTCATGTATCATTGTTCGATACCGTTTTCAATTAATAGTAATTGCATTGCCCCCCAAAAAAGCGTTCAATGATTCGTTCGGAGTATATTGCACATCAAACAGCGACTTTTTGATCAAACTGCACGTTCTATTGAATAAGACCAGGGTTTTCCGTTCCCCAAAAATTATTATTTTGCTTGTTAACATGACCAGAAAGACAAAATTTGCTTCATCGCTCATTATCAAATTTCGCCAAAAATTGGGTTCGGCTTCTACTAATTTTGTAACGATTTGTATTGCAAAGTTATTTCATTATTAATTGGCCGTAGTTTGAACACAGTTTGGATTTTATATGGATACATATGCAAGTCTAATTGCACAATTCTTAAAGCTCGTTCAGACAACCCTAATTGCCCCGCACGTCTTCTTGTGGAAGTACTTGGTTCTGCTTGAACATCATCTCGAGCAAGTTGAATATTTTCGTTTGAACGGCCAGAACGAGGTCTTTCCAATATGCTTTACATCACTACTGTGCCATTTTGTAAAAATTTGTTTGCTAAATGTCGAATTGTTTATCAGTGTGGAACTCTTCAGCTGAAATACGCTCTCCTAAAAAAGCGTTGAGTTGAAGTTGAATTTATCAAAGAAAAGTTTTAGAAATACAGCTTTTAACAATTTGTGTGAGTTCTTGAGACGAATATTGCTTCGTAACACAATTTTGATATCAAACTTCACTTTTGACAGCTGTCAAGGAAATAACAAAATACTAACCATATCTCATAGCTGGGCATATTTTGCCGCATCCATTATATTCTTGACCCTTAATCGCTGAGCTGTCTTATTCAAAATCGAATTTTCCACATTTCCATTGTATTTTGTAATAGTTTTTTTTTTTAATCACTCTTAAATGCTTTCGACTACATCTTATAAACAATACATTAGTTATTGCTTCGGGGATCCCTAGTTTATTTCTTTGTTATTGTTATCAGGCGCGGCTCGTGATGACGTATTTGGAGGTGCACGTACAATGATACGAGTGCCTCGTGTATTTTCGGTGTATACTAAGAACGCTACAGTTAGTACACGAGAATACACGAAGCACTCGCATCATTGTATATGCACCCCCAAATACGTCATCACGAGCCGCGCCTGATTGTTATATAGCTATAATCGAACAACAGTAGACGTACTGAAGATATTTTAAACGAAACGTTAACAAAATAGACTATATGGCAAAATTCCATTTCGGAAACCTAAAAGAAATTATGAACGACGATCGCGAGAGCCTATTATACGTAAAGCTTAATTT
Organism: Melolontha melolontha; assembly: GCA_935421215.2. Lineage (NCBI taxonomy): Eukaryota > Metazoa > Arthropoda > Insecta > Coleoptera > Scarabaeidae > Melolontha > Melolontha melolontha. The sequence goes on along the minus strand of OW285237.1, from coordinate 178,239,496 downwards.
CGATTAAACCTGATTGCATTGGAAAAGAGGACATTTCAAATATCCAGTATTGCCTTTATTATTTATTTATTCCGGCCGGCTCGACGTCCGATTGTTGTGTAAATTTCTTTGTCTAAATTTCTAATTGAATCTCACTGTGAACTCTATTTGTCTCTTTCCCTTTTGCTTGTGCCAAAATGCAGTCGGAAAGCTTTAGAAATTTATTTTTATATATTTTTTATTTTGCTTTTTTTTTCAATAAAAATTTTATTCAACAATTGTTCCACCTTTTTGATACTCTTCCAAATTATAATGAGAGGAAGTAGTCAAAACATAAATTTATTTACTCGATACCTTAATTTGTACATTGCGTCATATTTGGTGCTATTATCTATAATACATATATATCACAATACATAATAAAAAGTAACCCTTATTATTTAATTATTTAGGTTGTTTTATATTATAGTAAGCGCAAGTGATATATGTTATATAGCAAAAAGGACTAAAATAATTACACATACTGTATTTTATAATTAGCTGTTTTTTTTTCTATATATATAAATTAGCTTGAATTGTATTGGGCAAAGTCACGGCATACCGATAAGTGTTATAAAACTACGTAGTAGACTTCAGGATATGATAAATTTATTGTTATATACATATGAAATATACATAATATTATAATTTTTAATTTGTGATTTAATTTTAAGTTAAATTAATGAAACAAAATGTAGTATTTTTACAGTTGACCACGTGTAAATAAATATATTCTAAGTACGTTATTTTGATTTCGCATTCCATGAAGAAACTAGGGATGTTTGCCACAGAAAGTGCAGTGATTCTTATCAAAAAGCCTGGGAAGGATGGCGAATCAAATTCTTTATACAGTCCTATAGTAACGGGTGTCCCAACAAGAGCGCCGGATTTAAATTTGCAGCTATTTTGTGAATACGAGTTGTACGGTGATTTGTATTTGACAGTTGTCACGTATAGAGCACGCGATTTAAGAATGTGGAGAAGCATTCAAACGAACAACGTTTAATTATTGTAAAAACACATTTCAAAAATGGTGCAAGTTTTGCGAAAACAGTTCGCCAATTACGTCAAGTTTTCGGTCGCAATAATGCGCCAAATGAATCGACAGTGAGGCGTTTAATTCCAAAATTTGAGACCAAATTTACGCTGATGGATCAGAAGATCACTGTTCGTCGGCGTCCTTGTCGGTCCTTGTCGGACTCGAAAATATAGCCACGGTAAGGGAATCTGTGGCCGAGAATCCAGGAACTTCCATTCGGTATCGTAGTCAAGAATTAAACATTTCCAAACGAATTTTGGTAAAAGATCTGCATTTGCACGCGTAGAAGGTTCAATTAGTGCAAGAAAGCAAGCCAAGGGACCATGCCCAACGCCGTAGATTTGCTGATTGGGTGTTGGAACATCTTCAAATTTATGCGGATTTTTCGAATAAAATAATTTTTTCAGATGAGACATATTTTCAACTCGACGGATACGTAAATAAACAAAACTGTCGGATTTTGGGTGCTGAAAATCCTCGTGTGGTACTCAAACAACCAATGCATCCACCGCGAGTAACTGTTTGGTGTGCATTTTGGGCTGGCGGAGTGATTGGGCCGTTTTTCTTTGAAAATGCGGCTGGAAATTCGCTAACTGTTAATGGTGTGCGGTATCGCGAAATGTTAACGGAGTTTTTGTGGCCCGAATTGGATGTAATTGATGTGGAGGACATGTTTTTCCAAGAAGACGGTGCGACCTGCCACACAGCACGTGAAACAATGGTGTTACTGCAGCCCAAGTTTCCAGGCCGTCATTTCTCGATTTGGCGATCAACATTGGCCACCAAGATCGTGCAATCTAACACCGATGGACTTTTTTCTTTGGGGCTATGTGAAGGAAAAGGTGTATGCGAATAAGCCTGAAACAGTTGAACATCTTAAAGAGGAAATACGGCGCGTTATTGGTGAAATACAGCAAAAGAATAACCCTGTGCCAGAGGTTTTGTGGTGGCCATTTGCCTGATGTTGTATCGTCACGTTTAATCGGAACTATTTTTCTTTATGTTGAAATAAAAATGTTTGCTCAATTCAAAAAATAAATGTGTTTTTAAAATTAAATCCGGCGTTCTTGTTGGGACGCCCATTACTTATGAATAGAGATCGGCAGTTAGGGGTACATGACATCAGTGCCATTTTTCACACGCAAATCAAAATATATAATAGATATGTGAGCCAAAAAAAAAAATTTTTCAAGTAGACTACGAACGAGAATGATAACTATAGCAATCATGGCGGAGTATAATTCATATCTATGTAGCATTCCAAATTATAATCAACCGGGAAAGATAAAATAAGAGCTTGTGATTGGCTAAAATAGAGGCCGCTTTTATACAGGTAAAATTCAGTTTATTTTGTTCTGTCAAATTATCATTTTGCTGTCAGTACTGATCAATATTTCTGTCAGTGTTTGTCAAATGCGTCTTTTACTAGTTGTTTATTATGCTATTTATTATTAATATTCGTTAAAAATAGTTCTTTATAGATATTATAAAGTGAAAAACTCATTTTCTAAAGATATTTTATCACTCTCATTAATTTAGTTAATCGCAACCGTTTTAGAGCATGGATGACGCGCTTTACTATAGTCTATTTTTAAAGTAGAGAGACGAATTTCTGAACGTACGCCTGGCCCAACGTACATGCACGAAAATCTTGAAAACAATTTGTACGCGGCAAAACTCAAATAATTTTTGCATTTGTGACACGCATATATTAAGTATAGACCTATGCAGAAATCAACAACAGGAATTTATCTAGGATGACAGAAGAGGAAAGAAATTAAGTAAATATTAGAAAGTGTAAACGGAGAATAGATAAGATACATAACATTTATTTATTATAATACAAAATATACATTAATAATATATTTATTGTAAACTTACTGGTTCAGCAAAAATTACATTCAAATATTTATTTACAGAAATGCAAATGTAATAAAAATATTTATCATAAACTTATGAGCTGCTCATAACTATTAGAAGTAAATTAATATATCTCTAAATTATGATGATGATATCGAACTACAATCAAAATCTTCACTGTCACTATCCTCTGGTTCTACTACTTCGTCAATTATTGCATCAAGATCTTTCATACGGGATTCTTCTTTTATAACATGGTTTATGCATTTTAGCCAAGTAGTAGCTGTTACATTTTCCAAGGCGTCAAGTAATAATTGTCTCACTTCAGATAATTTAAAGGTTTTGTTTTTGGCAGCCACTTCATTCTTTATTTGGGCCCAAACAAGCTCGATAGGGTTCAGTTCGCAGTGGTAAGGAGGTAATCGTAACACAGTTTTATTTTGTGATTTTGCTAGTTCATCAATAACATAGGAATTATAAATATTCTTATGAATTTTAACCAAGCTTAACAGTTCAGCTCTGACCATATCCTCATCAAATTGTATTTCCTTACTTGTTAGCCAATTTTGAATATCCACCTTTATCCATGATGATGATGGTGGCTTTTCTATTTTACGACTATGATATGATGCATTATCTATAACTATAACAGCATTGTCAGGTAAATAGTTTAATATTCGAGAGAACCATTCTTCAAAAACAGTGGCATTCATTTCATCGTGGTAATCAGTGGTTTTCTTTCCTTCAAATAATAATAAGCCATCTTTTACAAAGCCATTACAACTTCCAATGTGCAACAAAATAAGGCGACGTCCCTTTCCTGCTGGATTTTTTAATCCAGTTGTAAGCCCTTCGATAAAGGCTTGTCTACGACTGAATACTTATGTCAGTCCACACTTTCTGTACTGTATGACCCTCATTCACCCAAGTTTCATCCAAATAGAAAATTGATCTGTCCTGAGCTCTATATTGGGCAATATCTCTGAGATATTGTCGCCTCCATCTTACAATGTCATCTCTTTCGGTCAAAATACTATTTCTGCTCCTTTTTAAGTATCTAGAGGACATAGCACAATTATATACATGTATTTTTATATAATAAATATTTCTTACTTAAAATTCATTTGCTTTATTAGCAAATACAATGTTGATCGACTCATGTTTGGCAAATCTTCGTCATTTCTTACTTGTACCAGCACCTTATCTAATGTCGGAGGTTCATTTTGTCGAAACATATTGTGAACTATTTGGCGTATAGCAGTTTTCACAGTCTCATCAAAGGATTTCAGTAAAGAAGGCCTACCACTAATCTTTTTAGGATCTGCACATTTTCCAAAGGCTTTATACTCCTTAACCACCCGATACACTGTTGCTCTTGAAATTCCTGTAAGCATACTCTGTAAAATATAGATCATATGTAATAAATTGTATTCACTTGCCTACTACGTCAGAAATTTGTTTTATCATGTCAAGTTTCTTGATATTGGGTGTATCGGCTATAATTTTCTTGTAAGCATTGATCAGGGTCTGCTTTTCGGTACTACGCAAATGATTCGTATTTTCACGCTTTTTCGGAGGAGAACAAGCATGTTCACGGCCAGCGGCACTTGTACTTGGTTGTGCATCCATATTGGAGACCAACTATAAAACTCTTTTAATTGTATTTATTTCAATATATTGCTTATAAATTACTTACGAGTGTATTTGATAACTATTACTGTCGAACTCCGAAAAGAACTGGTAAAGTATATAATGAAATAACGGAGAAATAATAGAAACAAGGCTTAATTATAAACAATGTCAGTTGATCAGAATCTGAGCAAGATTTGTACGATGTCATTTGGCCTTGCTTTCAACCAATGAGATTTCACTGTCAAAGTGGTCTGTTCAGAAATTCGTCTCTCTACTTTAAAAATAGAGTATAGGTCCATCAAAAAATCGTAAATGAAAATATGTAAAAAGTGGACAGAGGCAGATGGCTTATAATGTGTATTTTAAGAACAAAGCTAATATGTCTAAAACAGCTGCTGTTGGTCAAACTTCAAGGGAAATAAAGATTAGTAGGAATACTATGTTTGACATTATTAAGGAAATTAAGGAAAATGTCTGAAGTTAGATATTCTCCTTTAAGAAAACGAAGTTGCCGAGATGCTTACAATATATTGGATGAAGTATCAAAAAGTACGATTAGAAAGCGCGTGCATTCATTTTTCTTTAACAATGAGTTACCAACTTGCACAAAAATATGTGAAGCTATTAAAGGGGATGTCAGTTTACCTCCTTTAAAACGAACATCACTATAGAGAATACTAAAGAAATTTGGATTCAAGTGGGAAAAACGCACACGAAACAACATATTAATTGAACTAAATTATATTATCTTATGAAGACATCGTTTTATTTGACAAGTATAAGAAAGTTTCGCGTAGAAGGGAGAAAAATCTATTATTTAGTTTAAATATGGGTGAATGCAGGTTACACAAAAGCAAAAATATGGAAAGATACAACGATACTTAATCCAAGGCAAGCATATGTTGAAGGTCTTTCTACTGGTTTAAAAGATCCATCTGGCAAATGAAAGCAACTAATTGTGCTTCACATTGGCAGCGAAACTGGTTTTATGAATAGGCATTTGTTATTATTTGAATCCAAGAAAACTAGAGATTACCAGGAAGATATGAATAGTGAGGTGCTCATCGCATGGATGCAAAATATATTACCTTCTCTTGAGCCCAATTGTGTTATAGTAATGGATAATGTGCCCCATCGTTCTACTAAAACAGAAATGTCATCTACTTCATCATGGAAAATGGAGGCACTTATTGAATGGCTTTTAACAAAAGAAATTTTAGCTGATAATTCTGTGAATTGTTTGAGCTTGTAAAAAATACACATCGTCATCCAGTTTCATACATGGTCGATGAAATAACTAGAGAAAATGGTCGTAGAGTTTTACGTTTACCTTCATATCACTTTAATCTGAATCCTATTGAACTTGTATGGTCTCAAGTTAAGCATCATGTTGCAGCCAAATAATAAGACATTTAAATTGGACAAAGTAAGAAATTTATTATTAGAAGGATTAGACATGGTTGATGCTATCACATGGAAAAATAGCATTCATCACGTTATAACAGAAGAAAACAAGATGTATGATTTAAATAATATTGTTGAAAATGTGTTAGAAAATTTCACTTTTACTGTAAATACTGGGTCATCTTCAGAATTTTCATTAGATTCAAGTTCTGATCTTAAAAATGAGTAGTTTGATATATATATATATTCATGAACAATATGCAATATAATGAACTGTGGTATGTGAAGTTTACTTAGTGTTAGATATAATTATACTTATAAATTGTATGGTTTCGTAAATATAGTTAATAAAGTGTATATCAAATATAATTATATAATAATGTTTACCATATAAATTCATGAGATTATAGGCTGTTTCAGGTCCTCAGAAATTGTTTTGACATCCTGGGTCAAGTAACTACCAGATATTGTGATGCAGAATATTAATGAAATTTCTAAGTAGGAAATGACTACATAATTTTTTTAATGTAATTATGTAAGTGCAGATAAAAGATTTAATGTACATTATGCTAATAAAAGAGGGATCTACACTCATTGTGTTCAGACATTTACAAAAAAAAATTGTTTTTACTAAATACACGGAGTTTCCCATTAAAACGATTTCTCTTTTTATTTATTCTTATTTATTTTTTCTCAATCACATTGAGAAAAATATAAATCTGAAATCTTAATCAAAACATATTTCTGCTAAAAGCAAAAAAAATCATTGTACTATAGCAGCAATTTATCCCATACATCAGCAAAAAATATTGATCAGTCATATCATAAGTTGGAATGGAACGAACACACGTTTAACCAAATACTGAAACTGGAAAAATGCTTACGTTTTACCTATCTTTGGGCGCTAAACTGCTGTTTTACCCTTTTTAATATGTACTTACTTATTTTTGTAAAATGAAAATATTTTCAAATAAATTCCTTTTTTTAGATGTATTATTGCGGTATTTACAATCCGAACGATTAGATATTTATTTCCACTATAATTAAGCATTGTAATTCGGTTTTTGTATAATTGAGTTGTGTAGATGACACAGGGTTGCCAGACGTACCGTAATTACGGAATTATACCACTATTTCATCCTTAAAAAATATAACGTACCACTACACCGTCATATACCGTATTTCAATGCTGCATACTATATTATACCGTAATTCCCTATGTTGCAAATCGTGAATATGATTATAGATGTCGCTTCAATCGAATCGAACTAACAAGTACGTCGGCAATTCAGGATTGAGAATAACCAGCTGATGTCGATTGTTTTCGGGACTTCCCGGATATCTTTGGATGTTTGTGTTCATCTTTTAATCATGATTTTATGTTTTTCGTTTTATTTTTATATTTTTATGCATTCTTATCCAAGTAAATTTTAAAATATAAAGTATAAAGAAATGGATTCTGATGAAAGTGATAGTGGAGTTGAGCGCCCAAAAAGAGCGAAACTTATTAGAAAAAAACAAAAGTATCGTCAGGAATGGCAAAATGAATTTAAGTGGCTTATGCCAGTTAAAGGTAAAGAATTTATGAATAATTTATTAAATACATTATTATTGTTTGCTTTGTAGGTTTAGGTAATTGTATTCGAGCATCATGCAAATGCTGCAATGTACAGTTTTCTGCAGAAATCAGTGTCATTAAACGTCATGATAATTCTGAGAAGCACAAAACTTTGGTAAAAGTAATTTTAAATAGTAATCAACCTACTATTATTGAAAAATTTAATGCAAATACTGTTGAACGACAGATTAAAACAGCAGAATTAAAAATTTCTTCATTTTTAATCGAACATAACATTGCATATTTGGCAACAGAACACTTGACACCTTTACTAAAAAGTTTTTTCCTGATTCTGCCATAGCAAAAGGATTACATTTAAGTAGAACAAAGACTACAAATTTAGTGAAAAATATACTTGCTTTAATACATTATTAAGATATAGTCACAATTTTAAAAGCTGTAAAATTTAGTATATTGATAGATGAATCGACTGATATTTCATCGACTAAAACGCTTGCTATATGCGTTCGATTTTATAGTAAAGATGAAAAACGAATAGTGACCAGATTTCTTACATTACTACAACTTTTTCATAAAGAGGACGCAGAAGGTAAATATATCATAATAGAAAGAATTCCCATTTTTATTTACACATTGAGGAGCAAATCAAGGTGCAACTGCAGAAAATATTTTTAATAAATTAGTAGAAGTTTTTAGTAATGCTAATATTCCATTGGATAACATCATTGGTTATGCTGCAGATGGATGTAATGTGATGTTTGGTGGCATAAGTTCTGTTGCAACTAAATTAAAAAATAAACTGAATGGAATTGTCACTAATAAATGTATTTGTCACAGTTTGCATCTATGTGCCAGCGAAGCTTGTAAGAATTTAACCAGAGAATGTGAAGCATTGCCTAGAGATATATATAATTTTTTCAATACGAGTGCAAAGCGACAGGCTCAGTATGGTGAATTTCAAAAATTTTGTAATATTGAACCGCACAAGCTTTTAAAGCTAGCACAAACAAGGTAATAATTTTTATTATTAATTTATTACTTAAACTTAAATATGTTTTTCAGATGGCTTTCATTAACGTGTGTAGTGAAACGCATTATTCAACAATGGAATGCTCTTTTATTATATTTCCAAAATCATTATCAAGAACATAGGTTAATTCAATCTGAAAATATATTTCATTCTTTACAAAATCCACAAAACCGAATGGTTTATTTTGTTTCTGGATTGGATATTACCAAAATTTACAACATTAAATTCATATTTTCAATCAGAAAAAGTAGTGATTACTGAATTATACAACAAAATGAAATCTACATTTATAGAACTGTTGAGTATTTATATGGATATGAATTATATAACTGGAAATAATATACATGAGTTAAATCCTGAAGAAATAAGTAAATTTCTTCCTCTGAATAAACTTTACCTAGGACTTAATGTTTTGAATAAAATGAATACTTTAGATGACATAAAACGTGACGACTTTCTTATTCGTTGTCAGAAGTTCGTTATCACTGCTTGTGTGCAAATAAAAAAAAGATTTGATTTTGGAGATCTTCTTTTACCAAAACTAGCTTTTTTAAATGCTTACAGTACAGATTCACCTGATAGCTTAGTAGACGTATTAAATTTATGTCAAAGACTAACAAAAGATTTATCTTCAGAGGAGATTCAAGCCATAGATGATGAGTGGAGGTATTTAAAAATGAATCAAGATATCATTGACAAATATAAACATTTAAATGTAGATGTTTATTGGGCTGAAATTGGTGTTCTTGAAGATGCTACTGGTAATAGGTCATACAAAAATGTATCGAGATTTTGCTTAGAATTATTGACTTATCCTCATTCTAATGCTGATGTTGAACGAGTTTTTTCAAAAATTAATTTGGTAAAGACTAAGCTAAGAAGCAACTTACTAACAGACACAGTAAATTCCATGCTGCTAACTTCTCAATTAGTTAAAGAGCAAGGAAATTGTACAAACTTTGAACCAAATAACACGATGATTTCTCAATGTTTTCAGCCAACATTTATAAAAAAGAAAATGATGATGTATCTGAATCGGAGAATGAAGTTATTTTTGAAACATAATAAGTAGTAAATGATATTGTGAAACAATTTCCGTTTATTTAACAAAATTTGTTTAATGTAAATAAGTTAAGTGTATTGATTACGAGTCTTTCAACTTCAAAATATGCCATAAATGAAAATTGTATCAATATTATTTACTACATAATGTTTCAAAAATAACTAAATTATACTAAACAAATTGATTAAACCTACAAGCTTCTAAATATATTTGCCTAAATGTAATGAAGTGTTGCTCAATTAATAATGTAGCTTAAATGTTTATATTTTATTTTAACAAAAATATAAAACTATATATTTACGACACTATGCATTATTTACTACCTATTATTTTTCAAAAATAAATTTTCTAGCTTGATATTTAAATATTTATTCCTCAAATTATTCTGGGAAAGTTTCTAGATATTACTTTTGCTTTCACATACATTGATGTTGGTTATTAATTGTTATTAGTTAACATGCCGAATTATGTCAATAAATTGCACCGTATTTATACCGTAACTCAATTTAATTATACCACCGTATACCGTAATAAGGCAACTGCTATACCGTATTTTAGCTTTTCATATCTGGCAACCCTGAGATGACAGCATACTGACATTTATCTGAAACCTCTCACGCAAAATTATGTTATATATTTTGTTGTAAAATTATGTTACTGAGTGAATAAATGAATGACAAGAATTTTTTAATCAGAAAACTGCAATTATTTGGTTTTAATTTTTAATACTTTATTTCAGCACCATTTCTGTCTAACACCTTGTAAACGTCTAGGAATAGATGTTATGACATTTTGTATAAATTCTAGTGACAAATCATTCCAAATATCCTCGATCTTGTTAGATACTTCTTGGACATTTGCTGGTCTAAAATTATTTCTGCTCATCGTCTTAACAATGTAACCCCAAACGTTCTCGATGGGGTTCATATCTGGACTTCTAGAACACCACGGCAAACACTATATTATTTTCTCTAAACCACTGAGAAACGATTCTTGCCGTGTGAACTGGACAATTGTCGTTTTGAAAGATGAAATTTCTTTCAGAATACTTGTATAATTTCTGCTGAAAGTAGAAAACATTTTCTAATATTCTAATATAATTGTTACTATTAAATCTTTCCCCTATAATCCAACAAACACCTGGCCCATGTGCGCAAATCCAGACCCAGACGTTTACTGAGAATCTTTCGCTCGTTTGTGATTTTTGAGTATACTTTTCGTCAAATCGTGAATTAGGTGGTAGTCTATAAACACGGATTCGGCCATTATGAGACGACAAAATAACTTCTTCATATATTTTCCAAAAAATTTAAATTATTCGGCATAAATTCCAATGCAAAACCAATCCTTACATCTTTATTCTGCGCATTAAGACATGGTTTTTTCACAGACGCCCGATTTCTTAGGTCTGAAATTTGTCTCAGCCGTTTTCTTGCTGTGTGGACACACTCGGGGAAATGTTTTACGGTCACTGCATTTATTATTGTTTCGAACAGATGGTTTCCTATAAAGTTAATAAGATTTTCATTCTGTTCGGGAGTTGACACACGGATGCCAACGGAGCCTCGTTTTCTATTAATAACTCCCCGACACTGCCTTTTAATTTTGATATCTAAAACGATACTCTTCCTCACGCAAAATCTATTTGCTAACCCTCTAATTGACAATCCTTCTAGTAACGGAATTATTTGAGTTTTAGTTTGAATATTCAAATGTGGCATATTAACCTTACTTATATTTTGACAAACGTGAATATGAAACTGACGGATCTGTAAACAAAAGCAAATAGATATTTCTCTACTCTTAAAAAGCCATATTCAAATCAAACAAATTAAGTGTCCGATTTTGAAATGCCGCGATAGTACAGTTAAGTTCACATAAATCTAGTAAGTATAAACCATTTTTGAATTTTCGCTTTGTTGTAATTCATTCTAGTAACGTCAAAATGACATTTCAAAATGATATCACTTTTTGATATCCAAAATAACAAAAAAACTTACTCCGGCAGACAAAGTATAAATTTAGTTAAATTTGGAAAGTCACAACATTAAACAAATCGCAGAAGAATTTCATTTGAACAAATGTACAGTACTACAAGTTAAAAAAAGATGCGAAAATGAAGACAGTACCTATACGTCGCAAACGAGGAACTGGTCTTAAAAGAATATCAACTGATGCAGAAGATTACAATTTGTTTGAATATTTGAGAGAAAATAAAAAGATTGACAAAGCAAATTCCGGTTATTATGGTTTCAACACTAACGACTTTTCGAAACTCTCACAACATAAATTGACAAAAATGTATCTATTTTGAAAATTTTGACCTCACAGATCGACAGAACTTAACATTTGAACCTAAAATTATTAATGACGCCATTAACTGTTCGTAGATATAACGGGTGTTCAGAAACATTCGAAGTCAAAGTAGTCCTTGAAAATATGAAGTCATGTCTGAGATAGATTGATTTTTGACAGACAACAGTTGACATTTAATAATTATTACAAATCGGATACTTAAGTAAAGATATACGATTTTTTGTTCAGAGCCTACTTGACTTCGAATGTTTCTGAACACCCGTTACAACTTAAACATAAGACCGGCAACAGCTTCGCTAAGCGTCATTATTTTTAACAGCTGAAAAAATTGGAACTTTTATAACCATTCTATATATGGACATTTGGGTTTACTAAAAGCTATGTTTATATTCTCAGTAGTATATTTTATTTTTGCGATAAAGCATTTTTACATTTATTTTTTTCGTGAACTACACAACCTACGTTTGGTATTTTTAGTACATTTATACCAAAGAATACAAATTTAACAAGAACTGAAACACAAAAACAAAATCGTGTAAACAGATCACCAGCAAATGATTGTGTACTTTTACCATTAACTTTTGCAGTGCGTTAAGGGAGAGTGGAGGAATCATGCGCATCGGGTAATCGTACGCATCAAAATATTTCATATTCCGCGGGCTTTTAAGCGCAATCGACAAGTGCTGCACTCCCTTCTGTCTACTGTGGATCACTGTCGCCATTATTAATATTAGTTGTATACGTTTGCAAGGAACGAGCACTGTTTATGTGAAATTGAGCCAGCTTTTGTAATTTTTTGATAACGGAAAATAAGACGGTGAGTCAATTTTTTTTTCCCTAATCGATAAGATATACTTTTTTAATAAAAAGGTACTATTTTGTGTATCTGTTGATGCATGCTTTACATTGTTAGGTTAAGTAATTTGCTAATTGTATTAAAGATTGTCGTTTAATATCTAAAGGGGTAATGATGCGCGCTGATGCGCACCATTCCCCCGTAATTTAATTTTAAATAAATATTTTTTTCAGATGACGAGAAATTATACAAGAAAAACCACAATTCTTTCATATACGGCCGAAGAGTTACAAAACGCATTATTTTCGATAAGAAATGATGGCAAAAAAATAAGAGATGCAGGAAGGGCCTTCAATATTCCTGAATCGACAAACTGTCAGAAAATCAGCCGAAGCCACCTCGTTTGGGTTGTAAGCCTGTCTTTTCAGAGGAAATAGAATCTGTGTTAAGAGAGTACATTTTAACGCTAGCAAAGCTATTTTATGGCCTAACACCCAGGTGTCTTAGGCGATTAACTTTTCGGTACGCTCAGCAACATAACGTTGTCCATAAATTCGACAAGGAAAAGGGATTAGCTGGGAAGGACTGGCTGTATGGATTTTTAAAGAGATCACCTGATTTAAAACTACGGCAGCCTGAAGGAACTAGTTTGAATAGGATTGCATTTTTTAATAAAGACTCAACCAAATTATTTTTTTCAAACCTTCAAACGCTTATGGAAAGGTTTAAGTTTGAACCTAAGAGTGTTTACAACATGAATGAGACAGGCATCACCACGGTGCAGAATAAGTGCTCTAAAGTTTATGGTCGTAAGGGATCTAAAAAAGTAGGAGCTGCAATTTACGGTGAAAGAGGAAGAACAAGAACTGCTGTATTTTGTATGAATGCGGCTGGGAACTACATCCCTCCCATGATGATATATCCCAGGAAAAGGATGCCCAAAACCCTTCAGAAAAATGGACCAATTGGGGCGTTATACAAATGTTCTAAGAACGGTTGGATAAATTCCGATCTTTTTCTTCAGTGGCTGGGCCACTTTCAGAGGCATACTAAGCCTACCGTTACTGATCCTGTCCTTCTCGTTCTGGATAATCATTCCAGCCACATATCAATTGGAGCTTATAATTTCTGCAAAGAAAATATCATCCACATGGTTTCGCTTACTCCACATACATCTGATCACCTTCAGCCTCTGGACCTGACATTTTTTAGTCCTGAAAAATGCACCATTCAGGGAATATGATCTTTACTTGTCAAATACCGGTCATCTGAAAATAACAGAATACGATGTAGCCGAACTTTTAAACAAGGCCTTCATGGAAGTAGCTACGATGGAAATAGCAGTTTCAGGTTTTCGGACGTCTGGAATATTTCCATTGAATCCCGACAAATTTACCGATGCTGATTTTGAACCTAGTCACCATGTAGAAGAATTTATAGTAGAAGCTACCCCTAAAATTGAAACTTCATCCAGCCAAAATGATGCAGCCACTATACTAGATAATTACCCAATTTACAACGTCAGAGAGACCTGAGCCCTCAGCCATCTACGTCTAACGATAATTCTTTCATTGCTATGGCCCCAATACCAAAAACAAACGTTAATCAGGCAACGAAAAGAAAATCTAGGAACAAACAGAAATCGGAAATTCTTACGAGTACTCCCATTAAAATAAAACTAGAAGAAGCTGAAGAAAAAAATAGGCAACGAGAAGAAGCAATCAAAACCAAAAAGAAACTGAAAGATAAGAATAGTAAAGGAGTCATTCGTAAAGATTTGGACGGTGAATCATCCATTCCGTCGTCTTCAAAGAAATTCGAAAGCAAACAAAAGAGACCACCAGAGCCTGAATCGTCTGATTCATCAGAAGATGATGTGTCGGATATTTGCGACGACGGTAAGCTGGATGACATCGAAGATGATGTCGGGCTGAGCTTCATACCGCCACCTTTGAATCAGCCAGCGAAACCGAACGAAGTTTGTGGTATTTGCGGAGAATTTGGCAAACAACGAGAATTATGGTACAGATGTGTACTTTGCTCAACTTGGAATCACGCCGAGTGCACTGGCTCAGATACCCCAAAACATTATAATCTATATCTATCTATAATCTAATAATACTTTTAATGCGCACCATTCCCCAATATGTGCGCATAATTACTCGCAAGGGCGGGGGGATGGTGCGCAAGAGCACTTTTGTACTTTCAGCAATATTGTGCTTTAAATAATTTATTTTTTACTAAAATTGATTTACATGTTGAGAGTAAACAAAATAGCGCTCCCATTACGGTATTTACATTTAAATTATCTACAATGCTATCAGTGCTATAACGATTTCCGCTTACGTACGCACGATTCCCCCACTCTCCCTTAATTGAAGCCTTTCCATATTTTTTATCCCAAATGTAATATGTAAATAGTTTAAGGTTTGTGCATAGTTCTTTTATAAAATCCATGATTGTCAGTGTTCAATAAAGATAGTCTAACCTATTTACTAGTTCCAATACAACCATTAATTATAATCTTCATTGCATGTTAAGTTTCTTTAGTTTTCGCTGAATTTTTAGATAATCACGATATTTCTGGATGGGCGGTTTGATGATTATATGGTAAATAATTTCGATGCCACTCAGAAAGCTATGCCCCAGAAATACGCTCAACAAACCACCCGTGTTTGCTAAAACAGAAAAAAATTGATTGAAACAGTAATAAATTGTCTATCACACTATTGTCTATATTATTTCCTATTTCCGGATGAAAAAAGTTTTAATATTTTATAGTTTTAAATTAGAAGCTGGTATTACAAATGCCGGCGGACAGTAGCATCTGAGATTATTATTATGTTTACGGTTAAACTGAATATGTCTATGCCGACCAGGCAACAGGCGAAGAGTTGCTGCAGCGATTGGGGCGCCGATACCTGGCTCACGAATGTATCGCCATCCAATCATGGCACAGATGCAGAGATTTGTGGAATGCGCTCAGATGGAAGAGATTTTGGGAAAATACGTGACGATTTTCCAGCCTGAGTTGTTTGCAGTCGTAGCCTAAGTCGAGGAAATTCGGAAAGCCGGTTGGACAAATAGAAGGATCAACATAATGACTGATAATCGGACGACTATTAAGGCCATTATTGAACCAAATTTACCCGATCGGAACTAATTAAGCAAGCACGCTCTCAACAGATTAGCACTAGACAATAGTGTGTCATTGATATGGATGCCAGGACATGAGGAGACTAAAGGCAATGAGTGACGGATTAACTCGCTGAGGAGGGCTCAAAAAAGAACTTCATAGGACCAGAACCTGAATGTGGAATCGTTAAGGATTCCGCTAAAAGGAAGATCTGGTTATGGGTAAAAAGAGAATATAACAGAAGTGAAGGCTAATGGAAGGCCAACCTAATTATGAGTAAGAAAATAATAATTAAGAATATTACCGGCTTGATAATCGGACATTGTCCTTTGAGGATGCATCTATGGGCTTGTTTAGCGAGCTCTGGTGTAGGAGATGTGAAAAACAGGAGGAAAATAGTTTGCATGTAATGTGTAATTGTGAGGATCTGAAGGAACTCACGTAGAAACATTTCGGTGAAAGATCTATTGATCCAAATCCAACCCAAAGACTCAGAAGAAGAAGAAGTTTGAAATTAAATGAATTTTTTAAGAATTAGCCTCACGTAAAACAAGTGCCTGCCACTGTTAAAAGTTCTTGGACTTATTGATGTTCAACCTAAAGGCTCAGAAGAAGTGGAAGAAGTTTTATATTAAGTGAATCCTTAAACAATCAGCATCGTATTAAAGAAGCACCTGCCACTGTTTAGGTGCTTGGGCCTATTGGTGTCCAACCCAAAGACAAAGAAGAATAATAAGTTGTAAATTAAGTGAATGTTTGAAGGATCAGCCTACTACTGACAATAACATTGTGATTGTATCCAACATACTAGAAGGTTAATATGTTACTATTTGTTTGATTTAAGCAATTTTGGGCATTGTTGTGAGAACTATCAACACCGTATTGTACTATGTTCATAACGAGCCATCGAAAAAATTCATAATTGGAGTAGACTGTGAAATTGGGTTGGTACTTTAGCCACTTCCACATAATGACATTTATTATTTGACATTGAAACTATAAGTTTGTGTCAAATTTTTCAAAACTCTTATTAAGAAAATTAAATTTATTTAAAAAATGGTATTCAACATAGAACAAAAAGCAAAAATTATCGAATGTTACTTCCGTACAGGTGTGAAAGTAAATGGCGAGTGGCAGTATTCAATTACGGAATGCATGACTGATTTTAGTGAAGAACATCCTGAAGTGTTTGACTACAATGATTTTTACAATGTTTTGACAAATTGTGTAAAGTTATTCAGAGAGACTGGTAGCGTCGGTCGAAAAACTGGAAGTGGACGGCCATCTAAACGTATAGCTGATAATATTGAAGCCCTTCAGCATATTATTGATGAAAATCCAAAAACATCCGAGTGGAATTTTGTCAATGGTTTCAAAATAATCTACACAATTAGGATATCCTTAACACAGTTTTTTCCACGCATTAGGCCTGGTTTTATCTTTCTGGATCTTAATTCACAGAATATGAGGTGTTGATTCTCCGAAAATCCTCATTTTTTTGTTGAAAAAACATTACATCCCCAAAAAGTTGGTGTTTGGGTTGGAATATGTCGAAGAAGATTGGTGGGTCCCATTTTTTTTGAAGGTACACTTACTGCTGCACGATATCGCAATGAGATACTCGGCTCGTTCATAAATCAACTGGATGATGAGGAATTACAAAATGGGTATTTCCAACAAGATGGTGCAACAGCACATACGACCAGAGAAACACTTCAATATCTCAGAGAATTTTTTGATAACAGAATAATAAGCAGGAACACTGAAATCCCATATCCAACTAGGTCTTGCGATTTAAACATATGTGATTTTTTCGTATGGCCATACATCAAAAATTCGATTTATTCAACGCCAATTCATAATCTAGAACAACTGAGAATTCGCATAACAGCAAAGTGTGAAGAGATCAACAACTCACCGCAAATGCTGCATAAAGTTTTTGCTGGATTGCGGAGAAGAGTTGGTTTGTGTTTAGATGTAAATGGACAACATTTTCAACAACTTCTGTGGCTATATGTAAATTTTGATTATGATTTCGATATTAAATAAATTATTTGTTTTCTTTTTTGTTGTAGTATCATTTCAATGCCATAACCTTTTTTTTTACAATGAAACCAAATGAAACTATCAAGCATCAAGTAATGTGTCATTATGTGGAAGTGGCTAAAGTACCAACTCAATTTCGCAGTCTACTCCAATTATGAATTTTTTCGATGGCTCGTTATAATATCGTATGTATACTTGTCATACTATTGCTCGGAGATGCCTGAATCTCACGATATGTCACATGACGACCTTGCATTATCAGTTTGCGCACAGCATCGATGCTTTTTTGGCACAACAGCCGATTTTGGAAAACTCTCTTTAAAATCGTGCGTCCCACGATCGAATTCACTGAACCAATGATATACAGATGGCGTCTAGCAACACTAGTACTAGTATTGTCAGTTGTACATAAATAGCTATCCTCGTAGAACTTTAGTAGACACCGTTCTATGGCGTATATTAATCGCAAGAACAGCGACATTAGCTGATCTTATATTCACAGATATGTTGGTTGAGTGAAATGTTTCCTAGCGATAGGCTTGTGAAAAAGAATCGGTGATAGCAATATATTTTGGTTTCTTTTACACTTTATAATTTGGGCTACAAACTAACGATTTCTCGATACTTACATAAGAATTCTGAAAATCCATAAATTTTGCTCTTCATCTTAGTGTAAAACTCACGATCTTTATAAAAGAAGTGGATAATAACTACATTTTCGCTGTAATCAAATAATGCAAGTCGAAAGTAGATAATAATATGTTCTTCGGATAATAATTATGTGTTCTTACTGAAAATATTCTGGAGTGAAATTTCTTAGGTTTTCTTCAAACGGTTTTACATCCCTGTTAAGATTCATTATAGAGCATGATTGACCGTATGAAAGTTCGAAACAACCAGGTAGACAACCACATCTAAAATTACGAAAAAAGTAAGCTGTTCAGACAACAAATTAGAAAAAGTACCTGCATTGACTCTGCATTGCAACACTTAGTGTATTTACAGCGAAATAGCCTCAGGAAGGAAATATAGTAGAGATGCGTTAAAAAAGCACAAAAACAAATATTACGAATTTTTTCAAAGATGCTTTTTATTGTTTTGTTTAATGATACGTCTTTGTTTATGCGAAACTTGGAACGATGTAAATTGGTACTGATATCGTTGAACCAACAAAGTTAGGAAATATATTTGCTAATATATATTTTCTGCATTAGTTAATTATTATTTAAAACAAATCTATTTAAGCAAACTCAATCAAATATATTGACGATAAAAGTTTTAGGTTGAGAAAAAATCATCTATTATTATTGTTAATATCAAACAAGGTAATACATACAATGTTTACATAAAAGATGACGAATTTGAATTAGAATTGTTTGAAAGATGTATACGAGTAGATAGTTTTTATGTTTCATTTAAAGAAACACATATTAATTAATAAAACTTGTGACGAAAACGTTGATCAGGACAAGTGGAACAGTGAAATGTTTGCTGATTATTGTTGGACTTTGAAAGTGTCGAAGAACAGTATAAAGGAAAAGTAAAAAGAAAATCATTTTATTTCATGCTGATGTCAAAAACGACATTTTTCTGATTATTTATGGTACAAACAATGGCACATTAAGTCTTTTGCCCAGTTTCATAATACAATTACAGTACCTTTAAATTTATATGAAATGTGTTTTATAAATACATCCGAAAAGAAAAGTTATTATGAAACTGGCCGTTAGTATTTTAAAGTAAAATATTAAAGTTCAAGTAGTATTTTAAAATTATACGTCAATTGTTGACGGGAACTAATTCAAAATTTATTCGTATTGATTTCGTGACTTATATGTAGAGCAGACCAATTTCCGTGCGGGCCATGTGCGCCGATGTGAGGATGATTGTATTCATCAGAACTAATAAAAAGCATTCAGTATGTGTTTGGTACTTGCTTAGACTGCATGTAAATGTAAGCATACGTAATCATATGTCGTTGACACATAAATCGAGAAAACGACCGTTGTCAGACGAAGTGAATAAGTTTATTATGGATTTCCCAGACTTAATATACGATGGCTCAATAATTAAATGTTGTGTAATGTGTGCAATACATATCTAATGTGTTGGTCAAAAACACATTGTAAAGAACACGTAAGCAGTTCGAAGCACAATAATAACAAAATTAATCGACAACAGTTTATGCATGAACTATGTGTAACTATGATTGTGTGTACACTGCCGTTTACCTTGTTAAGTAATAATTTATTTATTTCATTTTGGAATAAATACGCGAATCAAACATTACCGAGCACGACAACGTTACGAAGGAATTTACCATCGGTGCGTAAACAGGTTGAAAATAAAATCAAAGCCGAACTGAAAAATAAAAAACTGTGGTTATGTGTGGACGAAACAACTGACAGCAAAAAAAATCTGTAGTTAAGGTGATGGCTCGTAATATGGAACCGCATCAACCAACGTCTTCAATTTTATTAGCATCCAGACAACTAGAACAATGTAATGCCAAAAAAATTTCAGAGGTGCTATTAGATACTTTGAAACAATTTAAACTTTCGAAAGACCAAGTATTAATGTTTATGACCGATTGTGCCGCAATCATGTGTTCTGTAGGCCGGTCTCTTAGAAAATATTGTCCTAACTTGTTACATATTACTTGTAATCTCCATGCTCTACACCTTGTGGCAGAACAGGTTCGTAGATATTATCCAGAGTACAAAAGTAGTATTATCGAGTACAAAGGCAGTATTCCTGAAATCTCCAAAACGTATTCGGAAATTTAACGAATTGTGTCCCCATACCCCTGAGCCACCACAGCCGATTCTGACACCTTGGGGTACATGGTTACGGGCGGGGTTTTACTATCATGAACATTTTGAAAAAATTAAGGACGTGGTTTTATCATTTGATCCGAAAGAAAGGCAGCTATCAATACAAGCTAGAAAAAATTTCAAGATGCCCAGATTAAAATGGATTTACAAAGTATTTGTGAGAATTACTTGGGACTAGAAGAAGCAATAACAAAATTAGAAAATTCGTCGCTCTCGTTAGAGGAATCACTGCAAATCGTTAAAGATGTTCACGTACAACTGTGTGTTGTAGAAGACACAAAAAGTGTAAGTGTTCTAATTAAATTTGAAAGTGTTTTAGACAGAAATGCAGATTTTGACACCTTAACACGTATTTGTGAGGGCACGTCTACAGATGCGTTAAGTTGCTTAAAAAAGTATTTTGATTATGCGAATATAACATCATTAGATGTAGAACGCTCGTTTTCCGAATATAAACATATTTTTTCGTCACGGCGGACATGCTTTTCAGAAATAACCTTAGAAATGCACCTGATGTTGAAAATATACAATCGAGTTTCTCCAGTTTGTCAATCCTTGGAAGACGCTTAAAACGGTAAGTGTTTTTTTAAATCCTCTGTCGTGCACACAATCACTGAATTCATACATTTTCCATTTTATTTATAGGTACATACAACGCTGCTATAATATGTACTATTCTTATTTTTCGTGTGTTTATGCATATTACTTTAATAACAGAAAACCAAATGTATATTTAATTATTTCTGATAGAATAAATGTCTCTACTTCTATACTTATATCGGTAACAAGCTCATGTTGCGTCCCTATTCTATCGCATATTCTAATATATTACGAATTGCACTCCCATACCGGCGCTCATGGCGCGCACGGAAATTGGTCTGCTCTACTTATGTGGCATCACATTCTTCTTCACGCGATCAGCTTTATCCAGAATATCTTGCGATATCTGATTTGTATCCATTTTAAAACGAATAATCGAATAAAACACAGAAAATTGACGCGGCTTTTTAATTTTTATTTGTAACAAACTTCCATGTTATGGAAATTAGTTACCACTTAATTTTTACGAATAATTTCTGTGAGTTATAAATGTCATTTTTGACATAAGTATGAAATAAATTAAATTCTTTTTATTTAAAATTCTTTAAACTTGCAGTATGAAATAAACCATTGTATTCACTACGAACAAAAAGTGTTTTTAAAGGTCCTCGCAAGTAATTCCGTCCTCGGCTGACGATTCGGCTGTAAACAACTTTCTCGTCGTTTAAAATGTCACTTTTCGTTCTTGATAAATAAAATACTATTAAACAGGACGATACCATACAGCTCCATATAATGTACAGTTCTGTTCATATAAATCTGGGATAACTCTTATAACGTAACTCTTAATTCCACTTGTTCAAATAAATCTGGGACAACTTTAACAACAAAAATAGTTCTAGATTTATTTGAATAGTATTGTATTTACCTAATTCATGTTATTTAATTTACTTTTCAATATTTTTTTCCAAAACCTGACGTGCCAGAATAAATTTGTTGTTATTGTTATTGTTAGAACTATAAAAGCAACGAAAATTATACATAGTTTCTAAAGAAAAATAAAAAAAATGAGAATTTGTTGATCAGTGTAATTTATTTACTATTTTCTTTATTTTAAAAGAATAAAGTTTGTATTTGAAATTTCTATTTTAATTTTAATTTGGATGTATGACGTTAAGTATAAAATACTATCGACTAGTGGCGGCTCGTGAGTTATGAAAGAGGGTGGCCACAAAAAAAATACTTATTTTTTGTAATAAAATCCATTCTTCTAATTTTTGAATTGGCCTCGTAACACCAATTTAAAAGCTCCGCAACTTTAATTTTAATTTGGATGTATGATGTTAAGCATAAAATAGTATCGACTAGTGGCGGCTCGTGAGTTATGAAAGAGGGTGGGCACAAAAAAAAATACTTATTTTGTGTACATAAAATCCATTCTTCTAATTTTTGAATTGAATATACACATAATTAACCGGTGCAAAATATGACGATTTTTTTCCACATCTTCGTTGTACTTAATTTTATGTCGCAAATAAGCTCTGTCTAACTGTTCACGTATATCCACTTTGCCTAAAACACTAAAATCCACGCATGTATTCATGTGAGAAACGGAATTTTCGTGTTTATTTGCCCTTTCTGCAATATGCTTTAAATCATTCAACCCTTATTTATTCCACGCACTAACCTCTTTCTTAAAAATTAAGCAGATATAACAAAATAGTTTATTTGTTAGTGAATATCCGCTTATCCACTAATATTTTTCATATATATTTTTATTGAATACTCTATTGTAAGTTCGAGTTTTACTTGTTGAAGTGTAGTGTATTTGAAGTTCAGGGATAGGCCTTCCTTTCTGCTTAATTAAAAGAGTACGCGCCGAAAACTATACAATCATAATAAACGCAAGACGTTAACTGGAGTCGAGCGATTTTGTGCCCCAAAACGACGGATAAAAACATAAGGCGAAGATAAGCGGAACCGGCCGATCTATATTCGAAATAGGTACATCTGAAATCGTGCCCCGGAACATAGTTTTGAGCGTTTATGCGCTAGTGTCTGTGGTGCGGAAGGAAACTTTGATACCATCGTTATAAAAATACGTAAAAATAATAAAATACAATAATGCACTGAATTACATGTGAATTTCTTTCTGTGTTTATCTTGGTGGTTGGGTGGGCACGTGCCCTTGTGCCCTTTAGTACCAGCCGCCACTGGTATCGACTAGTTTTAAATTTATTTCTTGCAATCTCCAAAAGTAAAGTCATATCATATCAACACTAATTTTTTAAATATGTACGATCAGGGCTGTGCCAGGGGTACATGGCACCCGGGCAGCGAGTGGAAAATAATTTAAAATAGAAATATGTACTAATTGTCCAATTTTTATTACGTTTATGATGGTTTAAACCTACTACTTACTAAATAAATATGTACCATGTTTAAATATGTACGTAAATAAGCACTATAAAAAATAAATTGTTGTCATTAGTCATCAACTCATCGTTGGTAAATTTTAATGAAAGAGTATCATTCATTGACCGTTAAACCAGTGTCTGAAACAAGGCGGGAAGTAAACTTGACGCTATAAAAATTTTAAGATATAATTTGAAATCAATTTATGGTCATTATAGGTTTTATTTAATGACTTATCTAGGGATGCTAATACAGAAATATGGCCAAATCTTTTATTATCGAAGGTAAATGTTTCCAAAAATGAGATTTAGTTATACCAACTGCAATTGAATTGTTAAAATTACGTACAAGAATATAGATCGGATGCGAATTTTACAAATATGTATGTTGAATGAAACTGAAAAGATAGCACAGGAGATTGATTGTGAAACTGAGTTCCCAATGGTTGATATTATAAGACCTCGTAAAAAAAGGAGATTTTTACGTCTGAAAATGTTGATGAAAGTCCTTGTAGAAAATTTCAAAAATTAAAACATTTTTATTCCCCTATTTGAGATACAGCAATATCCAAAATAGAGGAATGATTTGAGCCAATGACAGTTCATAACGAAACTATTCAGTTTTTAAATAATATTTATGCGTTGCTGGAATTGAGTCGAGATGCCAAAATAAAATATTGTATCTAACTGCAAAATACGCGGAAATAAAAAAATATTTCCAGTG
Organism: Melolontha melolontha; assembly: GCA_935421215.2. Lineage (NCBI taxonomy): Eukaryota > Metazoa > Arthropoda > Insecta > Coleoptera > Scarabaeidae > Melolontha > Melolontha melolontha. Next base: position 178,215,065 of record OW285237.1, on the reverse strand, counting down.
TGCTCCTATAACCAGTTGCGATGTAGAAAGGACGTTTTCTATTTACAAGGATGTATTTCATTCAAAGAGAACAAATTTTACAGAAGAGAACCTTGAGAAACTATTGTTAGTAAATATTAATACTCCTTTACTCAACTTGAACTACAAAATGAAGAAATAAAAATGTGTGGCCGTTTATATACCCGTTTTAGTATTATAACAAGTGTTCATTTGAAAAGTCAATCTAGTAGCATGTGATTTACTGAGAACATTTTGAAGTATGTCGTAAATTAATATTTACTACTTAACCTACGAAGTCGAATATTTTGACAGTTTCATACATACAAATAAATAACAAATAATAGGTATTTATTGAAAACTATAACAAATGTTGAAAATGTTGTCCTTCAAGATCAATGCACTTTAAAATCCTCCGCTCAAAATTTCTGATGATATTCTGCAACATTACTGGATTGTTATTAATTTCCATGCATTTCTATTCGATTCTCTGTAGCATATCATTCAAATTCAATATAGGTGTTCGAAATATGTTATTTTTTAGATAAGGCCACAAAAAGAAGTCGCAAGGTGTTAAATCGCATGAATGTGTAGGCCAGGCAATTTAAGTATTTCGACTAATTATACGCTCATCAAAAAATTCTCTTAAATAATCCAAAGATTCTGCAGTACAGTGACAAGGTACTCCGTCTTGTTGGAAATATTCATTTTGTAGTTCATCATCATGCAACTGATTGACAAATGGTTGTAAAATTTCCGTACGGTACCTTTGAGCAGTTAACGTTCCCTGAAAAATATTGGTCCAATGATTTTCACTACTCCAAATTCTTGTATTTTGTGAATTTAGGTATCCCGTTTTATAAAACCATGCTTCATCAGTAAAGATGACTCTTTGCGAAAGTTCTCCATTATTGTTCATATTTACAAACCAATTACAAAACTGTAGTCTACCTGGGTAATCAATTTCTAACAATTCTTGTATTGCTGTGACACGGTATGGATAAAGTTGCATATCTTTTTTTAATAACTTGTGAGTTGTACCAACAGAAAGGTTTATTCGTTGACTCAAATGTCGAAGAGATGTTTGTGGTTCATTTTCCATTATTTCTTCAACACGATTGACAACTTGAGGTGTACGCGTCTTAACTGCTCCGCTGCCTGATTTTCTTAAGAGACTACCAGTTTCAGAAAACAGTTTTAAAGTTCTATCCAAAGTATTCTTAAATTGTATATAATCTATTACAAAATGTGGAAACTCAACTTGAAATTCTACCATGCAATCTTGAACTGAATAAACCCATAAATCATCAATTTTATTACCACTTCGAAAATAAGCCTGGACTAAAAAAAATTTTATGTTCTAAAGTGAAAGCCATTTTAAAACTGAGAAGCAATTTATTTAAAGCAGAATCGACGCACGATTATTTTATGCACTAACTGATATTTGTGATTGACATTATCAAATGTCATTTGGATTTACGTTTACGGAATAACAAACACATATTAATATATTTGCGTCTTATTCTATCAAAATTTCAAAGTAACCTAGATTGACTTTTCAAATGAACACTTGTTATGTATAATTATATAAATAAAATTAAAAACTTTAAAAATACAAATGTTCAATAGTACGCTCGTGGGCGATGAGTCCAACCTCTCGTGTCCGGTCTCTAGTAATTATATATTTGTTTTATTGTGAAAAATATTAAATTTAGACAAAAATAAATTTAGCTTTTAGGGGGTAGCAACTTTGGGGTGGCCAGCATACCTTGGAGCGGCCCTGACGAATATATTCAACTATTTTTATATTTCTCTAAAAGGATTAGATTTATAATTCGAAGACCATAAAAATTGTTTCATCTGGGGAAACTTTACTATCAACATCTTACAATTAATTTTACCAATGACTTTATTATTAATTTACGAAATCAAACAATAATGTGCCCCCATAATGTTATTTATTTTTTATTATCCTTACTACAAATAGGAAATAAATTTGTATTCAATTCATGAATGGATAAATTACATCATCAGAGGCTATAACTTTTTTCTTGTTCTTTTTCTTATTTAGTTTTTTTTTAAATAGTTTGCAGGGTGTCCGAATAATAATATAATAACCAATTTCAACGGCACTTAGAAAACTAAATCCAAGGAACAATCCTAATAGTCCACCTGTATTAGCTAAAAACGTAACTTATACAGTTTTTGTTGATTAAATAAATTTTGTCACTTACACAGAAATTCCGAAAAACCATAAATTTCACTTTTAATCCTTTGTGTGAAAGTATTGTCGATGTAGAAGAAATGAAATATGGCCATGTTATTCCTTAAAATAGTTTTAATTTATCACTTACTACTTTCTTTTAAAGAAATACTTACACGAAATATTCTAAACTCTCGTTTTTAATTATGTCATCTTTAGGTCTAGTTTTTAGTGACAAAATATTCGCGGAATGAGTTTTCTCGTATGATATTTCGAAACAAGCTGGTAAGCAGTGACACCTGTAGAAATAATCAATGCAGTTTGATCAAAAAACTTCAATAACGTGCTTTGATAACAAAAGTAAGCAGAACTGTGATTGCAAAGCAAGAAAAAAATTAGTACTTATAAATCGAATTGTGTTTAACTGCGAAAGCTGCAAAAAGAACCTGTTTACATTTGTTTAGTTAGCTAGTAACCTATATCTACAGTAATGAGGAACAATAGAAACACATGCAATAAAATTATTTTTCTACGACCCTTTATAAAAAGACATTTTTCTACTCCTATATTCTATTTGATTTATTAGACATTTACTACCTGTACTCTAATGAGATTCATTATGATACAGATATTTCATTACGATACAGGTCACGACCTTATCACCATATTGTTCTACTATTGCATTATTGCATGCTCATGCATCCACCAGCAGACACACAGTAAATGTCATATATTGGAAAAGAATAACATACTACGGGAATAACTTTTTAAATTTTGAAAAATAACTAAAATACCGTCATTTTGTTCAGTTGAGTATTATTTAAAGAGCTGTAAGAGATAAAGTTCATTTCTTCATATCTCCGCTGGTCTGGGTTTGTTACTGGAGCGTAGAAAAAGTAACAACAATATTCGGTCAATAAAATTTTGAAAATTCTGTCACCTATTCTATTGCCTCCTCATTGTTCTACCATTTTTTTAATAGTTCACACATAAATAATGTAATAATTAGAGGACGCATCAGGCCGAAATTACGATGGACCATATAAATAGCCTATAACATCGTTAAGTACGACACGTAATTATTGAATAGCACTATTCATTCGGTTAACCACACATCTGTTTTTTGTCGTTGAATTGTGACGCAATTGTTTCAATATTACACTTAAATTCCTTTATTCATGGGCGTAGATAGAAGCGTGAGGTGTTTCTTCAATTATAGAAAATAAAATAAATTATTTTTATTTATTAGTTAATATTACGTAAGATAAATAGTACGGTGGTAAAAAGTACGGTGACTTAGTTTCTTTTTTTCATTGCTTTAACTGTCAATTACATACTTCGCAATTTATTTTAATCTAATTTAATAAACGTCGAGAATGGCATCGTGAAACAATGGTGAGTTGGATTAAGTGTCATAGTGATTGTATGTCCATTGTCAGTGATTCCGAATTTTATTGCAAAGTCTGTAAATATCGTTAAAAAATTCCAAGAAATCGCACGTAAAACGTCACTTAGTATCGTAAACACATACACAGAAATTAGACCCTTTGGGATCTTACAATTTTAATGAACATCTCTGTGAAACTTTAATGGCGACAAATATTTCATTAAATAAACTTAACAATCCCACCTTCAAAACATTTCTCTAAAAATATACTGGTCGAAATGTTTTTGATGAATCCACCTTATGCAAATAATATATTTCTAAGTGCTACACGAAAGCAGTAGAACGCATAGAAGCCATCTTTCAAATCAGCACCTATACGAAACTGTCGATATATTAGGACGCTGTGTAGTAAATATTGTAGCTGGTGTATTACTATGAATTTTGATGGGAAATAAGTGACAATGTCAAGAAATACCCTCACACTAATGTTATTAAAATAAGTAGAAGTCATAAAAGCGATTTTAAAATCCAAGTCTGTATTTACATTTTTTTAGTTTATGATGGTCGTAAAGTGAGGAATCGTTGTACCGAAAAATGGTGAGTACTGCTAGATGCAGCAGAAAAAGTTACTATGGAGAAATACTTTTGGTTTTTTCATTTGTTGCATAACCAAGTTATCGAAGAAAGAAGAAAATGTGAAAATTATGTTTTTCCCTAAAATCTCAAAAACGAAAAATGATAATTCAAATTTCTTCGCGGCATATTAATCCCCATTAATTTTCGAAACGTTGCCCTGATTTAACCTTCTTCATATCTTTTACGGTTTACGATGAGCATCAAATCTGAATAATCCTGTATACCGTCTGGAAACGTGGTAAGTTAATGGCGGAGAGATGAACGATACCCCACTAGGTTTATAGCACCAGGCGCCATCAGGCGTGTCTGTGCCCAGTCGTCGACGATAGATACGATAGAAATACGAGTACATACGTTGTACATATGTGTATACCACACCTACTTCTGACCTATCCCTATTACTTATCCAATCAAATGCTGCACTATACATTAAATAAACATATCGGAGAAGTAAAATTGGCGGGGACGCGTCTTGCGAAGCAGTGTCTTAACTTACCACGGTATACTAATAATGAATTTAAACAAGTATTAAATTTTTAGACTCCACAAAACAAAAACCAATGTCACACTGGATATACTAAACCTTAAAACTAAAAAAAAAGAATAGCATTAGTACTAAAGATGATAACGTTGATGATCAATTATTTATGCGGAGTGTAAACGTGTTAAACTGCTTAATGATAAGCCTCAGCTCCAGGAATGAGCCTATAGAAAAAAAATCTAAATTTATGTTACATTTGTTATTTAACTTTCAATACTACACCCTCTTATTTTTTCAATTTCTAAAATAAATTTTGTTAATGGGCTTTCAAATTTTATAATCATATTTTGAATATGAATTCGCGTTAATAAATGTAGTGCTCAATCTTGAAAACATTATGTGTATTTGATATAGAATAAGTTATGAATGTACGTTCATGCTAATCATGCAAAAAAATTAATCGAAAAAATTACTTACTCCTGGGTCAACGTTGGTTTTTCCATTACAGCTGCAGAAAGAAAATGTATACATATTGCTATAGATTGTTCCCCGCAAACATTTTGAAAAGATTTAATTATTTTTGTATATTGTATTATATTTGAATTTTTATAGTTTGACTTGCGCAGTTCGAGGAAGCCGTTTGGAGTTGCTGGGCAATGTACTTGATAACTGTATTTTTTTTATGTAGGGATGCGTGCTGCATGTATCCGACAGACACGTTTTGTTCATCGAGTAAGAGAATTCTATATTTGAAGATAAAATTTCTTTATCTTTATTTCAAGTAATTTCGGTTTTGTTTTTGAATTAATAGTGTTTGTGATTGCTGAAGTTATTACCGAATTTATACGAGTTTGTATACCTCGTAATTTTGATTTTTAACTCTTACTCGAGGTGTCTCTAATGTTATGAAAAAAATAAAACTACGTAAGTTTATTTTATATAATATCACATTATTTCTTTACTGAATGCATTTATTATTGTATTATTGATTGTATGAATTTCTATATATTTTGTATTAATTAAAATATAAATGATAAAGATAGTTTTTTGTTTCAAGTAATTTTTTTGATAACGTTAAATTCTAGAACGTTTTAGAGTTCAAGGTTGGTGTTTTTTGTACGTGTGGTATCGCGCATGTGTTAGAGTTTTCGGTCTGACAGGTTTATCTGTCTACTTTTGGAGTTTGTTTATCAGGGGTGATAGAAAAAGGTATCTTTATAATTTATTAGTTCTTAATTTTGATCGGAGTCTATAAGGATTTTTTATTATATGTCCTAGTCACTTTACATATAATATTTTTGCCTTAAAAATATTGTTTATTGTTGCAATATTTATCTTAATACGTTATTAAGATTTTTTTTTATTTTTTTTTTTTGTAATAAATTTCATTTCATTTTATTGTGACTTTCCTTTACCTTTGTTTGAACTTTTGTACTGGCGCCTGTTATAAATTTTGTAGAAGAGAAGTACCACGTTTTCCCATTGGAAACCCGGAGAGAAAAGCTGTCTCATTATAGAGGTTAACCGATTGAGCATTAAAGTTGGACAGTGTTGTGGTAAATAGTGGCTCATTGTCATTCTTACCCACTATTCATAGCAATATGCATAGATTGCTGGAAAAATAATGTCCACCTCGTCACTTCAGCACTAGCTTCTAAAGCTAAATAGTTCCGTTTATTTTTTTTTGTGTACCGATCCTCATTAGAGTGTGGTAGGTAGTACTTACGTGACTAGGGGAGACATTACTCTTTATACAAACTGTACAGTTAAGTAATATAACTAGTGTTCAAACTAGTCTTGGGTTTAGTTTTCTCACACTGAAGTTCACGAGGTAGGAAATACTGTTACGCATGCGTATATGTTAGCTCGAGTCCTTTATTTTTATTATAATTGTTTAAACAATTGGATTTATTTACATTCTTAGTTTTATAAATTGAAGGTTAAACATTGTACCCAAGAGCATTGCAATGAACTTAAAGTTGAATACAACAGTAATTACAATTTATGCAATAAGTGATATCAAACTTTCAATTGTGTTTATTTAATCTATATAAATACTCAAATCTATTCGGAAACCACATATTTTCAATATTCAATCACCCGTTATTCATTTTAGATATTTGCAATTTTGGTGATTATTTTTTTTTGGTAACAATAATTTTAAGGAACTCGAAGAAAGAAGTATTGATATTAAAATACAAGAAGCAGTATTTGACTCACCTTTAACACGAGATACACAATTGTCTTGCTTTTTGCCACATATTCTTGTCGTCCTATTTTCTATAATTAAATATACACCTTAAGTAAATTACGTAATTTATTATTTATAAAAATAATAACGGAAAAATTAACAACATAAATTACAGTATTCAAATATTGAATATCATAAACGAAAGGGTAAATAGACAACGCAATTACATTCATAATTACCTTTTCGGTCTTTCAAACACCTACTTACCTATACTGTTAGTCTATTCACTCAATCACTCATCATTTATTATGGTGCGTTGGATATCGTGCTTGGAACAGCTGTTGATTAAGGTATCTATTGGTGACATGGTTGATTTCTTTGGGTAAGGAATTAGGTTTTAAGATATTGAGAAGGTTCTTTGGACTAAAGAGTTTATAACATCACGTTTTTGTACGGGATGATGGTGGGAAAGGGTATTTAGGTATCTGTTGGTATGTGGAGGTTTCTAATACACGTAATGTTCTAATGAACCATCAGACCGACCATAGTGAAATAATGGAACTGTGTTAGGAATTAAGGAACTTAAGGAAATCATTTAAAGGATCACGTCCATATGGCCAGATAACGAAGATGATTCTAAACCAACACTTCGACCTTTTTGTATAGGAGCAAAGGATTTGTTGTTCGAACGCCGACAGGAGAAAGGGGGAAGCCATAGCTGCACCACGGAATTGAAAATAGGTAGAGATAAGACAAGCCTCCTCTAGGTTGGCTATGTAATCAGACTGGTTTACAGAGGGTACGATTTCTCGGATTATTGGTATGATATGAGAACTTTGGTGAACAGGGATTCGATATAAAAACTTACCAGTCTTTGTACAAAATGTTTGGAATTTTGGATAAGTATAGAGAATGAGAAAATTAGTAAATCATTTGGATAGTTTGTAAGGTGGACTATTTATTAGAACGCAAGGGAAAGTTAGGTTTATGAATCGTTGGTAGACCGTTTAGAAGGATCTCGAGGTCTGTAGGAGCTATCTGGGAAAAGTTAAAGTATTTTGCGTTCGTACTCATCACTATTAACGATTACTGTGGCGTTACCCTTGTAAGCTTTGAGCACAGCGACTTCAGGGTTTCATGGGCAATGATTTCAGGGTTTGAAAGATTTGACTTAGCGCATGGGTAAGAACTAGAAGCTTCGAAACGGATGGGGTTAGCGATATTGGCGGGAATTCTGACAAGAGCGAACTCTATACTAGTGATTATTTCTTCAGTGTGTCTTTGTGTGCCGTGGCAAAATTTCCCTTGATGGATAGTCCTATTGGGTGTAGCAGAAGTTTCGGTGGTCGATAAAGGAAGTTTGGACAGTTTGATGACAGTATGTGACATGGGGAAAGGATTTTGGGAAGTTGTGGGTAGTAGAGATTGGAAATTCCGGTTGTATTTTTGAGTGATAAGATGTTTGGGAGTTTTCGGCTTGGTTGGTCTAAAAGATTCCAATTAGGAGAAGATACGTTAAGGAAAAACTCTAAATGAACGAGACATTCATTACTGCAATCACCCACACAGTCACTCATTTATTTACTAATTTTGAAAATAAATACAATTAATATTAAGTGTATGTGACTGTATAGCATTATAATTGACGTGATTTTGGAATAACTTCTGTCATATCTAAATAAATGGAAAACAATCAAAGAAATTGTCGTTGTAAGCAAAGGCAGAGCATTTCGGTGCTGATCAAATACTTACTTGGTAAAAAGTATGGTACGCAGTTACAGTATTTTAAAGTCCTATTTGCTTGGCATTCTAGTTTACAATTTTTTTCCGTATAAGCTCTGTAAAATAGTTTAAATGTTTATAGCCTTATGTACAACAAAGGTATGACTATTTGTACCTATAAAATTGTAGGTACCTTTCCTGTGGAAAGAAACATTGCCTCTTTTCAACGTCTATGTTTTTTAAGGTTACGGTCGAATCTATCTTTTTCGGTTTGATCACAACTCTTGCCTCTACACCGGGTCTCAAGAAAAATCCAAAATCTGCCATTTTCGGTGTTTCTATAGGATTAGAAAGTAAAACCTAGAAACCACATTTACAGTTAACTGGGTTTGTTAGTGGAGATTTCTTACAGTAGACTTTTATATAATGCAGATTACTCTGATGTTCTCCAGGGTTTTTCAACCTGTGGGTCGCGACCCCCTGGGGGGTCGCGAAGCCTCTGTAGGGGGGTCGCGAGAGGTCGAGAGAACTCAGTAAAAAAATCAATAAATTTTAAAAAGGAAGATATATTAAAAAAAAGTTAACATAACGATACTCGTTATGTTATTTATACAAACACATTAACAAAAAATAAAATCTTCGAGTACTCGTTCATTTTAATGTGAAGGTTGCGCTTGAGTTTGTTCAATCAATTTCTCCCATCGTGGATCCGTTTTTGCAACTTTAAGTATTAATCGTTTTCCAAATTTAAGCGATTTCTTAGTTTACTTTTTATTTGGGCCATTGATGAAAATGCCAACTCGCACAAGTACGAGGTAGAAAATGGAAACAAACACTTCAAAGCCTCGGTTGTTAATTCCGGGTATTCTGTTTTTCTTTTTAACCAAAAGGTATCCAAATTTTCAGACTTGAATTCCAAGTGTAACATCCCATCGGCAGATAATTCCGGCAGATTCTCTTTGAGCTTAGTTGATAAATTTGCCTCATTTATAGCTGCATTTAAAAACGGATTTAAGATCCATCTTTGCCCAGTGTTATCCGATATCTCTTGCACTGAGAAGTAATGACACAATTCTTTCTTCAAATTATCTAACATCATTTTCATACCAGATATATATGAGTTGATGTTTATCTCGCTTCCGACTTCTTCAATGAAAGACTGTGTCGACGAAAATGAATCAAAGTTGTTTTGATTTATAGATGATGACCACAATTCAATTTTTTTTATAAAGCCATGGAGTTTGTCTTTTGCTGTTATGTCATTTTCATCCCGCCCTTGAAGACTTTTATTCAAGTTATTTAAATGCTCAAATAAGTCAGAAAGAAATGCCAATTTCAAAAGGAATTCCGGGTCAGAAATGAATTCAGAGTAATGTGACTTGGCTTGTTGTAAATATACTAATAGTTCAGCGCGAAGTTCCATAACTCTGGTCAGTACTTTGCCTTTTGATAACCACCTAACTTCTGTATGGTAAAGCAAATTGCGGTGTAGTGCCCCCATGTCTTCACAAATGATTAGAAACAATCGAGTCTGCAACGCTTTTCCTTTAATAGAATTTACAATGTTAATAATAATATTTAGAACTTGACTGTATTCTTGTGGCAAAGTTTTGGCTGCAAGAGCTTGGCGATGGAGAAAGCAATGCATCCAACAAGCGTTTGGCATCTGTTCTTTCAGTCTAGCAATAAATCCACTCTTCGCAGCAGTCATGGCTTTTGCTCCGTCACTACAAATAGCAATGCATTTTTGTGCCCAATCGATATTCATATCTTGCGTAGCTTCAAGGAACGTGTCATGCAAGCACTGACCTGTAGTATTTTAGGGTAGTGCCTTGCAAAATAGTATTTCTTCCATTAATATTTCATTGGATTTAAAACGCACAAAAGCTACAAACTGCGCACAACCCGCAATATCCGTTGATTCATCAAATCGCAAGGACACAAAAGAACTTTTCTTAATTTTTTCTATGACTTGATCACGAACGTCAGATCACGAAGTCAGATATTGCTTATCCTGCGTTGAATGGTATTGTCAGAGAGAGGTATACTTTTGAGCTTTTCGACCTCTTGCTTGCCAAACATAATCACTGCTATATCTAAAGCCGCTGGTAAAATCAAATTTTCGGTAATACTGTGAGGTTTTCCTGCTTTAGCCACACGAAAAGCTACTCGATAACTCGCGAGCAACGCTTTCTCATTTAGGTTGGACATTTGTCCTATAGCAGTTTTTTTATGTTCAAGAGCTTTTAATTTTAGCAAAAAATTCCACGGGTTTATTTTTTTCATTAGGATGTTTTCTGTTTAGGTGGCGTACCAACTTCGATGGGTTCATGCTTTCTCTTGACAAAGTTTCAAAGCAAATTACGCACTGCGGTTTATTCTCAATCACAGTAAACCCAAATTTCAAATAATTGTCGTCATAAAGACGTTTTTTCTTTATTCCACTACTGCCGCTAGACTTAGACATTGATGGTTCTGATGATCTTTTCAGGAATTTATCCATTTTCAATTATAACAAACAACTCAAATAAATACGTAAAACAAGTGATTCGCGCTCTTCAAACAACTAAATAGACGACACGACCACTTGCTTCGCGGTCTTGCATTCAACTGCCGTGGCCGCGGTCGACCGCTCTATTTATAGGCCAGCGCATTCTAGCGAGAATCATATCGAAGCGTAACGAAACGTTTCGAAACTTGTGGACATTTAGCGCGGGCCGTGGAGCGCGTGGGGGACTACCAGCGCCATCCATTGGTAACACTCGGAACCTGTACTAGTTCCGAGTGTTACCAACAGATGGCGCTGGGAGTCTCGGCCCTAACAAATATGCTTGTATTTGATTGTTAGTTATAATTATCAATTGGCCACGTATTCGATTTAAAATTATATGTTTTACGTACTTAATTGTATATTTATATCCGAATCCTAATAACGCGAACGCCTAAAATTTTTGTATGGATTAAATATTTTTAACATACATGAAAAAAAAGGGTCGGGGGTCGGGAAATATTTTTTGATACTAGGGGGGTCGTGTCATGAAAAGGGTTGAAAAACACTGTTCTATACTATTGATATTTTTATGATATACGATTAGGTAGTTATATTTTATTTAAAGTAATTGTGTTATTCGAGAGGAAGTAATGTCTTTGAAGTAGCCTCTGTAAAAAATTTACACTTAAAGTTAAAAAAACACAGAAAATACTACTTTCAGAGAGCATTAAATTGCGAAAACAAACAAATTGGCTCATTAGTTCAATCTGGTTTACTAAAAATTTCGTATACACAGATTAAATATTAAACAACATCCTTTCGAGAGCAGGAATCCAAAATTATGCATGCCCATGAACATTTTGAGGTTGAACCTAATCAGTAAGCGATAGTTTTTCCCTTAATTTTTTGCGAGTTTTACAGATAATGTAGATTGAAAAAATATTGTGGAATTTTGAAGTTATGACCATTTGAATTGAACATTTCAATGAAAAACCATAAAATTTAATAACAAGGCTTTTGACAACTTTGAGCTTGGATTTAGACGCGAAGAATGTTTCGCTGAATTCAAGAAGTTAATTCATGTTCATTAGCTATCGGGAAACCCTGGTATAACAAATATCGTTTTAGTTGTGAATCTTTAAAGAATAAAATTTGTTAAGGTGTCCAAAAAGCGCCACTGTTCGCTTGATTCTTATTGACATACTAAGTGTGTGCCTGCCTAGAGTCCTTCAAAGGATTCGTGATAAACCGAAACGTTGTTCTCGACATTTTTAGTAAATCTGTATCATGGCAGAAATGGATTTATCATGATCCATGGAAACTTACTTACAAAATCAACCAATTTTGCCACTGTCGATTTTAGAACATAGAAATATTGTTTGGATACGATGTACAAAATAGTATGTGCTTTGTGCGTGTTGAGTTTTTACTCAAAAACTGGCGACTACCTAATTGTCTCTAACTCCTAATGTCGGATTTTTATCTAGCGCAAGTTGACCTTTGTTCAAGACTCTGAGTAGATACAAACTTCCTTTCCAAAATATTTTGTTTTACATTATTTTTTAAAATTTTTAAAATTTTGCAATTAAATGTTATAAAATATTATGTTAATTATTTATAAAATTCAAGATATCTTTTATAAATAGGTTTAGAAACATATTTAATTATAAAATAGTTTTTATCTTCATTATTTCTTTTGAATGATTAGTTATTATTAATTTTACACATGTCTCGTCTTTAAGGAGATTTTAAAATTTTTAAAATAATGAAACTGGTCAAAAAAATTTTTGAAATGTCAAGAGAGAAGATATATTGATATTGTGATTGATTAAAACCTATTATTTTAAACAAAGAAAGTATCTGAGTGAGGTATAGTTTGCAGTGGCAAATATATGTTTCTTTTATTATTTTTCTTTTGATTTTAACATTTACTAGCATTTATTATGTATTTTGGAAACTTTTAGATTTAAAAATCATTTGGAATACCTTAAATCCTGCACTATTTGTTGTTTGACAGTAGTAACTATCTAGCTGAGCGTCTAGAACTACTGTTAAACCCAAATGAGAACCGGCACCTATAAAAGAAAGATTTTGATTACACATCAATTCGAGAAAGTAATTTTACATTGTAAAATCCGGATTTAAAAGAAAACCTGATCAATTTGAAAGCAGACATCGCGTATTTGACAGATTTGTTCAAAAAACTTAATGACATTAACTTACAATTACAAGGGGACCGCCAAAATTTAATAAAAACAAAGGGTGTAATTTCAGCTTTTCTTGGAAAATTGAAATTTATGAAGCAAAATATTAGTCGGCGCGAATTTTCCCAGTTTTCAAACTGGTCACAGGTAGAATGCCTTGATGAGGATATTCACACATACGTTCCACATTTAATTGCCCTGCATGATGACTCTAAAATCAGATTTGAAGATATTCTGACGATGGAAATACCACCATGGATCATAAATCCACTTGATGAAACGGAAGTGGAGAATGTGATATTACAAGAGGAGCTAGTCGAGCTTAGCACTAATGAGGAACTGTAGGTGAAATTTAAAAGAGGGTATCAAACATTTTGGCTGCAGGCAGAAATACCCGAAAAATATCCTGGACTGTGGGGAATTGCGAGAAAGCTTTCGATAGCGTTTCCCTCGTCATATCTTGTCGAGAAAAGTTTTAGTGTCGTTACAAACCTTTTAACAAAAAAAAGGAGCAGATTGAAAATCACAGAACGGGGAGATTTGCGGTTATTCATAACAAAACTGAAGCCAAATATTGATAATTTGCTGTCAATCCACCAAGTACATCCCTCCCACTAAAATTATGACTATTTTGTGATTGTCATTGTAGAAGTTACGTTACGTTATTAATATTTAATTTTAATTATATTACGACTGTTATCATATTACAATGTAATATGATAACAATAATAATTAATAGTGTGATAATTACATATTTGAATAAATACAACACAAGGAAATATACTATTTTTCTTTTTATTTTTACCACTTCGAATGGGGAGTTTTCTAAATAAAATATGTGAGAATTGATTGGTTTCTTGTGCTGTGAGTAGATGTCAAAGGAGTAAAGTTGGATGGAATCACTTTTTTGATTGGCTAACTTTACTTTTTTGACATCCACTCACAGCACAATCAATTAATTAATTAACCAATAACGTCGAGTTTTGGGAATATGGTAGAAATGTAGCTGCAGGGGGTCCACCGAAACCAGCAAAACTTTCAAAGTGGTCTATGAGAAAAAAAAGTTTGGGAGCCTCTGTACTAGATCATTGAATGTAAACATGCATACTAGGGTAAATAACTGCCATGTTCACCACTTGGGTAAAATGACACAGTGTGTTATTTTACCTTATCTGAGTGAGACAACCTAAGAAGAACTGGAGGACTGAATTAATAGATGGGGCGCCACTTGGAACACTGGGCATTGCTGAAGAAAGCGGATGGATGACTTCGAATGTTTTTTTGAGGTAGATGAAGCACTTTAAAGAATTCGCCAATACAACTCCTAAAAATAAAGTTTTATTAATCGTCGATCGCAAGAGCATCCATGTTTTCAATTACGCAAAGGACAACTGGATTATTATGCTTTGCTTGCCGTCTCATTCTACACATAAGCTACAAGTCTTCAGATGTGTGCTTCTTCGGCCCAATGAAGACATACTACGACCAAGAAGTAACAACATGGATGAAATGCAATATAGGAGGGAGCGTGACACAATAGCAATATGGCAAGTTTATTTACAAAAGCATATGGCTAAGCTGCCACTCGCCAAAATGCTGTAAACGGATTTAAGATCACCAGTATTTGGCCATTCAATCCGATTTTTTTCCCGATCATTTATTCAGCCTGGCAGCTGTAACTGATGTCGCAGAGGCAACATTTAGAGAAGAACCTCGTGGAGACCATAATGACAACAACACCCAAGAAGAGTTTTGCAACAACATGAATTCAGACAAAATCGAGAAAAGTTGACGCTCCGTTAAAAAATCGAGAAAGGGATCCAAAAGCAGTATTGAAATACGATTTCAACCGTTTGATCTTTATCTTTTACCAAGCTATTCAGGACGTCGACCAACTGCAATTGTGCAATTAAATTGTTCTTATGTCATTTTAACCAAGGCAACTTGTGTAAAATAACACCTTTAATCATTTTTGTTATTTTTTTTATGAAAACTTTTTTTATTTTATTATGTTTCGTTTATGTACCTATACTTGTTCTAATCGAACGCCGAATTTTCCAAAATTGGAAATTTAGTTAGGGAAGGAGGCATGATGCAAATAAATCACTTAATTAAAATCGCAAATTGTAAAGTTGAAACAGTGACTTACACGATCATTATTACTAATTACGAAAAACACCAATTGTACTAACCAGATGATCTCCACGGTAAAGCATCAAATGAAGTATTCCAAGCATAACCTTTCTGTGGTGTCCAATCGTAAACCTCAGATGGATAAGTTTCATTCAGGTCATTCAATTCCTTACTGTTTGTTTGTTAAAACAAAAGCAAGATAGAATTGTAAAGATTAATTTTCGAGACAGACCTGATTGTCAGTCGCACTTACGGGTTTCGAAATATAGAAGATGATGGAAGCCTGTTGAATGTGCAACAGTAGCCATCATCTGTCAATATCGGATTGAATATGACATTACAATCTTGTTCCTTTTGTTTCCATTTGCATATTTTCAACATCTCTGAACAGGATTGCGTCACCTAATTTAATCAAATTTAAAAAATAAACATTTCTTCGATAATAATTATTTCTTTTTCGTAAATTCCAATTGGAATATGCTAAATGATTTTTACCTTCAATATAAATGCTTTTAAAGTATTCCAATCAGCTAAATTTTCCAGATCGTCATCGTTTTTTGCAATTGTAAAATTGGTATTGCAATAATCGTCGAGAAGCAGTTTTTCTGTGTCGGTTCTGAAACATGTAAGATGTTTATAAAATACTAAACAAAGGTACAACATGTTGAATCTTATTTTGAGAGAAAAAGGTACAGTATATCAGTGGCGGCTGGTGCATAAGCGCTGCAGTGCTGCAGAGCTCCCAAAAAATTGGGCGGGTGAACCTGTATTAGTTATAACTAGTTTTCTTTTACATAATTTTTCCGACATTTCTGATTCTCCCCCTGTATATCAAAAAATTTGCATATTTTTCTACATCATCCTGTAGAGGACATCAAACCCTATAATTTGACACCTCAATCATCAAAATCCGATCAGTAGAAGCCGAGATATACGCTTCCGAAATTCCAACACTAACGCCGGTTATATATATGTAGTATATGTATTATCAAATAATATGCAATAGGCGACCTGGGCGACCAGTGGAATAACCAACCTAATTCGCGCGATCGCTCACTTGTTCCTTATCTGGTCCACACGTACGGGCGCTCAGAGCTCTTTCCAACACCCGCGCGCACCGCGCTACCCCCGCGCATGTCTAAAACCAATGGGTGATTTTATAAGGCATCTGTGCTGCATTCGCTCCAGCGCTGTAGTGTGATTCGGTTTTTTTATTGTGCGGCGAGTTTTACGTAAAAACAATATTAGAGTGCGCGTGCTTGTTTGTGTTTTTTGTTGACAATTTATATAAACTCTGTGTATTATGGAGGTGGTCTTTAATTTAATTAATGTGAAGAGATTCTTTAAATATTCATTCGAAGAAAAGCTAAAATTAAAAGCAAATGGTAGGCCATTAGTAGATATCACTATTGAAAAAACTGGTGTAAGTAGAGGGAAAAGTTATACACGTAAATTTAGTAGCGATATTTATTCAAAAAACGATTGGATTTGTGGATGCAACAAAAAAAATGCTTTGTATTGTTTTCCCTGTTTACTTTTTGGTGGCGATAAAGCTTGGACCGAAATAGGGGTCACGGATCTAGAGCACTTGAGTTTGAAAATAAAAAGACATGAGAATTCTAAAAGCCATCTTCATAACTGTATGGAATTTGCGTTACTAGGGTCAACTAATATTATGGCTCAACTAGATTCTGCTTATTGGGTAAATATACAGAGACATAATGAAAATGTGTCAAAGAATCGTTATATTTTATCAAAAATTATTAATTGTATAAAATTTTGTGGAGCTTTTGAATTGGCCCTTCGGGGACATGATGAGAGCGATACTTCCGAGAATCCGGGGATATTTCGTGGACTTATTAATTTTTCGGCTGAATTAGATGCAACTCTAAGTGAGCACCTAAAAAATTGTTCGGTATTTAAAGGCTCTTCCAAAGAAATACAGAATGATCTGTTACAGTGCATACTTGAAGTCTGCCAAGAACAAATAATTGAGGAAATTAATAATTCTCCGTTTTTGGCGATCATGGCGGACGAAACAACGGATGTTGCTGCAAAAACTCAAATGGTAGTTATTTTTAGATATGTTCGTGATGGTGAGCCAATTGAACGTTTTTGGAACTACGTCATTCCTGAAAAATGTGATGCAGAAACACTTAGCAAAACAATTTTAAGTGCCATAGATGCTTTAATTCAAACTTCACCTAACAAACTGATTGCACAGTTATGATGGAGCAGCGGTGATGAGCGGACAACACGCAGGCGTTCAAGCATTGATTAAAAAAAAGTACTCTTTTGCGCACTATGTACATTGCTATGCCCATCAATTAAATTTAATTATATCTAAAGCTGCTTCTGCAAATTCGCAAGTACGTGTATTTTTTGGAAATCTACAAGACATTCCCGGCTTTTTTAATAATTCACCCCAACGAGTAGAAGTGTTAAACAAGATTGTAAACAGAAGGATCCCCCACGGCGCTACAACCCGTTGGAATTTTAATATCAGGACCATTAATGTTGTGTACGAAAATAGGGCCTCTCTCATTGAGTGTATGGAAGAAATAGAAGAACAATTCTCCAACAACACAGTCTGTAGTGCAGCCGCCTCTATTCGCCGTACATTAAATGATCCGATCTTCAATTTTTGGCTGACTTTTTTCCATCATGTAATGCCCCATGTAGATATCCTGTTTAATCAATTGCAGCAAAGAAAAATTGAACCCACTCTAGTAAAAGACGCTATCGAAAATTTTGAACGCAGTATAGGCCAAGTTCGAAATAATATTGACAACATCATAAGTGAAGCATCAGATTTAATAAGCGATGAGCCACCACCAGAAAAACGCAAACGTCCAAATAACAGCAGATTTAATCATCGAATTTCGGCTTTAGAGGTGTGTGATGTTATTCTAAATTGTGCAAAAGATCGATTTCATTTTAAAGAGCATCAAGTAGTGGCATCACTTTTTTTTTCAGAATGCTTTGGAGAGTATTGCAGTAAATTTCCTGAGGACAAACTCACTTCCGCATGCTCCTATTATCCCACCCTTGATAAAGAAAGATTACGAACTGAATTGTCTGTTATTTACTCAAGAACTGATTGTAGATCTTTAAAAGGCGCACTACCTCTTCTAAAATTTTTAATAAAAAACAATCTGGGAGATACGTTGAAGGAGACTAGAAAATTATTAGAAATTGTAATAACAACTCCCATGACAACATCAGAGGCCGAACGATGCTTTTCAACACTAAATCGAATTAAGACGTTTCTCAGAAATTCAATGACCGAAGATCGTTTAACATCTCTTTCCATGCTATCTATCGAAAAATAGTTTATCTCCGAAATAGACAATTTTAATGACAAAGTGATAACAAAATTTGCAAATCGAAAAGAACGTAGAATAGATTTAATTTATAAGAAATAATTTGTTAGTAAAGTAGTGCTTAGTGACTCTTATTTTTTCGTGTGACAATTGACAATCGTTCCAGAAATCCATTACTTCAGTGCGGAAGGCGAAGAAAGCACGATAAGATCGATGGGAGACAACCTCTTACTGCCCGTGCAAGGTAAATTTTTTTGTAAAACTTGCAGAACACCTTAAAATTTTTAGCACGAGCCGCCACTGCAGTATATAGAACGAAGCAAAGGAAATAGAACTCAAAATGTTAAAGAGTGTATAGTTTAGTTTAGTTGCTACGAGGAGGAGTAAGGCTAGACAAGAAAATTTTTCACAAAAAAATATTTTATTCTTCAAACATATAACCTTTATAACTCATTACGCTTAGTCATCCGACGTTCAAGTCGTTTCATTCCTTCAGAAAAGTAACGTTTATCAACCTGCTTGAAATATGTAGTAATTTCGGTGATTTTGTCTTCATTCGACCCCAATCTCTTGCCATCGATCCAAGCCTTCAGGTAGAGAAAAAGGAAATAGAGTAAGGTGGCTAAAGCTGGCGAATAAGCTTGATGAGAAAGCTGTACGAAATGTAGTTCAAGAATTTTTGTCATTGAAGCAGCCAAAATGTGAACACGCGTATTTTCCTTAAGAAAATGTATTCGTTTCTTTTTCTAACGGGGCCTTTGTTTTGTATTATATTGCTCAGTTGATCTAAAAGGAATACATAGTATTCGCCTGTTATCTGTTTACCTTTAAAGATAATTAATAATAAGAATCCCACTGTAGTCACAAAAACCCCTTTCTGGTCAAGAGTATGTCTTCTTCGGAAAGCTTGTACTAGCCACAGTTCATCGTTTCCAATTGTTGCTTCATTTCGGTTGTATAGTGGTGTATCTAGACTTGATAAACCGCTATTATTCGACGCCAAAAGTCCTTTGGATCATGCCTTATAAATTCGCTAAATTGAAGGCTGAAATGCGTTCTCGTTCAAGTTTGCGGTCTATAGACAACAAATGTGGCAGCCATCTTGCACATAATTTTTTCATACTCAATTCATTAAACAAAATCGAAACCACTGATTTAGATGATATTTGTAAAGCCTCTGCTATTTCGCGCATTTTTATTCGACGGTCAATACAGTACACACATCTTTTAGACAACCGCTGCGTTGTTCATCAAATATTGGTCTGGACATATTTAAACTCAGCTGTCCATCGTTTTATGGTTGCCAACTATGCAGATAAATAAATACTGTGAAATAAATACTGTTATTATTAGTTATTAGATGTAAGTGTTTAGTGTATTTTGTTTTATTATTTTTAAATTATTGTTAGTTTTATTTAAAAGAACCCAGCGAGACATGTATTATTAAGGTGTAAAATTAATTAATAAATAACGAACTAAGTGGACAATTAAGTGTTTATTAAATATTTGTTTAAATATATAGTAGATATTAAAGTAAAAAATTAAAAGTGGCTGACTTGAAACGAGAATTAGAGGAGAGACATGAGGTAAAAAGGCAATACTTCAACAACGACTTCGAGATGTATTGACAAAAGAAGGCGAATATCCAGAGAATTACTTCATTCAAGTTCCAGTTGGGAAAGCTGACGTGGACAAATGGATCAGAAGAGCCTGGAAATTTTTGAAATCTTAGCAAGAAGTCTGACCCGCACAAATGAAGCAGAAGAATCTCGACAGTGTAAAATCTTTGGAACAGCGACTAATAGATTCACAAATACAAATGGGGCAGAAGAATCTGGACAGTGTGAAGACTTTGGACAAGTATTTTACAATACTTAACATGCCACCGCTTTGTGCAATTTCGAGTTCTTTGGAACATTTCGGCCTAATCAACAATTAAAATCCAGAGCAAAGACGGCCAACCTGTGGCTTTCGGGCTATCGAGCAGTTCCTGGTCGGCAAACCTCAGGCAAGTTTAAGTTCACTGAAGCTGCTGATTTAAGAAAAGCGATAAGCTACGAGTAAACAACGCTGACAGTAATAAAAATCGACGAAGAAAATGAAAAAATTAAATCACCACCTTCGAAAAACCTCAAGTATTACCAGCTATATTTGCTTACTAACTTTATCAAAAAATATTACGTCGCGTTGTTGTCAAAAGAATATTTACTGTATACAAAAGAAACCGCCAAAGAATCAAAAATAATAAAATTAGTACATGTCTACAAGGGCAAGAGCATTTAATTAACAGCACAATTTTATTCATCCATTTCAAATGAAATCTATCCTTTAGGGACGACGGCTATGAGCTAACAACTACACCTTATGTTATTAATTTAAACTGAGGATAATATGTATTGAAATAAATTTTTTATAATAAAATAATTTAAAATATCAATCTCGAATTTAAAATTTTAAATTAATGACATTAAACTTAAATAGAGGTGTAATCAAAAAATGCTGTGAATAATTTTATTACGAATAAAGTAATACTAATTTGATTTGAGCCTAAAAACTCCCGGATCAGAAGCGAGGTATAGCAGGGCGCGTCGTCGTGGTGAAGGAGGAAGTCATTGACCTATTTTTTTGGTCTCTTTCTCCGTACACCGTTTCGCAAACGTTAATATACGACTTGTAATATTCGGAGTTCACAGTTGTTCCTATACCTCACTATAAAAAAACAACAATGAGCATAACCTCAACGTTCGACTTTGACTGACGTGCCTTCTTAGGACGAGGAGAGGCACTCGTTCTCCATTGGGAATATTTTTGTCTGAGAGTCATAGCCATATACTCAATCTCCAGTTATAAATTGTTGCCATGAAGTCCAGCTCTGCATCAAGCCAATCTTTCAATTCCATGCAAACTGATACACGATATCTCTTCTGTTTGTCAGTCAAAAGTCTGGGAACAAATTTCGCACTCACTCGTCTCATTTTCAAACTATCGGTTAAAATGCTTAGCACGGGCCCATACCAGATGTTTAGTTCTTTGGAAATCTCTCGAATAGTTAATCACCTGCTTGAACGAACCATTTTTGCCGTTGTTTGCACGTCCCCACCGTTACTCGTCTTCAACCGACTCATTTTCGCTCATACTACTTGTAAACAGTCTTCAGAGTCACCATATTATCCTCATACTGATTTTAACATCTCATGAACTTCTTTGGCACTTTTTTGAAATTTAAAACAAAACCTAATGTAAACACGTTGTTCGAAATTCATGATGCGTAATAAAGACGACCTAACTCTTCTGGCTCCGAAAGCCGACTGACAAGTCACAACTTGTTTTAACGTGTCACTGACTGCTTTAATAAATCAGGCTATCGAATTTATTATTTCAAATAAATGTCAGTGGTATAAAAATTAATTTACCGTATTTTTTGATCACACTTCGTATATGTGGTTCACTGTAAGCACAGTTATTTTTTTAATTTTTCCAACCTACCAAAAAGTATAGCTCGGTTAACATCTGATGGCACTTGCATGGATATCAATTTTAAGACAAAAAAGGAGAACGCAGCATAAAACGAGAGAGGTAGACATATTTTAGCCACATCTCGCACATCCTGGGTGTCTTCAGATATTAACCGAACTATACGATATACTGATAGGAGAGTTGCGGCATAAATGTATCTGAGGATTCGATTTACATGTTTACTCACCCATATTGAATAATCCTATCACCTTCTGATTTCTTTACGATATTTACGCTACAAATTGTAATGGCAGGAAATGGAATTTCACCAATACTGACCGCCATCGGACTAAAACTTATTATCACCGGGTTCATATTAAATTTTGCGTAAATGTTATTGATGAAATAGGTTGCAAAGCCAGTTGCGGTTAAGAACGCCAATAACCAAAATATACTGAAATTAAAAGAATCAGGAAGAATTTATTTAGCATAATATAAACATTCATCCTCTGCTTGGCAATTTTGTATGTTCGCTATGCTTCGAATGATCGTTCATTATAAAATGTATATATATAAAATTATAAAATAAAAATGTGAACAGTGAAACTGATTAATAAGGGAAGGTTTCCAAAACGAAAATACAAAATAAAATTGAGACTTTCTAGGCGTGTATGATCAGAACTATTATTTGTACTGACAAGGTTTCAGAGGGGCAAAAACGGCATTTGAAAAATGATCTAGGGAGGGGCTACCTACCCAAAGAGTTTAAATTTTTGTTAAATTTTCGGACTGTATGTATATATATGTATGTATATGTATATGTACAATATGTACATATATAAAATTATAAAATAAAAATGTGAACAGTGGAACTGATTAATAAGGGAAGGTTTCCAAAACGAAAATACAAAATAAAATTGAGACTTTCTAGGCGTGTATGATCAGAACTATTATTTGTACTGACAAGGTTTCAGAGGGGCAAAAACGGCATTTGAAAAATGATCTAGGGAGGGGCTACCTACCCAAAGAGTTTAAATTTTTGTTAAATTTTCGGACTGGGAACCTTCCTTTGGAATATAAAAATCAGTTTTGTGGGGTTTATAGTTTAAGAACTCGAACAATATTTAAAATACATTATAGGGACCTTTTACCTTTTAATAAAATTATATTGGGTTTAAAACCCAAATCAGCATTTAGTTTTTCAGGAAACATTTTGTATTTATTGGAAATTATAAATAATATGGTGTATGACATAATAGTAAAGCATAATATTGATTTAATAATCTTTACACATGTTAACGTATTTATTCATTAAATGCCCCAAATTGGTGGAGATTGTGTCCTGAAATCTGAAACAGACAGAAACAAGAAAAATCTAAGCACAATAAAAAACTATAAACTATATACGTATTTTGGCAACTAAGTTGCTATCTTCAGTAGAGCAATCTGAGATAGAAAAATAGTGTTAAACGTAGCGTCATTCATTAATCTTTGAAGACATGCTATGAGCGATTTGGTGAAGAACATTTTCAAAGGTTGTAACACTATTTTTCGATTGCAGAATATTCTGCTGAAGATGGCAACTTTGTTGCCGGAATACGTATATAGAGTTTATTGATTTATATTGTGGTTAGAGATTTTTCTTGTTTTTGTCTGTTTCATTAAATGTTATTAATGCGTAGCATTAGTTAAATAAAAATATAAATATATATAATAAAAATTACCGTTCACCAATTGTAATCGAAGAATCACCAATGTATCTTAAACCGTGAAGAGTGCTTTTGTCGAAATAATTGTCCAAATTGCTGAAAAAAGCTCTGCAGAAACTTTTCTTTTCTTTTTTATTCACGCCAGCTTCCTTCGACCTGCAATTTGTAAACAAAACTTAATGGAATTGCAGTTTTTCTAAACTGCTTAATGGAACCCCTTTTAATTTCAAAATCAAGCAAGCTTTCGGCTCACAAATAAACCTCTTCCGTTATTAAGCAACTAAGCTGCAACAACTTACATTTTATCCCTACTGATAATATAATTGAAGAATCGAAGATCACTGACATATTTTAAACCCATTGCCTGTCTTGGCACATGTTTCGTTAGATCATATAACTGATGTATCAATTTTTATAATATTTTTGAATGTAATTAATGGATAACAATTAACTAAATATTAAAGTATATCGAGTTTTAACAAAGTAGTAATGTCATAACTAAAGGCCGGATTATATACAGTTTGCATAAATTTGCATATTTGCATAATATATGCATTTTGTATATTATTTTCATATTTTGTAGTAATTTAGCATTTTTGCATATTTTAAGTATCCGAGTTTTATTTATTTACTAAATCAAATTTATTATAGGCATTACTAAAAATATGTCGCGGATGTAACAAACAAACAAAAATTAAACAGTCCTCTTTAAATTAAAAATAGCGTTTTATTAAGCCTCTTCCCGTTACTTTTCCGATAAGCGTCTCCAAGAATTTATTAATGCTCTTCCCATACATCCAAGCCGAGACAAAATTCCAGAAAAAGCTAATACCTTAAAACTTCTAAATAAATACAAAAATACATTTTACCAGAAAATTTGGAGTATATGTATTTCTTCGCTATTCGGAAAAATTTATTCCCATATTCAAAAGTAATTTTATTTTAAACGTCATTTTACGTTGGCTTTTCGAAATGTAAACTTGTGAGTTGTGATATTTAATAGCAAAAATGCCGAAAATAGCGACTGTGCCTGGATGGATTGCACCTTATTCAGAATTGCGTATGGGTGGAGAAAAAGTGTTTTGCGTAGCATGCTGCAAGATTGCTGCAACAACATCTACCCGGTGTACCGCTTCCTCCTCAACCAGTAATCATATGATGGGGAACGTGGTTGGAGGCTGCTATTTTTCATGCAAATCATTATGAAGGATTAAAGAGAATTATTATGGATCTTGATAGGGATGCACAATCTGTGATAGACGCCCAAAAGGTGTATTCGAGTAAAGAAATACCTCAACAGTTGGCGTTTATTAAAGCCAATTACAGTTTTGCTTCCACTTCTATATTGAAATTGAGAAAACAATTTATGTCGCTAATCGAGAGCGTTGAAATAATAAATAAATTTGAAAAGTCATGTTTTGATGTTAAAGGAGGAGTGGGATAGTCCGTGTATGAAAAATTTTTAAATGTAATAGGAAAAAATAGCAAAAAGCTAAAGGACATTGCTAAAATCTTGGTAGTGATTCAGTAGAAAATATTGAGTTGACAATAGATGATATTTCTAATTTGAAATATGCTTCTATAACAAGCGTCTATGTAGAACGAACCTTTTCAATATACAGGGTGGGGCACACAAAGTGTTACAGAGCAATAGCACTCAAACGATTAATCATATCGAAAAATGTTTCAGACAAAAGTTTCAGTGTTCGGGAAGGCGGCCATACTGTACCACCCAGTTTTTTGATCGGTGTAGGCGTAGAAGCTACGTCAATGTCAACTCCAATTTTTTAAATGGAACCATGTATTTTCTTTTCAATAAAATTATTACAGATTTTAAGACGAATTCAGCGACCTACAACACAAGGTCATTCTAGTCACGCAAAGTATGAAAATAGTCGAAAAATCGAAAAATATCGGAATAATCAGCATCAAAGGATCCACTAACTTTGGTTTGGGTCTACCTACAGAAGATGCTCGAAGTGACCACCCTCCGCTTGTAAGCAGTGGTTAATTCTCCGAGGAAACGACCGTCTAACGTTAGCCAACATTTGTGGTGTAATTTCGGTACATGCTCGGCGTATTCTTTCTCTCATGTCGTCAGGCGTGGTAGGTGCTTCCGCCATTACGTGTCCTTTGACAAAACCCCAGAAAAAGTAATCCATTAGTGTTAGATCTGGCGGACGAGGTGGCCAAGCAACAGTAGCGCCTCGCCCTATCCATTTTTCACCAAAAATCTCATTCATCACTTGTCTTGCACATAGAGCATAATGGGATGGTGCACCGTCGTGTTGCATCCACATGTTTATGCGAACTAGCAAGGGCACGTCTTCCAGTAACTCGGGCAGTACGTTTGGCAGAAAGTTTGGGTAAACTTGCCCATTTAAGTGACCTTCAAAAAAATGTGGACCAATGACGTGATCGCCGACAATGCCGGCCAAACAATTAACGGACCACGGATGTTGATATCGTACAGTTCTCGTCCATCGAGGATTCGCATTTGCCCAGTAATGCATGTTATGTCTATTCACATTTCCCGTATTTGTGAAGTTAGCTTCGTCAGAAAAAAGCACATGACTCAAAAATGAAATATCCGTGTGATTTTTCGACGAATCCAGTTACAGAAATTGACGCGATTTTGGAAATCATTGCCGTACAAATCCTGATTCAGTGACATACAATACGGATGTAATTTGTGTTGATGTAATATTTTTAATACAGATCGCCGACTAATTCCACTCTCTCTTTCCATTTGCCTGGTGCCCGCATGGGGATTTTGTGCAGTAAAAGCTAAGATAGCAGCCGCATTTTCATCAACAATCGGTCGACGTTTGGCTCGTGTTTGTTTCATTGTACCGAAGCGACAGAAACGGTCAGCTAATCGCTTAAATGCCATGTGCGATTTTTTTTGTCTGTCCGGATAACGAACCGCGTACAACTGCTCAGCGTTTCTGTAATGTTTCCGGCATTCCCCCAGCACCATTAACATATCAAAATATTCTTGATAATCGGTCATTTTCGTGATCCGATGTACTCACAATAGAAGGTAATGCTGCGTGACTAACTGACAGCCGTATACGTTGACAGTTGATGCTGATTATTCCGATATTTTTCGATTTTTCGACTATTTTCATACTTTGCGTGACTAGAATGACCTTGTGTTGTAGGTCGCTGAATTCGTCTTAAAATCTGTAATAATGTTATTGAGAAGAAAATACATGGTTCCATTTAAAAAATTGGAGTTGACATTGACGTAGCTTCTACGCCTACACCGATAAAAAAACTGGGTGGCCCAGTATGACCGCCTTCCCGAACACTGAAACTTTTGTGTGAAACATTTTTCGATATGATTAATCGTTTGAGTGCTATTGCTCTGTAACACTTTATGTGCCCCATCCGGTATAAATACATGTTTTCAGACAAACGTCATAATTTTTCTGTTAAAACTTCGAGAAATATGTGATTGTAAATTGTTTTCATAGTTAATTATGTTGTAAAATGTTCTAAATAAACTTGTAGTAAACATAATAGAATATTTTTTCTTCAGTATTCCGTTTTCTAACATTCCTTGTATTTTTTTACCTGCATATTTTTCATAAGGAAGTGCATATTTAGGCTAAAACATCTGCATATTTATGCGCATATTTTCAGTTTTTTTTTTGGATATAATCCGGCTTTTAGTCATAACCATGTTTTATGAAGAAGCCCTCTTTTGATGCTGGGTTCGTATTATATGAAACCCAGGTGAGATATTTGTAATGGTTTGGCATGGCATACCATTTAATAGTCGTACAGAATTTGTTTTGATACGAAATGGGTCGGTAACAGCAATGAGATAGGGAGACGAAATGATTGTACCTCATTTTAAACTATTTGCTGACAATTTCGGCAATAGATTCATTTTTATGCAAGACAATGCAAATATCCAATGTTTGGAGTGGCCTGCCAAAAGCCCTAATCTCAATCCTATTGAGCATCTCTGGAATCAATTGGGTAACAAAATTAAAAACGCACTGAGACCGCCAGTAACACTTAATGAGCTCTCTAACATACTTGTTCAAGAATGGGAACATATACGTCAAGAAAGTATCCGAAACTTAATCTCAAGCATGTCAAGAAGATTAGCAGTGTGTATTGCTGCAAGAGGAGGGTATACACGCTATTAATAATGTTACTTTTTTGACTTATTTTATTTATTATTATTTAAGTTCATGAGATAAATGAGATGGTGAGATGAGATGGTATTTTAGTTTAATTTTTGACTTTTTTCTTCAAGACCATAAAAGTAAAATTCGGTAATTTTAATCAACTAAACTCTAAGGGAACACTTGAATTTATAAATTTATTATTTTTATTATTACATATTTATTCGTTTCATTAAATTTCGTTATCTTGTTTTAAATTTATTTTGAATTTTACTGGTGGTCCCTTAATTTTGTCCAGAAGTGTATAAGACCGGATATTATAAAATATGCAATTGTATAAATACTATTAATATATTTTAGCGAAATTGGAAAGAATAGCAATAGGACGATAGTTGGATATATTGGTTTTATCACCTTTTTTTAAAGACATAATCAATTCTAGCTAGCTTTCATAATCTAGGAAAGGCAGATGAAGAGATGGGAATTTTCAAAATATAATAATTATATAAATAAACACTAGTATATAAAAAAGTGAAAAAATATTTGTGGAAATGTGTGTGTGAATAGTAGTGTGTGTGAATAGTAGGCTGACGAAAACTATTTAAATAGCTTATTATTAGGGACTGGACGCGTCAGGCCGAAATTACGATGCACCATATTAATAGTCTATAACATCGCTAAGTACAACACACAGTTATTGAATAGCATTGAATTGTGATGCAATTACTTCAATATTAAAGTTAAATTCCTTTCTTCAAGCGCGTAGATAGACGCGTGAAGAGTTTCTATCATTTATTTTAATTATTAGTTAATATTTCGCAAGATAAGTAAAGTACGGTGAATTAGTTCTTCTTCTTCTTACTTCACGTATTAGGCTTTGGGCCTGTTACGACCTTTATTTTTGGTCTGCCCATCTTTTCCGTGGGCGTCCCGTCGCTCTTCTTCCTTTCGCCTTATATTTCCATATTCTTTTGGGTATCCTATCATCTTCCATCCTTTCTACGTGTTCTCTCCATTTACGTCTGTATTCTCTTATCATCTCGTTCACATCTTCAACTCCAAGTTCTTGTCTTATTTCTGCGTTCCTCTTCCTATCCATTCTTGTGTAGCCTGCTGCTCTTCTTAGGGACCTCATCTCCGATGTTTGGATTCTTCTTTCATTCGCTTTGGTAATGGTCCAGCTTTCACTCCCATATATACCACATGGGATTGCCATTGTTTTATAGAATTTTAACAGCGTGTCCTTCCTCACTTTATTTTTTAGTGTTCTGGCTATGGTGCCATTTATTCTGTTGAATTTTGTTAGTTTCGTGTGTATATCCGTGTCATCGTATAAATACGATATAGTGGATCCGAGGAAGTTAAATGTTTTTACTTGTTCTATTGGCTTATTATTAATTATTATTTTTGATCGCACGGTTTCGTTTCCGCTGAAGGCCATTACTTTAGTTTTTTCTGTTGATATCATTAGATTGTATTTCTCGGTTATTCTATTTAAGTCGTAGACAGCTCTTTGAAGTGTGTGCTCGTCACTGGCTATTAGAGCTTGATCGTCGGCGAAGAGTATGGTCATTAGGTATTTTTGTCTGTTTAGGTCATATATGTAGTGCTTAGTATTTGTCAGCCATTCCCGTAGCACGTCATCAATATATATATTAAAAAGTATAGGTGACAGGCTGCAACCCTGTCGTAGTCCTAAGTTGACGGTTGCCACTTCCGTTTCGCTATCGGTTATGGTAATCTTTAAGTCTTTGTACATACTCTTAATAACTTTAATCAAATGTAAAGGTGT
The DNA here is from genome assembly GCA_935421215.2 of Melolontha melolontha. Taxonomy (NCBI): domain Eukaryota; kingdom Metazoa; phylum Arthropoda; class Insecta; order Coleoptera; family Scarabaeidae; genus Melolontha; species Melolontha melolontha. The sequence goes on along the minus strand of OW285237.1, from coordinate 178,185,198 downwards.
ACAGTACAATGCATTAGAAGTCATCTTGCAAATCAGTACCTACGTGCGAACGAAACCGTCGGTATATTAGGGCGCTGTGTGGTAAATACTGTAGCTGGTATACTACATCCAATTATTCCATATAACGCATATGTAATAGCAAGAAAAGTTATAAATACAGTTAGATGATATGGAAACAGTTTACGAGAATATGCACCAAATGCTTCATTCGGACGACAGGTGGGCAAATTTGAGGCTAGGAAGTAAATTGGCCTAAAAACACACTTTTTTTTGACAAATCCAGTTTTATTGATACCAATGTAAAGTAGAAATATGGGAATTAATAATGAATATGATGTCGGGCAAATGTCCACCTCTAGCACGTCGGCAGACGTCCGCTCTTTTCACAAAATTTTCACAAGCTTCGCTTATCTCGGCAATGCAGAACCGAATTTCATCTTTCAGAGCGTCAGTTGTTTGTGGTTTGTTAACGTAAACCCGGTCTTTTAAATGGCCCCAGAGAAAATAATCAAGCGGCGTTAAATCACAAGGACGAGGCGGCCAATTCACATCGCCAAATCGAGAAATTATGCGACCGGGAAATTTCTCATGCAATAACTGAATTGTTTGGCCGGCTGTGTGGCTTATGGCGCCGTCTTGCTGAAACCAAAGGTCATTGATGTCAACATTACCCAATTGTGGCCACAAAAAATCGGTTATCATGGTTTGGTAGCGCAGAGAATTCACGGTGACGGCGTTTCCTTGCTCATTCTCGAAAAAATACGGGCCGATGATGCCGCCTGACCACAAACCGCACCATACGATTACTTTCTTTGGATGTAATGGTTTATCGAGGACTGTTTGTGGATTTTGTGAGCCCCATATGCGACAATTTTGTTTGTTTACATAACCGCCTAATTGAAAATGGGCCTCATCACTAAAGATGATTTTGTTGAAAAATGCGTTGTTTTCGTTCAGTTTTTCAAACAGCCAATTTACAAACATTCGACGCAAACAGTGGTCGACCCGCTTTAATTCTTGAACGAGTTGAACTTTATAAGCGTGAAGATGAAGATCTTTATGCAAAATGTTGCGCAAAGTGCTTCTGGTGATGCCCAATTGTTGCGAACGTCGACGAGTTGATGTTCCAGGCTCATTCTCAACACTTTGCTGTACAGCGGCTATGTTTACATCACTACGGCCACTACGAGCGTATTGTTTTGGTCTATTGTCAGCAACAGTATCGTGAGCCTCGAATTTAGCGATTAAATTACGCACAGCGGTCTCAGAAGGAGCCTGATTACGAGGAAAAGCTGCTCGAATTTTACGAAGTGATACAGTAAAATTTTCACCATTTTGATAGTAAATTTTCACAATTAAAATTCTTTGTTCAAGAGTGTAGCGTTCCATGGTTAAAATTTCTCAACTTTTTACTAAATAAATGTCAAAGGATGACAGTACAATTCTTGAAACTTCATCATTAGACAGCCAAATTAATTCCTAACCTCAAATTTGCCCACGCGTTACAAAGAAAGAAAACCGGCAGATTATTAAAGGAAACATATCCTAATATGCTGCATGTTACTTGTATAGCACATGCTCTCCACAGAATCTGTGAATATATCAGAGACATCTTTCCGGAAGTTGATAGTCTTGTATTCGTTTTTAAAAAGTTTTCAGAAAAGCACCATTGAGAGTAGCTCTTTACAGGGAAAAACTTCCATCTCTCTCACTGCCTCCCTCTCCAGTAATAACTAGATGGGGAACATGGTTGGAAGCTACTAGTCTTTATGCAGAAAATTTCGATAGTTTACAAAATTTCGTTACATGTTTAAATGACGATGCTCGAAGTATTTCTGACTGCAAGGAACTAATACAAGTTCCAAATTTAAAAAATCAATTGTACTTTCTTCAGGAACACTTTGGAAATTTGCCAAAACTAATCACTTATTTTGAAAATCAAAATCTCAAATTAAATGATTAAATAACCACATTAGATGTGGCTATTAATAATTTAAACAATATTTCAAGTGAGTTCGGATGTGGCCTTTGGCAAAAATTAGACGCAGTTTTTAATAGAAATCCAGATTTAATAACATTGAGGGAATCGTGTATGGGGACAATGCCTCAAAATCTAACTGCTAAATACGCTGAAATAAAAAAAATATTTCCAGTATGCACCTATAACCAGTTGCGATGTAGAAAGGGCGTTTTCTATTTACAAGGATGCATTTCATTCAAAGAGAACAAATTTTACAAAAGAGAACCTTGAGAAAGTATTGCTTGTTAATATTAATAGTCCTTTACTCAACTTGAACTACAAAATGAACAAATAATAATGTATTTTCGTATTTTATAGATCGCCACCCATTTGTTTTACAATTATATAAATAAAATTAAAGACTCTTTAAAAATGCGAATTTTCAATAGCACGCCCGTGGGTGATGAGTCATCGTCCTCTCGTCTCCGGTCCCTAGTTATTATACTAACCATATGTCTTTAGCTTGTCCAGGTGCAAATCCATAAAACTTCTGACTTTCCCCAATACGAAATATAGAGTTTTTATTAGATATCACTTTAGGAACCATTTTCAAGTTGTTGTTGTTTCTAGCTCTTACATTTCCATTAGTTGTTCCGAACATTTTAAAATAGAAACTTCTCAATTTACTTCCACGACCTTTGCCAACTGCTTGAAAAATCCTTTCCCTATTATCCCATTTATTGTTCAATTTCAATTTGAGATCAGAATTAACGGCAGCAGAATTAATCTCTTCTATGACCGGCATTTAGCAAGGATAAAGCCGGAATATACGTCGAATCGGTGTCAATCTTCTTATTTATTTGTACGTCGTGCGTCATCTGGTTTTTTTTTCAGAATTACATACTTCTTTTTTATGTTTTGCTATCATCCACAACATGCAACGCAAAGTAAACGATTCCAATCAGATTAACTAAAAATTTTTACTTTAGTAGTGAATCGCGTGTCTGAATCGGTCTTGTTCTTCGTTTAATCGCAGACATTAATCTGTATTTTAAAAACAAAAGAACACATCAATACTGTTATTTCATGGTCATCTAAGACTTTTCGTAATAAAGCGAGATAAATAGACCCGTACGTACACACGTGTATAATTAAAGGCTCTTTAAAAAGTCACATGATATTCATGTGTATATTTCCTGGTATTCTCGACATAAAACTAAATGCTTGTGCCATCTATCAAAGTCCCAATGGTATATATATGTGAACGTTCCCTTATTAATTATGTTGTGTTAAGGTTTGTTGTGATTTGAAAGTTTCATTCCCTTAATTGCACACCAGCATACATGATTCGATTCAGTGTTGCCATAAGTAGATTACCGGGTGTAATTAATTGATGTATTTTTTATGTTTTGTGAAACGGAAAATTACGCGCACCTGAAATGACAAATAGTGTTGGTTTTTAAACTGAATTGTTGTCTTTTTTAATAACATCAGGAATGAGTTAATGTGTTCATTAATTTTAATATATGCAAGCGATGAAAATAAACAAATATAAGCGAGGTTAACTAAAGAGGACAAAGCAGCAGGTGGCTTGAGTGATGTTTAAAATAAAAAATATATCTGGAAATGTAAAATTTACGAATTTATAAAACAATAACCAGTCAGAGAATACTAATGTGAACGGTGGGAAATGAGTAAAGTAAACAAGATAAATTGGGATAAAAAGGAGACTGAAGGAGAATGGCAGAGGATAAGGAACGAAGAGCTAACCGAACTGTTTGGAGAAGTAGAAATCGACCATTCCATTAATGCGTAAAGAATATGATGGCTAGAGAATGTAAAAAGATTATCAGATAGGAGACCAGTGAAAGTAGGTCTTATAAATGGATTGGTTAATAAAAGTTCTAATAAAATGTAGATCACGAGATAAACAAGGTAAAGAAATGAAAATCTGAAACGGAGAGAATCCAAAATTAGTGGACGTGCAAAGACATGGATGAAGAGAGGAAATCGGTAGGCCCTAGGAATTGTTTTTTTTTTAAGAAATATCTGAAAAAATGGAACCTAAAAGTCAAAATTATGGATCAAATAAATATGAATGAAGAAAAGTGTAAAGGCATACCTTTGTAGTTTTCCATTTTAGGTTTCTAAATTTAAAAGATTATAAATAATAAATTATTATATTTGTATATCTTATATCTTACTCAAAGTACCGATAAAATCTGCTGAACCTGCTGAAATCTAAATGAGCTTTCATGACTAAATATTGCGTTGTATTCGATTCTCTAAGGACCATATATAAATTTCTGTGTTTGACCCACCGCTCATGGGGCGTAACTTTCGTATAAGCTGCTTATTTATTTTGGTTGGTGGCAGTTATATTGAATGTTGGTGCGTTTTCTGAATATTTTATTTATTTTACAAAAAAACACTTAAACCTAATTTCATAAGATAACACTTAATTCTTTACTGTTTGTTAAGACTGTATGTCTTGTTCTGTGTGGGTTAAGAATGTGAGTGTTAATGTTGTATATATAATAATGTTATGTTACAAATCGATAGAAAATACTACCCCTACAAACACATAACTAAAATATGTGTATATGTTTGGCGTCATTGTTGTGGGATTTCCTACATTATTACTTCTTGGAAATTGTATCTACATGCAAACAATACCCAATCTTTACGATAGTCTTACTAATAAAAAAGTATTTAATCTTATTCAATCTTATTAATGTATTTCCGTCTGTTTATTCATCAATAATAGATTTTGATGGTACATACATATTTGGAAATCGTGAGCATATTATGTATATTAAATTAAACAATGAGTGACCATATTAGGGTCTATTGAAATCACTTACTGATAACAGTGATAACCATAGTCAATAAAGACACAGTCTAAATGTATAAAGCAGATAATAAACAGATTAGCAAATGTGAATTCTTAGAATCTAAGGGAAATATTATAATTTTGAATATGCTAGTAAAAGTACCTTATACAGTGGTTTACACTTGTAATCCACGTTGAATATTTATAAAATTTGAAATGTTATACTTTAATTATTTTATGCTAAATTTATTTATATTTAACAAATAAATATATACAATATAACGAATCTCGTTTTATGAGGAAACAACATTCACAACATTAACAAATTTCGAGATACAGGCCACTAGTTTAACATTAGATAGTAAAACTGCCTATGTTACGTTACTTTATCTAGGTCAGATCTTAGTTAATAGGTCTATGTTCGTACAGTGATTAATGATGTGACAAATTTTAAATAATTAGAATATGCTAAAGGCTTGAAATTAGCTAAATAATGTTAATGTTGAACTTTATAGTTCGGTTTAATAAGAAATAGCCATTTTTTGGTTTGCTTTATGAGTGTTTAAAATACCATTGTTTTTAAACGCTTGATTGGAGATTTTGCATCTACTACGTTTCTTATAAAAGGGACTGGAATACTTTTACTTTGGAGGTTCAGATATATTTAGTAACATCTATCGATTTAAAAAAAAGAGTATTAAACGTATATACCTTCTAACGTTTTTAGCAAAAAGGACGCTTAACACTAATTGTTTTTATTGTTTCACCACTTTGTATTTTTATATCTAAATTAACATTATTTGTGCTAGTAACTTTCTTACTTGTTTTGTATGAATTAATATTTTGTGTTCTAATTGTTTTAAAATAATTGTTTTAAAATATTTTATAAAACTACATTTCATAAGTTAATATTATAATCTAATAATATACTCTCGAATCATGCACGGTAAAGTTATATCATTAAAAAAATATACATGAATAAAAATTATTCCAATTAGCTATAAAAATATGTTTTTAAAGTAAATTTAATGTTATGATGAAATGATTGAAATAAGGTTTATAAATGATTTAGATATTTAGGTATTGATATAATTAATTTGAATATTACATGATAATTATATAGGGGTTAATCAAAATAATGGTACAAAATTATATTAAATATTCATTGCGCCTGACAATAGTCATTTTGTTGAACTACTTGTGATATTTTTACATACAACGCACAACAGTCAGTACAGAAGTCTATATACATATCCGAGGGAATACGACATATCATATAGACTGACTTTAAAAATTCGTCTAAGACAGCTATTCCGGAACGTGTAGATGCATTTCGTTTTTATTTGAACTTATCAATGCACGGTATCCTGGAGACAGACATAATTTACAATTCCTTCACTACTTGTATATATAGTCAAGATATTTAACATATTGTAAATGAGAATCTAATAATCATTAAAATCTCAATTTACATGTAAATATCGCCTAATGTGTCGCATTAATTCTACAATTCGCCAAACTAAGGTGGCGCCAGTATGCAGAACGCAACATGTTGCGACGTCAACCTTTCTGGTTTTTAGGATAATTAAAAATGCGTGTACCACACATCTATCCCGGAACGTGCAGATTCATTTCGTTCTTATTGGAACTTATCAATGCACGGTATCCTGAAGACATATATTAGGCTTCATTTACATGTAAATTTAGATTTTAGTAGTTATTAGATTCTCATTTGCAGTATGTCCAATACTGATTTTCCGAAGTCAGTATGCTCCTGCTGGAGAAGGGCGTACTGACAAATCTGTAGAAAGATGAAAAACGTATCTGCATCTCTGGAGAAGGATACGTTCACAAAAATATTAATAATGAACTTGTATTGTGTTCTTCACATCAGGTTTTTAATAATATTTTATATTATTAAAAATACTTTTGTATTATACAAAATTGGTGAAGCTTTTGCCCACTCAAGTGTGTTTCAATTTATTCCGTTACATACGCGTCATTCGGTTGATCCGTAAAGAGTAGTGAAAACACGATAATACACTTTCCAGAGACACGGATGTGCCATCTGACAGATACACTTTGTTAGTTCTACAGTTGTTATGTAGATGGAGCTAGTGGCTTGGGCTATTTGCTAATATGCAGCATTGAATGTACTTCTACGTTCGGTCTTAATAATTTCTGTGAGTTAGCGAAGTTGTTCTTTTTTGTGAATGTATCCATCTTCAGCAGAGGCGTACTGACGAATCTGTAGAAAGATGAAATACATATCTGGGTCTCTGGAGAAGGATACGAGGAAAAAAAAATACGGACCAATAATGCATCTGGAAGACATTGCTGCCCATACAGTTACTTTCGGAGTGCGCAAAGCGAGTGCATGTTTTTCTCTTGGGCTTGCCGCAGACCAGTACCGACAATTCTATTTGTTCACGTACCTGTTCAAATGAATATGTGCTCCGTGACTAAAAAGAATATTATCAAAAGCATTGAACTCCTGCATCAAAGTAGCAAAATTAAGACGGCGAAACATACGGTGACAGTGATCACCATTCTTCAAAGGTTGAACCAACTGGATCTTATAAGGATGGTAATGTAAGTCCTTTTTCAAAATTCTTTGAACACTAGACCGGTTTAAATGTAAAGCAAACGCATGCTTTATAATCGAACGATGTGGACTTTGGCCTATAGCAGCCCTTCCAGCTTCGATATTAATTTCATTTCTAACAGATCTTCTGCGGCCACAGGTCTTAGAACAAACTGTGGAAACACTTACTTGAAATTTACGTATCCATTGCTTAATTAAATTAGCAGATGGACCTTGATAAGCATACCGCAAATTGTAAAAAAATTGAAGAATCAAGGTCCGAATTAGTACTGCATCCCCGTATTCGCCACGTCTAGCACCATCTGACTTTTATTTATTCCCAAACTAAAGAATTTTCTCGGAGGCAAAAAATACTGCACAAATGAAGAGCTAACTTCAGCAGTAAAGGATTACTTTGTAGAGTTAGAAGAAAATCACTTTCGAGACGGAATACAGAAACTTGAACGCCGATGGACCAAATGTATCGAATTAAGAGGAGAGTATATAGAAAATAAGGTTTGTTAATTGTATTAATTATTGTTTGTTTATTCCTACGTTTCTGTATGATCGCGCGAATTAATGAACCCGCCCTCGTAACATGTTTTACGATGAACTGTCAAAATTATTTTTATTTTATAGGATGGAACACGTTTAAACAACTCACACATCTCACAATCTCTTATAGACGTACTTCGGCAACCAACTTCACAAAACTACTACTACAAATCAAAGGACAAGAGGGCACGTGGTCCATCGACAATTATATAGTAATTTGCTAGAGCAATCGATCCGGAACTTGTATGTGTTCTCGGGCAATTTCACGCCAAATAACCGCTACCAAGTACGACATACATATTTCACGAACAACAACAACGCGGGGTACGCCCTGGCAACCCTGGGGGTCCGTTTTGTCAACTCGGGGGGCCCTCAACTTTGACTTTAAACAATGTCCCGCGCATATAACGCAACGTCGGACTTGTTTGGAGGTCTGTACAGGAGGTCTTACTATTGCCGTATTTGTAGTATTTTTCTGGCTGTGCGGAAAAAATAAGGGGCTCGACGGGAGCGCTCACTGGTCAATGGGGGCCACATGCATTTGGCCATGTGCGGTCGCGAACATATGTATGAATCTCTAATTGTTCCGGTGCAAAAAAAGAGAAGAAAACGTTGATGCTCGTTGTAATTAAGTCGGTAAAGGATTCCAAGTAGTTATCGCTGTGGTACAATAAAGGCTTTGATTTGTTTCTGACGCGTGTGTGCATTATAAATCCGTCATATTTTAGTTGAATAAAGTAGTAAAATATTTGGCGAAGATAGAATTCATATAAGAGAATCAATACAACTTCCTGTTATACGCGAATGTAATGATTAGAGAACGGACGTAATTTCCATAAAACGCAATCGGCAATTGGAATTGTGTATAACGTCGCTCAGTACATCCCGGCGTAATTCAATGAAGTATTTGTTTGACTTACTCGGACACCTGGTCTCGCCGCGATAACAATGGACAAGCCAGCTATTGTATTCCGAGAATATAGTGCTTTTTAAAGTGTTTTCATGAGCGTAGATAGAAGCGGGGTTTTTATAATATATTTTATTTATTAGTTTATATTTCGTAAGATAAATAAAGTGCTGTGAGTACGTTTCTTGTTTTCATAGTTTTAACTGTTAATTACATCGTAATTTTTGTGATAGATCCTGTTTAATATCGTTTGATTGAATCTATTTCTACCAATTATTTCGACGTAAGAGTGTGCATTGAATTTCGTTCAGTTTCAATAACTTACGCACACAATTTTCGTTTTCATTTATTTAGATCTAGAGCATTGTTTAAGTTACTTTTTCAGACATGATATGGAAGAATGTCGAGAACGGCATTGTAAAACAATGGCGAGTTGGATTGACGGTCATACTGATTGTATGTCCATTGACAGTAATTCCGAAATATATTAAAAATCCGTAAAATATCGTCAAAAATTCGTCGCTTAGGATCGCAAACACATCTGAACTCTGTAAAACTTTTATGGCGGCTAATATTCCATTAAATAAACTTAGCAATCTCACTTTAAAAATATTTCTGAAAAAATATACTGGTCGAAATGTTCATGATGAATCAACTTTACGCAAATATTATGTTTCTAGGTGCTATACGAGAACAGTAGAACGCATTAAAAGCCACTTTTAAATCAATACATATGGATAAGCGCCGACGAAACCGTGGATATGTTAGGACGCTGTGTGGTAAATGTTGTAGCTGGTGTACTACATCCAACTATTCCCTATCACTCATATGTAATAGCAACAAGTGTTATAAATAGAGTTGATGCGGAAACAGTTGCTGAAACCATTAAGGAGAATATGCAAAAAATGCTTCATTCGGACGCCACGTACAAAGAAAAAATAATTTTATTTGTCAGTGATAGTGCTGCGTATATGTTAAAAACAGGCAGACTATTGAAGAAAACATATCCTAATATGCTGCATATTACTTGTGTAGCACATGCTCTCCACAGAATCTGTGAATATATCAGAGACACTTTTCCGGAAGTTGATAGACTTGTATCAGCTTTTAAAAAAGTTTTCAGGAAAGCACCATTGAGAGTAGCTCTTTTCAGGGAAAAATTTCCATCTCTGTCACTGCCTCCCACTCCAGTAATAACTAGATAGGAAACATGGCTGGAAGCTACTAGTTATTATCCTGAGAATTTCGATAGTCTAAAACATTTCGTAACACTGCTAAAGGAGGATGCTAGAAGTATTGGTGAGTGCAAGGAGCTCACACAAATCCCAAATTTAAAAAATCAGTTGTACTTTCTTCACGAACACTTTGGAAAATTGCCAAAACTAATCACTTATTTTGAAAATCGAAATCTCAAATTAAATGCATAATTAACCACATTAGATGTAGCTGTTAATAATTTGAAAAGTATTCCAAGTGACTTCGGATGTGGCCATCGGCAAAAGTTTGAAGCAATTCTTAATAGAAATCCAGATTTAATTACATTGCAGCAATTATGTATGGAGGCAATTCCACAAAATCTAACGGCTAAATATGAAGAAATAAAAGAATATTTCCAGTATGCACCTATAACCAGTTGCGATGTAGAAAGGACGTTTTCTATTTATAAGGATGTACTTAATTCAAAGAGAACAAAATTGACAGAAGAAAACCTTGAGAAACTATTGCTAGTCAATATTAATACTCCTTTACTCAACTTGAACGACAAAATGAACAAATAAAAATGTTCCAATTATAGAAATAAAATTAAAAACTTTAAAAATACAACTTTTCAACAAATACATATGTATTTCGTAATTTTATAGATCACCACCCGTTTGTTTTCCAATTATATAAATAAAATTAAAAACTTTATAAATACAACTTTTCAACAAATAAATATGTATTTCGTAATTTTATAGATCACCACCCGTTCGTTTTCCAATTATATAAATAAAATTAAATATTTTAAAAATACAGCCTTTCGCCAGTACTGCACTGGGTGGTAAGCGTGTCCGTTCTCTAGTAATGATGTTTGATGAATCTTTTGCATTTTTGAGCTTCAAACAAATAAGATTATTTATCTATCTATCTATGAGTGGAAAACCAGAGTTTTGAATAAATAATACTTGAATTTAAAACAACAAGGAATTCAGAAGTTGAGTTCTATTAAATGACCAGACTAACGTTATAGTAATAAATTGGAAGATATTAACGTACGTAAAGTTGCTGGAACAGACGAGATAAAAAATACTAAGTTGCTATAGGGGCAATCAAAAATTTATTTCTTCTATATGCAACCTTTCCTGGTTCATTAAAAAAGCCGTTTCTTTTAATCTTTTCAATACAAGAACAAGATGTAGTGAAATATTCTCTAGCATCTACCATGCTTTCAATTCAATTTTCATTTAGAGTAGCCTGTGATTTCAATATAAATTTGGGAACATTGTGTAAGGTTTTGCGAAAGACAAATTTTGACAACTTTTATCGGACAGATTGTGTCTTAATCTTATTTCTCGTGAAATGTTTTAAACATTTATTTACAGAAATGCGTTTATTGTAAAAATACTACGTTAATTAAGTTGTTCGAAATGTTGGCCTCTTGTCTCGATGCACACACGAGCTTGCGTTTCATGTTTTCAAATGCGTTTGATAAATAAGGGATTATATTATCACAAACTTCTCTAGTATTATTGCAAAGTTTTTCAAATGTACTTTGTGGCGTTCTAAAAATCATGTTCTTCATGTGCGGAAAAATGAAGTAATCCAGAATTGTGGGATCTGGAGACCTTGGAGGAAAATTCACTATTCGATTATCAAAAAACTCTTCCAAGCAAGCATGTATTTGTTGAGCCGTATGTGGTGGAGCATTGTCTTGTTGGAAAAATTCTTCTGTAATTTATCGTTGTGTAACTGATTATATATCTTCAAGTGGTGTAAATCTTCATCGCTTTTAAGTCAGTTACGTATGTCCACATTTTTGAAATTTTCCTCAGTGAGAATATTGAGCATATTTGACGCATGTGTTTTCTCTTCATCCAAGGAAAGCAGATTCCGCTGCAGTTGGCTCAGGGGAATTAGATCTTCAGCCATATGAGCCATAATTTTGTACCAGCACTTTTGCAAGACTTCGGAGGAGCATTTTTTCCAAGCATTGCATAGTAAACACACAGCGTCCTTCGAGTTTTTTAATATATTAACAACGTTTTCTTCGTTCTTAAATAAAATATGGGCTAAAAGACCTTTCCGATAAAATAATTTTGTCAGTCTGATTGCATTTTAATCCACAGGTTGCAAAAGTGATGAAGGAATTGCAATTTGATGAAGGAAGGAAGGAATAATGTTGTAAATTGTCTATTCTCACTAGTCAGCTCTTCTATAGTTCCATGGCTCGAGGGTTTATTGACCAATAACAGGGCTCTTTCAGAAAATTGAAACTTCTTAATGAATTCTAACTTGACGAGTAAATGAGCAATGAAACCTGTCTAAAAAAATATTGTAGTCATCCATGCATTGGCAGATGATACTGGTCAATACAGTTTGGTTTTGTTATACATCAATACGCGTAGTTTATGTCCTTTGTCATGCTTATTCTGAATCTGGTTTAAAATCACATCAGGATTTTGAGATATTTTTTTAAAATAGTTTTTTTTAAATGCATTAAATTTTGCCAAAGAAAAAAAGCGGTGAAAGGTATACCTATGTGAGTAAAGCCTTCATATAAAAAATCACGGTCCATTGGTCAAGTAGTAAGGAAAAAATGATTTTTCTTTATTCGAGTCCGGCCTACTCGGAATTAAATATCCGGGCGGCAATATGGGCTTCCACCTCTAATTCATCAGTAATTCTCTTTACCGACTAATTATATTGTTCTATCGGTATTTGTCAGTACCACACACAAATTTAAAACAAAATATACGTAAATAATTCCATACAAATAACACAGGCCTGCATACAATTTGTGATGACGTGATTTTTGTTTGTTAAGCTCAGTTTTTATATAGCAATAACTAATTAAAATACAGTTGGTCTCTACCACCCACAGATTTTTTTTTTGCACAAAAGAAAAAGAAAAAAATATAAAAAAATCTTATAATAGGCGTTTTAATACAGTTTAAAATGAATGTACTACTTCAAATTCTAGGTATTAACCCAAAAATGATTTTCTGTTGTGGTTTTAAAGAAATTTATTAAATAGGCTCTCATTACCTGATGTAAATCTTTTATTACATGTATTAATATTGGACAAGATTTCCGGGAATTTTTACCTGCTAAATCCTATTTATTATGCTTTCACTTTATTAGTACTGCGAAGAAGGATTTAAAGTTTATCACCCCAAACAAAATGTATATTTTAATGTCATTTACTTCATTATAGCTCTGAGTGTCGATCAGTAAACAAGTAAAATTAATTTGTCTTTAGTGTTGTGCGTGGTATTTGATAAATAAACATTGCTTAAAAATATGTCTAGCCCGTGTTGCAAAAACAAACCAGATGATTTCTGTTATATTTGTGGATATTTCGTCTTGAAAAAGTTTTAGAGACCAATTGGTGAATTTGTGAAAAATGCATATTATGCTTATTTCAAAATCAAATTAGGAGATCAAGATAAAGATTAGGCACCGCACGTTGTTTGTAAGGTATGTGAAGAAGGTTTAAGACATTGGACCAAAGGGAATAGAAAAAGCCTTCCTTTTGGAATACCGATGGTTTGGAGAGAACCGCAAAATCATCATGAAGATTGCTACTTTTGCCTTTGTGATATTAAGGGGCATAATAGAAAATCTTTGAAACATATTTTGTACCCAAACAATATTAAATCAGCTATCAGACCAGTTCCTCACAGTGATCATGTACCTATACCTATACCCCCCAAAGTACTACAAGAAGATATTGAAACCTCTTCAACTTTCGGCTCCGTACAGATGGATAGTGATTTTGAACCATCAACCTCAGGTCAAAACCAACCTCAGATATTTTCACAAGCCGACTGAATGATTTAGTAAGAGATTTGGGACTTTCAAAAGATCTTTCTGAAGTACTGGGGTCTAGGTTGAAACAAAAAAATTTGTTTGCCCCAGAAACTACCTTCAGATCTTCCTTTAGCAGAATATTACAGAAAAACAACTATACGAAGCTTTTCTGAAAAACGAAAACTTTTTTTAAGAAGCATAAAGAATAAATAACTATTTCTAATAGATTCTATATGTATATTTTTGTATTTTTTTTAATATAATATAAAACTAGCTTATAAATGAAATAAATCGTGTTTTTTCTATATTTTTTGATTTTACTGGTTTGAAAAATAACCTTACGCGATACAAGAAAAATAAAAGCAGATTTGAAATCAGCGCTACCCAATTACTAGAAAACAGTTAAAATTTTTAAATCAACATTCAAATAGTTGAAAAATGAAGGCCTGTGTAATTAAAAATCAGGTATCTGTGCCATTGAATATACCATGGGCATCTTACGTAAAGCTTTTTGTTTTGTGACGATTTTTGTTTTATTATAAACATAATAATTTTACTTTTAAAAGAAGTTAAAGTTTAAAAACATTTAATTTTAATCACATTTTAATTAATGTGACATAGGTTTGTCGATATATTCGACGTAAAGGCTATTATTGATATACATAAAAAAACGTCGCTATATGTGCGACAGAGTATTTTAATGTTTTGGTAAGAAAATAACAACTTTCACTATCTATGAATAGGAACTTATGTTAAAAGTATCGTCCTGAATTTTATCGATTTTTTGGAGGTCAATGAATTTGAATTACAGCTGTAATTCGGTAAATATAGAATAAACAAAGATATGCACCGATTTTAATTACATTTTGGCCTTAAAAATTTGGAAATTTTTGACGAATTACAAAGAAATTTCTTTTTTGATTTTGAGTTAGACATTTATACGTATTATTCAGATTCGCATACCTTGGTAACTATTCAGCGGTAACTTTGTATAAGAAAGATACTACTAAAAATATTGTTCTGTCGAACATTGAGTGGACATGTCTGAAAATGTCCTTACATGTTTCCTACGTCAGAGCACTTAAATCACGCTAATTTTTGCTCTGGAACCAATCAAATTAAGAATTTGTAGATATCTGACTATGTGGGTATATAAAGAGCTACACACGGCTCTTTTATTTTCTTTAGATTCAATGTAAGAATTTTATTTCATGTCGCGTACGTTACATATTGCAGTGGATTTTTCCCCGAAGAAAAAATTAAAGAAACTATAAAAGACTATATATTTATGTGTATTTTATTCCAGAAAAATATTTAACTATATTTCATATTTCTTGAAAAATTTATTATAATGTGTATTTTTACCCACGCCTGTAGATTGTTCGAACAATTGTATTGATGTATGCAGTCCAAGTTATGCGGTAGTATTTTGCAAGTGCAGATCTTTTGATTTATGTTAGGAAGGGTAATGATGCTGTTTCCGGGATACTGGTGCCTGTAGAGATTTACCAGCTGTCGTACAGATAGGTCCAAGTTTTTGTCACTGAATAGAAATTCTTTTTATTCAGAAATTTTATTTAATTGCGGTTTGTGTTTTAGTTGTGCTTTTATTTGATGCGTTTAAATTAATTTGCGTTTATTACGAGTCTGTAAACTTGTAATTTTGATTAATGTGACCTATCTGAAATCTCTAATTTTTTTGTGAAGTGACGATTACATTAATTAATGTATGTATATTTTTGCAATTATATTTATGTATTTAGAAATAATTTAGTAAGATAATTGAGCTCAGTAAAGTCAGTAATTTTAGGTTTATATATTTTGTAATCAGAGGAATATTAAGGAAAATTTTCAGATTTCTCTTGAAGTTTTTTTTTATGAGTAAAATATTTTTTAGAAAGCAGATTTGGTGGGAAAAATTTTATTTGTTCCATGTTCAATGTGCGCATGAATTAAAATTTTGGTTGCGTGCGAAAACAGATAGTTTTGCTGTTTGACGTTTAAAGTGGGGATAACGTAATTTAAAGTCTGACAGTTTTCTTAAATATTTAATTAGTAATTTGCTCGGGATTCATTAGTGAGTTTTTTTGTCTAGTGTAGCAGTCAAATTTTACACAAGTTTTCCTCACATTTGAGGCACATTAGGTGTCTCATCACTACCTTATATTTGATAAGGTAGTTTTTTTTTCTTTTTTTTTGTCAAGTACATGTTTGTGATGTTAATGCTAGTTTTATTTCTTTTCTAATACTTTTTGTTTTATTATTGTGCTACGTACCCTGTGAGGGTAACCCTGAAGATCCAAGAGCTCCTGGAAGGCGTACCCCATTTTAGTTAGTCCGGCAAGCTACTGTGTATTGTGAGACAAATCTAAATAAGTAATCAACATCACAATTCACTGCAATATGTCGAGAAATCACTACCCACCAGTATAAGCGGAATATTGGCTAGAAAAAGAACATAAAAATAAATGGAGGTTAACGGAAGGTCAACTCCATACCAAAACACTACTAAGGGAGCTAGACGGAAAGTTTTCAGCTAACCTAATTTGCAGTAACAAAAAAACATTAAAATAATTACCGGGTTAATAACTGGACATTGTCCTTTAAGGAAGCATTTGTACAGCATGGGCTTGGTTAGCGAGCCCTGGTGTAGGAGATGTGACAAACAGAAACTAGCTTTCATGTAATATGCACGTGTGAGGAACTGAAGGAACTCAGACAGAACTATTTCGGGAGAGATCTATTGGATCCTTCGAGTGTACTCAAACTTCACCTGAGGAGGATAGTGGCTTTTATCGAGGACACAAGACTAACAGAGTGGAACTGAGAGATCTATTGGGGACAGTACAAAGAGCAGTGTGCTCAAGTGCCTGGACGTTCTGGCGTCCAACCCAAAACAGAAGAATAAGAAGCGGAATATTACGCCTTTAATAGAAAAGTTATATTTTCACTATTTTAGCTTAACCATTAAACATCAAGACAAGCCATGGGCTTCCAGCATTTGCGGCGCATGCTGTGCTGTTACACTGACGGGCTGGTAAAACAATAAGAAAAGCGCTATGCCATTTGCAAGACCTATGATTTGGTGTGGACAAACGGATCATTTGTTGCTACTCGTCCAGTACCTCATTCGGAAGCTTTGCCAGTACTAAGATCCGTAAGTGTGTTGAGTGAAGAATATGATGTAGCACAGTGAAATACTTGCTGATTATTGTTTGACATTGATATCAGTAAGTGCCGAAGAAGAGTATAAATGAAAAGGAAAAAGAAAAACATTTTAAACAAGACGATACCATATAGCTCCATATAATGTACATACCCAACTTAACGTGCCAGAATAAATTTGTTGTTATTACTATTATTAGAAATATAAAAGAAACGAAAATTGTTCATAACTTTTAAAGAAAAATTAAAAAAATGAAAATTTGTTGACCGTGTGATTTGTATTCAACAGGTATTTTCACATTTTTAAATGCCCTTGGATTTTTTGCCTTTCGTATCATTAACAGGTTTAATTTCTGTGAACCATCGGCATTGCAACAGGCTAGAAATCTAAAACGTTCTTTGCTTGTTTTTCGGTCTCGTCTGGTCTTGTCATGAGAACGAACCAGCGTTATCTCAGGCAATATTTTCCAATACAAAGCACTTTCATCTGCTTTATATATTTAAGTAGGCGCAAAGTTTAATTGTTTTATCTTCTCTGTAAATGTAGTTAGAAAAGGTTTGACGACATTTCGATCATCACATAGTTTTTCGCCATACACTGTTAAAGCACGCATACCGTGCCTTTTTCCGAAATTAGAAATCCAGCCCTCTGCTAGCTCTAAAATTATCATCCATAGGTTTCGGTATAAAACCGTTTTGCTTTCGCAGATACAATTTCATAGGAAATTGGGACGTGCCTTGATCGTTGTGTACAAAGCTATGCATACAAACAAGTATCAATTTCTAGATATTTGGCTTTTCGTAAGGTTTTTCTGGCACCGGGACTGGAGTCACATTGGTCAATAAATCTTAAAGAAGTATCACATAGTTAGTGAAAGTCCAAAATAGTCTTTAAAATAAATCATGCCTTTTGATTTAGTTTTTGTTCTTTTTTATATCGGAAATGGTTGATGTTTCTATCCCGTATTCATTTGCCAACACTTTCACCACGGTCTAGTCTTTCTGTTATATTGGATTTTTGTTTTATTATCAACTAGTTGGTTTTCTTTTAGAGGGCATTTTAATATGTGTATGTATCAAAAATGTCTATGTACTTATGTAGTACATTAAATAATACATATTGCTATGAATTGTGATATTAGATATTGCTTATTTACAATTCACAATCAATGTGTCCAGCTTAGATATTCAATCGGTTAATTTTCAAAAATGAGACTGCTCTTCCCTCAAGGTTCCAATTGGAAAGCGTGGTTTTTCTCTTCTACAAATTTATATAGCGCCAGTACAAGAGTTTAAACAAAGGTAAAAAGAAAATCACAATAAATTTTAATCAAACTTTAATACAAGAAAAAAAAATTTAAAAAAATATCTTTATGGAGTATAAAGATAAATATTGCGTCATTAAACAATATTATTAAGGTAAAAATATTATACGAAAATGACCGTAGCGTATAATTAAACCTCCTTAGTGACAACCGAGCAAAATTAAAAACTAATAAATTGCAAAGAAGTACTTTAATTTCTCCCACAATAAACAACTTATATGACAGCCCGAAACAAACTCTAAACGCATGTGCAAACCACATGAAAAAAATTCCCTTGAATCCAAGCGAACAAAATTTAAACGTTATAGAAATTTTTTATATAGAAATTTTAAAAAACGTTCTTTGTCATTTAATTCATATAACTAAAAATAATATATATACATATATCAAAATTACCACAATGGTAAAATACACAAATCAATACATACAAGATAATTATATAAATGATAATAAGAATAATATACTCTACTTACGTAGTATAAAAATATATATATATTTTTTTCGATTACGATTACGATTTCTACACACTCGTAAATAAATCGGTATTGAAATCAAACACCTACCACAATTAAATAAAGATCTCGAAGCTACTAATAAAAGATAAAGATTTATCTTTTAAAACATGACCTTCTAAACTCAGCGTACAATAGTGTCTGCGGAAATATCCAAGTAACCGGCGTACTACAACTACGCAAGTCAAAAATATTTAATATCAGTTCAAAATAAAAATACATTCATAGATAATAAATCTCAAAAATTATACACTGGCATCCAAAACAACTGTACATACATAAAATAATATAACTTTTCAAAATGTTTGCGGGGAAAAGTCCATAGCAATATGTATGAGGGTATATCAATATATCAAATGTGGGAGTTTAGGTAAGGGGATAGTAATCATTCGAATTCTTTCAGGTCGCCTTAATACTATAGAAATCATGAGTGCATGTTTATGTAGAGCAAAGGATAATTATCAAGTTTTTCGACAAAGAGGGTGTGAAACCAAGTGAAATTTTGCTGAGATTACAAGCACAGTTCGGCAACAATACCTCGTCATGAACCCGTGTTTTTGCATAGCACAAGGAATTTTCTGAAGGGCGTGAAAACGTTGAAAACCAGAGCCACAATCGCCGCTCAAAAACAAGCGCGACCGAAGCCAATATCGAGGCGGTTCGACAAACTCATGAAGGACGGCAGGCGCATACCGCTCTGGAATATTGCCGAGAAACTTAGCATTAGTTACGGGAGTGCTCAGCACATCGCGACACTGGACTTGGGATTCCCCACAAGGTGCAAAATGGTTTCCGCGGATGCTGTCGGATTAACAGAAACTGCATCGGCTAGAGGTTTGTCAGCGCTTGTTGAATCGATTCCAGCAAGAGGGCGAGGCGTTTTTGAATCAAATCGTAACGTGCGACGAAGCTTGGGTGCATCATCATACTCCCGAGTCCGAGCAGGCGTGTATGGAGTGGAGAAGGAGTGGTGGTGAAAACGATTTATACTATGTTGTCAACTGGAAAAGTTTTGGAAACTATTTTTTGCTTGGATTTTCTCCATGATTGACGCACAATGAATGCGGAATATTACTGCGAGCTTCTGGATGTCGCAAAACTGTCCTTGCGATGAAAAAGGAAGAGAAAATCTGTCAAAAGTGTGATTCTTCTTCGTGTCAATGCCAGGCCTCATTCAGCAAACGTCACAAGGCAAAAATTAGATAGCCTGGGCTGGGATGTATTGGAAGATCCTCCCTTCAGTCCAGACTTGTCGCCCTGTGGTTTTAATCTCTTTGGACCCTTGAAAGGAGCACTTGGAGATTGGTGTTTCGACAATAATCAAGCAGTAAAGGAGTTTGTGCTCCAATTGCTGCGTGCGCAAGTGAAAACTTTCTACGACGAAGGAATTAAGAAGCACCCAGTTCGCTGGGAACAATGTGTTGCCAGGACTGGAGATTATGTGGGAAAATAATATGTTTTTGTAAATAATGTAGAATAAAACTCAGTCCTGTTTAAATTTGATGTACCCTCGTACATACTATACAGGGTCATCGAAAAAGGTGTCCGGGATTTTGAAGCGAAATAAAAATCTTAATATAAACAAAAGACGCAGCAAATCTTAAATTTTCTTATCCCATATAAAAAGTTTCAATTTGAGTAAAACCTAATGGCGTCAAATCAAGACTTGCAGGTGGTCACAAAACAGGACCATTTCTCCCAATCCAACGGTCAGAGAATCTGCTGTTGAGAGCTTCTTGGATGATTAGGCTGTAGTTACATGGAGCTTCATCCTGCTGGAAAATTACATTAATGCCCTTTTTCCTTTCAATTCAACTTGAGGGAACACATACAATGTCCAAATAAATAATGCCTGTAATCGTGTTTTCTGCAAACATGAAAGGATCGATGCCACGATCCTGCATAACTCCACACCAAACGTTAACTTTTAGTGAATCACGGACGTATTGGAAAACTTCATTTGGTTGTTGTGCTCCTCATATACGACAGGTATGGCGGTTTACGCAATAATCAATGTGGAATGGTGCCTCATCGTTGAATAAAATGTTGTTAAGGTACAAGTTTCCATCGTCGAAAATATTACGTAGCATCTGTACGGCAAAGTCAATTGATCTAGGCTTATCTGCTGGTTTCATTTCATGTCTTAGCTGAATATTGTAAGCATGTAATTTAAGACGCTTATGAAGAATATTCTGAATAGTTGTTTTAGCCATACCAAGTTCCAAACTGCGTTGGGCAAAGGATTTCTTAGGACTTCGGACACATGACTGTTTTTCGCGCTCAACATCCTCTTCCGATGTGCGTGATTGTCCTGGAGATTTCTTGATATCAACACTTCCAGTTTCCTTGAACTGATTAAACAATATCTTTGTCTGTAGACGGATTTTGTCTATAAGTTCGCCGAAAATGACGCTGCACTATCAAAACTGATTTGAACTCAGCGTACCACAAAACATACTGCGCTTTCCACTGTACGACGAGTCATGATGGCTATGAACTGATTGATAAGGTCCAGCCGCACTGAAATGGCGGCGCGCGGCAAGATGGCGTCTACGCATGCGCCACTGACATTAATAGTTAAATTTAAGATTTGCTGCGTCTTTTGATATACAAATAAATATTCTACCATTTATATTAAGATTTTTATCTCGCTTCAAAATCCCGGACACCTTTTTCGATGACCCTGTATAACAACCAACAGCTAAGCAATTATTAAATTACGTAGTAGTCAAAACGAAGGTACACACTGCTTGTATGAATACCGCTATGTCAGGTTTAGATTAGATGTCGAATTTAGGAAATTAGGGGAACCCCCACGACAGATTTCAATTTTCCTAACACAGCTTCGGATTATCGAGTACTATCGAATACGCAAATCCGGATTATAAAGTACACAATGCAATTGAAATGCTTGGCCGAATTATCAAAGAATCCGGTTTAATGAAGGTCAGAATTATCGAGGTTGCACTGTAATGGTATAATAACGGGTGTTCAGAAACATTCGAAGTCAAAGTAGTCCTTGAAAATATAAAGTCATGTCTGATATAGATTGATACATTTACTTAATACAATTTTATAGGTTATCATACACGCAAATGTCAGTTTATGTCGAAATATATTACTTTAATATGCCATATTAATTAATATAAACTAGTCAAATAATGATTTTAGAAGGTAACAGTAATTAATTTGCAAATTTCAAATTAAGTATTTTGATATTTTAGAGAATGCTTGCTGAACAATAGCACCTCTTCATGCGATAACTGGAAAAAATTACATAATCCAATTAATATGCTATTCATTCTTGTCTAATAAAGCTCATCTAATCTGTAGTAACATGTAAAAAGACAATGCAGAATTAAGAGGAAATAACTTTACAAGTAAAGGTTTTATTCATCTTATAGTGACAATAGTATCTAGTTATCGTACTAGTTTAATATATTAACATTCAATAAATTATTGTAAGAAATGGCTTAAAATAAATTTGAAACAAATAAATTGTTTGTAGAGTCCTTAGACTACAACCTTATAATAAATATCATAAATTGTAGTTGTATAAATTACCAACAATAATGACCATAATTATAAAAGATGTTGAAAATGTCCACCACCTTCTTCCAAGCATTTTACGCACCTCCTCCGAATGCTACTAAATACATTTTGCAGTATGGGACTATTTCTAATTTCACTAATTTTATTTATAATTCTGTCTTGGAGATCTATATAATCTTGCACTGGTACTTGATAAATTGAATTTTTTAAAAAAGGCCATAAATAGTAATCACACGGTGTAAGATCACAAGATCTTGGAGGAAATTCATGATCGCTGTTCAAACTAATTAAACGATTTCCAAACACTTCTTGTAACATATTCATTGTTTCCCCCGCTGTGTGAGCTCTAATCACCATCTTGTTGAAAGTATCCCAAAGCTAGTTCATCATCGTGAAGTTGATTAAAGAAAGGCAATAGTATTTCCTGTCGATATCTTTCTGCAGTCAAGGTACCATTAAAAAAAATAGGACCAATAATCCTTCTTCTACTTATAGCGCACCAAGCACCAACTTTCTGAGGATGTAAAGGAGCTTCAACATAAAAATTGTTGGGCTTTGTATCACTCCACATTCTCATGTTTTGCGAGTTAACATATCCACTAACATGAAACCATGCTTCGTCTGAAAAGAAAGTTTTGTCTAGGACATCATCATTAAAATTATTTATAAACCATTCGCAAAATACTACTCGTCGCGGATAATCAATATCGAGGATTTCTTGCAAACAAGTTATGCGATATGGGAATAACTGTAAATCTTCTTTTAAAACTTTATGTCAAGAACCAACTGACAACCCGGTTTGTTGAGCAAGAGTTCTTACTGAAGTTTTAGGGGCATCAGTCATTATTTCTCTAACATTCCCAATCACTTCTTCTGTCCGGACTTTTGGTCGCCCACCACCCTCTTGGCGTCCCATACTACCAGTTTGTCGAAAAACTAGAACAATTCTGATTAGTGTACACTGAAAAGTATTATAATCAAAGGCAAGGTTGGGAAATTCATCTCGAAATTCTTCCAAACAAGCTTCAATTGAATACTTCCACTGGCCATCGATCTTTTGACCATTTCGAAAATATGCTTCAACCATGAATGCTTTGTGTACGTTAGTAAATACCATTTTCAAAATTAAAAAATATAAATTAATATCTTCGATATTAGATTCTGACAATTTTTGACAGACAACAGTTGACATTTAATAATTATTACAAATCCGATACTTAAGTAAAGATATACGATTTTTTGATCAGAGCCCACTTGACTTCGAATGTTTCTGAACACACGTTATAACATTTTAAGGAAGACAAAAACAAAGTTGGTCGTTCTCTTTTTAATGGTATTTTATAATGAAAAAATATATTGCAAGTTACTGCAGATATTTATTAGTATCTACTCTTTTCTAATCCGCTTTACATTAATATTTAATTATAGTTCATCACTAGATGTAAATAATAGAATTCTGATTAATACAAACCGAACTCTAGTACTAACAAATGCACTTTATTAAATTCCAGATCAAACGTTGCTATACGTTACGCGCAAACAATATCTAAGCAGGAGGTTTCGATTCGGTGTTCTCATGTGGAGATGCTGCATCGAAGACTATTGTTAGTTTTCACACGTGCTGAAGCCCCCTTTTCGCTATAACAACTACTACAAATTCCACGCGTTCCGAAAGTGCATAAGATTTTGTTCCAGGAGTGCTTATTATTTCGCGTTTTGTACTTTTGTACATACACATGCATACATACATAAACGTACATTCAGTGAAGGTATAAAAAGTTGAATACCATTAGGACAATAGCTCCTTTTTCTAAATATTTTCAAAGGACCTTTCAAAGATTCGGTGATTGCGACAAATATAAGAGGGAACAAGTTAGCAGCGTCATTATTATAGTTTATAAGGACCCCTCAGTGTACCGGAAAAAAATGTTTCTTTCTTAAAAGTCCTTGTATAGAGTCAAGTTTCGTTAATAATTATGCATTGAAAAGAAGTCATTGAGTTAAATACATCAATATGGTAATGAATAATTCATTTTCTTTTCTATTTTTTTTTAATATTTAACAATTGAATTGATTCATCTTTTACTTGATGAAGATGCATAATTTAAAATAGAAATAAAGCTAATGGTTAAAATCTTCAATATTTTAATACGTAATCGTAAAACGACGACAATTGCATCGCCAGCATAGTGGGTTTATCAGTGTCATTCATGTAAGTACCTGATGAAGCCACTGTGCTGGCGAAACAATTGTCGTCGTTTTACGATTACGTATTAAAAAAGTGAAGATTTTAATCATTAGTTTTATTTCTATTTTAATATTTAACAATCGATGTGAACGTGGAAGTTTCATTCATTTAAAGCATTCATAACTATTGACCAGGATTTCTAGAAAAATTGTCATAAGAAACCCAAAGAGAAGCAAACCCGAACCCGACTTATCCAATTTAAATCTTTATTGGGGGTTTGTTTATTTACTTATGAATAGCAACTGTTCAGTGTCCCTGAACAATTCAGTGTTCAGTTTCATTTGCCTAGGAGGAATTTTTTGACATTGTGCACCAACCTACATCTAGTATATGCAGCATAGCTCGTGGAGTTGGTCTTTGGCAATAGACAGATCACAGAACCCTGTGATAGTAATTGTTGCACCCTTACCATATACAACGAGTACAAATGCTATCCAAAATAAATTTTATACCTCAAAGAAGTTTCTATGAGTGGTTTCTTCAACAAAATCACCAGAAATAAATTTTATATTGCATCTTCTGTCAACTAACAAATCCTGTTTTACACGCTCAGGCATATACACTGTTGGAAAAAAGTGATGAGCACATCCTGTATAATCTGAAGAAGTGGTTCTAACACAATGAAATTTGGTATAGAAGTAGTACTAACGTAGCATAACTTACCCTCACCTGGAGAGCGCCGCAGCCCTGCTGGGAAGGGATGCATTAATAGCGGGAGCATCCCCCGCGAGCGGCGCGTACCATCGCTACAGGACGAGGCATGGAGTCAATAAGTCGTTGTATGGCAGCGGGAGGGATGTCAAACCATGTTACTTCAATTTCCCTCCATAGCTCCTCAACGTTACCCGGGGGAGCCGGATAACGTTGAAGTCTCCGATCGATCATATCCCAGACATGTTCGATCGGATTGAGATCCGTAGAACGTACCGGCCATGGAAGCATCCGTATATGGTTCTCTTCCACAAAGGCCTGGTCAACACGTGCTGTGTGCAGTCGGGCGTTGTCGTGCATGTATAGAAGACGTGGGCGCCGTCGAACGTAGGGAAGCACAGCGGGCCGTAGTACCTAATCTACGTAGCGGCGAGCCGTCAACGTATGCTGTATACGCAGCAGACGTGTACGTCTACCATGTGTAATAGCACCCCATACCATAATTCCCTGCTGGCGGTGGATAGGGCGTGGTTGGATGCACTCCTCGAGGTGACGCTCACCACTTGATCACTTGATTCGTCGAAAAACAAAATGTGCCTCCACTCGACAACCCACTGATGTCTGGCCTCCACCCACTGGCGCTGTGTACGGCGGTGCTCGCGAGTCAGTGGAATCCGCTGCAATGCACAGCGCGCTCGCAGTCCACTTTTTAGCAAACGTTTCCGTACAGTTCGCGTAGTGAGTACGCCTTCCTTTCCTGCTGGCCAAACGGTTCCAAGTTGCCTTGAGGAAGACATACGCGACGCTAAAGCGCTGTGCACAAGGGCGCGCTCCTCGCGTGCTGTGCTCGCGCGGGGCCGTCCCGCTCGCGGCTGAAGGCTCGCCCGCTGCACTGCCGATAATGACCGCTCGAGACGGCGCGCGATATCACGGAAGGATACTTCTGTCATGTGCATCCCCACAACCATTCCTCGCTCAAACTCACTCAGGTAATGCGAACGGCTTTCCATCACGCAAAAAGTACGACTACAACTACCCGCTTCCACCACACTAACAGTAACCGGTTTCTCGCTCCCCGCATCGGTCTCCATGGAGACAACATATTGCAGCTGGCGGAGGCATTCAGTAAAAAATGTCAAAGTCAAAACTCGCTGCGCAAACTCGTCTAGAGGAATCCTTAATGCTCCGCTAAATCTACGCATTTATCTTGACGCGTTCAGATTATCCAAGGTGTGCTCGTCACTTTTTTCCACCAGTGTAATACACATGTCTGAGCTGATGTGAATCCTTACGAAATCCGCCAAAACAATTTTCAACAGCGTTTTGTATTACCTCCCGCTTAAGAAGCGCTAATTAAAAACAGTAGGTACCCAGTTTAATACATTTTTATTATTCTCTCATTATTATATGCTTAAATTATGCCTGCCGATATTCAATAAATGTTAAGCAGTAGAAATGAATATACAGAGAGCGAATAAAGTTTCAAAACGTGGATTTATCTGCTCCCTCGTAAGTCAAATTAATTTGTATTGAAACAAATACTTTGAGGCCATTTTAATTTTCCACCTCTCTCCGTTTATACTAAACGAGACACAATAATAGTAATAACGAAAAAGTTTTTATCAGGGACAAAATTAAATTGGATGTTCTAATTGTTGAGGATTTTGTTCTTGGCAGCATGCCAATCGATGTCGAGAATTTCTAGCTGTATTTTTCTCATCTCGGCTTGGATCCGGTTCTCCAATTGTTCAATTGTGGTTGGCTGATTAAAGTATACTTTACATTTTATACTAAATGGGTTGACTGTGCTGGCCATTCAACAAAATTCCCTCTGTCAATTCACCTAACTTGAAAGATTTCATTGAGACAGTCGCGCAATATTCGGATATAAATAGATAAGGTTGAGCCCCAACTTGTTGGAACCACAAGTATTCATTTGGAATGTTGAAATCTCGTTGATTTGGGAATAGAACCGCCAAAGCTGGAATGAGATAATCTCTCAATAGCTTCAAATATTTTTGGCTTAACAACAAGCCATCAATGAAGAAGGGCCCCAAAACCCTATTACTGAGTATTTCTGTCCTTTCTGTCTTTTTTTTGTGGTAGTCGATTCCCCTCTACAAAATAGCACAATTGGTATTAACACTAATAGTCTGACATTTTTTACTTTAAAAAATGAATATCTTGGAAACTATTAGCCAGAAAACTGAACATGTGGATATTACTTAAATCAAAACTTTGTGATCTATCCAAATCCACTATATTAAAAGAAAAGTATCTGACGTAACTTCAAAACGGAGAGAGGTAGAAAAATCAAAATTTTCTCAAAGTACAAACGTGTTTCAAAAAGAATAACATCTAGTTGTCCATGAATTTCTCCTATAAATTATGATGTTCTGCATGCTTGAAATGCGGATATAGATTAAATGGTATTAAGGTTATCTACCTGTCACTGTCAAAATTATTCTGCAATACATTTGGTGTTATTTTATTACATTTAATTGTAATTGTATTCACCAAGTCATTTAAATTATTAATTCTTGTTTTATAGCAAATTGATTGCATTTTCACGATGTAATGTAAATGTAAATATGCTTTCTACAGTTTACGACGCTAATTATTTGAATTCTTTATTAGAAAAAAAATCGCCCTGGAGCAAGATTCGAACCCACGCCCATGGCTTGTTGGACCATTACTTTAAGCACTAAGCATTAGAGACTGTAAATTCGAATCTTTGTGGGAAGGCCTTAAGTCACATTAAGGAAACAGATAACAGTACGCCCGTAGTCGGCAGTTGTTACAAATTTATTGTATTTTCGCGAAATAATGTAAATGTAAATAAGGTAAGTCAGGGAAATAGTTTTATAATTTCAGAATAATTCAAAAAGTATGTTCATTTTTGAAATTTCAAATTCATATATTCAAAGGATATAATGTTTAGAATGTTATAATAGAAACAAATTTTATTTAAATGGTAAAATGATTACAAATGAAACAGACATGCAATATACATATCTGTAACTGTACACATGGACAATACACCTCGTATTTTCAGCATTTACTTCTGCTTAAGATACGTGTTTCTGCCATCTATAGGCGTCATCAGTCAAGCTAGTGAAGCAATGTAATACAAATGATACAAATCTTTTTAAGAACAGATTTGTATCTGTATATACATTTACGCTGAAATCGCCTACAAGATATAGCAAATTTCGTCCTATAAGGTGGCACTATTAATAATAAGTGACATCTGACGGACGAAAGACACTATGCCGAAAAAGGCGACCCTTCGCTTGACCAGCTATGCTGGTACATAAGCGAAAAAATACGTATAGGTGTAGTCCATTAACACGAGTCAGATGGCGGTAAATATACAAAAAGGTTTAAGTATATCAATACGTTATGCACGTATTACGCATTTGTTACAAATGAAACAGACATGCAATACACATATCTGTAACTGTACACATGGACAATACACCTCGTGACGGTAAATATACAAAAAGGTTTAAGTATATCAATACGTTATGCGCCATCTGGCTCGTGTTAATGGACTACACCTATACGTATTTTTTCGCTTATGTACCAGCATAGCTGGTCAAGCGAAAGGTCGCCTTTTTCGGCATAGTCTCTTTCGTCCGTCAGATGTCACTTATTAAATAGTGCCACCTTATAGGACGAAATTTGCTATATCTTGTAGGCGATTTCAGCGTAAATGTATATACAGATACAAATCTGTTCTTAAAAAGATTTGTATCATTTGTATTATATTGCTTCACTAGCTTGACTGATGACGCCTATAGATGGCAGAAACACGTGTCTTAAGCAGAAGTAAATGCTGAAAATACGAGGTGTATTCTCCATGTGTACAGTTACAGATATGTATATTGCATGTCTGTTTCATTTGTAACAAATGCGTAATACGTGCATAACGTATTGATATACTTAAACCTTTTTGGTAAAATGATTAATACAAAAACATTAAACTGAAAGTTAACGATTGGCATCTTACCCTGAGGTATAGGGGTAAGATGCCAAAGTGAACAAGCTAACTTCCATAATGGATTGAGGCATCTGCACCGAATATTTTAGTACTGTATTACTTGCTATTGGGTAAAGATGCCAAGTAGTACATAAAAATATTAGATTTCTGCACAATCATCGCACGTATTTTCCCTAGTTGTGCATATTTCATGCAACCAGTTCTTACAAATAATACAGCAGATCCAGTCTACTTTTGGGCCATTTTTGTCAGCATAATAGTCTTTACATATGGCACAAAATTCATCACTGTCATTGTTTGCGTTGTCGGAAGGATGATCGGACAAATTCGGATTATCACTTTCTTTATTGCTGCTGCTTTCACATAACTTCTTTGCCAGTTTTGCTTTTCTATTTTTGTAGTCTCGATTCTTCTCTTTATTGTTTTTTTCTTTTGTTTTTCCTTCTGACTTTGTTGTCTCTCATTTTGTTTCTTTTGTTTTTGCTCTTTTTTCTTTTCCTTTTCCTCTTGCTTCTTTTGTCTGTCTTCTTGTTTCTTTTGCTTTGCAGCCTATTGAGTTAGCCGTTTCTCAAATTCTTGGCGCTTCTGTGCTCTAACATCAGGAGAGGTCATTATTTCCGCATGCTGCTTCCTAGGATGTGCCTTGCTTGGTCCAGGCAATACAAGAATGGGAGAAATTTCTGAAAATGTCACTACGGCAGAAACATGATGAATTTCTTCACCATCTTCTTCTGGCCCTATTTCGTGACCACCTGCTTCAATTCTTATATTATCACCTTCTCCTAGCTGAACTTCTTCCCCGTCTCTTGTTCCAGGGCCTTGTTGTTGTGAAGTTGGTCTTAATTCAGGATCTTTAACCTGATTGTGATTTGTACATCCTGCGACCCTATCCGAAACGGAGAATGCGTAATTGGGAATGCGAT
This sequence comes from Melolontha melolontha, assembly GCA_935421215.2. Lineage (NCBI taxonomy): Eukaryota > Metazoa > Arthropoda > Insecta > Coleoptera > Scarabaeidae > Melolontha > Melolontha melolontha. The sequence goes on along the minus strand of OW285237.1, from coordinate 178,154,970 downwards.
CTGGGTTATAATTATGAATTCCGCAAGCGACTAACCCCGAGCGTCCATTTTCATGAGAGGCAGCTCGTCCCCGCACCTTGGACAGGAGTGACCGAAACTGCAGTCTTGTAAGTTTTCTTCCTGGATGATTTCGCATCCAGGATGCACAAGCCTTATTCCAATAGCATTTTAAAGGCCGGAAAAGCGACCTATCTAGCGGTTGGAGCCAGTGGGTCGTATGACTCGGTAAACATAGGAGTATAATTTCGTATTGAGCCAAAATGTCTAGAACGTTGACATCACTACAATGGGAAGAATGCCCATCGACGATAAGGAGGACTAGCCCGGGCTCTTTTCGTAGCAAAAAATGAGTTTGTACCCAATCTAAAAATATATTGGTCTTGACATATGCTGAATCGGGTGACATAAAAAGTTTAGATCCTGGTGGCATGTTATCCTCGAATTCTTTTTCTTATTTTTTCTTCGAAAAATACAATATGGAGGTAAAAAATTACCTTCCGCATTGCAGCAGGCGATAATGCTTATGGTTTCCCCTTTTTCACTGCTAGTAAGCCTCTGAATATCTCTAGCTCCTTTTGTGGCTACCACTTTCCTAGGTTTGTAATTTAACTGTAATCCAGTTTCGTCCATATTATAGATTTTACGCGACTCGGTATCGAAGTTGTATTTTTCGAGTACATTCCAAAGTAATTTGAAATATGCATCGACTTCTTTGCGACACATTCCTAATGATCTAGCAATTGACCGACCCTGAGCGGTCCTCAGGCGTAATTGGGGATGTTTTTTCATAAATAGAGAGAACCAATCATATCCAGCTGTACCTTTCTCTTTATTAAAATTGTGTTTAATCGTGTTTGTTTAATCTTGTTTGCATCTACAAAAGTGAATGCTAGACGTCTAATTTCTGTAGGGGTAGCTGCATAGCCGGATTGTTCTAACTGTTTGATGTACTGTACCAAATTCTCTTCGTTTTCTTTCCCTAGCCACCGTGGTGGACCTAAAATACATTTTGTAAAATTTCCACTTCTTGAACGCCTCAAAAGTGTACGCAGTGGAATTTTTAATTCTTTTGAAATGGAATTAGGCCCTGGAAAGATCTTCTTCATACTACTCGGCCCTATTGGATATTCTTGTGTATTTCCGTGGCATATCGATAGAAAAATGGAAAAAAAATGTTTATGGCATCGTACCCCTATAGCTGGGGGAAGACGCCAAACTAAATTATAAAATCAAATTTCTCGGCAACTCCCAGATGGTAATAACTAGATAACGGACACGCTTACCACATGACGCAAAGCCCAGTGCAGTACTGGCGAAAGGCTGTATGTCTAAAATATTTAAATTTATTTATATAATTGGAAAACGAACGGGTGGTGATCTATAAAATTACGAAATACATATTTATTTGTTGAAAAGTTGTATTTATAAAGTTTTTAATTTTATTTCTATAATTGGAACATTTTTATTTGTTCATTTTGTCGTTCAAGTTGAGTAAAGGAGTATTAATATTGACTAGCAATAGTTTTTCAAGGTTTTCTTCTGTCAATTTTGTTCTCTTTGAATTAAGTACATCCTTATAAATAGAAAACGTCCTTTCTACATCGCAACTGGTTATAGTTATAGGTGCATACTGGAAATATTCTTTTATTTCTTCATATTTAGCCGTTAGATTTTGTGGAATTGTCTCCATACATAATTGCTGCAATGTAATTAAATCTGGATTGCTATTAGGAATTGCTTCAAACTTTTGCCGAAGGCCACATCCGAAGTCACTGGAATACTTTTCAAATTATTAACAGTCACATCTAATGTGGTTAATCCGTCATTTAATTTGAGATTTCGATTTTCAAAATAAGTGATTAGTTTTGGCAATTTTCCAAAGTGTTCGTGAAGAAAGTACAACTGATTTTTTAAATTTGGGATTTGTGTGAGCTCCTTACACTCACCAATACTTCTAGCATCCTCCTTTAGCAGTGTTACGAAATGTTTTAGACTATCGAAATTCTCAGCATAATAACTAGTAGCTTCCAGCCATGTTCCCCATCTAGTTATTACTGGAGTGGGAGGCAGTGACAGAGATGGAAATTTTTCCCTGAAAAGAGCTACTCTCAATGGTGCTTTTCTGAAAACTTTTTTAAAAGCTGATACAAGTCTATCAACTTCCGGAAAAGTGTCTCTGATATATTCACAGATTCTGTGGAGAGCATGTGCTACACAAGTAATATGCAGCATATCAGGATATGTTTTCTTCAATAGTCTGCCTGTTTTTAACATATACGCAGCACTATCACTGACAAATAAAAGTATTGTTTCTTTGTACGTGGCGTCCGAATGAAGCATTTTTTGCATATTCTCCTTAATGGTTGCAGCAACTGTTTCCGCATCAACTCTATTTATAACACTTGTTGCTATTACATATGAGTTATAGGGAATAGTTGGATGTAGTACACCAGCTACAACATTTACCACACAGCGTCCTAACATATCCACCGTTTCGTCGGCGCTTATCCATATGTATTGATTTAAAAGATGGCTTCTAATGCGTTCTACTGTTCTCGTATAGCACCTAGAAACATAATATTTGCGTAAAGTTGATTCATCAGGAACATTTCGACCAGTATATTTTTTCAGAAATGTCTTCAAAATTGGATTGTTCAATTTAAATAATGGAATATTAGCTGCCATAAAAGTTTCACAGAGTTCTTCGTTAAAATTGTCAGATTCCAACTGGTTCAATTTTTTTTCGTGCTTTAACGATCCTACGTGACGTTTTACGGTTGATTTATTGCAATTTTTCAATAACGTTGCACACACTTCACAATAAATTTCGGAATCACTGGCAATGTACATACAATCAGTATGGCCCTCAATCCAACTCGCCATTGTTTCACGATGCCATTCTCGACGCTCTTCCATTGTCTGAAAAAGTAAGAATATTCTAGATCCAAATAAACGAAATTAAATAACGAAATTTTATGCACACTTACGTGAAAATAATTGGAAGATGTTGCTTAAATGAAAAGAAAAGGAATGTACGTGCTATTTCTCTTACGAAATACGATAAACTTATTTATTTTATCTACGTACACGACACCACTGAAAACACTATATTCTCCGAATACAATAGCTGGGTTGTCCATTGTTATCGCTGCGAGACCAGGTGGCCGAGTAAGTCAAACATATACTTCATTGAATTACGCCGGGATGTACTGAGCGACGTTATACACAATTCCAATTGCCGATGTAGTAGTAGTTTGTTAATATAATGATTTATTTTTCATATACATTAACTAGAATGATATTTCACTCTTATTTCCTTTTTCTTGGCATCGAATATATTATAAACAGATGCAAACTAAGAATAATAATTTAAAAATTTTGTTCATTATAAATACAATTAAGGTTATGTCAATACAATACTATTGACAGCAGGCCTGATTAACAGCAATATAGGTATGTTGGTAGGAATGAGTTCGCGACTTGGCAACTATGTACGCTATCTCCATATGGCCTGTACTTCATCATGGGCGTGAAACGCTCTATAGTCACAAAATGACAAATGTGAAAATGACATTAGATAAATAGTTAATTGTAAATAAAAGGCAAGTGGCTTGTAATAATTTTGCAAGTACTAGTTACTGCCTACTGAGATGAAGTTCTTTTTTAAACACGTTGTATTTGTGAAATAAATTAGTTTGATATGTTCAAGCCCTTTTCGCAAATTCCTACGAAAAAACAAATAAATTTAAGTTTTGAAACATTATACGCTCTCTGTATTTTCCGATATACACATAATACATACGCGAGAGACTGCGTTGACACATTTTGTTCTTCAAAATACTCGGTACCAGTTCATCGTAAACGAAAAATTTATTTAGAAATTTCGTTTTATTTAATTGAATTAAATGTGTATATTAAAAATGGCTCCCATACTCCTAACACCCTGTATAAGAACGTTTTATATTCTTAAAATAATAATATTAATATTGTGTTAATTAAAAAATTATTGCATTTGCAAATTTACCACCTTCATCTTGCTAGTCTATGTGTTAGTCTAAAGAAATGATTGACGACAGGCTTGTCTATTGATGTAGACATAATGGGGGCGTTACGCCTCGCCCACAATCGTTTCTCACTTTTTAATTAACTCGCCTTCTATATGTGCGATATCTGATATACAATGAAATTCTAGTGTCTAAATATACAGTGGTGCAAATTAATGTAAAAACATTTTAGATACTTGAGAAGTTTCTTGTCGCATTAATTTAAAAAAAGCATTTTTATATTAATTTATATTATTTTAATTTCGCAAGGTTCGATTTTTATATAAATCTGCATTCCTACAGACTTATTTATGACTTCAAAATGTGAAACTCAGTTGTAAATCGTTGTGAAACATGATTTACGAGATCTCCTAAAGTAATAAACGTAATAGCTTATAAATCATCCTGAAAATGTGGTGTAAAAGAAAGTGCAGTAAAAGTAGGTATGTTTAGCTATTATTTTTTTGACTTCACATTAACTTTTAGAGAAATAGGGGCAGTAAATACAATACTTGTGACCCTTATATAGAGTTTTATTTATATGAATAGGATATATCTTTAAAATATTTTTCAAAGATGATCAACAGATAGTGTTTTTTGGAGAATAATTATACAGGGTTACCCATTTAAAAGGCGAGAAGAACGAAAAATGTGTTTCGATGTTTATAAAAATAGAAATAAATAATCACATTTCAATAAATTTTCAATTTGGACAACTTCAGCATCGCGACAGATATTGGCTCGACGGATCGTGTTATGGGCTACTTTGTATGAAAAAAAAGACCACATCCGTCCAGAAACGTGCAGATATCGATATTTCACTGTCGTTACAGATCATCAGTGCACGATATTCGGACATAGACATGATTTTTTTGTATACTTTCGTGTATAGGTATATACGAATTATATTGAATTTAATTGGTGTGAGAGACGACAATTATTCAAATCTCATCTCACATGCAATTGTCGCTTAATTTGTTGCGTTGATTCTACAATCTGACAAGATTACTCCTGCCGTATATACAACGTGTCCACTTAAGTATGAGACAAATGGGAAATATTTTTATTTTTGATTTCACAGAAAACTTTATAGAAAAGAAAAGGTCGTGCATCCTAAGAAACTTGATATTTTGTATTCAGGGTTGCGTTGTATTACTTGGTTAGAGGAAAAATTAAAAAACATTGAAGTTGCCGTAAGAGTACGCTACACTTATTTTTAAAGATATCAAAAATATTGATATAAAAATGTTGTTTAAAATACAAAATATGCTCAAATACGAATTGTTATTTAAAATTTCGAAAATATAAAAATTAAATTATCGAGCAATAATAATAGCAAATACGCAATAGTTTTTAACATCCATCTATGTGACAGTAGTTCTATGGTTGTCATTTGTATTGTACTTTAATAATAAATTTTATGTAATTGCACGTGAAATCATTTACATTCGATATAAATTTTTTATCGCTGAAATGCAATAGAATGAAACAAAAATCATTTGCATATAACTTTATGAAAATACATTTTTATATTACAAAATAAATATGAAATTAACAAAAACAACAAATTCAGAAATACAAACAAAAAAAAAGCTATTCGAAATGATGCCCTTCTCGTTGAATGCATATGTTTGTACGCCTGTTGAAATCCTCGCATGCATGTTGTAACACAATAGGATTATTTCTTAAGAACAATACCGCATCTCCTATTTTGTTTTTCAATTCTTCTAAATTCTGAAACGGCCTTTCTGAATATACTTTAATCTTTAGCCATCCCCAGATAAAGTAATCCATGGGGTTTAAGTCGGGCGAGCGCGCTGGCCATGGAAAAGGTCCATTTCGTCCCATCCATCTTTCTCCAAATTTTTCATTTAAATAGTCTACAACTCTTAGTGCACTATGTGCAGGTGCTCCATCATACATAAACCAAAGGGTTCTTATAATATTTAGTGGCAATTCGTCTAATTCGTTATCGAGGTATGTTTGTAGAAATTCCAAATATCGTTGTGAATTTAATGACGATTGAAAAAAATACGGACCAAAAATTTTTCTGTTTAAAATTCCACACCAAACGTTTAGCTTTTGCGAATATTGATTCTTGCAGGGAATTCTAAAATGTGGGTTGTCAGACGACCACCAACGACAATTTTGTGCACACACAACACCATTAGTAGAGTAAAATCGCTTTGGGAAGACACCAATCTGCGCGAGCGAATCGCGCAACCTGAGTATTAACACCCTCAAAAACATAGGTCGGGCTGGGTCTAAATTAGCGCGCAATTTAAAATTCGAATTTTACGTAAAACGTTTTGTATTTTTATTTCGTGTGCAACGGAAACAACATATTTCATTTATTATGCTCGTTTGCAATGAAACATAATTTCATAAACACATTCTATTGACTGAATGAATAATAAAGCGTTATTATTTTATTTATTTTCAAGTGGGATTTTTAACAGAGATACAACCAACAATTTCTGGTTTATTAATTTATTTTCATTATAATTTAAACATTTACATATATCAGTTTTTCTTCTTTTACCAAGATTTTATTCATTATATTTGTAAATTTATGAATATTCATTCGGAGTAAAAATAATTTGTTGTTTACACGTCATCTTTTATTACTATTTAATTATACATAAATACCCTTAGTTACTAATGACATAAATACAAAGATAACTACACAATTTACCATTAAAAATATTCCCTACAAACAATATTTATTTCTTGCTATCGTTTATCATTGCTTGCAATATACGACAAAAATTACATTATGGAGTTTAAAGAGTAAAACATAATTTACCATTCATATTTCTCTTTTTGATAAAATTGTACACGTTATGAATGATTTCCCGTGATTGTTCTGCTAATATTTGTCTTTTTTTCACTGGTATTTCAACATCTGTTGGATCACGACATCCAGATGTGGACGGTAAACTAGACATAATAATCTATAACAAATAAAGTACATGTTTCAACAAATCCTATTAAAAATTCATGAAAAATAATGTAATACCTACAGATATAAAGGCCTTCTATTCCAAATAGTTGTGATTTTGTAATAAAATAAACTCAAACAACTGATTTTGTAATAAAATAAATTCAAACAACTGATTTTGTAATAAAATTAACTCAAAGAACACGATCGACACCTTACGGACGCTAGAAGACAACTGAAGAATATTACAGTCAATGTTATTCGGCCTGTCTATACATGCAAGAACTATGTCTTTCTCTCTCGTTTGGGGTACACTTTTCTTTATAAGTTCCAAATTGGTTTCTGCGTCAGTGTCTTCCCAAATTGACACTACTTCTAGTAAAGGTTGCTTCATCAGTAAACAAAATGCTTTTGAAAAACGTTCTGCGTTTCTAATGTACCTTGAATATCCAAAGAAAATTCAAATCTATTGTTATAGTCCCGTTCCTGCAAAGTTTGAATATATCTTGGCTTATAGGGTTGATATCTATTGTTAAGCAAAATGTTGCTTACTGATGATTTTTTAATATCCAACTTGCTTGAAATTTTTCTGACAGAAATTTTGGGATTTTCAATTACACTTTGCATAACACGTAAAGAATTTTCTAAATGTCTCACTTGCTTTTCCCTACTTTTTTTGTAACGCACTTCCAAACTACCAGTTGCTTTAAACTGATTTAAAATTCTTGAGACGCTTTGGAAATTAATAAATTTGTTGGGATGTCTTTCATTAAAAATATCAGCTGCGTCTCTACATGTTTTGTAGTTATCTCCGCAAATAAGAATTAATTCAGCTCGCTCTTGCATAGTTAACCGTTCAGTCATAGTTGGTAGGTAATAACTTAATGAATTGTCTTAAAATTACTTAATTATTAAAGTGACAGCGGATCTGACAATCACATAAAATTTATTACTAAAGTGACAATACAAATGACAACCATAGAACTACTGTCATATAGATGGATTTAATTTTTATTTTTTCGAAATTTTAAATAACAATTCGTATTTGAGCATATTTTGAAATTTGAAACAACATTTTTAAATGAATATTTTTGATATCTTTAAAAATAAGTGTAGCGTACTCTTACGGCAACTTCAATGTTTTTTAATTTTTCCTCTAACCAAGTAATACAACGCAACCCTGAATACAAAATATCAAGTTTCTTAGGATGCACGAACTACGTCTACATTCTTCGGCAGGAGTAATCTTGTCAGCTTGTAGAATCAACGCAACAAATTAAGCGACAATTGCATGTGAGATGAAATTTGAATAATTGTCATCTCTCAGACCAATTAAATTCAATATAATTCGTATATATACACGAAAGTATACAAATAAAAATCATGTCTATGTCTCCGAATATCGTGTACTGATGATCTGTAACGACAGTGAAATATCGATATCTGCACGTTTCTGGACGGATGTGGTTTTTTTTCATACAATTTTCATTATTCGTACAACCCGGATGGCTGACGTAGCGACGTGTTTGCGTCTACATTCTTCGGCAGGAGTAATCTTGTCAGATTGTAGAATCAACGCAACAAATTAAGCGACAATTGCATGTGAGATGAGATTTGAATAATTGTCATCTCTCACACCAATTAAATTCAATATGGGCTACTTTCTTGAGCATCAAAATCGAAATAGAGCGAATTATGTTTTGAATGTTTTTTCGATGATCAGTTATAATTTAAGGATTATTCTTATAAACTGGTTTTTTAATGTAACCCCAAAGAAAAAGGTTTGACGGGTTCAAATCAGGCGAACGTGGAGGCAATCACTCCCAAAATTTCCTGTGCTTGAGATTATCTCAAGAAACCGTATAAACGTTTGAAAACCATCCAAAATTACATGGATTACTGGGGCGTCGAGGACAGATTACCAAAAATCATGAAAATTTTACCTAGCCATAAACTGCTTTCGGAGCTCAAGAAAGTGCTTCTGAAGCAAGTGTTTTATACGCTAGACGAATTCTTAAACTTTATATTTTAAAGTCTTGCTAGTGCAATTTGTTTTTACAATATCCGATGCCTTTCCTTATATATACATTTATACAATCCCTATGATGCTTGATTTATTAGAAGAGACCGGACACGAGAGGCTGATGACTTATAGCCCACTGGCGTACTACTGAACATTTGTATTTTTAAAGTTTTTAATTTTATTAATATAATAATACTTATAACAATAAAACCGGTATATATACGGCTACAAAATACGAAATACATTTTTATTTGTTCATTTTGTAGTTCAAATTGAGTAAAGGCATATTAATATTTACTAGCAATACTTTCTCAAGGTTCTCTTCTGTAAAATTTGTTTTCTTTGAATGAAATACATCCTTGTAAATAGAAACGTCCTTTCGACATCGCAACTGGTTGTAGGTGCATACTGGAAATATCCTTTTATTTCCCCGTATTTTGCAGTTGGATGTTGTGGAATTGTCCCCATACACAATTGCTGGAATGTTATTAAATCGGGTTTTCTATTAAAAACTGCGTCTAACTTTTGCCGAAGACCACATCCGAAGTCACTTGGCATATTCCTAAAATTATTAATTGCCACATCTAATGTGGTTAATCCATAATTTAATTTGAGATTTTGATTTTCAAAATAAGTGATTAGTTTTGGCAAATTTCCAAAGTATTCCTGAAGAAAGTACTACTGATTTATTTAAATTTGAAATTTGTATTAGTTCCTTGCACTCAAAAATACTTCGAGCATCGTCATTCAAACATCTAATGCAATTTTGTAAACAATCGAAATTCTCTGCATAAAAACTAGTAGCTTCCAACCATGTTCCTCATCTTATTATTGGAGTTATATAGTTATTATTGGAGAGGGAGGCAGTGACAACGACGGAAGTTTTTACCTGTAAAAGCTACTCTCAATGGTGCTTTTCTGAACACTTTTTTAAAAGCAGATACAAGTCTATCAACTTCCGGAAAGGTGTCTCTGATATATTCACAGATTCTGTAGAGAGCATGTGCTGCACAAGTAAATGCAGCATATTAGGATATGTTTCCTTTAATAGTCTGCTTTTAATATATATGCAGCACTGTCACTGACAAATAAAAGTATTTTTTCTTTGTACCTGTCGTCCGAATGAGGCATTTGGTGCATATTCTCGTAAATGGTTTTAACTACTGTTTCCACATCAACTGTATTTATAACTTTTGTTGCTATTACATATGCGTTATATGGAATAGTTAGATGTAGTACACCAGCTACAACAATTACCACACAGCGTCCTAATATATCGACAGTTTCGTCGGCACTTATCCATAGGTACTGATTTAAAAGATGGCGTGCTACTGCTTTTGTGTAGCACTTAGGAACATAATAAGGTGGATTCATCAGGAACATTTCGACCAGTATATATCTGGAGAAATGTTTTGGAGGTGGAATTGTTAAGTTTATTTAATGGAATATTTGCCGTCATTAAAGTTTCAGAGTTCTTCGTTAAAATTGTCAGGTTCCAACGGGTCTAATTTTTGTGTATGTGTTTGCGATGCTAGGTGGCGTTTTATATGTGATTTCTTGGAATTTTTTAATGGTATTTTACAGACTTTGCAACAAATCACTTTGGCCTATGTATGCTTTGTCACAGTCTTTGGAGGGTATATTATATATTGTATGTGATTATTCTTTCAATGGAGACTGTGGTTAAATAATAATTTAAAAAAGGTATATAACCCCTTACCACAATTATTAGTCGTATCCTAAATACGTATTTCGACAACTAAGTTGTCATCATCAGTAGGTAAAAACTACTAATTAAAAGTCACACGGGGCACAGTAAAGTAAAATAAACGCTTCCGCACAACTACTATACACTGCAACCCTGTAAAGACTCTTTGGACTTTGCGTGTGACTTTTAATTAGTAGTTTTTACCTACTGATGATGACAACTTAGTTTTCGAAATACGTATTTAGGATACGACTAATAATTGTGGTAAGGGGTTATATACCTTTTTTAAATTATTGTATGTGATTGTTTAAGTGTTGGTGTTGAGTCTTTTAGTTTTGTATGTAGGAATTTTAGGTTTTTTTCGCTTTGATGTGCTATTTTAAAATTAAATGGTTTAAATATATTGTTTAGTTTTTCGGATAATCCAGTTATATAGGGTGTAGGGATATATGTTAGTTCCTTGGTTGTTTTATTTTTATTTTGATACTTAGTTTTGTTATATATTTTATTAAGTCTGTGTTTTATAATGTTTTGTATAAATTGTGGTGAATAATTGTTTTCTGTTAAAATTGTTTTTACTTTATTAAGCACTGTTGGTCTGAAAGCTGGATTGGTGAGATTTAAAGCCCTGTCCACTAACGCTGTTACAACATTTTTTTTGTGGGATAGGGGTTGGTTTGAATAAAAATTTACGTATCTGCCGGATGTGATAGGTTTAGTGTACCATTTTGTTGGTTTGTTGTTGTTTTCTTTTATTAGTGTTAAGTCTAAGTAGTTTATGGAGTTGTTTTTTTCTATTTCAATGGTAAAGTTTAAATTTGGATGGAAATTGTTGAAACTATTTTGTACATTGCTTATTTCCTTTTCTGGTAACATCATTATGCAGTCATCGACATATCTTTTGAAAAAAGTTGGTTTGATTTTCAGGAATTTAATAACATTTTCTTCGATGTGTTCTAATACTAATTGGGCTACTACGCTTGATATAAGTGCTCCCATTGCTAGTCCTTCAATTTGTTTAAAATATTTATTGTCGAATTGAAAATATGTGTAAGTTAAAGTTAATTCTATTGCTTCAAGGAAATCTATTAATGGTAAGTCTGTGAATTTGGTGATGGAGTTCCATTTTTCTGTAATTACTTTTTTTGCTAGTATTAAAGGTATATTGGTGTACATTGATTCTACATCCAAGGAAACAAGTTTTTCGTTGTTTTTTGTTTTGATTTTATCGATGTATTGTTTGAATTCGAAAGTATTTTTAATATAATATTTATTTTGACATATGACACTGGTTAGTGTTTTTGTTAGATATTTTGATAGTTCATAAAACGGGCTTTGAATGCAAGATGCGATCGGTCTTAGTGGGATATTATTTTTATGTAGTTCTGGTAAGCCATATATTTTGGGTGGTAGTGCATTATGTATCTTTAATTTGTTAGCTGTTTTTGGTGAGATGATTTGTTTATTTTCCCATTTTTTAATTAGTGTGTTGTTCATGTTTTGATATTTTGTTGTGGGGTCATTCTTTAATTTAGTATAAGTTTTATTGTCATTTAGGAGTTTTTCCATGTTTTGTATATATTGTCTTTTTTCCATTATTACTGTTTTATTTGATTTATCTGATTGTAGTACTATTAAATGGCTGTTGTTTTTTAGGAACATTTTAGTTTCTTTAATGTGTTTATTTAATGTTTTGTCTGTTTCGTTATTATTAACTGTTTTACTTGATTGTTTGTAATTTAAGAGGCTGTTACAGATTTTTGACCTTATATGATTTTTGTCATTTTCTTTGATGTTGTCTATTGATGATTCTACGTTTGCAATTATTAAGTCTATAGGTAATTTACTTTGGTTTTTATTGTCAATTTTGTATTGTATTGTGAATTTTGGTCCTAGACTTAATATTTTCATAACATTATTGGGGATATTGTCATTAGTTAGGTTTGTTATCCATTCTTTATTATATGTGTAATTTTTTAGGAAATTAGGTGTGTTTTTGTTTTGGTTTGTTTTTTGTTTTAGCATTTCCAGTTTCTGTTTAGTTTTTATATTATTGAAGACATTAATATGTTTATTATTTATCCATTCTATCAATTTATTGTATGTTTTGAGATTAACTTGTTTTTTGAGTTCTGTATATTGTATATTAATTTCCTTCTGTAGGATGTTTATGCTTTTTACAGTATCTGTGATCAAATAATTCAAGATAGTATGTGTAAAATTACTTACCTTATCATCGAAAATATTGGTGAGTTTTTTATCATTAAACAAAATGTGCGTTAATTTAAGTTTTAGAAATGTAGGTGTTAGTTTGTTGGTTTTGCATGAAACTAAAAATATTCTTCGGTTTTTCATTCATATATATACTTTGATTAGGAATATAGTTTATGGTAATTTATATGAGTTTTCGTTTGACGCGTGTGGTGAATATGTTTTTCTAATTTGATGCTATAACAACGCTATAAAGGCGTTGTTCGAACACAGAAATTAATATCATTGCTGTCATTTGATTTTAAGAATTTAAGTTCATTTGACAGATATGATATATGTAAGTACTCTACACAAACAATATACTGTATACAACAATATAATGTATACAATTGACAACAAGGTATATTAGTTTCTATGTCACTCATGGTTATATTTTTAAATAAAATATCAAGTAATGTTAAAGAAAACTAATAAACAATATGTAATACAATATACTACTTCGCGGATTTAAATTTGAAAATGTCAAGTATGAATGTGACTAACTCCATGCTTTATATAAAAATAATACTCTGAACTTTCAACTTAAATAATTCTGATTTATTAATGTAAAAAATGCACAATAGAAAAAATAGTATAAAAAACTCGTTTTATAAGTTCTTTTGCCGCACTCGCTCTTTAGAAAACTTGCCGCTATCGCGGCTCGTTTTCTAAACTGATCTCGTGCGGCAAAATGATGCCTTATGAAACTTGTTTTTTAATATACTATTTTAACAGAATTAATTTTTATTTATATGCACGTAAATACATGTCTATGATTTCTATATTTATAGATATATCGCACTGATGAGATCAAAAAAGATCGAAACATGTTTTTAGAGCATATTTAGAACAAAAAGAAACACATTAATTTAAAAATGCCGCCACCGCGGTTGTTTACGAATTTAGTACTGCCATATACACATCAGGGTGCGCCAGCGTGGGGGTCTAATTTTTAACGTGGAATGAGTCACTCTTGTATAATATGCTCCTATGGAAATACTTTAAAATTTTTCTGTAATAGCCTGCTGCAATTCTTCAAGTGTGTGTAGACGCCAACTAAAAACATAATTCTTCAAATGCCTAAAAAGGAAAAAATTTAATTGCATCAAATTAGGTGAATTTAGTCGGCCATGACTGTCAAACAAACTGTAAATAACTATGATAAGAGTCGCCAACTCCTAGAAAAATTCACCCTTAAAACCAAATTCAAATAAACCCAAAAAACTCCAAAATCCAACTTCCAAATCTCCCTGAAAGTCCCTTATATGTATTTAAAAACCGTGCTTTAGAGAAAAATTTTATTTATAAATTATTCAAAATTTTAAATACAGCATCCCTCTACGGGTGTACGGGTGTCTTCACTACTTGTCGGGCGAACCGAATCCCGACAAGTAGTGAAGACACGATAATACAGTTTTTTATAGATATTGTTGTTACCGTCTATAGAAACACGATGCTTAGTTCGGCAGTTATTATGTAGACAGCGCTGAATATTCTTTCACGCTTTGTCTTAATAATTTCTGGTTGATAGCAAGGTAGTTATGTTTGGTTGAATGTATCTCTTCTCCAGCAGGGGCGTACCGACGATCCTGTAGAAAGGTGAAATACGTATCTGCGTCTCTGGAGAGGAGATACATTCACAAATATATAACTTGTATTGTGTTCTTCACACCCCATTTCTAATAATATTTTATATTATTAAAAATACTTTTGTATTATACAAAATGGTGTGGTTTTTACCCACTCATGTATGTTTCAAATTATTTTGTTATATACGCATTCGGTTCGCCCGACAAGTAGTGAAGACACGATAATACAGTTTTTTTATAGATATGGTTGTTACCGTCTATAGAAACACGTTGCTTAGTTCGGCAGTTATTATGTAGACAGCGCTGAATATTCTTTCACGCTCTGTCTTAATAATTTCTGGTTGATAGCAAGGTAGTTATGTTTGGTTGAATGTATCTTTTCTCTAGCAGGGGCGTACCGACGATCCTGTAGAAAGGTGAAATACGTATCTGCGTCTCTGGAGAGGAGATACATTCACAAATATATAACTTGTATTGTGTTCTTCACACCCCATTTTTAATAATATTTTATATTATTAAAAATACTTTTGTATTATACAAATTGGTGTGGTTTTTACCCACTCATGTATGTTTCAAATTATTTTGTTATATACGCATTCGGGTCGCCCGACAAGTAGTGAAGACACGATAATACAGTTTTTTATAGATATGGTTGTTACCGTCTATAGAAACACGTTGCTTAGTTCGGCAGTTATTATGTGGACAGCGCTGGATATTCTTTCACGCTCTGTCTTAATAATTTCTGGTTGATAGCAAGGTAGTTATGTTTGGTTGAATGTATCTCTTCTCCAGCAGGGGCGTACCGACGATCCTGTAGAAAGGTGAAATACGTATTTGCGTCTCTGGAGCGGAGATATATTCACAAATATATAACTTGTATTGTGTTCTTCACACCCCATTTCTAATAATATTTTATATTATTAAAAATGCTTTTGTATTATACAAATTGGTGTGGTTTTTACCCACTCATGTATGTTTCAAATTATTTTGTTATATACGCATTCGGTTCGCCCGACAAGTAGTGAAGACACGATAATACAGTTTTTTTAATAGATATGGTTGTTACCGTCTATAGAAACACGTTGCTTAGTTCGGCAGTTATTATGTAGACAGCGCTGAATATTCTTTCACGCTCTGTCTTAATAATTTCTGGTTGATAGCAAGGTAGTTATGTTTGGTTGAATGTATCTCTTCTCCAGCAGGGGCGCACCGACGAGCCTGTAGAAAGGTGAAATACGTATCTGCGTCTCTGGAGAGGAGATACATTCACAAATATATAACTTGTATTGTGTTCTTCACACCCCATTTTTAATAATATTTTATATTATTAAAAATATTTTTGTATTATACAAATTGGAGTGGTTTTTACCCACTCATGTATGTTTCAAATTATTTTGTTATATACGCATTCGGTTCTCCCGACAAGTAGTGAAGACACGATAATACAGTTTTTTATAGATATGGTTGTTACCGTCTATAGAAACACGTTGCTTAGTTCGGCAGTTATTATGTGGACAGCGCTGAATATTCTTTCACGCTCTGTCTTAATAATTTCTGGTTGATAGCAAGGTAGTTACGTTTGGTTGAATGTAGTATCTCTTCTCCAGCAGGGGCGTACCGACGATCCTGTAGAAAGGTGAAATACGTATCTGCGTCTCTGGAGAGGAGATACATTCACAAATATATAACTTGTATTGTGTTCTTTACACCCCATTTTTAATAATATTTTATATTATTAAAAATACTTTTGTATTATATTCAAGGTTTGTTAAAATATAAGGTTAATATGCCACATTTTAATATTCAAACTAAAACTCAAATAATTACGTTTAATTATAATAATTATAATACGTATAATTTCAGATATCAAAATTAAAAGGAAGCGTCGGGGAGTTATTAATAGAAAACGAGGCTCCGGTGGTATCCGTGTGTCAACTCCCGAACAGGATGTAAATCTGATTAATTTTATAAGAAACGATCTGTTCGAAACAATAGGAAATGCAGTGACCGCAACATATTTCCCTGGGTGTGTCCACGCAGCAAGAAAAGGCCTGAGACAAGTTTCAGACTTGAGAAATCGGGCGTCTGTGAAAAGAACATGTCTTAATGCGCAGAATAGAGATGTAAGGATTGGTTTTGCATTGGAATTTATGCCGAATAATTTTAATTTTTTGGGAAATAGTTGAAAAAGTTGTTTAGTCGTCTCATAATGGCCGAATCCGTGTTTATAGACCATCACCTAATTCACGATTTGACAAAAAGTATACTCAAAAATCACAAATGAGCGGAAGATAATCAGTAAACGTCTGGGTTTGTATTTGCGCACATAGGACAGGTTCGTTGGATTATAGGGAAAAGATTTAATAGTAACAATTATATTAGAATATTAGAAAATGTTTTTCTAGCTTCGGCAGAAATTATATAAGTATTCTGAAAGAAATTTCATCTTTCAAAACGACAATTGTCCAGTCCACACCGCAAAAGTCGTTTCTCAGTGGTTTAGAGAAAATAATATAGTATTTGCCGTGGTGTTCTAGAAGTCCAGATATGAACCCTATCGAGAACGCGTGGGGTTACAATGTTAAAACGGTGAGCAGATATAATTATAGGTCAGCAAATGTCCAAGAATTATCTAATAACATCGAGGATATTTGGAATGATCTGTCACTAGAATTTATACACAATGTCGTAACATCTATTCCCAGACCTTTACAAGAGGTGTTAGACAGACATGGTACTCAAATAAAGTATTAAAATTTAAAACCAAATAATTGTATTTTTTTAATTAATAAATTCTTACAAATGAAACAGACATGTAAAATACACATCCCTAACTGTAAACATGGACAACACACCTCGTATTTTCTAGCTTTTTACTTCTGCTTAAGACATATGTTTTTGCTATTACTATTAAGCGTCGTCAGTTAAGCCAGTGAAGTAATTTAAAAGCTTAAATCGCCTATAAGGCATAGCAAATTTCGTCCTATCAGGTAGCACTATATAATATAGTGACATCTGACGGACGTGTGTTGTCCATGTTTACAGTTACAGATGTGTATTTTACATGTCTGTTTCATTTGTAACAAATGCGTAATACGTGCTTAACGTATTGATATACTTAAACCTTTTTTGAATAAATTCTTGTCTTTTATTTATTCACTCAGTAACATAATTTTATAACAAAATCTATAACATAATTTTGCGTGAGAGGTTACAGATAAATGTCAGTATGCTGTCATTTACATAACAACTCAATTATACAAAACCAAATTACAATGCTTAATTATAGTGAAAATAAATATCTAATCGTCGTATAAAGTTGTTCGCGATTCTTTGTGTAAGCTTTACTGTGCCCCATGTACAGCGCTTTGATTTGTGGTTTTTACCTACTAATGATAACAACTTAGCTGTCGAAATACTTTACACGGCGTCCACGTGTACTGACAGTGTATATGTGGACACCGTGCAAAGTTGTGCGCGATTCTATGTGTTAAATTTACTGTGCTCCATGTTCAACACTTTGATTAGTGGTTTTATCTACTAATGATGACAACTTAGTTGTCAAAATACGTATTTAGGATACGATTATTATTAATTGTGGCGTTTTATACCTTTTATTCGTTTGTATATTTAAACACATCGTTTTCGATGCCTTTATAGCGTTGTTATAGCATTAAATTAGAAAAATATATTCATCGCACAAGTCAAACGATTGAGTTTGACTCAAGGAAAGAATTTCTTTTGATTATGTATACTTTTACTTTACAGATACCATCGTCCGTACGTAAACAATAATTCACAAAGATTCATCGCAATCGGATGAACGACCTATACGGAATGAACACACACGATCGTTTTTATACAGGGTTAGTTTAAAGTATGGAGACGGCGATTTATTGTCGTTAATATTCATTTTAGGGAATTATGTTCAATATAAAAGTTTGTTAGGATATTTTGATCTTACATTTGAGAAAATTTTAATTTTTTTTTTCTTCAATTGTTTTTTAGTTACACCTGTCCGGGCAGTTTTTTTAAATGGGTACTAGTAAATTTTACTCTACCATTCGATAGAGAATTTTTTTCTCTTTACAATAATATTTTTGTTTTTTTTAAATTCATTTTAATAACTTTTTTATAAGAAAAGGCCGGTTCATGTGTTTAACAGATGTTCGGTACATCGCAGATAGACAGAAGCGTAGCGATAAACAAACTTGAGCGACATAATTTTATCAGTGGTTATTGTGTACGTCAAATCTTTGACAGAAATAATTCATTTGTGCAATTTGTTGCTGTTAACATTAACAATGGCGAGTTTAAGTGAACATGAACATTGAAATACTTATGATGTTGGGTTGTGGAGATAGACGCAGAAGTTTACAAGACGTTTGTAATTTATTTAATGATACGCATCCAAATAGAAATCCAAATTCTAAATCCGTTGTTGGTAAAACTTTAAGACGCTTTGAACAAACGGGTAGCGTTAAAGATTTGCCAAGGACTGGTAGACCTAGAACAGCAAAAAACGATGATAGCAAACTGGATATTTTATTGGCTGTATCTGCATATCCCCATTTATCAACCAATCAATTAGCGGCCAATTTCAATATTTCACAGTCATCGATCGTGTCATTTTTAAAAAGTGAAAAGTATAAACCTTATAAGGTACACCTTGTACACGAGTTAACGGAAGATGATTTTGATAGGAGATTACAATTTTCTGAAGAAATGTTAAATATTTGCAATAATAATGAAAATTTTGTCAACAATATTCTTTTCTCTGACGAAACTACTTTTTGCCTTACTGGTGAAGTAAACAGACATAACTGCAGATACTGGTCATCGGAAAATCCCTCTTGGTTTTTGGAGCACCATACGCAGTACCACCAAAAGGTTAATGTTTGGGTTGGCATTCTAGGCGGTCATATTATCGGTCCCTTTTTCATCAATGGCAATTTAACTTCGGCTCTGTATTTGCAGTTATTGCAAAATGAAATAATACCTGCTTGTGCTACGCTCTATCCTCATGAAAACAATGAACACCTGCCCAATGACAGTATCTGGTTCCAGCAAGATAGCGCCCCACCACATTATGGTGTAAATGTTCGTCAATATCTGGACAACGTTTTTCCCCACAGATGGATTGGAAGACGAGGAACCATTGAATGGCCAGCCCGTTCGCCAGATTTAAGTCCTTTAGATTTTTTTCTTTGGGGATACGTAAAAAACAAAGTTTACAAAGATAAGCCCGATAACGTCAAAGACTTACAAATTCGAATTACCAGAACGATACAAGAAATTTCCCGAGATCTTTTACAGAACTCTGTTCGGGGTTTTGTAAATCGATTGGGTCATTGTTAAATTACTAATGGACGACAATTTGAACACTTACTTTAATTTTCTTTGTTTTTATTTTTTTTTAATTTTTCTTGTAGAAAAGTTATTAAAATGAATTTAAAAAAAAAATTATTGTAAAGAGAAAAAAATTCTCTATCGAATGGTAGAGTAAAATTTACTAGTTCCCATTTAAAAAAACTGCGCGGACAGGCCTAACTAAAAAACAATTGAAGAAAAAAAAAATTCAAATATTCTCGAATGTAGAGCAAAATATCCTAACAAACTTTTATATTGAACATAATTCCCTAAAATGAATATTAACGACAATAAATCGCCGTCTCCATACTTTTAACTAAGCCTGTATATTAAGTTTATTATATTGATTTTGTAAATGTACTATTTAAGCAATAAACTATCTATCATATTACAAATAATAATTTGAATTTACAGAATTCGGAAACAAGAAGATAACGATTCTATTAAGTATATATGGAGAAGCAAATAGATTGAAATCTCAAAGTTGACTAGCCATAAAGAAACAAACAAGGTCACACATAGCCATACATACGCAAACGCATACAAAAGTATAATGGAAAGGCAGATCTCTCGTAAGTAAATTTCATTTATTCCTTGAATGACAATTCGAAAACTATTTACCGGGAACGTCTTTCAGTGTGACCACCCATGAAATTTCTTCAGAGGTCGTCGTCATCGAGATGTAAACAGCCCCCATTTCCAAAACGGATCAACAATGGGATGAAATATGTTTTTCGGTCGTAAACGCACCTAACCTCAGACAATTAAACGAGGCCATAAAGGTTTCTTTTTTCTTTATTCATGCCTTTTTTCCTCCCTGTTTCCCGAAATGACAGAATCGTTACAAAAGTCAAGAATTTCACAAAGGCACAGACAGATAAAATGTGAATACCGAAAGAGGAGGATGGAGCAATTCGTTCATGAAGAAAGAGAAAAAAATAGATATCGTTCATTTCTACGAAATACGTGCGGTAATTGTTATTGGGTCCGTGTTATGTATGGGTCTGTCGATCTTTACTTAGAGATGTCATTTGCATTTTCTTCAAGTGTATTTGATTAATGTTTTGGTAATAAGAAGTAAATAACGGATACTTTGAACTTGACAGCTGCAATTGACATTATAAAATATATATTTTGCTATTTTCTTGACATAATAAAAAAAACTATATTTTCAATTAATTTTATAAGGTTAACTAACGATTTTGAATAATATGGCAATAAAAATGTCTTCAAATACTATTACTATAAATTAACGTCTCCACCGATATTAATTTAGATAAGAAGTATTGGTAAATAAAATGAAAATATACAGTTCACAAAGTGTTTTGTTTGCAGTTCGCACTGCCAAAATGTAAACTGCAAATTGGACTTTCTTTTTAACGCATATAAATACGTACTGTAATATTATACACGTGAGTCACTTTAAGTGAATCTCATGCTTTGAATTTGGTTACGTGACTGAAAAGAAACATTTTATGAATTGCAGATCCGAAGAATCTACTAACTTCTAACTGACTTCTGTCTGTCTCTTACTGACTGACCCTCTCTGTGTTCCAAGACTTTTTATCAACTTCAATCTCACAGAACACGCCTTTCCAAAATTGTCATTATCAAACGTGATACCATGATTGGTTTTTCGGCTTTTATACGTAATATTCTACCTCTTTCCTGGAATTCAAATCAATATTTTTTATTACAGACTGTTTATTTATAACTACAGACGAGGCAAGTCATAAGCAGAGCAGACCAATTTCCGTGCGCGACATGGGCGCCGGTATGGGAGTGTAATTCGTAATATATTATAATATGCGATAGAGTAGGGACGCAACATGAGCTTGTTACCGATATAAGTATAGAAGTGGAGACATTTATTCTATCCGAAATAATTAAATATACATTTGGTTTTCTGCTATTAAAGTAATATGCATAAACACACGAAAAATAAGAATAGTACATATTATAGCAGCGTTGTATGTACCTATAAATAAAATGGAAAATGTATGAAATCAGTGATTGTGTGCACGACAGAGGATTTAAAAAAAAACACTTACCGTTTTAAGCGTCTTCCAAGGATTGACAAACTGGAGAAACCCGATTGTATATTTTCAACATCAGGTGCGTTTCTAAGGTTATTTCTGAAAAACATGTCCGCCGTGAGGAAAAAATATGTTTATATTCGGAAAACGAGCGTTCTACATCTAGTGATGTTATATTCGCATAATCAAAATACTTTTTTTAAGCAATTTAACGCATCTATATACGTGGCCTCACAAATACGTGTTAAGGTGTCAAAATCTGCATTTCTGTCTAAAACACATCTACGAACCTGTTTTGCCACAAGGTGTAGAGCATGGAGTTTACAAGTAATATGTAACAAGTTAGGACCGGCCTACAGAACACATGGTTGCGGCACCATCGGTCATAAACATTAATACTTGGTCTTTCGAAAGTTTAAATTTTTCCAAAGTATCTAATAGCACCTGTGAAATTTTTTCGGCATTACATTGTTCTAGTGGTCTGGATGCTAATAAAATTAAAGACGTTGGTTGATGTGGTTCCATATTATGCGCCATCACATTAACTACAGATTGTTTTTTGCTGTCAGTTGTTTCGTCTACACATAACCACAGTTTTTTATTTTTCAGTTCGGCTTTGATTTTATTTTCAAGCTGTTTACGCACCGATGGTAAATTCCTTCGTAACGTTGTCGTGTTATCGTAGTTCAAAAAATTCTTTTTCTACAAGTCTATCTGACATTTCCCGGCGAACACTGCCTCTCACAAATACTACATAGCGCCCAGATAATATTGTTTGCTGACTGCATGTCTTTTTGGTGGGAGTGGTCTACATTACGTTAATCAACATGATTTTGATTTTCGAGTGATTTTAATGCTTTTTTTCTCGGCATTTTGAAGATTCTGGAGTAGTTTGCATATCAAATTCATAAATCAATGTGTCGTCATCAGTTATATGCGTTTGATGAATGTAGACTCTGAATTAGTTCCTTTCAGTATGCCTTCAACAATTTATTTGTTTTTTCTTTTTTGGAGAAAATTTAATTTCTTTACATTAAGACGTGCCCTTACGTGTCTCATGTCTAAAACACCAACTAAAATGATACTCGTGGTTTCATTAGATACGTCTAGAATATATAGCCGTATCCACTAAGCTTAAATTATAATTTTGGGTAACAATTTCTTTCATGTTTTTATCAGTTTAAGACGTCGAAGGTCTGGAAGGTCTTCGACCGTATCTCGAATCTCATTTGTTTGAATACTTTGTACCACTTGTATGATGGTACTTTCGATAAAACTGACTCATCAGCGTTGGCCTTCAATATTTTCAACGATTCAGGTACAGAAATTTGATTGGCGCCACACAAAATTTGAGGCGAATTCTCGGTTCAATATTTTTATCCATTTTATAAATTGCAGAGCACATTTGGGTCGCCTAACAAAACCAACAGCTCTTAACAAACTTGTTGACAGATAGCGCCAAAACTTTATGTAATAATTAGGTATATTGGCACCAACTTGCAGCAAAAAGGAAAAAGTTTTTTATACTTTTTACAGGGGCTTTTCTAGAGATGGCCGAAGAGATTTTAAACTATCATAACGCCCATCACTGGCCTGGCGCTAATCCGCACATTTTGATTGATTGACCGTGTTGAAGTAAACGTATGGGCGGGAATTATAATTTTTTAAATACCAACTATCTTGATCGATTGGGAGTAGCGGTCGTGTGCCGTGGCCTCCTTGAAGTCCCGACTTAAAAATACTTTAGATTTGTTTATGGGGATACATGAAAGCATTTCTGTATGATAGCCATGAACAAATCCAGAACGAAGATCTTCGACAGCATATTTTTCCTGCGACAGTACGAGATACAACAGAATCATTGTATGCCAGAGTAGGCGAAAATTTCAACCGTCGTATAGAAGCCTGTCTACGTGCTGAAGGACGACATTTTGAACATTTTCTGTAACATCGACAATCCATCTAAAAGGAATTAAATGACAGCCCAGTTATGTAGGTACGATATTAAATCTGATTTTTATAATGTACTAAAGTAATAAATAGAGAACGGACACGCTTACCACATGACGCAAAGCCCAGTGCAGTACTGGCGAAAGGCTGTATTTCTAAAATATTTAATTTTATTTATACTATTGGAAAACGAACGGGTGGTGATCTATAAAATTACGAAATACATATTTATTTGTTGAAAAGTTGTATTTATAAAGTTTTTAATTTAATTTATATAATTGGAAAACATACGGGTGGTGATCTATCTATCTAAAATTACGAAATACATATTTATTAATTAATTTTATTTATATAATTGGAAAACAAACGGGTGGTGATCTATAAAATTACGAAATACATATGTATTTGTTGAAAAGTTGTATTTTTAAAGTTTTTAATTTTATTTCTATAATTGGAACATTTTTATTTGTTCATTTTGTCGTTCAGGTTGAGTAAAGGAGTATTAATATTGACTAGCAATAGATTCTCAAGGTTTTCTTCTGTCAATTTTGTTCTCTTTGAATTAAGTACATCCTTATAAATAGAAAACGTCCTTTCTACATCGCAACTGGTTATAGGTGCATACTGGAAATATTCTTTTATTTCTTCATATTTAGCCGTTAGATTTTGTGGAATTGTCTCCATACATAATTGCTGCAATGTAATTAAATCTGGATTTCTATTAAGAATTGCTTCAAACTTTTGCCGAAGGCCACATCCGAAGTCACTTGGAATACTTTTCAAATTATTAACAGCCACATCTAATGTGGTTAATCCGTCATTTAATTTGAGATTTCGATTTCCTCCTCCTTTAGCAGTGTTACGAAATGTTTTAGACTATCGAAATTCTCAGCATAATAACTAGTAGCTTCCAGCCATGTTCCCCATCTAGATATTACTAGAGTGGGAGGCATTGACAGAGATGGAAATTTTTCCCTGAAAAGAGCTACTCTCAATGGTGCTTTTCTGAAAACTTTTTTAAAAGCTGATACAAGTCTATCAACTTCCGGAAAAGTGTCTCTGATATATTTACAGATTCTGTGGAGAGCATGTGCTACACAAGTAATATGCAGCATATTAGGATATGTTTTCTTCAATCGTCTGCCTGTTTTTAACATATACGCAGCACTATCACTGACAAATAAAAGTATTTTTTCTTTGTACGTGGCGTCCGAATGAAGCATTTTTTGCATATTCTCCTTAATGGTTTCAGCAACTGTTTCCGCATCAACTCTATTTAAAACACTTGTTGCTATTACATATGAGTTATAGGGAATAGTTGGATGTAGTACACCAGCTACAACATTTACCACACAGCGTCCTAACATATCCACCGTTTC
Organism: Melolontha melolontha; assembly: GCA_935421215.2. Taxonomy (NCBI): domain Eukaryota; kingdom Metazoa; phylum Arthropoda; class Insecta; order Coleoptera; family Scarabaeidae; genus Melolontha; species Melolontha melolontha. Next base: position 178,129,681 of record OW285237.1, on the reverse strand, counting down.
GTCAGCGCTTATCCATATGTATTGATTTAAAAGATGGCTTCTAATGCGTTCTACTGTTCTCGTATAGCACCTAGAAACATAACATTTGCGTAAAGTTCATTCATCAGGAACATTTCAACCAGTATATTTTTTCAGAAATACATATTTTTAAAGTGGGATTGCTAAGTTTATTTAATGGAATATTAGCCGCCATAAAAGTTTTACAGAGTTCAGATGTATTTGCGATCCTAAGTGACGAATTTTTAACGATATTTTACGGATTTTGTAATAAATTTCGGAATCACTGACAATGGACATACAATCAGTATGACCGTCAATCTAACTCGCCATTGTTTTACAATGCCGTTCTCGACATTCTTCCATATCATCTCTGAAAAAGTAACTTAAACAATGCTCTAGATCTAAATAAATGAAAACTAAAAATGTGTGCGTAAGTTATTGAAACTGAACGAAATTCAATGCACACTTACGTCGAAATAATTGGTAGAAATAGATTCAATCAAACGATATTAAACAGGATCTATCACAAAAATTACGATGTAATTAACAGTTAAAACTATGAAAACAAGAAACTTACTCACAGCACTTTATTTATCTTACGAAATATAAACTAATAAATAAAATACATTATAAAAACCCCGCTTCTATCTACGCTCATGAAAACACTTTAAAAAACACTATATTCTCCGAATACAATAGCTCAGTTGTCCATTGTTATCGCTGCGAGAGCAGGTGGCCGAGTAAGTCAAACAAATACTTCATTGAATTACCCCGGGATGTACTGTGCGACGTTATACACAATTCCAATTGCCGATTGCGTTGTATGGAAATTGCATCCGTTCTCTAGTAATAAATGTTGGTGTTTGACACGCTTTGTATCAAAAAAGATAAACAAAACGCTTTTTGTTTGATTTCATTCGTTTTTTCCACGCATTTCTTAAAAACTCAACAATCTATCTATTGCAAGAAACTTTATTTACAATTGAAAATGCAATCGTTTATATTATTTTTAAGTAGGACTTAAATTGAATTAACATTTTATAGCTCTTGTCTATCCCAAATAATAAACACATTCTATTTCGACCTTGCCGATCAGCTGTTCTTTTTCAACGAAAACCACATAGTTCAATGTATCTACGAAGGTTGTGGACCGTACTCAAAAATTTTTATGTCCAAATTTTACAAAAAAATTAAAGTGTTCAAAATGTCTTCATATTTTAGATTTATGTTCAGTATAATTATAGCATTTTATTTTTAATTTTCCGGTACTTTATACAAGACCAACCCTGTATATCAAAAAGTCTTTCTTTGGAGCCTACGGCAAAGTAAAAACTCAAAAAAGTATAAAACCCCTTACCACAATTAATAATCGTATCCTAAATCCGTATTTCGACAACTAAGTTGTTATCATCAGTAGGTAAAACCACTAATCAAAATATCGCACATGAGACACAGTAAAGCTAACACATATAATAACGCAACAACTTTACACAGCGTCTACGTATATACTGGTGTGTACACCACTGGTATGCCCCATGTGCGACGCTTTGATTAGTAGTTTTACTTACTGATGATGACAACTTAATTGTCGAAATACGTATTTAGGATACGATTATTAATTGTGGTAAGGGATTTTATACCTTTTTGAGTTCCTGTATATCAACTAGTATAACAATAAATAAAATTAAACACTTAATCGATGTTATTGTTTGGGTATAATAAATCGACGACCGTTGACTAGCACGAGTTGGTAAACTGCACAAAATATAGTTACTCTTTGTTTTTACATAGATTTGAAAGCTAATAAACATCTTAACTTTCTTAATACCTTCGTTGAAAACCCCAGAAGAAAATTGTCTAAAACTTTGTTCTTGAAGAAAGCAAACACTAGCCATTAGGTAATATCTCTCTGAATTCCACACTAAAATAACTTTCATTATAACAATTACGATCCCGGCTCGGAACCTTGCTTTTATCTTCTTGTTCTACTTTATCTGTTCCATTTGTAATGGCTTCTTTTTTTAATTAGACAATTCGAAAATCGAATCATATTTAAAGACGAATGGAAGGGCACCGAATCAAACGGCATAATATACAATTATATCACAATGAAATTCGTTTTTTCCAAAGGTCCACTGTTCGTCTTTGATCTAAAGCCGAATATCGCCCCCTAGTGACGAACATCGTTACTGCATAATAGATTCAACTGTTCATCTCTTAATGATTTGCACATTTGTGTCGTCATTATGTCTGTATATGGATATGTAAGTGGGTATGTATGTGTGTATCTGTGAGTTGAAACTTATTACTTGGTTACTGTTAACGGTGTAGTCAAGAAATTATACATGAAAAACTCTCTCTATTGTACGATTAATAATTGGTTACCTTTGTGTCCTAGTTACACCCTCTCTACTAGCGCGAACTCTTTAGAATGGGATAATTGCTGATTATTAGCGATTAGATTTGATTTAATTTTCTTATATGCTAGACCAGAGTTTCCAAAACTATGTTCCGCGGAAGACTGGTGGTCCAAGGAAAGTTAATAAGTGTTTTGCGAAAACACCAGGAACGGTTTTCCGTATCCTGCAACGGTTACAAGAAATTTAAACCTGTTAATAAAAATAAAAACTGAAAATATTATTAAATACTAAACAAATAATTAATGTTTTTTTATTAATTATGTGCTCCGTAAAAAATTTCAATGTGTACGAAGACTTCCGTCGCAGGAAAAGTTTGGGAAACCCTGTGCTAGTCGGATCAACTATTCTACTTATAAAGATCTTAAACTTTAGGACTAAGGATGATTTGTTAAGACATGCCACCCAACTAATATAGAGAAATTGTTCTTTTTATAGTTGGTACGAGGATTGTTTTTTATATTTTTCATATAGGACTGGAATAAAACAGTGGATAGCTTTTAAAGACTTTATTGCACTTATGCATGCACTCCAACCAACTCTGGAAGCAGTTATTCCACTCGTTTGTTGCAACAGTCAAAATTGCGGCTGCAAAATAGCCAGGAAGAGGGAAGAACTACAGCGGGTAGTAGGAATAATCGTACACGAGGCGAGGAAACGAGGCCTGGAGATAAATGTGTCTTTTGAACTTTTGTATTTTTAAAATTTTTAATTTTATTTATATAATTATACTTATAATAATAAAACGGCTATATATACGGCTGCAAAATACGAAATACATTTTGTAGTTCAAGTTGAGTAAAGGAGTATTAATATTTACTAGCAACACTTTCTCAAGGTTCTCTTCTCTAAAATTTGTTCTCTTTGAATGAAATACATCCCTGTAAATAGAAAACGTCCTATCTACATCGCAACTGGTTTAGGTGCATACTGGAAATTTTCGTTTATTTCCGCGTATTTTGCAGTTAGATGTTGTGGCATTGTCCCCATACACAGTTGCCGCAATGTTATTAAATTTGGATTTCTATTAAATACTGCGTCTAACTTTTGCCGTAGGCCACATCCGAAGTCACTTGGAATACTTTTCAAATTATTAATAGTCACATCTAATGTCGTTAAACCATCATTTAATTTGAGATTTTGATTTTCAAAATAAGTGATTAGTTTTGACAAATTTCCAAAGAAAGTAGAACTGATTTTTTAAATGTGGAATTTGCGTTAGTTCCTTGCACTCAGAAATACTCCCAGCATCGCCATTTAAACATGCAACCAAATTTTGTAAACTATTGAAATACTCTGAATAAAAACTAGTAGCTTCCAACCATGTCCCCCATCTAGTTATTACTAGAGAGGAAGACAGTGACAAAGATGGCAGCTTTTCCCTGTAAAGAGCTCAATGGTGCTTTTTTGAAAACTTTTTTAAAAGCGGATACAAGTCTATCAACTTCTGGAAAGGTGTTTCTGATATATTCACAGATCCTGTGGAGAGCATGTGCTACACAAGTAATATGCAGCATATTAGGATATGTTTCCTTTAATAGTCTGCCAGTTTTAACATACAGGGTTAGATAAAAGTATGGAAACGGCGATTTATTGTCGTTAATATTCATTTTAGGGAATTATGTTCAATATAAAAGTTTGTTGTTAAGATATTTTGATCTACATTAGAGAATATTTGAATTTTTTTTCTTTAATTATTTTCTTAGATACGCCTGTCCGCGCATTTTTTTTTAAATGGGAACTGGTAAATTTTGCTCTACCATTCGATAGAGAATTTTTTTCTCTTTACAATAATATTTTTGTATTTTTAAAATTCATTTCAATAACTTTTTTACAAGAAAAATTAAATAAATTATTAACAAAGTAAATTAAAGTAAGTGTTCAAATTGTCGTCCATTAGTAATTTGACAATGACCCCAATCGATTTACAAAACCCCGAACAGAGTTCTGTAAAAAATCTGGGGGAATTTCTTGTATCGTTCTGGTAATTCGGATTTGTAAATCTTCGACGTTATCGGGCTTATCTTTGTAAACTTTGTTTTTTACGTATCCCCAAAGAAAAAAATCTAAAGGACTTAAATCTGGCGAACGGGCTGGCCATTCAATGGTTCCTCGTCTTCCAATCCATCTGTGGGGAAAAACGTTGTCCAGATATTGACGAACATTTACACCATAATGTGGTGGGGCGCCATTTTGCTGGAACCAAATACTGTCATTGGGCAGGTGTTCATTGTTTTCATGAGGATAGAGCGTAGCACAAGCAGGTATTATTTCATTTTGCAATAACTGCAAATACAGAGCCGAAGTTAAATTGCCATTGATTAAAAAGGGACCGATAATATGACCGCCTAGAATGCCAACCCAAACATTAACCTTTTGGGGGTACTGCGTATGGTGCTCCAAAAACCAAGAGGGATTTTCCGATGACCAGTATCTGCAGTTATGTCTGTTTACTTCACCGGTAAGGCAAAAAGTAACTTCGTCAGAGAAAATAATATTCTTGACAAAATTTTCATTATTATTGCAAATATTTAACATTTCTTCAGAAAATTGTAATCTCCTATCAAAATCATATTCCGTTAACTCGTGTACAAGGTGTACCTTATAAGGTTTATACTTTTCACTTTTTAAAAATGACACGATCGATGACTGTGAAATATTGAAATTGGCCGCTAATTGATTGGTTGATAAATGGGGATATTCAGATACAGCCAATAAAATATCCAGTTTGTTATCATCGCTTTTTGCTGTTCTAGGTCTACCGCTCCTTGGCAAATCTTTAACGCTACCCGTTTGTTCAAAGCGTCTTAAAGTTTTACCAACAACGGATTTAGAATTTGGATTTCTATTTGGATGCGTATCATTAAATAAATTACAAACGTCTTGTAAACTTCTGCGTCTATCTCCATAACCCAACATCATAAGTATTTCAATTCGTTCATGTTCACTTAAACTCGTCATTGTTAATATTAACAGCAACAAATTGCACAAATGAATTATTTCTGTCAAAGATTTGACGTACACAATAACCGCTGATAAAATTATGTCGCTCAAGTTTGTTTATCGCTACGCTTCTGTCTATCTGCAATGTACCGAACATCTGTTAAACACATGAACCGGCCTTTCCTTATAAAAAAGTTATAAAAATGAATTTAAAAAGAACAAAAATATTATTGTAAAGAGAAAAATATTCTCTATCGAATGGTAGAGTAAAATTTACTAGTTCCCATTTAAAAAAAACTGCGCGGACAGGCGTAACTAAAAAAACAATTAAAGAAAAAAAATTCAAATATACTCAAATGTAGATCAAAATATCCTAACAAACTTTTATATTGAACATAATTCCCTAAAATGAATATTAACGACAATAAATCGCCATCTCCATACTTTTAACTAACCCTGTATATGCAGCACTATCACTTACAAATAAAAGTACTTTTTCTCTATACCTGTCGTCCGAATGAAGTATTTTTTGAATATTCTCGATAATGGTTTTAGCAACTGTTTCCGGATCAACTGTATTTATAACTTTTGTTGCTATTACATATGCGTTATATGGAATAGTTGGATGTAGTACACCAGCTACAACATTTACCATACAGCGTCCTAATATATCGACAATTTCGTCGGCACTTATCCAGAGGTACTAATTTGAAAGATGGCTTCTAATGCGTTCTACTGCTTTCGTGTAGCACTTAGAAACATAATATTTGCGTAAGGTGGATTTATCAGGAACATCTCGACCAGTATATTTTTTGGAGAAATATTTTTATTAGCCCCCATAAAAGTTTCACAGAGATCTTCGTTAAAATTGTCAGATTCCAAAGGTTCCAATTTATGGGCATGTGTTTGAGATGCTAAGTGACGTTGTACGCGCGATTTCATGGAATTTTTTGACGATATTTTACAGATTTTGCAATAAATTTTGGAATCACTGACAATGGACATACAATCAGTATGACCGGCAATCCAACTCGCCATTGTTTTACGATGCCGTTCTCGACGTTCTTCCATATCATATCTGAAAAAGTAACTTAAACATTGCTCTAGATCTAAATAAATGAAAACTAAAAATGTATGCGTAAGTTATTGAAACTGAACGAAATTCAATGCACACTTACGTCGAAATAATTGGGAGAAGTAGATTCAATCAAACAATATTAAACAGGATATATCACAAAAATTACGATGTAATTAACAGTTAAAACTATGAAAACAAGAAACTAACTCACAGCACTTTATTTATCTTACGAAATATAATCTAAATAGACTAAATTATTAAAACTCCACACGCTTCCATCTACGCCCATGAAAACAGAAATTTAATTGTAAATATCCAACAAAAAAACGTCGCATTTCTCGATGAAAACAGATGTGCGCGCTAGCCAGATCAATAGTGCATTCAATAACTGTGAGATGTACTTACAGATGTTCTAGACTATTTATATCGTCCGTCGTAATGACAGCGTCATTTCAACCGATGTGTCCGGTCTCTGGTTATATGTCAGTTACAGTTGGTTGGTTCTGATAAACACTGAATATCACAAAAGTCTGGAGAAAAAGCGGAGTTGCTGCCTTGCTCAAACCTGGTAGAGCACTTAACGACTCAAGGAACTTTAAAACTTTTTTAAAATTATTTTTGGTGAAGCAAGAAATACTATTGTTAAAAAGAAATCGATAATAAATACTTCAAGAATTGTTAATATATTTAGTTTAAATACCTTTCCTTTCTGTTGTAAGTTTGTAATTTTAAAGAATACAATTTGTTTAACTGTATACCAACTTAAAAATAACTAACATTTTCAGCCGCCAAAATGATCGTCCGTGTCACGTACAGACCACGGGATATAAGAATATGGAGAAGTATTCAAAGGAACACCGTTTAATTATTGTAAAAACACATTACAAAAATGGTGCAAGTTTTGCGAAAACAGTTCGCCAATTACGTCAAGTTTTCGGTCGCCATAATGCGCCAAATGAATCGACAGTGAGGCGTTTAATTACAAAATTTCAGACCAAATTTACGCTGATGGATCAGAAGATCATTGTTCGTCGTCGTCCTTCTCGGTCACTCGAAAATATAGCCACGGTAAGGGAATCTGTGGCCGAGAATCCTGGAACTTCCATTCGGCATCGTTATCAAGAATTAAATAAACATTTCCAGAAGCACTATGCAACGAATTTTGGTAAAAGATCTGCATTTGCACGCGTACAAGGTTCGTTTGCAAGAAATCAAGCCAAGGGATCATGGGCAGCGCGGATTTGCTGATTAGGTGTTGGAACATCTTCAAATTAATGCGGATTTTTCGAATAAAATCATTTTTTTAGATGTGACACATTTTCAACTAGACTGCTGAAAATCCTTGTGTGATACTCAAACAACCAATGCATCCACCGCGAGTAACTGCTTGGTGTGCATTTTGGGCTAGCGGAGTAATTGGGCCGTATTTATTTGAAAATGCGGCTGGAAATGCGCTAACTGTTAATGGTGTGCGGTATCGCGAAATGTTAACGTAGTTCTTGTGGCCCGAATTGGATGTAATTGATGTGGAGGACATGTTTTTCCAACAAGACGGTGCAACCTGCCACACAGCACGTGAAACAATGGTGTTACTGCAGCCCAAGTTTCCAGGCCGTGTTATTTCTCGATTTGGCGATCAACATTGGCCACCAAGATCGTGCGATCTAACACCGATGGACTTTTTTCTTTGGGGCTATGTGAAGGAAAAGATGTATGCGAATAAGCCTGAAACAGTTGAACATCTTAAAGAGGAAATACGGCGCGTTATTGGTGAAATACAGCCACATTTATGCGAAAACGTTATTCAAAATTTCAACAAATGAATAACCCTGTGCCAGAGGTTTCGTTGTGGCCGTTTGCCTGATATTGTATTTCACGTTTAATCGGAACTATTTTACTTTATGTTGAAAAAAAAATGTTTCACTAGATAGATAGACTAAATTACTAAAACTCCACACGCTTCCATCTACGCCCATGGAAACAGAAAATTGTAAATATCCAACAAAAAACGTCGCAATTCTCGATGAAAACAGATGTGCGCGCTAGCCAAATCAATAGTGCATTCAATAACTGCGTGATGTACTTACAGATGTTGTAGACTAATTATATCGTCCGTCGTAATGACGACGCCATTTCAACCCGGTGTGTCCGGTCTCTGGTAATGCTATTCAAGAAAACATAATGATTTGTATTTAGAGTATTTTCTTTATCTAAATCAAAATTTATTTCTACCAAGTGAATACTTTCAAGACAAAAACGTTTCTGTGTGCATATTCTTTCAAATCTTCTAACCTCGCACCTTTTGTTTTAATTTAAATGCAAAAAATTCCATAAAAAATTTTGTTCATAATTACGACAGTTCTATGTGCTTACTTCATGCAAACCATTAAATTATATTCGCCAGTAAAACAGAACAATAAATTTCTACTTTTCCTAATTAAAGAATACAAATTAAAACTTTCCTCATTGCTCCCGGTAGGTATTAGCGTCGTGTGCAAGCAGAAATCTTAATTACACGTGAACATCACAGTCGGTGGCTTTTCTTGTAGAAGCGCAAAGAACAAATGAATTTTTAATTAATATTTACACTACCTGGGCGTACTAAGTTGCGCCATTCTAAGCGAAAACGGATGACTTTAATACTTTTCTAAATATTCCCTGCTGCACATAAATATTTATGTAAAGTAAGTAAATCTAAATAATTTTGTTCCAACATCCTTAGAGATTAAAATGTTAATTACACGTTTTATTACTACAAAAAGGTAAATACACATAATCTTTTTTGTTGTAAGAGTAAGATGATCAAAAAATTATAATTTTTAGTTACAAAACCGAAACTGGTTTTATTAATCATAAAAAAGATATTGCAGTATTTTTTTTTACGAAAAGAGGACTAATAATATTCGTCTTCTGATTGATACAGCCTCGTCAATGCCTCAAAACAATAACCATATTCTTCATTATATCAGTTAGCGGAATTACACTCCGTCACTCCTCTAAATGCTGAAAAATCGGAGACTGTGGCTTTTAAGTGAATAAAAAATTTAAAACTCTTACTACAATAGAATTTAACAATTCTATATACGTATTTCGACAACCACGTTGTCATCCTCAGTAGAAAAAGCAGTGTAACACTTGAAAGCACAAAAAAACACACAACACTCACTGAGCGCTATATTGTACGGCTTCTCGTTTAACACTAAATTTTAAAATTTTAAAAACCTGAATACTACAGAACTTACCTCATTGGAAAAACCCTACTTAAATACGTACATGGATTAAGAGACCATTAACCGATTAATGCTTTATTCTATAGAAAGGCCCTTTAGAAAATTACACAAAAGGGATACCATAATTTAATATACATAAAGAAACCATATAAACTCATCTTAAATTATATATGTCAATTTGAAATTAATATTGAATCATAGTATCTGTTAAAGGCTAATGTTGTAACGAACCGAAATTTAAAAAATTACATAGAATTAGATTAATTTGTTAATGGTTTTCTTATCTTTTTTAGTTTAATAACATCTAACTGTCAATTAACTCGAATAAAGATGAACCTGGTATAGGACCCAAATCTGCATTAATTACGTTATTCCTATTTTTCAAGATAAAAATGCTCTCAAAACTATCTAATTCGCGGGGGCTAGTGACGTTTTTTATTAATCTCAGACAGTCAGATGTTACGTTGTGACCTGATTCAAGAATATGTCGGGCAACACTTGATTTTTCCGGCCTATTGAATCTAATATGCGAAACATGTTCTTTATAACGAGTTAGAATCAAACGCTTTGTTTGGCCGACATATTTCTTATCACAATCCTTACAATTTATTTCATAGATTCCAGATTTATTGTTTACCTCAACTTTGTCTTTCGCGTTGCTTAAAAGAGATTTCAAGGAGTTATTCGACCGAAATGCTACTTGAAGATTATACTGTCTAAAGGTTTTATTTAAATTTTTCGTAGTTTCGTGAAACGGAAAGCTAATAAATTTTTTGCACGAATCAATTTGAGGTAGCAAACATGTGGAATCCTGAATTGTTTTTCTTACTTTGTGTTTTCTAACTAGCTTATTTATTATTTCTGAATCGAAACCGTTGTAACTCGCGATGTTCTTAATTAAAGTTAATTCCTTTTCATATCTATCCTTTGTCAATGGCATGCTTAACAAACGATTGATAAGAAAATTGAAAGAGGCACTCTTGTGCTGAAAAGTATGGTTTGAATCTGCGGTTATAAATCTGTTGACGTTGGTTTCTTTTCGGTAAATATCAAACTCTAAGTTTTTGTCACTCCTAATTACTAAGTTATCTAGAAATGGTAAACGTCCGTTGTTTTCCTTTTCAACCGTGAATTTAATACTAGAAAATTTTGAATTTAATTCTGTTACAAAATGATCTAAGTCACACTTGTTGGTATTGTGATGACTCATCTAATAACGCGTCACGCGTTATACCTCTGGTGTTTTCTCGAGGCATACGAGAACGCTCTAGAAGAGTATTCACCACGATATAAATGCCGTCGAAGAAGGGATGGCGGCATTCAATACCTGAGCGCGGCGAGTAAACATAAATATAGTTACATAAATAGAAATACATAAATGTGCTTATTGTTGTTAATAGTTAGTTTTATATTGTTGTTCATTTTATTATTAATATAGTGTGTGTCTAAAGTTATTGTTAGTTTTATTTAAGAACCCGAAAAGACAAACTTTACAATGGTGTCCGGTGTGTGATTTTATAAATAATAAACTAAGTAGACAATTAAGTGTTAATTAAGTATTCGTTTAAATAAATATACAGTGCGGAAAGACGTTATTTTAAATATCGTGATGGCCAATAGAATGAAACTGACGGAATTAAAAGTGTCCGAGTTAAATCGAGAATTAGAAGAGAGGGATGAGGATACAACTGGCAAAAAGTCAATCCTCCAGCAACGGCTTCGCAATGTGTTGATCCAAGAAGGCGAGGATCCAGAGAAACGCTTGGTGACATTGAAGAAAATATTGTTGACGCATTCAAAAAGTTCGCAATAAAAGAGATTCAATATTAAACAATAGATCAATATACGATGAGTATTATATTAATTTTATATTACAAGAATTCCAAATTTTTTTTTACAAATGCCTGATCACTAACAGAAGTTTGATTCCAATGATGGAAAGGTTAAGTAACGGGACAACCGATAGCATCCTAATCACGTGAGGAGCCCAATAGACGACAGAGACCTATCGATTGTACCTTTACGAGACCAACAGCAGTGCAGTTTCCACCAACCTCAGGACTGATCATCTTAGAGGTATGGAACTAGCGAAAACGATAACCAACCGAATCAGACGAACTTCAAGAGTAGAAAAAAGGCAAAAAAAAAACTTCAATTCGCCCCTAGGTCGTGACGAAGCAAGCATGCGCTTCCAGGAAATGGTCTGACACGACGAAAACGCTCTCAGAATTTTTTTTAAAGAGAATACAGTTATAACAGAAGTGTGTTTTGTTAACTGGTCTCTCGTTTTTCTGTATTGAAGAAAAGGCTTACAGTATAAGGGATCAGCAGTACGTGCCACCTTACTGTAGTCAGAATAAGCTTCACAGGATAGTTCTGCGCAGGAACATGACAGACACAAAATATGTGTTGTCAAGGGAAATACACAAATGAGTGATCTCAAAAAAAAAATATTAATTTTGCCATAGAGCAAGAGTGAGAGTTGTATTATATTTAAATGGATATGAAGAAAGGGAGCGCACAAAATTGAAGACAAACAATCAAGTATAAAGAATCGAAAACGAACAATCAAAAGCAAAAAGTTTAAGACAGACAAGCGAACATGAGGAATTCAAGACAGAGAATCGAATGCGAAAGATTAGAAATTAGAAGCAAGAATCGCAAATACGAAGTAAGTCAACTATTATACATATATACGAACACATGTTATAAAAATCAAATTTAAGAAAACAAGCAAACTAACAAAATTGAGACAGCGTACAACGGCCCAGTTGAAATTTAAACCAGTTGAAATTTAAACCAGTTAAAATTTAAACCAGTTAGAATTTAAACCAGTTATTTACCAGTTAAAATTTAAATTTATTTTGTTTAACGGTTACAGTCAAAGTTACTAGCTACAATTTAACAATTAGAATTTAAGAGGCATCATTTACCATGTTATATTATCTATGTAAAATGTTAAAGTAAATCTATCACATGTATATGAGATATAGATAGATATAGAAAGAGAAATAGGAATTTCTAACGAAAAAAAAACAAACAAATCGTGTTTGTTTTCTTTTTCCTCCTGTTGGAAGGTGTGATAACCCAATTAAGCAATGCAGTGTACCGTTTATCTAAGTCAAGGCGCGGCTCGTGTTTAATGCATGTTATATCCAAACATGACCTCGCCCGACATAACTTACATACACAAGCATTCGCAAGATACGTTACACTTCCAACACTCTTGTTTATTTAGAGTAAGGACATATAGTCGAAAAGGAGATCACTCTAACATATATAAGACATCCCATCCGGAGTCTTATCAGAGTCAGTAGGAGGTCAGTAGAGACACAGTAGAGAGTCGACACAGACACAGTCGAGACACAGTTAGAGTCTCTTTTCGACTATCGTCTACATTGTTAATTATGTAATTACCATCTTGTTAAATAGTTATAAGTGTTGGTTTATTAAACTATGTTAAACCTATCATACTTGTGCATTATTTAACGCTACGACGATATCTGCGTGAAGACTCACCGATGTGGCCCCCAGGGCCAGAGCTCACATCACATGGCGGTCCTTGCCAGCCCCTAAAGGCATAGGACATCATGTGGCGATCATCCAGCCACATAGGACCTTTTACATGGCGACCCTGCCTTAAGGCGATTCTGCCTTAGGGCATAAGGCCCCATTTTACATGTCTTTCAAGTTCCAGGTGGAGATGCTGACGTGAATTCGCTGTTGAAAAATATGGAACAGCGAATAATAGATTCACAAACTAAAATGGAGCAGAAAAGCCTGGAAACTTCTGGAAATTTAGCAAAAACTCTAGAACAAATGGAACAGAAGAATCTGGATAGTGCAAAAAATATGGAACAACGACTAATAGAGAATGCGCAAATTCAAATGCAACAAATGGAGCAGAAGAACCTGGAAACTTCTGGAAACTTAGCAAAAACTCTGGAACAAATGGAGCAGAAGAATCTGGACAGTGTGAAAAGTTTGGAACAACGATTAATAGACAATTCGCAAACTTTGGAACAGCGTTTAATAGATTCACAAGCACAGATGGAAGAAAGAAACCTAGAAACAGCTAGAATCCTCTAAAAAAAGCAATAATTCGATCCACGTCCGTAGTACTTAGTACCATGTTGAGAGAACAATATTAATTCACAACTGTCAAATAGACTCAATACAATTATTATCTGACACATGCAAACTTCGTTTTTTTCAAAAGAAGCTTTGTATAATGGCAAACTTAACAAAAAATACGAACATGCATTTTTTGCAAGAGAGTGGTATCTTCGGATATTTTCATGTGCTGGGAATAAATTAAGAGAGCTTTTTCGAAAAACATAAACTCCGATCATTCACTACAAAAAGTAAAAGGCATGATTACGATATCACACCGTTACAATGAATATACAAGGAGAAATATAAAATATGGTGAGGTGGCCGGTATGTTTTTGCCGAAGGGTGTATTTGCCCACCATCCAAACGTCCTTCGGCGACATTGTAACTATAATTCTCCCTCATGAAAATTTTTTTTTAACTTCTTTTTTCACTAGTTTTACGTTTTAATTACGAGTCCGCTACTCCCAAAGAAACATTTTTACTTTTTATTTCGTACATACAGTATGACCTCTTTAAAGTGAACTAATAATTGCACTGATTGATCGGGATTTTAGAAATGTTTGGATTATCGAAAATTGATAAAAAATACGAATATACCCTATTATCTATGAATTTTATCATTCTTGCTAGGAAAAGCCTTTTATTTTCAAATAAAAAAGTAATTACACTACCGCATATGTATTTTCTTAGATATCAGAAGTAGATATATTTATACATGATGCAGTGGATTTTTCCCTGCTGAAGAAACAAAAGAAGATATGAAAATTATTGTATTTATTTGTAAAATTTTATTCCAGGGAAATGACTTTAAAAATTAAAAATTTTATAACAATTTATTGTAATGTGTATTTTTGTCCATGTCTGTAGATTGCACGGGCCTATTTTGATGTTCGTAGTCCGCGCCAAGCAGGAAGTCATAATAATACAGATATATATATATATATATATATATATATATATATATATATATATATATATAATAACTTCGTGACCTTGGTATGATATGGTAAACCTAATCAGTAGGCGATTAAAGGTCTGTATATTACTTCAAAATATATGTATTTAAAAAACTCTACATGTTTCGGCTGTATACGCCTTTTTCAAGAGAATACAAAATATGAATGACAGGATATAAAATATGATTTTATATCCTGTCATTCATATTTTGTATTCTCTTGAAAAAGGCGTATACAGCCGAAACATGTAGAGTTTTTTAAATACATATATTTTGAAGTAATATACAGACCTTTAATCGCCTACTGATTAGGTTTACTATATATATATATATATATATATATATATATATATTATGTTGATTTATATTCTTATGTTAGGTAGGGATGTCTTGCTGTTTCCTGGTTCTTCATTTTAGAGATTTGATAGTCCTTTAACAGATAGGAGGTCTTTTTTTTATTAATATTGAACAGAACTTAATTTTGTTTAATGTTTGGTATTTTTGAAGTGTTTTGATGTTATTAAAATTCAATTACGGGTTATTACAAGTCTTTTAAACTTGTAATTTGAATAAATTGACCTATCTGGAATCTCTCAGATAATAGTTTTTGTGACGTGACGTATACAAAACTAAATACCACGATATTCGTGAGAATAAACCCTGAAGATAAAGAAGCTCAAGGAAGGTGCCCACCTAACTGAGTCTAGTTCGGCAAAACTACTGTGAATTGTGAACATAAGTCAATAAGCAATTAAAAGTCACAATTAATAGCAATATGTATAACATAGTATATACATAAATCTAAACAAGCTAATGCTAAGAGAATGAGAAAAATTCAGTAATTTTGTTTCGTTTAATGCTTACTTCTTCTGCCTTTTGAGCTTTTTTTTTCATTTCAGATATAATCAAAATGTGATGTTCTGATTCAGTATTTTCCTGAGCCCACTTCAAACACGTTTCGAAACTTTTGACGGCTTCGTGTGCTTTACAGATCTTGGTATCGTTTCTTCTTCATCAGAGCTCTATTCATCTTGAACATGGTCCAAAATATCCATATCGTTCATAGATTCAGATGATTCTATTTGTCCGATGGCCCAGTCAACAATTTCTTGTCTAGTTACATTGCCAGAAATGTGGTTCATCAGCGCGGTAAATTCCTCTCTTTGTTTCTCTGTACCATGTAATTTCATTTTATTCTTCCATTGGGACAGTGGAAGATTATCATCGTCACTCCAACCACCATCGTCAACATCATCATCATGCATTAGAAGTTTACTCCGAGATTTTTTAATGAGTTCTGGTCTTACATTTTCCCAGGCTCTTGCTAATCCTATTACAACATCTTTTAGGTTTACTTTTTTAAGTTCTGCAGAAAGATCTACTTCTTCAGAAGAAACAATCCATTTTAAAAGTTCTTTTCTATAATGCAACTTGATTGCTTGAATTACATTTTGGTCAATTGGTTGCACTTTTGCGTCCAAATTCAGCTGTTGCATTCTTTTTCGAACTGCCGGAATAAAATGTTCATAAAACCAATTCTTAAAAATTTCTTTGGTAACCCAGGCCTTTTTCTGTCCTTGGTAAATCACCTGATAGTGATTCATTTCCAAAAGACCTTTGTTTTTGAGATTTGCCCAGAACTAGCAATCTCATTTTATGCGTTCGGGAAACATTAGAGCAAGGCATAAATGTAATTCGTTGCTTACTCATTTTTCTGCCTGGAGCTGATGCTTCCGCTTGGTGAGCAAGTGTTGTTTAATGAAGTAATTTATAGAAAAGTCCGCTTTCGTCTATATTGTAAATTTGGTCATGACACAACTGCATTTACTCGATTTTATTTCGAAGAAAATTTTTAAATGGCTTTACAGCTGCCTTATCACTAGATAATTTTTCTCTGTGATTGACAATTGTCAAATTCCATACCTCTGTTTAAATTTATCAAGCCATCCGGAATTAGCTTTAAAATTATCATTGTTATGAGTTTGGTCATAAAAGAATTTGGCCTTTTTACGTAAAATTTCTCCCGATATTGGGACACCTAGACACTTTTAACGTTTTACGCTTATTGGATTAATAACTGGATGTGGCGCCATATGACAAACATTTTCTTTGTTCTTTTTGACGTCACAAATAATTGATTTTCGGATTATTTGAGGTTCGGATTAAGGTATGTTCGGATTAAAGCGGTCATCCTATATATAATTATTATATTATTTTTTGGTTACATGACTTTTTGTATACTGTTATATAAGGAATAAGCACCGCATAATTTAATATTTAGTTTTGATTTTATTATGCCTCTCAGTTTATTTTCTTTATATTGTTAATTATGTTCTAATGAGCAAATAGTTTATTGTTATTTAAAAAGGGCATTTGGTGTTTGAAATATTGCTTGCATTTGTACAAAAAAATTACTCTAAGAAAACAAATCATAAAGAACGAGAAAACATATTATGTGTATTTACGTCGAACGAATATATTGCGTTTTCGTTTTCTCTTTTAAAATTTAGTACATTATTACTAGTTTATGTGATAATAGCACGACATTATTCTTTTATATATTGAAAAATATATTACTTTTTAACAGGCGTACAAGTTTAACTTAAATAATAACCTCAAGAATATCGCTTATTACATTTAATACTTGCTATAATATTCTGGCCTTAATTTATCGTACCAATTAAGTATTATTTTACTTATAATTCTCTTTTTATTCAATTCTTGCTGCCATAATTAACGTGCATTGCTGGTTACACGGGAGTAAGAGTTATTGTTAATACCCGGCGTGAATTATAGCAGAAAGTATCAAATAACCCCATATAGTCCGCTACTGAATATCCAAGTTATCCATATGGCGACGACTGTAGCATAAATTGTCTGGACGTAGAAACGAATTCCTCCTGAAATTTAATATTGAATTCCATCGTTTTCTTGCGTAAATTAAGTTTTAATAATTTTTTAAAGAAACAATGTAAAGAATTTGTTTAAATTTAAACGTAAATAAGTGTTTTAAACACTTTAAGATTTAAATAATAATAACGCAGGTCTGCAAAAAATATTTTTTTTCAGCAGCATGAATGTTTTTAGTAAATATTATATTTTTTAGTCTACTGAATCCAAAAACGTTCTCCATTTCCCTTCATCATGCACAGTTTTCTTTTTTGCAAAATACATGTTATAATTTTTAGGGCAAAAATGTAGCTAAAGTCGGTCCACATCCTTGTTTGTTGTTTATTTGCTGAAATACAGCTGTAAAATTCAAGTTCATTAACCTATAGAAAAGATCGTTAAAATTCCCGACAATAATTGTTAAAATTATGCTGTCCCGTATCGTTATGTTCAAATTTTAGGAGTGTAAAGTAGACTTCATTTCAAGTAACAAAAACGCAAAACTTGTATATCCATTTTATTTGTTTCAAAGTTACAGATCTATGAATGTGATTGTCAGATCATGAAAAAAAATGTAATCCTAAAATCAATACAAACTGATTTTATTTAAAAAATGTTATATATGATTCAATACAGGCCTGTGATTGTTAACGTCGCATAATAACATGTTATTCTAAAATAAATAAACACCGGTAGTAGTGCATACAGTAATTTCTTGGAGATCTACAAAAAAGAGTACTGGAAATTGATTTATGATAAAGAAGGTTCTTACTTATTTCGTAAGTGCTGAACCATGAATATCATACAATAAACAAATGTTCAGACGACTGTTAACGTTGCGTTTTTTAATAAAGGATTACATTATGTTTCAGTTCATACAATAGCTTATTAGTGAGGCGACACGTTTTCTTTTCAAAATGCCTTACCGATTTTCTTCTCAAGAGTATGCGGACATGCATTTTGTGTATGTCTACTGTAACGGCAGTGCATGTCAAGCAGTTATTGAATACCGACATCGGTTTCCCGATAGGCGCATTCCTCATTACAGAACGTTTCTGGAAGCACACAGACAATTTCGGGAATGCGGACTGCGTGATTATCTTTTTGACCGAGGAGTAAATTTGCCAGCAGACTTAGAGGAAGAAGCAGTAGCTATTCTTATAACGGATCCAATTCTCAGTGTACGTCGAATCGCTAGACAACTAGGAGTGCCACGAACGACAGTTTGGCGAATTTTAAAACGTGAGGGCTTATATCCATATCACTATCGCAGGGGACACGGTTTGCTTGAGGCAGACCACTATGCTTGTCTAGTTTATTCTACCTGGATATTAAGACAGTCACGGCTTCATTTTAATTTCTGCAGAACAGTCCTCTGGACAGATGAATCTACGTTCACGAGAAGTGGTGTTACAAATCTGAGAAACCTGCACAGGGTGTCATCAGAAAATCCCAAAGCTATACGCCCATCTAAATTTCAACATGAATTTTCTATTAACGCTTGGGCGGCCCTAATCGATGACTTGTTGATTGGTTCTGTCGTTCTTCCTGGGAGGTTAAATGCGGACAATTACCTTCAATTTATTATTGACGAACTGCCAGGTCTTTTAGAGGATGTCCCACTGAATGTTCGACGAGACATGTGGTTTTACATGGATGAGGCACCACTACATTTCGGAATTGCTGTCCAAAATTGGGTTAACGTCAATTATCCAAGATGGATTGGTCGAGGTGGTCCTGTTGCATGGCCACCCAGATCACCAGATCTTAATCCCCTTGACTTTTATTTATGGGGGTACATGAAAAATTTAGTCTACGCGCAAGTTTCGAACACAAGAGAAGAGTTGTTGGATCGTATTCACCTGGCTGCTGAGCAAATCCGACAAAACAATTATGAAATTCGAAGCAATTCTTCTGTTGGCTTACGGGCACAAGCCTGTATTCAACAAGGAGGTGGACATTCGAAAATATTATTAATTGAACTTTTTTAAATAAAATCAGTTTTTATTGACTTTAGGATTACATTTTTTTCATGATCTGACATTCACATTCATAGATCTGTTACTTTGAAACAAATAAAAATGGATATACAAGTTTCGCGTTTTTGTTACTTGAAATGAAGTCTACTTTACATTCCGAAAATTTGAACATAACGATACGGGACACCTTGTATATATATATATATATATATATATATAAAATAATAGACTTTTTATTGGTTTAGCGACCTTTTATGAATTTTGATGTTTTATTCTACGACGTTTCGACTTTTATTATTATTCAGTCTTTTTCAAGTAACTAGAAACAAGAATTAATACAATGAAAACATGAGAACTGTGTTTGCTTTTGTGAGACTGAATTAAAATTAAATTAACAATTAAAATTAAAATTAGATTAGAGACTGAATTACCAATTAAATTAACAATTAAAGTTAAAATTTAAAATTAGATTAATAATGAGTAAGGAAAAATTAAAGTGATTACATCTGTATAAATGAATTGAAAATTTTAATTAAACTACAATACAGTAAGGTAACTAGAAACAGTAATTAATACAATGAAAACGTGAGAACTGTGTTTGCTTTTGTGAGACTGAATTAACAATTAAATTAACAATTAAAATTAAAATTAGATTAAAGACTGAATTACCAATTAAATTAACAAGTAAAGTTGAAATTTAAAATTAGATTAATAATGAGTAAGGAAAAATTAAAGTGATTAAATCTGTATAAATGAATTGAAAATTTGAATTAAACTACAATTACAGTAAAGAAACAATGAATGAACAATGAATGACAATAAAACTCACCATTTTTTTTGGGTTTCAAAAACACGCATTCTGTGTAACATGTGTTATCGGGGACATCCGAGACCTTTTTTTAAGGAACCGACCGCACTGTTGGAATATTGTAAGTGTTTGTGGCTTGGTTTAGAGCGGTTTATTTCTGTTCTATTTTGGAATTTAGCAAAATGGTCAGGACCATGTTTAGGTGTATATAGTAAAAGTATTTACAAATGGGAACAGATAAACTTTTTTTTTTTTTTTGGTTTGTTTGTGTGTGCGGGGGGGGGGTGATTTTATCTATTGTTTAATGAGTGGGTAATAGAGTTTAGAAAGTCCATCAATTTCGTTTCTGTCGTTGATTGTTCTGCTGTTTTTTGAAAATGTGGATCATTTCTAAGACCTCCCTAGCTTTTGTATTCTTTTTCTGTGTTATTACTTTGGTGTTATCAAAATCAAAATTATGTTTTAGTGTAAATTGGTGTTTTTTTAAAGCAGTTTTGAAACCCAAAAAAACAGTGAGTTTTATTGTCATTCATTGTTCATTCATTGTTTCTTTACTGTAATTGTAGTTTAATTCAAATTTTCAGTTCATTTATACAGATTTAATCACCTTAATTTTTCCTTACTCATTATTAATCTAATTTTAAATTTCAACTTTAATTGTTAATTTAATTGGTAATTCAGTCTTTAATCTAATTTTAATTTTAATTGTTAATTTAATTGTTAATTCAGTCTCACAAAAGCAAACACATTTCTCATGTTTTCATTGTATTAATTCTTGTTTCTAGTTACTTGAAAAAGACTGAATAATAATAAAAGTCGAAACGTCGTAGAATAAAACATCAAAATTCAATAAAAGGTGGCTAAACCAATAAAAAGTCTAGTATTTTTAATATTAAGACACGGCCAATAAAATAAATAAGAAAAATAAAATTCTTATAAACACAAATATATATATATATATATATATATATATATATATATATATATATATAATAAAGTCCGATTCATTGATAGTGAATGTTGGTTTCTACCAAAACATACTTGGCCGCACATGTACACATATGCGATGTTTTTTTTTGTGGATATCAATAATATGATAATATGTCTTTACATCGTAATATGTCCACAAATCTATGCCGCATCAATATGATTAAATCTAAATAGTTTGAATGCGAGACTTCTTTTAAAAGTAAAATTATTGTTTATAATTAAAAAAAAATCGTCATGAAACAAAAAGCTTGTGCTATGTAGCGTGTCCAATGGAATAGATACCTGGTTTTTAATTATTTGTATGAAATTATTTACATATAATTTTTTGTCTTTAAATTTGTGGCCGTACCGATAAAACAATATAATTAATCGGTAAAGAAGAATTACTGATGAATTAGAGGTGGAAGCCCATATTGTCGCCGGTATATTTATCTGCAACAGGGCCAGACTTGAATAAAGAAAAATCATTTTCTCGTTACTACGTGAACACCGCGTTTTTTTGTACGAAGGCATTACTCACAAATACATTTCATCCCTTTTCTTCTGGGTCAGTATACACAACTAATATTGTATATAATCGTATCTGTTACGCAGGTTAAAAATAATTTAAATAATAATTAGTGACAACATTTAAAATTTAGTACATAGATCTTGCATGCCACGTTGTCGTGTTGAAAGAGGAAGCCATTGGCGCATTTTTTCTTGTCTTTTAATTATATATTAGACAAGTATTCATTACATAAAGCCTGTCCCAATAAGAACTTTGGGATTTCCTCTTTAAATAAAACCAACAATTTTAGAAAAATAATATTTTGTAATTGTCTCCCTTGGCTGTTTCTACAGATGATCAGTTTTTGCGTAAAATCGTGAATAACTTTTTGACACAATTGCGGTTCAATTTCACCAATAACTTGACGAATGTTTTGCTTTAGCTCATAGATCGTTCGAGGATTGTTAGAATAGACTTTGTCTTTGAGAAAACCTCAGAAGAAAAAGTCGAGGGGGTCAGTTCGCATGATCTTGAAGGCCAATGAATATCACCATTTCGAGAAATGACGCGGCCGGGAACATGTGTTCCTAACAAATCCAAAGTTTTCCTCGCCGTATGGCATATGGCGCCATCTTGTTGAAAGAACACATCGTTGAACATCATATTATCCAAATGAGACCATATAAAGTATCTCAACATATTGCGGTAGCGTGCGTCGTTAACATTTACCATTTCACCGTCATTTTAATCACAAAATGGTCCTATAACCCCTCCAGCCCAAAATGCACACCATACGGTTACTCGAAGAGGGTGTAATGGTGTTTCTTCAATCACACGATGATTTTCACATCTCCAAATCCTACAATTTTGTTTATTAACATAACCTCCGAGGTGGAAGTGAGCTTCGTCGGAAAAATAATTTTATTGCAAAATTCTGCATTATTCGTAGTTTCTTCTAAGATCAAATTAGCAAACGCATGGCGATGTCCGTAGTTGGATGAGCTTTAATCCTTGTGTTAGTTGAATTTTATATGAGTGCAAGGTCAGATCTTCGGTCAAAATTCGATGCAAAGAGCTTTTCTTTATGTTTAGCTGTTGAGACCGACGACGAACTGAGGATTTGGAATTTTCGGCAACATTGCCACGTAGATACTCTAGCGATATTTTCATTGGATCGAGCTCTACGTGAACGCATTGGCACGTTCAAATTAACAACCGATTCAGAAACCTCACATTTTCGAATAAAACTGCAATTGCGTCTCTTGGCACATGATTACGCCCAAACCTTAAGCGAAGTTTACGAATTCTTTCAGGCAAGAACGCGAATTTTTGTAATAAGTTTGCACAAATCTAACACTTCCGTCGTAAAACGATTAATGATTAAATTGCTGGGTATGTAGATGACATGTGCGAGATATAAAATGTCTTGGTTAAGTCGTTGAAAAATGGCGCTAAATTTAAATCCCGAGGCACCTATTGGGAAATTCTTTACGACTTGTTTTAATTACGTATTTGACTAATTCATTCATTTTTCTTTACTTGTTTGTGTGTTATAAAATATCACAGCAATATGTTATAACAGTTTTAAACTTGTTTTATAGTTTTTATTTTATTAATTACCAGTACTCTAATTGGATAAAATATCCGACAACTTTTTTTAATAGATGGTGTATGTCTGTTTTAATCTATTTCACAATTGAATTTTAATATTCGAATTCGTTACAAAGGGTTGCTATGGGCTCTCAAGATGAATATCGCTTCTTCTTTGACATTACATATAACCATATGTTTTTTCCATAATCGAGCAAATGAGTTTCAACCCCCATTTAAGACAATTATTTATTATTATTGCCCACATCTTCTTTGACGCGTTTGATTTCTTCTTCAAGTGGGGTAAATTAAAACGCAACACACAACCACCGCATTGCCAGTACCGTCGGAACATAATTACATTAATAAGAATAAAATTCTTTTGTCACAAACAACAATGAAAACTACCCTTGCACTCCATGGGTGGCTAGGACGAACCACAGTGACACAACATCTGCCCCTCGTATGGCGAATTATGACGAATGAACAACACGAAGGCAAAAAAAGGTATTAATTTATAACCCAGAATCTATCGAATCGTTTCTATTTTCGTTTTTTTTTTAAATATTTTTATATATGCCTTTAGTTTCCATGTATTTTGTGGTAAAGTTTTTGAACGCTAATTGCCCTGGACACATGCTGCTTTTAATTTATATATCAATGTATTCCAAATATATGAATGTAATTTTCATTTCTGCTCTGCTTTTTCATAAAATATTAATCGTTAATTTTGCTTTCCAAAGATCAAAGTTTAAGTATGTATATAGCAAATGAAAAGGCGGAATTGAAGTGGGTGGCAAATACACAGACCTCCCTAATGTTGGCGAAAATCAAACCTCAAACCTACCAAAAACAAATTTAAAGAACATTTATGAATCTGACAAACGACAAACATACTTTTGTTTTCAATATATTTTAACGACTTGCAATTTCTTTGTCCTTTATTGTTACCGGATTTTGAAACGCTGAATAGTGCAGTGGCAAGAACCTCAGGCGTATAAAATCTGGAATAATGTTAAGTGCATTCTTATTTCCAAGAATTTATTAATTAGAATATAAATTGCTGTAGGAGTCGTCTGAGATGCTTAAGAATTAATACTTGCATCAGTGTAAATTATAGAAAGAGATATAAAGCAACAAAGAGTGCTCCATTTCTACTTATTAATTTTTAAGTTTCAAAGTATGAGTATGAGTTTATGTTAAATTATCCTATTTTGGAAAATTGAGATTCATTACTAATGTAGTCTCGTCGAAATTAACATTGCATTATTTTCAATGTATGAAGTATTACCCAGAAATTCCCGGAATTTGAATGTGGCGCGCGAAGAGATTGTAGTACATCTCTATAGCGCTAGATGGTGCGAACTACGTCTATACTACGGTAGTCTGTCAAACATTACTTTACTATACTCTATTTTTAAAGTAGAGAGACGAATTTCTGAACAGACCACTTTGACAGTGAAATCTCATTGGTTGAAAGCAAAGCCAAATTGCTTTCAACCAATGAGATTTCACTGTCAAAGTGGTCTGTTCAGAAATTCGTCTCTCATTGGTTGAAAGCAAGGCCAAATTGCTTTCAACCAATGAGATTTCACTGTCAAAGTGGTCTGTTCAGAAATTCGTCTCTCTACTTTAAAAATAGAGTATAGGTGGTGGCAAACAGTTTTTGTGTTTATATTTGTTGAGTTATATTCAAGGTATTCTGCGACACTACAATGTCTGAAGCGAAAGCTCAAAGAACAGGCATCAAATTCTGCTTCAAACTTGGCAAAAAGACAGTGGAAACTCTGAAAATGCTTAGACAAGCATTTGATAAGGATGCTTTAACCCAGACGCAAACTTATGAATGGTACAACCGTTTTAAAAATGGACATGTGTCGATTTATGATGGTGAGCATCCCGGTCGTTGATCGACGGACAACATGCCACAAAATGTGACAAAAGCGCGTGATGCTATCCTGCAAGACCGAGGCAGAATAATCTATGACATTTGTAACATTGTCGGCTTGTCGTATCGCGTTTGTCAGCGTATTCTGTCCGGCGAGTTCAACATGCGGCAAATGCTGCGAAGTTTGTGCCAAGGTTACTCAGCATTGAATACAAACAGCACCATGTTCATGTGTACATAGAGATGAATAATATGCCGAAAGGGATGGGAACTTCAATACCAGATTCATTACGGGCTACGAATCATGTGTGTACAGGTTTTATTTCTGAAACAAAAGAGCAGTCATCGAAGTGGAAGACGTCATCGTCAACCACGACCGAAAAAACACGGCAAGTTCGAAGCAACGTGAACACTGATGGCATCGTGCACAAAGAGTTCCTCCCACCAGGTTAATGGTGGATTTCATTGCGATATTCTTCGGCGCAAGCGGGCTGCTAAGTGGTGCAACAATTCGTGAATCCTACATTATCACAATTCACCAATTCACACGTCGTTTGTTGTGCGTCAGTCTCTCGCCTCTTCTAAGACGGCAGTGCTACTCCACCCTCTGTACTCACCAGATCTTGCCCCTTGTGACTTCTTCCTGTTTCTGAACTTTAAACTGAAGCCAATGGGAGCCGCTTTGAGACGATTGAGGAAATCCAGACGGAATTGCAGGCAGTTGAAGTCGATAACATGCGAAGATTTCCAGCATTGCTACCAGTCAAGGACTAGTCGCTGGGATAACTGTATTCCTGCGGAAGGAGAGTACCTTGAAGGAGATGATAGTGAATAAGCGAGAACAAACGCGTTTCCAAGTACCGGCAGTAGTTCAGAGACCGAAACCAAAAGTATTCGAATACTTCATTGCAAGTTTTCGAGAACCAAACGCGTTTCTTACTCATCGAGTACCGGCAGTAGCTCCGAGACCGAGACCTAAAGTATTCAAATACTTTGCTACAAGTTCTAGAGAACAGCGAGAACTTTCAAGAATCGAATACATTATTACTTTTGTTCTCGAGAACTCCCGTCAATAAAAGACTCCTGTAGAAAATGTGGAAGATCTTGAAAATCGCATTATGGCGGTTGGAGAATTTATAAGAAATAAGGAAAATGTACTAGCTCCAGTAAGTCAGTCACTAAACAGGCGTGCTGAAGCTTGTCTTGAAGCAAATGGTAGATATTTTCAACATTTCCTT
This sequence comes from Melolontha melolontha, assembly GCA_935421215.2. Classification (NCBI taxonomy): domain Eukaryota; kingdom Metazoa; phylum Arthropoda; class Insecta; order Coleoptera; family Scarabaeidae; genus Melolontha; species Melolontha melolontha. The sequence continues at coordinate 178,103,070 of OW285237.1, read as the reverse complement.
TAATTTTATGAATTTTGCATTGTTTTTATTTTTGTAAACTTAACTAAACGTCATAGTAACAGTGCTTAAAATGTTACAGATACGAGGGCGACCTGAAGTGTTTCCGGAATGGGCAAGAGATGGCGCACGAAGGTTGAAGTGGATTCATTGGTCGGCATGGGCAATCTTTTTTATGGCAACTGTCAAAATTTCAGACGTCTACTGTCAATAGTTGTTGTTTAAGAGTGTGTTTTATGTAAAGTAAGGCGGTTTCGCAAAAATTGATAAAATCGAATTTCGTGCAGTGATAAAATGGCGGATCTACTCCATCATTTTCGACCATCAGCTTCTGGGTGAGCTAGTTCAAACGTGGCCGCACAAGCACAAGTGACGACCCACGCAGTGGACGCCCAAAAACCGTTACCAACGATGAAATGGTCGGCAAGATTCCTGATCTCGTATTAGCCGATCGCCGATTGAAGCTGAAAGAGATAGCAGAGACAACAAGCATATCAGAAGAACGCGTTAGCAATATCCTACACGAAATTTTGGGTATGAAAAAGATTTCGGCGCAATGGGTACCGCGTTTGCTCACACCGGAGCAAAAACGAAATCGAGTGACCGTTTCTGAGGAGTGTCTGGCCAGGATCCAACGCAATCCAAGGGATTTATTCATGCGTTTCGTAGCCGTGGATGAGACTTGGATCCACCACTATATACCGGAGACCAAGGAACAGTCGAAGCAGTGGACTTTTCCGGGCGAATCGGCTCCGAAGAAAGCAAAGACCGTTCCATCGGCCGGAAAGGTCATGGCGATCATTTTTTGGGATTCCCAAGGTGTGATCCTCATCGAATATCTGCAGAAGGGAAGGACGATCACGGGGCAATACTAAAGCGATTTATTGACGCAATTCGATGCAGTATTGAAGGAGAAACGACCTCGTTTGCAGCAGAAAAAAGTGCTTTTTCACCACGACAATGCACCGGTTCATTCGTCCCGCATCGTCGTGTCCAAATTGATTGAGTTGCGCTACTAATTAGTCTCTCATCCTCCATATTCATCGGACCTAGCGTCCAACGACTTTTTCCTATTCCCAAACTTGAAAAATTCGCTGGAAGGAAAGGGATTTGCCTCGTATGAGGAGAACATCGCCGCTACACATGGCTATTTTGCAGACCTTGAAACATCTTACTTTTTCGACGGCTTGAAGAGACTGGAGCACCGTTTGAAAAAGCGTATTGATCGTCGAGGAGATTACATCGAAAAATAAAAATAAAAAACCACATCAATACCATGTTTTTCTTGTCGATTCCGCAAACATTTCAGGTCGCCCTCGTGTCATAGGCATTTGTAATAAATATACGTGTTGCCTATAAGTAGTTTTATTGTTTGTGTCTTGTCTTTATTAGTAACAAATTTAGCTATGCTTTTTCTCCAAAACACTACATATTTCACAAAAATGACATACCACTTCTTTGTTTGTATTTTATAAATAAATCGACCTGTAAATTTTGGCTAAAGCATTCCCTAACACCCTGTATAACCTTATAACATACCAGTTTGTTGAGATAATTAACTAGGGTTTCTTCAGGCTTTGATTGATGTCTGTAACAACTGTCGGTGCTTTAATTTTAGACCTGCCTGAAGATTTGCCTTTGCATGCATTTTCGCTTTGAACAAAGCGATTTATGATGCGATCTTGATGCTGACCGAACACATGCATTGCAATTTGATTCGGAATAAGTGGCAATAAATTGATTGTAACATGATTCTACTAAGTAATTCTACACCACTTACTTCTAAAATATGTTTTGCGAAAAAAAAATATTTCGGAACTTACACCTTTGTTAAATAAATTAATTTTTTCAAAGCACAAAATACAAAAACGTCAATTTCTATTACAATACATCTTTTCTCTTAAAGTCATATAAATATGTATACAAGGAAATCTTGACGGTCGACCAAAATGTTTAACACATGTTTTCCTCGGTATATATCTTCTCCTAAAAACCGACGGAACCAGCACGTGTCCAAATAAATCTGTTTTATTTTTACGGCTTGTTGTTCTGTTATGACATCGGGTAAAAGTGAAAGTTATATTTTTCCGATTCGATAAACTTCTATATATGCGCACGATTGAAAACAGATGAAGCATAACATTCCTTTTTTATATAATACATAGAAATGACGAAATAAAATTGATTTCAAACGTTAAGTTTAATAATTAGCGCATAATATTCGAAAATGAGTCTAATTATATTAATCGCTGATCTCGTTTCCGGTCTATTAATCCTTTATTGAAGTTAAAAAAAGATAGAGAAAAGTAGGTGAATGTATTTAGAGATATTTATGCTTATTATCATAAGTTATTGTAACGTAACATTTAATTATGAACATTCAGAAAAGTTATGGTGATGTTTATTATGATTTTATACATAATTAAGTAAACTCTTCTATTTATTTATAACAGAAAAATGTTCCAGTTGCGTCGCCTTCAATGAATCATGGTTGTATAAGATGTATATCTCTTAATGAGTTTACTACAACGATTTATATTGGCGATGTAATTATAATTTTTTTTTATAACTCCTCAAGAATTCTGCTAATTTTGGAATGGCCAATAACCTTTTGTTATAACAAAGGAATGTAACAAGTGTTCATTTGAAAAGTCAATCTAGGTTACTTTGAAATTTTCATAGAATAAGACGCAAATATGTGTTTGTTGTTCCGTAAACGTAAATCTAAATGACATTTGATAATGTCGATCACAAATATCAGTTAGTTCATAAAATAATCGTGCGTCGATTCTGGCTTAAATAAATTGCTTCTCAGTTTTAAAATGGCTTTCACTTTAGAACATAAAATTTTTTTAGTTCAGGCTTATTTTCGAAGTGGTAATAAAATTAATGGTTTATGGGTTTATTCAGTTCAAGATTGCATGGTAGAATTTCAAGTTGAGTTTCCACATTTTGTAATAGATTATATACAATTTAAGAATACTTTGGATAGAACTTTAAAACTTTTTTCTGAAACTGGTAGTCTCTTAAGAAAATCAGGCAGCGGAGCAGTTAACAAACGTACACCTCAAGTTGTCAATCGTGTTGAACAAATAATGGAAAATGAACCACAAACATCTGTTCGACATTTGAGCAACAAATAAACCTTTCTGTTGGTACAGCTCACAAGTTATTAAAAAAAGATATGCAACTTTATCCATACCGTGTCACAGCAGTACAAGAATTGTTAGAAATTGATTACCCACGTAGACTACAGTTTTGTATTTGGTTTGTAAATATGAACAATAATGGAGAACTTTCGCAAAGAGTCATCTTTACTGATGAAGCATGGTTTTATGAAAGGGGATACCTAAATTCACAAAATACAAGAATTTGGAGTAGTGAAAATCCACATGTAATTAATGAAGAATCGCTACATCCAGAGAAAATTGGTGTTTGGGCAGCGATAAGCCAAAGGCGAATCATTGGACCAATATTCTTCCAGGGAACGTTAACTTCTCAAAGGTACCGTACGGAAATTTTACAACCATTTGTCAATCAGTTGCATGATGATGAACTACAAAATGCATATTTCCAACAAGACGGAGCACCTTGTCACTGTACTGCAGAATCTTTGGATTATTTAAGAGAATTTTTTGATGAGCGTATAATTAGTCGAAATACTGAAATTGCCTGGCCTGCACGTTCATGCGATTTAATACCTTTCGACTTCTTTTTGTGGCCTTATCTAAAAAATAACATATTTCGAACGCCTATATTGAATTTGAATGATATGCTACAGAGAATCGAACAGAAGTGCATGGAAATTAATAACAATCCAGTAATGTTGCAGAATATCATCAGAAATTTTGAACGGAGGATTTTAAAGTGCATTGATCTTGAAGGACAAAATTTTCAACATTTGTTATAGTTTTCAATAAATACCTATTATTTGTTATTTATTTGTAAATATGAATGAAACTGTCAAAATATACGACTTCGTAGGTTAAGCAGTAAATTTTAATTTACTACATACTTCAAAATGTTCTCAGTAAATCACATGCTACTAGATTGACTTTTTAAATGAACATTTGTTATGATATGTAGACTATTAAGCCAGTGACTGACCTCCTTTAAAATTTATATAACCTCACTCATTTCACTCATTCATGAATGGTGACAAAATAATCGAGTGTGCTAATGTTATTTATTTATTTCGTATGAAAAAGAATTAGATATTAGTGTATAAATCATGTTTATGACAAAACAAGTCACAACAGTAATTTATACTCTAATATTAAAAAAAAAAATTAAACCAGTCCAGTGCTGCAGAGGTGGCCTTGCACAGCTCGTGGATGCCACAGGGAAAGTTCTTCTAGGGCGTTCTTTACTATGTGGGCCATAGTTTTTTTCCACATTTCCACAGTTGCAGAAGCTAGTATCTGCTAATTTTCGTTTATTCAGCATTGAGTTACGCGTTCCGTGGTCTGTGCAGAACCTAATGAATTGAGACCATGGCCTATGTGGGGGGCTTACGCCAGGCAGAGGTTCTGAAGGATTATAAATTAAACCTTCATTCTTCCATTTAATTAAGAAACGTTAATTTAAAGAAAGCACCCTGATAAGACCTTATAACTGTCAAGATTCTAAAAGAACTCCCTGAGAGAGCAATGAAGTATATTACATATACCGGGTGCGGCAATAGTGTGTCGGCGGAGCTTAACATGAAGACTAATAAAGTTGTAGCAATGAAATATTACGTACACATGCAGTATGCTACAGTGCATTCTCTATTTTTATTTATATATTTACAGGGTGTTCCAAATTTCCGCAACCACTTTCAATTTTTTTTTTAATAGATTGCTATACTTTCTAGTTATTATGATGATAGGCACCCAAATTATCTTTGCAATGATATATGACAATGTGCACTCACAACTGTTAGTTTTGGTTTTATTGCAAATTTTGTCTTGACATTTGCAGCGTCTAACATTTTAGCCTGAAAATGGGTGCAGTGCCTCACGTAACTCTTTTGTTACCAATTTATGGACTAACACGTTATATGTTTTGAGGGTGAACAACGTGACAACAGATACAGGGTGTTAAATATGTCGTGCCAAAGTTATCGAAGTTTGAAGGCTATTTTCTTTTTTTTTTAAATTAAACCTAAAATTTTTTTATTAGTCAGCAAATTCCTTGCAAAATTGCCGTAAAAATGGTACCAATAACATTGTACTTATTTCTAGTATTTTCGAAGTTATAACCCTTTAATGGGATATATCTATGTTTATAATATTCAATATGCGGTGCATCTAATAGTTGGTTGGCCATGAAATGATATCAAACAAAGTAAGTTTTACAAACACCTGTTTTTTAATTCTTTGTTATTAGTTTTAGAATTACATTTTGTAATTTTTCAATAATAAAACAAAATTAATTTAAAATGTGTTCAAATATATGTCCATTCTGCTCTACACATGCTCCTAATCGCCTCTGTATAGACACACTTACATTTTGAGCCATGTTGTCTTCACTTAATTGAAGAAAAGCGTCTCTGATTCGTTGCTGCATGTTCTCTGACGTTGTAGGAGGTGTTTCATAAACTATATTTTTTACAGTAGGCCACAGAAAGAAATCACAAGGGGTTAGATCTGGCGATCGCGGTGGCCAGCTTATAAAGCTTCCTCTGCCAATCCACCTATTAGTGAATACCCTATCTAAATGTGCTCTTGTAGCAGCACCGTAATGTGCAGGTGCACCATCATGTTTGTACCACAATCTCCTTATGACGTTATCTGGTAGGCCTTCTAACGGCAATGGTAAATTATTTTGTAGGAAATTTGTGTAGATTTCACAATTTGAAGTGTATTTAAAAAGAATGGACCTATAATAGTGTTTCCTATGATGCCTCCCCAGGTGTTAACACTCCATTTTTGTTGGTATAAAATGGGTTGCACAAAATGAGGGTTTCTAGTGTCATAATAATGAGAATTTTTTCTGTTTGTTATTCCAAAATTAGTAAATGTTGCTTCATCTGTGAAAAGCACATGATCTAAAAAAGTTATATCTTGTCGTAATTGGAAAAGTAGCCATTCACAGTTTCCTTTCAAAATCCGTTTGTAATAAGTCTTGATGATTTTGAATTTTGTAAGGGAGAAGTTTATGTTTTTTTAAAATCCTTCTTACAGCAGTGACTTCTATCCCGTGTTCTTTCGAAATTATCCTTGTAGATACGCGCGGATTTTCCACAACGGACTGGACGACTGTCACATCATTATCTTCTGTAACTATAGTCTTAGTTCTTTCATGTTTGACGTAATTCACTGAACCCGTCCGAAGAAACCTTGTCAACAAATTTTCAAACGTCGTAATATCTGGTGCTCTTCGGTGAGGATACTCCATAGCATATGTTCTTGATGCTAAAAGTGAATTTCTATTGCTAACGCCAAGAACAAATATCATGTCTATTAGTTCCTCTTTCGAAAAATTCATTCTAAAGAAACACAACTTTAAACTATTACGGCATGTAAATAAAAAATAATGACAACAAAACGATATAACTGTCAACAAGATAACAACTAATAACGAACAAACGGAAACTGATAATTAACTAGCCGAACTTAAATTATAACAATTAAACGCGATTACAGCAAAGAGGAACTACAGACAAACACTTTATACGGAAATTTTAAGTAGATATTTGACGTTTGGTTACACAGCAATTTTTGCTTAATATCATTTCATGGCCAACCAACCAACTATTAGATGCAGCACCGCATATTGAATATTACAAACATAGGTATATCCCATTAAAGGGTTATAATTTTGAAAATACTAGAAATAAGTACTATGTTATTGATACCATTTTAACGGCAATTTTACAAGGAATTTGCTGACTAATAAAAAAATTATAGGTTCAATTTAAAGAAAAAGAGAAAATAGCCCTTAAACTTCGATAACTTTGGCACGACATATTTAACACTCTGTATATGTTGTCACGTTGTTCACCCTCAAAACATATAACGTGTTAGTCCATAAATTGGTAACAAAAGAGTTACGTGAGGCACTGCACCCATTTTTAGGCTAAGACTTAAAGTGTTAGACGCTGCAACTGTCAAGATTTTAATAAAATTTACAATAAAACCAAAACTAACAGTTGTATGTGCGCATTGCTATATACCGTTGCAAAGATAATTAGGGTGGCAATCATCATAATAACAAGAAAGTATAGCAATCCATTTAAAAAAATAAATTGAAAGTAGTTGCGGAAATTTGGAACACCCTGTAAATATATAAATAAAAATAGAAAATGCACTGTGCACTGTAGCATATTACATGTGTACATAAAATTTCATTAGTACAACTTTATTAGTTTTTATGATAAGCTCCGCCGACACACTATTGCCGCAGCCGGTATATTTAATGCTATTTTACGAAATGGACATTTTCCGTGGTAATGGAATGTTGCTCAAATTGTTTTAATTCTTAAGCCTGGCAAACCTGTAGAAGAATTGACATCATACCGCCCGATTAATGCCTACTTTGTCAAAGAGCCTTTAATTGATGAACTAGCAATAATCCCTGATCATCAATTTGGATTTAGAGAAATGCATGTCACTATTAACCAAGTGCATCGCTTGGTGTAAACCATACATAGAGCCTATAGATGCAAACAGTATTGCTCGGCAGTTTTCTTAGACATTTCCCAGGCATTTGATAGAGTCTAGCATAACGGGTTATTGTTCAAACTAAAATCTAAATTACCGCACCCTTTCTATCAGATTCTGAAAAGCTATCTTACTGATAGATATTTTCTGATCAAGTACCAGGATGAACTGACAACACTGAACTGAATACAAGCTGGAGTACCCCAAGGTAGTGTTATTGGCCCTATACTTTATCATATTTATACTGGCGATATACCAACATCGAATACTACAATTACCGCGACATATGCTGATGATATAGCATTATTAGCGACAAGTAGTGATCCTATAGTGGCGTCGCGTTATCTCCAAAAATCATCAATAACCTCGTCCAAAATCAACTTTTATACATTCAAGTGAATAATCAAAAATGTGTATTACGTGAACGTTACGAGAAGTAACAAATATTAAATAATATGGATTGAGAATGTCTTTAAGGAGACGGATATTGAATTTACACGCAAATACATACTGCAATGTTTATGTTTATAAAAACTCTAGAAGATAACATTGTTTAGACAGTTTTATATGGTAGGGGTTCATACGAATGCGAATTTTTAAAAGAAGATGTACTAAAAGAAGATATGGGGTGGGGCATTTCACGTCCAAGTTGGTAGCAATCTACTTTTAAACGAAGACGTAAATGTAAATCATATCGACCGTGCACATACATAGCAAGCGCCAATTAAGTTGGCGCGAGGAGAGGTAAGTTCGCGCAGGATTAGAAGTAGTGCGAAAATTTGTATTTGGTTTTACATTAAATTGAAAGATACCATAGGCGGCAATGTCAAATAATTCTAACCTCTCCGAAAAAAACCATAATTAAACAGATTAAAAAACATAAAACACAAAATTTTATATAAATAATGAGATTGTAATGTATAAACAGGTTTTTAAGAATATTTTTATAAGCATCGTAACAAAATCTGTAAGCCTCGTAAGTCGGGAAAGTACAAAATGCAATTCTGAAGTCGAGCGTAGCTTATGATTTCCTATAAACTCTAAGGATGTATCGCAGTGAATTTTACAATGAATCCTTTTAAATTATCTGAAATACACTTCCAGCAGATATTTCGTTTAGACCAAAGGTCGTACTTTGGGAGCAGTTATGGATTTGCGTGGCTATATTCCACTGGATCTAAAGGTGATTATTAATGTATTTATAATTTTAGAAATTTGTTGTATATATCTGTCTTGAATTGTAGGTTTTAACAACATTACATTTTACAGCCACAGGATCCTTTCCAAATCCAGTAGGTTGTAATTCTTGGATAGCACTAAGCCAAACATCAGTATGTCGAATATTAAATGAAATTTGTTCTGTGATAGCTAAACATTTGTTTCCTAATTATGTGCAGTTTCCAACAGCAGCAGTTATGAAAAATAAAATAAAAAGAGGTTAAAAAATTAGTTGAGCATATAATTTTTTATGAAATATATTTCTATTGTAGCTTCTATGAAAAATGGGGTGCTCGAATAGTTGTGGGTGTAATTAACGGAACTCATGTTGAGATACTTGCTCCCCCAGTAAATGATGTCTATCACCCAGTGTATGTATATATTAACAGAAAAAGAAGATATTGTATAAATGTAATGGTTGTAAGTAAACATTATGTGTATAAACATATATTGATATAGTGAAGGGTAAAATATCACATTAAGGGCTAATTATAAATATATTTCATCTTTAGATTGCAGATTCCAATTGCAAGATAATTGGATGTAGTGCATGAAATCTAGGATCAGTGCATGATGCTGCTATATGGCAAACAAGTAATATTAGAAATTACTTAAGAGAGAAATACGAACATGGGGATACTTTAACACATTTAATAGGTAAACAGTTACATATATGCACATATACTGAACTGTGTATTTATTTTCATTCCAAACAGGGGATAGTTGTTATCCTCTTGAGCCGTGGCTTTTCACACCGTTTGCTAATGTACAAGAAGGCACAATCGAAGAAAATTTCTATAAACACTTAAACAAAACCGGAAATGTTATAGAGATAACAAATGGTGTGCTATAGGGCAGATTTAGGTGTCTTTCTAGACATTGGATTTTGTTATACCATCCAACTAGAGCAGAAAGCAGTAAAAATTATTCATATATGTTGTGTACTTTATAATATTGCAATAAATGCTGGAATACCAATACAAGATCACGAAATTGAATACAGAGAAAATGATGTTAATAATGGTAAGTCCATTGTAGATAAAGAATAAAAAATATCACTGTATGCAGTAACAATGAATGTAACTAATGCTTTACTTCTTTGCAGATGCTGCTGCTATACTAGCAGGACAAGCTGCACGAAATGTATATATTGAAAATAATTTACTTTTATTATCATTTAAATGTACAGACAAATATATACTCATTAATCTTATATACATGGGAATGTTATTTTATCTCTGTATTATAGTACAATGTAAATATTAACAATTACAACATTATGGTTTTTCTTGGAATTCAAAAGTAGGATTTTGGAACGCATACTTAGCTATTTCAAATTTTACTAATTTGATTCGATTTGTTTTGGTGATTGCTTTCAAGTACCCATCTCTTACTTCTTTGAGTATAGTTTGTATATTCTCATAATTTACCTCAGCTTTAGCAATTCTTCGGCTAATGCGGTCAAAAGTTTTGTTCTATTGCTAGTGCAATAGATAACCTTAATAGAAAGAACATATAATGTTAAATTTCGAGAATAGATTAGAGCCATCTGAGCAGTTTGGGGATAACTATATTTAAAAGGCATATATAGAGGATTTATTTAAATTTTTAAATGATGTATTAGACTTTTACCACTTTAACTTGAAAGACAACTTAAACTGCACAATCACTGTAATTTAAGTTTAATTTAAAGCTATAGTGACTATCACTATAATTTAAGTTTAATTTAAAGCTATAGTGAAAGAATTACAAGTCAACCTAATTACAAATATTTGCAATGTTTTTTCAACTTCTTTCAAATATATTTCCCAAAAAATATTATATATGCATGTTCAACCAAACATTTATAAAAACATTGTTTATACAGGGTTAGTTAAAAGTATGGAGACAGCGACTTATTGTCGTTAATATTCATTTTAGGGAATTATGTTCAATATAAAAGTTTGTTAAGATATTTTGATCTACATTTGAGAATATTAGAATTTTTTTTCTTCAATTGTTTTTTTAGATACGCCTGTCCGCGCATTTTTTTTAAATGGGAACTTGTAAATTTTGCTCTACCATTCGATAGAGAATTTTTTTCTCTTTACAATAATATTTTTGTATTTTTAAAATTCATTTTAATAACTTTTTTACAAGAAAAATTAAACAAATTAATAACAAAGTAAATTAAAGTAAGTGTTCAAATTGTCGTCCATTAGTAATTTGACAATGACCCAATCGATTTACAAAACCCCGAACAGAGTTCTGTAAAACATCTCGGGGAATTTCTTGTATCGTTCTGGCAATTCGGATTTGTAAATCTTCGACGTTATCGGGCTTATCTTTGTAAACTTTGTTTTTTACGTATCCCCAAAGAAAAAAATCTAAAGGACTTAAATCTGGCGAACGGGCTGGCCATTCAATGGTTCCTCGTCTTCCAATCCATCTGTGGGGAAAAACGTTGTCCAGATATTGACGAACATTTACACCATAATGTGGTGGGGCGCCATCTTGCTGGAACCAGATACTGTCATTGGGCAGGTGTTCATTGTTTTCATGAGGATAGAGCGTAGCACAAGCAGGTATTATTTCATTTTGCAATAACTGCAAATACAGAGCCGAAGTTAAATTGCCATTGATGAAAAAGGGACCGATAATATGACCGCCTAGAATGCCAACCCAAACATTAACCTTTTGGGGGTACTGCGTATGGTGCTCCAAAAACCAAGAGGGATTTTCCGATGACCAGTATCTGCAGTTATGTCTGTTTACTTCACCGGTAAGGCAAAAGTAGCTTCGTCAGAGAAAAGAATATTGTTGACAAAATTTTCATTATTATTGCAAATATTTAACATTTCTTCAGAAAATTGTAATCTCCTATCAAAATCATCTTCCGTTAACTCGTGTACAAGGTGTACCTTATAAGGTTTATACTTTTCACTTTTTAAAAATGACACGATCGATGACTGTGAAATATTGAAATTAGGCGCTAATTGATTGGTTGATAAATGGGGATATTCAGATACAGTCAATAAAATATCCAGTTTGTTATCATCGCTTTTTGCTGTTCTAGGTCTACCACTCCTTGGCAAATATTTAACGCTACCCGTTTGTTCAAAGCGTTTAAAAGTTTTACCAACAACGGATTTAGAAATTGGATTTCTATTTGGATGCGTATCATTAAATAAATTACAAACGCCTTGTAAACTTCTGCGTCTATCTCCATAACCCAACATCATAAGTATTTCAATTCGTTCATGTTCACTTAAACTCGCCATTGTTATTATTAACAGCAACAAATTGCACAAATGAATTATTTCTGTCAAAGATTTGACGTACACAATAACCACTGATAAAATTATGTCGCTCAAGTTTGTATATCGCTACGCTTCTGCGATGTACCGAACATCTGTTAAACACATGAACCGGCCTTTTCTTATAAAAAAGTTATTAAAATGAATTTAAAAAAAACAAAAATATTATTGTAAAGAGAAAAAAATTCTCTATCGAATGGTAGAGTAAAATTTACTAGTTCCCATTTAAAAAAACTACGCCGACAGGCGTAACTAAAAAACAATTGAAGGAAAAAAAAAATACAAATATTCTCAAATGTAGATCAAAATATCCTAACAAACTTTTATATTGAACATAATTTCCTAAAGTGAATATTAACGACAATAAATCGCCGTCTCCATACTTTTAATTAACCCTGTATATTATTTCTGGCAATAAAGATTTTGTCTGACTATATATTTGTATTAACGAGATGAATAAATTAGCATTAATATAGTTCAATCGTTTTGTTGCACTGTACTCTTTCATTGTCGTAAATTTTAAATGACTGTCATTTGTATTTCTCGTGTATATTTTATCTATGCGGACATCATACTGATCATCATTTTGTTTCCTTCACATCTTTGTTAACAGCCTTTAAACAATAAAATTATTATTATTTGTATCTAATTAAAATATCATCAAAAAGTACTATCATTATTATTGTTATAAGATATTAACCTACTTGAACAAATTTTTCCAGAGTTAAAAAAATAACAGTGTTATCATTTTCGCAATTGCTGCCCACTAGTGTTTTAAGGTAAAATTTTTAACCAAAAGGTGTAAATAAATAAAATGGTGTAAATGCTGCAGCTGAAGGTTTCTTAAATCGTACTCCTCTTTGTACTTTTGTTTATAAAAATAATTGTAAACATTAAAAACTACTTCTCGCGTTTGAGCGCCTATCACTTTATGATCCCCTAGCAAAGACATTCTGTTCCGTCAATCGTCAATGATAAATGTATTCTGACAATTACTTGAGTAGTGGGGGTGGATATTTTGAAAACGGCTTCTGCGCGCCCCCTCCTCGCGCCAGCTTAATTGGCGTTTGCTATATATATTGCTATGGATTTTTTCTAAAATAATATTTAAAAATAATTTAAAATAAATGTACATTATTTTTGGATATATGTGTATATCCGATATATTTTCAAATTTCATGTGTGAGATAAAAACTTGTTTTTCAAGGCCTATGTGTTCGAGAGGCCTAGAGTAAAATTCTAGGAGACCAAAATTTGCTGTATTACGAGAAAGTTTTTTGAGATATACAGGTTGTCCAGAAACTCTCCTGACAAACGAAGACCGGAGATTCCTCTGATAATTTTAAGACAATTAAACCCAAATTCACCTAGTCCGAAAATGCTTCCTAAGGGAGCTAGAGTTCTTTGAAGATGGCGCCTTGTATTTATTTTTTTTAAAATTCCTCCAGAACGCTTCTATTTAGAAAAACAAAAACTGGTATGCTTATTTATCCTCCAGAGATGAATCGATTCCATCAATTGCGAATTTCTAGTACCGGTCATAGGCGTCCGTTTTGGGTAGGTCAACGGTTATTTTAAGGCATAACTTTTTTGTCTTTAACTTTTAAGCATTTGTGACACTAGATTATTAAATTTTCAGGTATGCCAGTACTAAAATGTACTCTTACTTTAAGTCGGTAGGATACACCGTTTTCTAGAAAAATCGATTTGTAAATTTTTCGTTTATTCTTCATTAAAGTTCAATTTTTTTTTTTTTGCAATAGTTAGCTCTGAACTGCCAACAGAAGTAAAACCTACGTTTTTCATTGTCAAATTGTTGTCAGTTCGCGAAGTTTATCTTTTCATTTTTTACTTTGTGTTATTCAAACACAACGATTTCAATAAAAAAAAAAATGGTTTTTACTAATGAGGAATACGCCGATATGCATTTAGTTTATGGCGAAATGAGGTGTAACGCTCGAGCGGCGCAACGTAGATACGCTGAAAAATTTCCCAATCGTCAGCATCCCACTCGCTCAACATTTACAGCTCTACATCAACGATTAAGAGAAACAGGTTCAGTGGTCCCAAAAAATAATGAAACAGGGAGATATAATGATGTAACAGCAGAACATGAAGATTTTATTTTAATGGAAGTTGAGGAAAATCCAGAAATTAGCGTTCGAAGACTATCTGCCATGTACCCCACAATTTCAAAATCTTCCGTAGGAAATATCTTACACAAAGAAAATTTATATCCTTTTCATTTTACAAAGGTGCAAGCACTGCTAGAAGGAGATTTTCCTGCTCGCGTAGAATTCGCTAGATGGTTACAAAATCAGAAAAATCAAGATGAAGATTTCTTCAGGAACATTTTGTTTGGTGACGAAGCTACATTCTCAAAAAATGGAATTTTTAATGTACATAATGCACATTATTATTCGTACGTTGGTGACAATCCCCACGTTGTTCAAGAATTTAAGCATCAGCATAGGTTTAGCATAAACGTCTGGATAGGAGTAGTTCACGATTATTTACTTGGACCTGTGGAATTACCTGCTCGTTTAAATGGTGCTGATTACTTACATTTCCTGCAAAATATTTTACCTGATTTGTTAGATGAGGTGCATTTAAATATTCGGCAAAACTTATGGTTTCTACAAGAGGGCTGACCGGCCCACTTTAGCAGGAATGTACGAGACTTTCTAGATAATAACTACGAAGACCATTGGATTGGAAGAGGCGGTCCAGTTGCTTGGCCAGCAAGGTCGCCGGATTTGAATCCTTGCGATTATTGTGTTTGGGGATACATAAAAGCATTTGTTTATTCCGTTCCGATACAAAATCGCGCACAACTCTGGCTAAGGATACAAGATGCTTGCAACGAATTTAGAAATAACTTTGGAATTTTTGCAAGAATTCGGCGTTCTCTAAGCAAAAGGGTAAACTTATGCATAGAGACTAATGGTCATCACATCGAGCAACTTTTGTAACAATCTACCTTTGATACTTGTTCTTCTTTTTTTGTTAGTTTCGTTCCATTGTAATAAATAATTTGTTTTTAATTTATTAAATTAATTTTCATCCATGCCTTAATAGTCCAAGCCAACTTCGTCGCTAAAAATAAGTAGGTACATAATAAATTGAACTTTAATGAAGAAAAAACGAAAAATTTACAAATCGATTTTTCTAGAAAACGGTGTATCCTACCGACTTAAAGTAAGAGTACATTTTAGTACTGGCATACCTGAAAATTTAATAATCTAGTGTCACAGATGCTTAAAAGTTAAAGACAAAAAAGTTATGCCTTAAAATAACCGTTGACCTACCCAAAACGGACGCCTATGACCGGTACTAGAAATTCGCAATTGATGGAATCGATTCATCTCTGGAGGATAAATAAGCATACCAGTTTTTGTTTTTCTAAATAGAAGCGTTCTGGAGGAATTAAAAAATAAATAAATACAAGGCGCCATCTTCAAAGAGCTCTAGCTCCCTTAGGAAGCATTTTCGGACTAGGTGAATTTGGGTTTAATTGTCTTAAAATTATCAGAGGAATCTCCGGTCTTCGTTTATCAGGAGAGTTTCTGGACAGCCTGTATATTATATATATTTTAATTTAGTTCGGGTTGTTTTTGATAGTGTTCATTTGTTGTTGGTCTTAGTTAATTCCCGATATTTCTACGAGATTGTTATTCTCGTAATTTTGATATAGTATTTGATTAAACAACTTTTTCTTGTAAACGTGTTTCCCGTAAATTTTTTATGTAAGTAAAATTATATTCATAAGACGTCTTAGTTCAAAAAGCTTTTAAAAGTGTATTTCAATTGTATTAAAATAATTAGTTTAGAGTCTTAATTATTAGAAATAAATAATACAGATTATTATTAACATTTCTTTGTAATAATTATAAATTATAATTTGTTCGAGAGGATTTAGAGTCTTTTTGTGCGTGTTAGTTGCGCATGTGTAAATTTTGAACGTGTTTCAGATTTTTATTATACAGTGTGGTTCACTGGGGAGAAATTAAAAATAAACTTTATTATTTTTAGATAAGTTTGACCGGAGTCATTAAGAGGAAGTTTTTTCATTCACTCAGCTGTCAATATTACAGTGAATATATTTTACCTCACGTATTATTGTAAAATACAGAATCTTTATCCTTTATAAAGATAGATTTTTTTCTTTTTTTGATTTTTTGTATTAAAGATTCAGTTTGATTTTATCCTGTGTTTAATTTTTGTGTTGTGGCCATTACTGCGAATTAATTAAAAATAAATAACTCATAAAATATAAGTAAAGAAATTTGTGTGAACTTTTTACTGGCGCTTAAATAACTTTGTAGAAACAGTCACGACTTTCCGATTGGAACCCGAGAAGTTAGAAGTCTCATATTTTGAAAATTCACCGACTGAGTAACCTAGTTGGGTAAATTAGTTGTGGATGGTGGCGCATTAAATCTACAAACCACTATTCATAGCAATATGTAACGATCGACAACTGATTGAATCGGAGACGATACTTAAGGCGAGAATTGCAATAACAAAACTACTCTTTTTGTTATTGTCAGTCCGCTCTAAGATATCGTTTCTGATACTTTTTATAATATAGTCGATCGCACAGTGGCGTACGTTAATTACGGTGCAATGAATAGGATTTAAATTTTGCTTAAAAGTCAACGGTATATTTCTGGACGTACCACGGCATCTGTGGTGACTCATTCTATAAATGGGGACTGACTAAGACACTGACTTGCGAATGCGGAGAACCTCGCCAGACTATTCACCATATTACAGCTGAGTACCACCATACAGCATATGGAGATGAGTGACTTCTTTGAAGCCACTGACTACGTGTTGGACTGGATCAATAGCCTTGATTTCAAAACTTAACTCTGTTAAGTGTAATTTCAATCAAGCCATTTGCTAAATAAATAACGTAAATGGAGTATAGTGTTATCAACGCGGAGCAAAATTAAAAAAACAGGTTGTTTGTAGTAATTACTTCAGCCATGACAGTGTATGTAATTAATATATATTTTTCTAATATGTTTAAATTCAAGCAGCTGCGCTGATGAATAGTGTTCAAACAAATTTAGTATTTCTAAAATAATGTCATGTAACAATTAATATTTACATATGTAGGTATATTGTAAAAGTCACCATCGTGAATCCATTAATAATTTTCTGTTCCACTTCTAAAACAAACATTCCACTAAATTTATTATAATCCAAGAGAACGCTTAGTATGTGCATACGTAATTGTATGGAGCACGCTTAAGATGGCAATTAAGAAAACCAATTATAACGTAAATAATATCCATACAAAAGAAATGTGAAAGCACGTACTTAATGTTTAAAAAAACCGCTTGTTATTAATCGTTGTTCATTTGTATGATGGATGGGTACGGGACCAACATCCGTTGCCTTCAAGTGTATATATCCTCACTTAAATAATTCAATTAATTATACTTGATGTACAGAGCACTGGATCCATTACGAAGCTGGCTCCTTTCCTTCATTCAAAGGTTGAATTAATTAATTAATTAATTGCTGTGAAGAATTCATTGATGGCCTTTTGAAATTGGAGCGAGAATATTTCTTGTTAAATTAAAATTGTTACTCGTAATCGTGTAATTATTTAAGTGTTTTTAAGTTCAAACGATTCTGTTGCTTAATATTTTTAATAAATAAATTTAAGTAAATTTCGTAAGTCGTAGAGTTCTTGGATTAATGTGAGTCGCTTTGAAGTAAAGACCACTATTAATATTACAAATTGAAATAAATATGTGATATTTATTTCAATTTTAATCTCTGCAGTGATATGTTGGATGTTGACTAGAGTTTTTTATATTCATTTAGTGATGCAAATACTGCCGTGTCTACTTTTACGATAAACTGTACTTTATAGTAGATCAATAAATTAGAAAAGTTAGTGTTTATAGGTTCGCGGAATGGAGTGAAAGCGAGAGAAAATAAAAATACAAAATTATTTTTCTTTTTCAGTATATTCAGCTGCAACCCTAATACATTTTCCAGATCTATCAATTAGGTTGTGTATACTTGTTAAAAAAGCTTAAGACAAAGGTGAACATTTGTTTGACACCGCATACGCATATATTCAATGCAAAACAATAATATTCATAATTGTTTTGTGTTTTTTGCTTACATAGATTTAGTTTAGTTTGTATATATATTTAGATAATTACTTTCTTTAAATTCATACTCATCAATAAAGGCCGGATTATATGCAGTTTGCCTAAATTTGCATATGTATTTGCATTAATATATGTATTTTGTATATTATTTGCATATTTTGTAGTAATTTAGCATTTTTGCATATTTTAAGTATCTGAGTTTTATTTATTACTAAATCAAATTTATTATAGGCATTACTAAAAATATGTCGTGAATGTAACAAACAAACAAAAATTAAACAGCCCTCGTTAAATTAAAAATAGCATTTTATTAAGCCTCTTCCCGTTACTTTTCCGATAACCGTCTCCAAGAATTTATTAATGCTCTTCCCGTACATCCAGACCGAGGCAAAATTCCCAGAAAAGCTAATACCTTAAAACTTCTAAATAAATACAAAAATACATTTTACCAGAAAATTAGGAGTATATGTGTTTCTTTGCTATTCGGAGAAATTTATTCCCATATTCGAAACTAATTTTATTTTAAACGTCATTTTACATTGGCTTTTCGTAGTGTAAACTTGTGAGTTGTGATATTAATAGCAAAAATGCCGAAAATAGCGACTGTGCCTGGATGGATCGCACCTTATTCATAATTGCGTATGGATGGAGAAAAAGTGTTTTGCGTAGCATGCTGCAAGATTGTGAGTAAAATTTTAAGTTTATTTCCTCTTATTAGATAATTAATTAAGTTTTTAATTATACCCTTATCTTTTACTAACACTTATTTTATAAGAAGAAAACAACCGATGATGTGATATTTTTTTTTGCAGATTACGAGTGAGAGAAAGTTCCAGGTCGACCAACATATGAAAACTCTATCTCATGTTGCAAAATTAACAAAGATGAAATTGGCGAAGAAGAGTCAGCAAACATTACCGCAATGTTTGCCATCAACATCTAAACAATTTAATGAAGATTTGTGTCAAATGTTTGTGTCGGCGGATAGTCCACTACATAAATTAAACAATTTAAATATTATATCAAGTTATTTTTGCAAGTCCTCGTAATCTTGAAGATCTTAAACAAAACATTTTAAACTATATTGAAGCAATTCCACTGGAGATGCTAGGTATGGATGATTTCGTTGGAAGAATGTTTAGCAGTAGAAGGAGGCCAATTTTTAAATAGAAAAACTCCCAGAATTATAGATTAAGACGTCGCGTCGTTGTAATTTTTTAATGTTTAACTAATAAAAATTTATTCCATATTAAAAACCGGTAAACTATTTTGGAATTGTCTTTCTTTGGAGACTGTGGTTACGCAAAAACTTTAAAAAAATTTCTTAGTCAATCGGTTACTAAATTTTCCGTTAACAAAAGAGAGATATGAAATAAAACTGGATTTCATTTAAAATATCGCGAAATATAATGGCTTTGACATAGAAATAATCAATAATTAATTAGAAAAACAAAACTAAAAAATACAATACGCGAATCCACAAGTTTGATATCTCAAAGTAACCAGGAGAAAAAGTACATGTGTTTACCATACCACCCCATCACGAAAAACATTAATAAAGTTGTGAAAGAACGAGGTCTCCGTAGCCTTTCGGTCCGAGAATACTTTCAAAAGTCTCCTAGGCAATACCAAAGATAAAGTTAATTTTAATTCGAAATCAGATATATACGAAATTAATTGCGATGATTGTAATTTGAAATATATAGGCCAAACAAAACGACCAATAATAACCCGGTTTAAAGAACACATATCACATATTAAATACAATAGACCGGATAAATCTAACGTTGCCAACCATGCTCTAAGTACACTGCATAATGTGTCGATTAAAGGGTTGAAACTTGCCAAGGTTATTAATAACCCCCGCGATCTTGACGCCCACGAAAGTATTCATATCGCAAAAACAAACAAAATTCCATGAACAGAGATAAAGGACCGATTCCCTTCACCTGTCTCTTTTCATTCTTAGAAACGTAAATAAAAAGGTCGTGGACGTTTCAAACTGGAGTATAAACAGATGTGGGTGCCTTTTTCCTTAAGAGAGATTCTTCTTTAAATATCTCGATATTAACTTAAGACATTTTCTGTATATTCGTGTCCAAAGAGAAAGCATTTCTTTTGTTATATCCTGACCGTCAGTAACCCTTAGTTTTCTACCTGACCCAAGAACCGTTACTGTGGAATTTCTTTCTATTTACATTTCATTTTAAATTCTTTTAATTGAATTATATACATCTTTTATATGTTGTGTTTCATATCATTAGAAAGTTTATGTCACAAGGGTTATTTTAATAATATTTATGCCATCGATAGAACATCTCTTCAGGTCGCGCTTCTTATTAAATATTATTCAAGATATCGACCCTCTCTTCGACTCAGATTATAAATAGACCGTTTTCAAATACCAGTGTTCTATCGACAAAACTATCAGTCCAAGCTTCTCTTTAGAACCTTCGTGAGTTAAACAACTCCTTGTGCTGTTCAAGTACACAATGCAACTCACCACTCTTTCGCTTCTAAGGTAATTCTGTATTGTTCAATATATATTATTCTTTTAAGCGAATCCATATTAATTTAACAAATTAATTTCTTATTCCTCCGGCCGAACATCGCTCTACATATACTTGTCCAAGTATATCTTCAGACCACGTGGCCGCCACTCAGAGGTAACTCTGTATTGTCCGATACAGAGATTATTTTATATTAATCCTAATTAATTAACATTTAATTTACTACTCAAGTTAACGTTCGTTTTCAGTGTACATTGTGTTAATTTTCAATTACTTATTTACCACTCCTCGTGTACATATTACTTTTGTTAATTACTTTTAAATATATCAATTTCAATTTCTTTCTTATGTAAATATAAATAGAAACTTTAAGGACAACGCTTATGTCTTTTATTTATTTAGTAAGTTGTTGTATATTTATTTAAATTAAACAATATCACGCACGTCCTGGACCTTTGAAGAAACTTCACCAGCACCACTAATTATTTTATTTATCTTAGAATAATTTCATTATTATTAGCACGGCACATCCATATATCCCGATAGTCAGCAAGCCGCCGTTTGTAATAAGATGCAACATTAATGAGGTTGTATTTTTGTGCTACTACTTGATGTGGTATATTAGCTGCATTTTTATGTTAGCCAAAAAAACAAAACAGAGAATACAGAAGATACAAGCAACGAAAATTAAATATCTGAAAGGTAAGAGAAGTAGCAACAATGTATAGTATAGTAAAAGTGCGTGATACTATTCTGCGAGACCGAAGTAGAATAATTAATGACATTTGTAATATTGTCGGCTTGTAGTATTTCGTTCATCAGCGTATTCTGTCTGGCGCACTCAACAAGCGCCGTATTGCTGCGAAGTTTGAGCCAAGGTTACTCAGCATTGAACAAAAACGGCACCGTATTCATGTGTACAGAGAATTGAAAGAAACTGCCGAAAGAGATGCGAACTTCAGTACCAGAAATACCAGAATCACTACTGGCGACTAATTATGTATGTACAAGTATGATCCCGAAACAAAGTAGCTGTCATCGCATTGAAAGACGCTATCTGGCACGACCGAAGAAAGCACGGCAAGTTCGAAGCAATGTCAAGTTGATGTTGATTTGCTTCTGTGACGCTCAAGACATCGTGCACAAAGAATTTCTCCTACCAGGTGAAACAGTTAATGGAAGATTTTATAAGATTTTATTGCGATGTTCTTCGGCGACTAAGAGAAAACATTCGGCGCAGGCGGCTTGACAAGTGGCGTACAATTCGTGGATCCTACAGGACGACAATTCACCAACCCGCACATCACTTGTTGTGCGTCAGTTTGTAGCCTCAACGAAGACGGCTGTACTTCCCCACCCTTCATATTTCCTAGATTTTGCCCCTTGCGCCTTCTTCCTGTTTACGAAGTTGAAACTGAAGCTCAAGCACCGTTTTGAGACGAACGAGGATTCAGATCGAATTGCAGGGAGTATTAAACAAGTTAACAAGCGAAGACTTCCAGCACTGCTTCTAGTCATGGACAAGTTGCTGGGGTCAGTGTATTTATGCGGAAGACGGGTACTTTGAAGGGGATGGTAGTGAATAAGTCGTAAGAACAATTTGTTGTGTTTTTTCCGCATTCCGGAAATTTTTGCATAGCACCTCGTATGTATTGTTTTAAAGAAATTCGCAATTATATTTTGTCAAGTAGAAATATGTAACTTTATCTCTGTATTATTCTCCATAATTTTAAAAGAACATTCTGCTATTTATCTTGAGAAAAAGAAGTCTTTTCGGAAAGACTTATACATAGGTATACATAATTGCATGAAAATTTTATACATTTTACTTTAGAAATGTAATGCTTAAAAGTTGTAATAAAAATATATTCATCTTCGATTTTAGTCTTAAAAGATTTATTTTGTTTGATCCTTCTAACAGTATATACATTTAATTTAAAATTATCACCTTAGTAAATTTAAAATGAAATCGATTTTACGCTTATGTACATCGTTAGATAACGAATTAGTTTTTTTGAAATTAACAAAAAAAATCGTTAATAATTATTGTTACTTAAGGGTTGTACAAATATCACTCATTGGTAGTTGCCAAGGTACACTAAACTTTTAGAGAAAAAAAGATCGCTTGGTTCCACATGATAAATTGCCGGTATAAATTAGGCTCCGCCTTCGCGACTCCTATTGGCTACCGACTAATGAGAAGAGAGGTCCTGTTTGCCGCACCTGAGTTACTTTTGTTTTTATTTTTCGTGGCCTCTACGACGCCCAAAAGAAAAGATACACGCTCGGCTGGAGTATTCAAAAATACAGTAGATATTCGTAGCTTTTATTTGCCTTCTATACAGGTGTATTATTACAAGAAAGTTTGGATTTTTCGTACGATATGTGTAGAATTTCTTATTATTTTGTTAGCTTTGAATTGTGTAATTGCTAGGAGTAACATCTCCATTCGTTTTTATATAATATTGCACCTCATAAAGACACAGATGGGCATTTTTTATTTTGATGTTTGAAACCCTTTACAATGACAGTAAAGTAGTAAAGTTATCAAGAATTTTAGTGTGTGACCTGAAGATTTAAATATGTCCATTTTTGTAATATCTCTGTTTGTAACAAAATTCATTTTAACTTAGTGTAAGCAAACATTTATATGTATAACTTCGAAATAGGTCTATTTAATAGAATAACAACCTAATCAAACAAATCCTTTTCTGGGCCTGGTATGTCGATGATATAATTTGCATCTGGACAGGCACAGACAGGCAACTAACAGAATTCTTGAAGTTATTAAACTCATTAAACCCCAAAATACAATTCACAAAAGAAAAAGAACAAATAACAAATTAAATTTTTTAGATATTACTATATACAGAAACAATAACAATCTATCATATAAAATTTACAGAAAACCAACATTTACAGATAATATAATACATGCGAAGGCGAAACAAGATACTGAAATAAAAATGTCAACATTCCATAGTTATATACATAGAGCAACTCACATACCATTGAATACTGATGCGTTTAAAGAAGAAATAATATATATTAAAAAAATAGCAGAAAATAATGGATACAATCCCAACATAGTAGACAAAATAGTAAACCGAAAAGAACAAAAGAATATTCAGAAAAAATTCCTATATCCGGAAATAAAAGAAAATAAACCCATTTGGCACGCAATTACATATATTCCCCAAATCACAGACAAAGTAAACAAAATATTAAGAAAATTAGATATTCAAATCATATGTAGCAATAAAACAAAATTAGGTACAATGTTAAATAATAACTAGAGCTGAGGATGTTTGCGGTACGGCAGGACCGTATGTAGTGCATCCCCACCAGCGTATAAACACGATGCAGCGAAACACTTTAGTTAGTCGTGAACTGGCAACGTGATCGTTTGTTGTCTTGAGCTCTATTTAATAAGTATGACGGACGTGCCCAAGCCAAGTCTAAAACGCAATTCATTTTCGATTTATTGACAATGCTACTCGTCTGCGATGTGCCAGTTCACCTGCTAGATAAAGAAGCCTTTCACGACTTTTGGAATAAATACAATTCCAACATAAAGCTACCGTCACGGAGAACGTTACTCACCTATTTACCAATTGTGCGTGAGGACATTGAAAACAGAATGAAAGCAGTAGTAAATGATAAACAGTTATGGGTATGTGTCGACGAAACGACAGATCGAAAAAAACATTCTATTGTGAATATTATAGTGCGTGTACTAGATCCTGTCAAATCAACATTTCCCATTTTATTAGCCAGCAAAAGATTGGAAAAGTGCACAAGCGAAGTAATTACGAAGGTAGTGCTCGATACGCTACAAAAATTTCAAGTTTCAACTAATCAACTCCTGATGTTTATGAGCGATGGTGCTGCGACAATGCGTTCTGTAGGCCGTTCTCTTAAAGCAGATTGTGAGAGACTTTTGCATGTGACATGTAAAGTTCATGCTTTACACCTTGTGGCACAAACTATTCGGCAATGTTATCCAGAGGTGGATGCATTAATAGCAACCACAAAAAAAGTGTTTCTAAAATCTCCCAAACGAATTCGAGAGTTTCACAGTCGGTGCCCTGGTATTCCCGAACCACCAGAGCCAATCCTTCCACGTTGGGGAAGTTGGTTAAAGGCGGCATTTTATTATGCCAAGTATTTCCAACTAATAAAATCTGTGGTTCTACAATTCAATCCTGCCGAAGCTGTAGCCATTAAGGAAAGCCAGAGACTCTTTCAAAACCCTTCCCTTGATGCAGATTTACAAACTATTTATAACAATCATATAGGATTGTTTAACGCAATCGAGAAATTTCAAAATACTGCATTATCGTTAGCGGAGTCACTGCAAATACTGGACGATGTACACGCCCAGCTATGCGCAGTAAATGACAACAAAAATGTTAATGTAATAGAAAAGTTCGAGAGTGTGATAAACAATGATTTTGATTTTACCAGATTAAAACAAATTAGTAATGGTGCAAGTGTAGATTCGGTTTCTATCTATAAAGATTATTTTAATTGTGCGTGTGTTACATCCGTAGATGTCGAGCGGTCTTTCTCAAAATATAAAAAAATTTATTCATCATGGCGTACATCGCTCACCGCTACAAATATGGAAACGTATCTAATGCTACAAACTTACTGCAAGTCTTAACCACTTGGCGCTATGCTATAATAATCGTAAATAAGGTATGTGTGTTATTTATATACAGTACACATAACTGACATACCTAAGTGATATAAATAGCGAATGCATGTAAAGCAATAAAATCACGCATGCATCACCGATCGAAACAAGGTCATTATATTCGTGCGTTTAACTGAATACTATCCTGGCACACCGCAAACATCCCCAGCTCTAATAATAACAAAGATAAAATAGAACATATAGAAAAATCAGGAGTATACACAATAAAATGTAATGACTGTGAAGCTATATATATAGGGCAAAGTGGAAGATCCATTAAAAAACGCATATCCGAACACGTAAGAGACGTAAAATATAGTATTAAAAACACAGGTTTTCCGACACACTGTATCGAACAAAGCCATTTGCCTGATATTAGTAGCTCCACTGTGTTACATAACATAATAAAAAGTAGAAGACTAGACTTATTAGAAATACTAGAAATTAAAAAAGCACAAAAACAAAATATAATAATTACGAATACACAGTTAGAATTTATTAACACCCCCATAATAGACACGATTGTAAATATGTCTTAACCATCACCCCAGTACTAAAAAAAAAAAAAAGGTATAAAAGTTACAAGGGCACGTATTGTAAGTTAGTTTTAAGATCCTCTTTGACAATGGCATAACAGCCGAAACATATGTTAGAAATAGATCTAATAAAAAATTGTGAAATAGCCAAGTGTGTTTTTTTATACTAAATTTGTTAATTACAAAATGTTTCACCAAGAAGTGTCTGCTACGTCAATTAATGAAATTAGTGTAAGTCTTCTTTAATTTGCTTTTTTGTGTGATTACTTTATGTAAAACCCACTTTACATAATCACACAAAAAAGTTCCCCTATTTTTTGGCTAAACTGTAAGGGAAAATATTTCTTCAGGTTTTCTTCCTCTCAATAAAGCTGTTATGAATGGGAAAAATGCCTGTGTTCCTGGATTTAAAGCTGGCGTTACTAAATAATTTAGCAATGGCTAAGCATTGCCACAGAATAAAATTGCATTAGGGAAGGTGTTCTCCTTCAACTTAATCTATATACTACGAGGGATGTGCGTTTACCATGATACATTTTTAAATTAAAGACAGACTACTTTATTTATAGAAATCAACACAACCCTAAATTAGGCAATCCTTCTCGGGCTCGGCCAATAGAGGCTATTGGTCAGAAAAATGTATTAAAATGAATGGGAAGCTGTGAATTAATTACAATATCGAATTTTTAAAAAAATGCGCGAAATTGATCCTGCTGTTGTCCAGAGGATGATGGGACAAGTCAGAAGAAAACTGAGGGCAATTAATTAATCAATAATTTAAAGATTAAGGATTTATTGTTGTATTTATTGTTAATTGACTTGAAATTTTGACACAACGTTCCATTCGAATACGTGAGTGTTTTATAGTAAAATAAATTTTTTTTTAAACAGCGCGACAAAAGTTTTCCCGCACCGCTGAAATTTACGGTTCGCTTCGACATTGGTAGCGTAGAAGTTTCTCAAATACTTGGTTTTGTAGTACTTTATTATTAAAAGTTGACGTTTGCTAATCATATACTCTATTTACGCTAACATATTGTAAAAAATTAAAATAACTTTGATTTAATCTTGACTGTATTGCGTTATATTAAAATTTAAAATAATTTGTTATAGGTTAGATGTAAATGTCAGGAAGACGTTATTTTTTAAAAAATATACAGACAATTGTCAAATTTAAAAGGCGAAAATATAAATGATATTGAAATTTGAAAAACTATTAAATAAGTAACTGAGTGTTTGAAAGAAAGAAAAGGAGCAATTATTATTGATTGTGGACGTATACGATATGAACAAAATCATTCTAAACAGAATCGTAGGTGAAGCAGTGACATACAAATAAAGTGACTCCATGATAAAACTCTCGATGGTTCCGGATTACCGTCACATATTCTGAATTTGAAAATTAGAGTACCAATTTTATTACTCCGAAACAACAATCCAAATTTATGCAATGGCATACGATTAATAGTTAAAAAATTGATGAACAATCTAATTGAAGCTACAATTCTGATTAGACCTCATAAACGTGAAGACGTACTACTTCCACGAATACCATTCATTCCGACCGACATTCGATTTCAAACGACTTCAATTTACAATAGGCCTTGCGTTCGCTATAACTATCAATAAAGGGCATTCTTTAAGTGTGCGGTTTGAATTTAGAAAAAGATTACTTCTCTCATTATACGTCGTATACTCCAGTGTCGGTAACCGTCTGATCCTTATAGTTTTGCAGAAAACGGACAAACGGAAAATGTAGTCACTCCACTGCTTTACAATAAAGAATATTTTTTTTAAACATCTTTTATCGTCCTCTCCTTCCATTCCACATAGCCACAGCAACGCAAAGCAGGATATTGAATTGAATGATGTGTTTTCTCGGTGAATCTACGAGGGATATCCGATTACTAAGGTACATTTCTGAATTACAGACAGACTACTTTATTTATAGAAATCAAACATACACTAAGTAAAAGCGTGAACTGTTTGCTATTTTTCAACATATTCGCCGCCAATGTTAAGGCACTTATCCCACCGAGGTACAAGCTTCTGTATACCCTCTTCGTAAAAGGTGCGATCCAAATGTCTAAAATACTGCCGTACTTCATCTGGAAGTTCGTTGTCGTCTTCAAACCTTTCACCCGACAAATGAGCTTTCAACGGCCCAAACAAATGAAAATCAGAAGGAGCCAGGCCTGGACTATGGGACGGACGGACAATAACTTCTCAATTGTATTTCCGAAGCCAGGCCTTCGTCTAATTTGAGGTGTAGGGTCTTGCATTGTCATGCAACAACCTGATTCCTTTCGGCAACCTTCCTCTTCGTTTCTGTCAAATGGTTTGGTGCAGTTTTTCGAGAGTTTGACAATAGATATCGCTGTTGATTGTCGTTTTTGGTGGTAAAAACTCTATGTGCTATACTACTATACTACTATAGCTACTCTATAAGAAGTAGATTGGAATACGGCTCTCTTATATGGTATTCTCATTACCTGCATTTTCGTCTGGCTGTGGAGAGTGTTCAAAGACGATTTTTGAAGTATCTGTCTTTCAAGTGTGACGGTTTGTATCCGGAAAGAGGCACTGAATATACGTTTCTCCTGGAACGCCATTCTTTGAATTCTCTGAGTGATAGACGAGAACATCTTTTTGCCAAATTTCTCCTTAATTTACTAAATGGAAGGATTGATTGTCCGTCTCTTCTGTCACAATTGAATTTTTTGGTTCCAGGACATTTAACTAGATCGTCAGACACTTTCACCGTTTCCATTCCCAAATCCTATGTGTTGCTCAAAGCACCTTTGCTGCATATGGTACACAACCTTCACAAATTCTACCCTGATCCCTTCTCTCGGTGATTTGAGATAATTTTGAAGACTTTACATGGGTCTACGAATTGTCATTTGGTATTTGTTTTGTACTTGAATTGTATTTTTTATTTTTATTATTTACTATTATTTTTAACAGTGCCTTATACATGTAACTACTGTATGTATTTACTTAGGATATGTTTTGTCCTGTAATTGGAATATTTCTGTTGGACAATAAAGAATATTATTATGAGCAAAATGGCTTGCATATCCTAGAACACAGTTGCCATTGTCGTTTTTGCAGACTGCTGAACGTTGAATTTTTGCGCTGTTGGTGAACTCGGATGCTTCCACGTCATCGATTCTTTTTTTGATTTGAAGGTATGGTGGTATACCCACGTTTCGTCTCCTGTATACACTAGATATCCGTTTTACTGACAAAAGCGCGTTAACAGTGCCATTGCCGCCTCCATTCGTTGCATTTTGTGTTGATCGGCTACCCATCTCGCGGACACTTTTCGATAGCGTAATTCAGATACGATTTCATGAACAGAGCTTTTAAGAATACCGGTCAGTAGAGCAATTTCCCGTATTTACAACCGACGATATTCCCGATTGATTCTCATCCGTTTTCGTTGTTGATGGTTCTTTTCGCACACCTTCGGGAACATCGTTCAGAGCTGTGCGTCCACTTTTGAACTGTTTACACCAAACACTACCTTGTTAATTGTAAGGTGTTAATTCTTTCCTTAGTGAAGGACATGACAAAGCATTTATCTAACGTATGATCAGAAAGTCTTTGGATGGCTATTGCCGCGGAATTTACGAGATATCTATGAAATTATTTATTTCAATTAGTTTTGACTATTACTTGATAACTTTCAAGTGAGCTGTTATAAAATATACATAAAATGCAAGTAATTACCTAGACTTAAAATCTATTTTATTTGTGACTTATGTGTACTTCAAAGTAAAGAAGTACAGAAGTAAATAATTCTATAGATGTTTTTTACACTTCATAGCTATCACGATCCAAAGACTTTTTAATCTAACATTATATTCAACGACAAGTGATTGGCACTAGACCAATTACTGATAAAATAAATACTTTATAGCAAACGTTTGACGTCAGTATCACTTGACATTACATTCAAAATTTTGATATCGTCAGCAAGGTATTAGAAGGCAAATTTACAAGTAAATCGTTTATAAATAGCAAGAATAATAAAGGCCCTAGATTGGAGCCTTGAGGAACCCTAGTAGTAGATATAAAAACATTAGATAAGCAACCATAATTAATCCTATTGTTTAAATGCGATTTCATAAGCCTAAGAAGACAAGGATACAAACTGAAAGAAGGAAGTTTATGTAGAAGTATTACATGATCGATAGTATCAAATACGAAGGGATAATCAAAATAAATGCAATTAAACTGACATTGACAATCAATAGTACCACTAACATATTTTGTGACCGTTGCTAAGTTAGTTACAGTAGATCTTCCGAAGAACAAGGCATGTTGTCGCGTAGAAATATATAAGAGCGGATATTATGAAATATGCAATTGTATAAATACTGTTCATCTAATTGAAGGTCCACTCTAATTTTTCCATATTACTATATAGCAAACGACAGGTTACAGTTTATATGTATTTAATAAAAGACAAGAAGTTCTTAAGTTAATTTTATTATAAACTTTCACCCCACAATTGTTTTCAACAATATTTTTACTAAAAATCGAAATTAAAGAACAAATAAAAAAACTAATAAATAACAAACGATTCAAATTTATAAAGGCAACTCAATTTTAATGTCTTGTTGGGCCACTTCTTGCACGTAATACAGTCAAACATCTTCTTGGCATGCTACCAATTAAAGCATTTATAAAATTTTGAAGAATTCTATTACATTCTTCGCGTAATCGCTTAGTTCTTCTAGCGTTGCAGGTTGGTGAAGGTAGCTGTTGTTCCAGTTTATTCCATACGGGTTTTATGCAATTACAATCGGGAGATTATGCTGGCCATACCATTCTCTCAATACGTTGATTTTCTAAAGCATCTTTAGACCACGGTGTGGTCTTGTATTATCGTTCACTAATATGAAACGACGTCCAAAATTCTGAACAATTGGAATAACAACTGGAGTAATGCCCAATCTCTATATTTTTCGGCATTCATGGTTTGACCTCTCAAGATAACAAGGTCGGTTTGTCTGTTTAATGAAATGCCACTCCATACAGTAACAAGGCCACCTCCAAACGATACACGTGGTGCCATATTACGTTCAAGATAACGTTCTCTTGGTATTTTCCATACTAAAACTCGACCATCTGAATGATGCCAAGTATCGAGAATCATCAACGAACAAGCACCTATTCCAATCTCCTTCATTCCAATACCGATGATATTGAGCCCACTGTCTTCTGGCAATGCGATGTTCTCTAGTTAGTAAAGGGCACGTAGCTCTTCTCAGGGTTCGTAAATTAACCCATTTAGTTTGCTTCTGTTCTATTGGATACCACTACATTTGCAGTATTATTAAGAGTTCTAGAAAATTGCAACACAAATAAACGCTGATATTGGCCTTGTGCTGGAATTGTACTGCGTAGGCGATCACCTTCGTGTGTAAATCTGCACAGTACCAGGTCTATTGTATACTATTGTATCTCTTAATAGCTCAATTGATCACACTGTGTGATATATTAAAAAATCTAGCCACTTCTCTGCTAGGCCATCCATTTTGTACCATTCGAAACACTGTATTCAAATTGTCTTTGCGAAGACGCGGCATTTTCTGAAAGTAAGTAAGCAAAAATGAACCTAGTACTATACGTTATACACAACACAACTAAGATATGGCATTCGCCCAACTTCAACGTTAGTTTGTGCAAAATGGCAAAGGCAAATATTAACATACCAAATTAAATATTAAACTAAAAACGGTAATTTTTGTCTAAAATTGCTGAAAAATAAATTTTTATAATAACGAATTATCAGAAAACTTATATTAATAATAATAATAATAATAATAGTAATAATAATAATCTTTATTTCCAACGGGAAGTTCCAAGTACAGAAAATTTAATAGCTAAAATTAACATATCGAGAGAGTACATATGATTAGAGACATATCATAGAATTAAAATAAAATTCGAGATGGTATGAATTGTATCAAAATTAATATCACATAGGTGAGAAATAGAATAAAGTCTTACAAATATCTGAAATGGGTGATTTTATCATTATATTAGTTCTACTTGAGGAACAATAAAAAAGTTGCTATGGCCGTTGTTGAATCGAGGCACAATAAAATGATTTTATGTAACAAAGCAGGGCAGTGAATATCATTATGCAAGATTTTGTATAAAAATTTTACACTCCTTATATTTCGTCTAAGTTCCAAGCGCGTTAAATGGAACCTGTTCAGCATTAGCGTAGAGTCAATGCCTCTGGCGGGATAAACTCCGTCCTCGACAAACACTGTATATTTTAAAAAACGTCTCTGAATTGACTCGACATTCTTAATATGGCTATTATAGATCGGATACCAGATGAGGGATGCGTATTCTAATTTAGACCTGACAAAGCGCAATACAACGCTTTGAGGCAATCAGCACTGCGGAAATCCTTACAATTTCTGTATATGTATCCATAACTCTTGTAGGCAGAAGCTATTGTTTGATTGACATGATCGACGAAATATAGTTTGCTGTCATAGGTCACGCCCAGGTCCCTAATCTCGGCACAGCGGTCTAATATTTGACCATTAATTGTGTAGTCAAATATACATATATCATGCTTCGACTAAACTACCCTGCACTTGTCTATGTTCAAGGTTAGATGATTGTCTCTGTACCATTCTTCAATGTTAGAAACATCTTTCTGTAGTTTAAGACAATCCTCCGCGGTATAACCTCATAGAATAGCTTCAGGTCATCAGCAAATAGTAGATGCTCACAGGAGACAGCAGTTGATATATCGTTAATAAAGACCCGAACCCTGCGGAACACCAGATGTTGGGCTAAATTCGGTAGATTTAATACTACGATACTCAACATACTGTCTCCTCTCAAATAGATAAGAAGAATTATCAGCGCTGATGAGAATCCCATATGTTACAATTTCCCCAGAAGAGCATAGTTGTTAATTTGATCAAGGGCTTTTTGGAAGTCTATGTAAACGACGTCCGTTTAACCACGTCTATCCAGACACTCCGAAATATATTGTGTGAAGCACGCGAGATTGCTAGTAGATCGGTTCCCTATAAAACCATGCTGTGACGTTGTTGTTATTAAGCTTTTAACCGAGAAGTAGATTTGATCATGTAAAACTGCTTCGAAAGCCTTGGCTAAATTGCATAATATTGAAATTGGTCTGTAATTTTTAACATCAGATGAATATTAAAGCGTATGTATAGTTTATTTCAAATTATAAGAATATAACTTTGAACGGCTCTAATGTTTTTATTTCACCACCTGCGGCAATAACTACCTGACCGCTCAATACGATTATCTTTTACGCAAACAAACTGCTGAGGTCCATAATGGCAAAATTTAAGTAAATTGTAATTACTGAAATTTAGATAAAATAAAATTTAATAATAATATAATTTGTTGTTAATTTGAATATATAGTTATTATATATATATATGTAGTTAAATAGTCATTAAATTACAATTTAGATGAAATAAGTGCTTATATTTATTAAACAAAATTTAAGTAAATATAGTTAGGAGAGTTGGTATATATTACATCTAATATTGAGTCTATTTATCATTTATTGTTAATCTTTACTGCTGTATACAAATTTGATTTTTCTCTCTTTACTTAACGAACATGTTGCGACCTTTTTCTGAAAGTGTTAGTGATTATGATATGGATAGTGATAATACTGTTGGAGCACGACAGAGAAAGCATATATCAGAAGATGCAAAACAGATAATTTTCAATGTTTATCATACCCTGATGGAAGAAAATAACGAACTGCAAACCCAGAACATTCAACGAACGTCGCAATTAACCAAGGTGCCTTTTGGAGCAATATATAAAATAATTAAGAATAACGCAGGGCCTCGAAAGCAAAGAAGTGACAAAGGAGCATCGAGAAAAATTGAAGAGTATGAAACTGATACTATTAGGCAACAAGTATACTCCTTCTACAGAGGAAATGTTGTATCTACACTTGACTGCTTACATAAAAGAATCAGTGATGAGCCTATAAATATTCAGTGTTCTAAAGCAACCTTGTGGCGGACGTTAAAGAAAGCTGGTTTTAAGTTTGGCACTATAGACAAACGTCGCACAATTATGGAAAGCCCGAGGTTACAGAAACTTCGATATGAATACTTAACGGCAATTAGAAGGTATAGACAGGAAATACGATTCATATGTTATTTAGACGAGACGTGGTATGACACCCATGACACAATTTGCAAAGTTTGGGTGGATAGTTCAAGTATGTGTCAGTTGGACGCGCCGGTTTCGAGAAGGAAGAGAATAATCATTCTTCATGCTGGATCAGAAAAAGGATGGATCGGACAGCCGCTATTATCTGCTAAAAATGTTAAATCCTCAAGTTTAGATTACCATGAAGATATGACCTCATCTTTATTTGAAGAATGGTTTTGTGATAATTTGCTGCCAAATTTACCAAAAGATAGTGTGATAGTGATGGACAACGCTCCGTATCATTCTTGACAGCAAACCAAAGTTCCTATAAAATGTAATAATAAGAAAGATATTAAAACATTTTTAGAAGCAAATGATTTATATTTTGAGGATCATTACATAAAAAAACAATTAATAGAGGTGAAGAAGACAAAAGAATATTTAAGGGATTATTATGTGGATAACAGAGCCAAAGAAGCAGGACATACAATTTTGGGTTTACCACCATTGCATTTTCAATCCCCTTGAATTGATATGGGCCCAACTGAAAAATACCATAAGACGAACAAATCAAACACCGAAATTTAGTGAAAGCAGTGTAACACATATAACACATAAGAACATATAACTGCTGTAAATTGGAAAAATGCTGTTAAACACGCAATAGCAAAAGAGGACGAATATATGCACATGTACAAAATAGCAAAGTAGCACCTTTGATTATAAATTTGCAATACGATTCAGACACAGACACCGATTTGCAAGACGACTCAATCACAGATGATTTATGAAATGCGGTGGCACATAAAAATTTTATTGTGTATTACAAATAAATTAGCTTTATATATCTATATGTATCCCCTACACATGTTGACACACGATTTGCGTAATTTTTTCTTTGTAAATATATAAACCCAATGTACAGATATTTTTTATTATATACTTGAAATTAACAGCGTCTTATTATTATATTATAGGGCCCTAATTTATAGTTAATACGGCCACTAGATTCATACGTTGCAAATTGGTAAACCGTACCCGTTCAATAAGGAGACCTGGTATAATAATTATCATCACAGAAGGTGGTGAAATAAAAGCATTAGAGCCGTTCAAAGTTATATTCTTATAATTTGAAATAAACTATAATGTAAACATTGCAGATTATTAAAAATACACTAAAAAAGAAAAGTTTGCTTAAATGGACCACATCAATTGGCCAGCAGTGTATTTTAGTGAAATTGGAAAGGATAGTAATAGGATGATAGTTTGATATATTGGTTTTGTCGCCTTTTTTAAAACCAGTAACAATTTCAGCTCTTTTCCGCAATCTAGGAAAAACAAATAACGTGATGAAAGTATTAATAAGCTATAAATAAAGAGAAGTTAGCCACATCACTATTAAACAATCCTGCCACTATATTCGATTGCATTATTCATTAGAGACATAACTATCAAACAATAAACTACAACTTTTAGTGAAGAAATTCAAATTAATTGTATCTATCAAATATATTTATCTTGAGGATACTATCAGCGACTTTATCCAAGTAAAGACAACGGACATTACCCATATTAAGCCTTTTAGGTGCTTGATTAAAATTAGAATACATATATACGTCATTTCATGACGGTGGTTAAAGTTAAAATTTGTTGAGGGTTGTCGAGGGTGCTATCATTACTCCTACCCTCATATTAAAATTTTATTGTCGTCTTTTTTAAGTTTTATTAACATATTTTTTAGTCGAATATAAAATTTTTTTATTATTAGTATATTCTTCACTACACAATCATTTAGACATATATAAAAGTGTGTTTATAGTTTCCAGGAATTTAGGTAATGTGGAAAAAAGACAGAAAAATTCGAAAAAGAAACCGAAGAATTTCATAAAGTGCATATAACACGGGGATAGGTAACAATGGAACCTATCTCGATTTTATACACGGGAGACAGATATAAACCGTATACAATTGAACGCCCATAAACGCAGAATAAGTTAATAACATTAACGGAACGGATCCAAAGTATACCATTAAATCAACACACTGTAACAGGTTACAAGAGCTGGGAGATATTAATCTCTTCGGTCACTCTACCGAAATTGAAAAAAAGCCGAACCCAATATTAATGTTAAAGACACGTCTGCGGGACATAAAAAATGGGACAATTCCCGAGACAATGTCATAAATTAAAAGTGGTGGAAAGACATTAAAAATAACCGCACCAAAGAAAAAGAAATGGGCACAAGAAGGCCTGAGATACCTTCTCGTTTTCGAAAGAATTTTAAAGTACCTACTGTAAAGGTTGGTGGCTAATTTTTGAATGTTTACTTATAATTTTTATCTTTAATAGGTATGAATTGAAAGGTTTCATTTATTTTAAGTTTTAACCAGCTATGTTACTTTCACTTGAAGGTACAAATAACAGGACTATGTAAGAATATGTTCGTAGGACTATTTATTCATGCAAATATGTATATTTACGTAGGTAGAGCGGGTCGGTTTTAACCTTTTAAATACCGCATATTGACAAACACATTAAGAATTGTTGATATTATAAGAAATTTGCTAAATTTGCTTAATTGTAACCGCTCATTTCAAGAAAACGGGAGAAATCGACGTTAGTTGCGCTAATAAATGATGATCATAATTCTAGAACATCGGCATCTTTATAGCAGTTTGAATGAATGAATACAATTATGTACATTGATCAAAATAGTATAGAAAACTATTAAACCGTCTTACATACAAATATTTAAGGAATAAAACAAATAATCAAAGCACATAGCATTTATTATGTACCTATACTCATTGTTTTGGCAAATATGGGTGCATAAGTCTTGTGATGTGGACCAATAATCATTTGCACTCGGAAGTGTAACCTAACACGAGCGTACTATTGAACATTTGTATTTTTAAAGTTTTTAGTTTTATTTATATAATTATACTTATATAATAACGAGCCATCGAAAAGATTCATAATTGGAGTAGACTGTGAAATTGGGTTGGTACTTTAGCCACTTCCACATAATGACACATTACTTGATGCTTGACAGTTTCATTTGGTTTCATTGTAAAAAAAAGGTTATGGCATTGAAATGATACTACAACAAAAAAGAAAACAAATAATTTATTTAATATCGAAATCATAATCAAAATTTACATATAGCTACACAAGTTGTTGAAAATGTTGTCCATTTACATCTAAACACAAACCAACCCTTCTCCGCAATCCAGCAAAAACTTTATGCAGCATTTGCGGTGAGTTGTTGATCTCTTCACACTTTTCTGTTGTGCGAATTCTCAGTTGTTCCAGATTATGAATTGGCGTTGAATAAATCGAATTCTTGATGTATGGCCTTACGAAAAAATCACATATATTTAAATCGTAAGACCTAGTTGGATATGGGATTTCAGTGTTCCTGCTTATTATTCTGTTATCAAAAAATTCTCTGAGATATTGAAGTGTTTCTCTGGTCGTATGTGCTGTTACACCATCTTGTTGGAAATACCCATTTTGTAATTCCTCATCATCCAGTTGATTTATGAATGAGCCGAGTATCTCATTGCGATATCGTGCAGCAGTAAGTGTACCTTCAAAAAAAATGGGACCCACCAATCTTCCTCGACATATTCCAACCCAAACACCAACTTTTTGGGGATGCAATGTTTTTTCAATAAAAAAATGAGGATTTTCGGAGGACCAACACCTCATATTCTGTGAATTAACATCTAGAAAGATAAAACCAGGCCTAATCCGTGAAAAAAACTGTGTTAAGGATATCCTGATTGTGTAGATTATTTTGAAACCATTGACAAAATTCCACTCGTCTTAAATAATCCACTGTCCACTTCCTTGTCAATTAACAAAGAAAAAATGCTTCAAAGCCCAAGTGTTAATGATTGTTGAAATTGTCTTGTTAAGGAGAATCCCAAAATGTTAAAAAATACAGCGTGTTCAATTAAAAAAGTATAACTTTAGTACGTTAAACTTTTTTGAACACTGTATATAAATGATTTACATGGTTCCACACATTTGGCCATCATTGTGTGTAAGTTACATACAGGGCTAGGCAAATGTATGGATCCATTCGAATATATTTAATACGGGTACTTAGATTTTAATAAAATTTTCCACATTTAAGTTAATACAAATACGGAATTCGAGGAGCATATTTATTTTCAAATCAGACTTCCGTATTAGCCAGAAATGATGTTAAGATTTTTATTTTAAAAGAAACTGTAAAGAGCTTTCTTGATTCGATGTAAAAAAAAATAAATAACTTTCTGCCTATCTATTTAAAAGTAACATTTAACCAGTTTTTAATGTAGACGAAACATGACTCTATTGGAAGCGAATGCCTTAAAGAACTTTCAATTAAAAATCTGAAAAGTCTGCATCTGGAAGTTTGGATGACTAAGATTCTTTTCGAGGACTGGTTTAAAAATAACTTTTGGCCAGAAGTAAAAAAATATTTAAAGGAAAAAAACTTGAGCAACAAGGCATTGCTCATTTTGGATAATGCTCCAGGGCATCCGGTTAATTTACCAGAATTGTTAGAATATGTGGAGATATTGAAGTGTTTCTCTGGTCGTATGTGCTGTTGCACCATCTTGTTGGAAATACCCATTTTGTAATTCCTCATCATCCAGTTGATTTATGAATGAGCCGAGTATATCATTGCGATATCGTGCAGCAGTAAGTGTACCTTCAAAAAAAATGGGACCCACCAATCTTCCTCGACATATTCCAACCCAAACACCAACTTTTTGGGGATGCAATGTTTTTTCAATAAAAAAATGAGGATTTTCGGAGGACCAACACCTCATATTCTGTGAATTAACATCTAGAAAGATAAAACCAGGCCTAATCCGTGAAAAAAACTGTGTTAAGGATATCCTGATTGTGTAGATTATTTTGAAACCATTGACAAAATTTCACTCGTCTTAAATAATCCACTGGATAAAGTTCATGAAAGCATTCCAGCTTGTATGGATGACAATGTAAGACTTTTTTAAGAATGAATTGGCACGTACTATAAGATAAATTTGTTTGTTGTTTCACTACTGAAATGGATGTTTTTGGATTTTCATCAATAATATGCTGAAGGGCTTCAATATTATCAGCTGTACGTTTAGATGGCCGTCCACTTCCAGTTTTTCGACCGACGCTACCAGTCTCTCTGAATAACTTTACATAATTTGTCAAAACATTGTAAAAATCATTGTAGTCAAACACTAATTCAGGATGTTCTTCACTAAAATCAGCAATGCATTCCGTAATTGAATACTGCCACTCGCCATTTACTTTAACACTTGTACGGAAGTAACATTCGATAATTTTTGCTTTTTGTTCTATGTTGAATACCATTTTATAAATAAATTTAATTTTCTTAATAAGATTTTTGAAAAATTGTATGCGATGTATGCGAATAAGCCTGAAACAGTTGAACATCTTAAAGAGGAAATACGGCGCGTTATTGGTGAAATACAGCCACGTTTATGCGAAAACGTTATTCAAAATTTCAACAAATGAATAACCCTGTGCCAGAGGTTTCGTTGTGGCCATTTGCCTGATATTGTATTTCACGTTTAATCGGAACTATTTTTCTTTATGTTGAAATAAAAATGTTTGCTTAATTCAAAAAATAAATGTGTTTTTCTTTAAAATTAAATCCGGCGCCCTTGTTGGGACACCCACTGTATATTATTTAACGTAAGAAGTATATATCGTGAAATGTGAAATGAAACTATCAATTATTTTTTTTCTGTTCTAAGACAAAAATCAAATAAGCAACGTCCTTTCCAAATTAAAAAAAAACAAAACAAATAATGAACATAAACATTTGTTTGATCATCGTGACATGGCCTACGGTGATTCGAAAGGACCTGCCAGGGAATCCCCATAGGGACTTATCAAAATCGGAGATCGTGACATCGTCGAAAATTGATGTTTTGCCAGCTTTTAGCCTTATCTCTGCGGATTGCTCAAGAAATGCCGACGGTCCATTTGTTTTTCGGGTCAAACGGAACAGAAAGAAAATATGTATATATTTAGGGATGAAATTTATTATCTTTGGTTGGACTCTTGGCTCTCGGACAACTAAAGTTATTAATTGGAAATTTATTACAATGAGGCTTTTTCTTTTTCTCGACAAAAATTTATGTGAATATTATTCATAAGTGATATCGTTATACAGATACTGTTAGGAAAAGGTGTTTTCTTTTATGTTGTAAAAAATGGCGGTTATAAAAACTAGACAATATGACAAAACCCGAAATGCAGATTGCGTAATAAAAAAGGAAAAATATCTATCCAATGCAGGTATGTTATAGGGTAATTTTTAAATTCAGGAGAAAGTTCTTCTCGACTAATATTTTGTGAAAGAAGTGCCTTATAAATAATAAATAGGAAATTATTATTATAAATTACACTGTTTGGAAGAAAAAACTAAGGTGATACAATTGCAAATGTAAACTTTATTTAC
The DNA here is from genome assembly GCA_935421215.2 of Melolontha melolontha. Taxonomy (NCBI): domain Eukaryota; kingdom Metazoa; phylum Arthropoda; class Insecta; order Coleoptera; family Scarabaeidae; genus Melolontha; species Melolontha melolontha. Next base: position 178,062,350 of record OW285237.1, on the reverse strand, counting down.
AATAAATGTTATAAAAAGTAATATTTTAATTAGTTCTCCTAACACAAATAAAATTTGAATTATCTTTTGTTACATTTTTTTTAATAAAATCAACGATATAGGTACATAGGCACATATATGTACAGTGATGGGCAAATGTTGGAACCATGTAACTATCTGTTAAATTAGAAAAGATATTGTAATAAAATATCAGACACAAAAGTTAGGGATGAAGCCCCATAATTTGTACAATTTTTAAATATACACAGTGTTTAAAAAAAGCAACAAACTTAATTTGCACTTTTTAAATTGGACGGCTGTATTTCTTACATTTTGGGATTCTCCTTGTTAACACGATTTCAACAAACCATAACACTTGAGGCGTAAAGTATTTAGCTTGAGATTTATATGCAAACGAAAATCAGATTTTTTAGAATATTTACCTCTCGGTATTTTAAAAATCATAAGTATTGCTTAATACTTCGTTTAATACTATCGTTTAAATAAAAACCTTTACAATTCGAAATGTAAATACTAGAATTCCTTTTATTCGGTTTATTCTATTTTCCATTTTAAAAAAACACCTTTGAGTCCTCTGTTCCTAAACCGTCTTGCTCGTCCTTCATCTTACCCATCTTGGTTTACTTTGGAACTTAAGCGCAATTTAAAAACGAAACAATATTACCGGCGTAAATGGAGATTAAATAAGAACCCTTTTTATCTTGGTGAGTACAGAAGAATGAGATGCTTGACGAAGTTACAAATTTCCAGTAGTTATAAAGAATATTTGAATGGCATAGAAACTTCTATCAAAGAAAATCCTACAGAAATTTGGTCTTTCGTGCGTACAAGGCAGATTGCTTTACAATCGAGCTTGGACTGATTCACCTCAAGACATCGTCGATTGTTTTGCATCACATTTCTCCGTAGCCTATTCGGGCGCGGATATTGATACTGTACCTGATACTTTTACACTACTTGAGTCGCTTGCCATCTACCCTGTAACACAGGAATGTATTGAAAGTATTATGTCTACATTTCCAAACAAATTTACTGCTGGTGATGATCAAATTCCAAGCTTCGTGGTCAGAGATTTTTGCTCCGTTCTTTCACAGCCGCTCACCAAAATAATTAACCTTGCTGTCGGAACGTCAACCTTTCCTGATGGATGGAAACGTTCGCGCATTGTGCCCGTCTTCAAAAAGGGTAAGTCTACGGATGTATGTAATTACAGACCTATATCCATACTTTCAAATTTTGCCAAAATTTTTGAGCAAGTTATATATAATTCAATTTATCCTTTTGTTCGTTCCCATATATCACCTGCTCAACATGGTTTTATGACAGGGTGCTCGACTACTACTAATCTTGTGAGTTTTACCCAATACGTATGTGAAGAGTTGGATTGCCAGGGACAGGTTGACGTTATTTATGCAGATTTCTCCAAGGCTTTTGATACAATTAATCACAAACTCCTTATACAGAAACTTAATTGTTTTGGTCTGAATACTGCTTTTTGTGAGTTAATCAACTCTTACTTGTCCAACAGATATGGATATGTTTTCTATAATGGTTTTAAGTCGTTGGAGTTTTTTGCATTGTCTGGAGTTCCACAAGGATCGAGTTTGGGACCTCTGCTTTTTAATATATACATCAATGATCTGTTTCCATTAATGTTTTGTCAAGCATTAGCATATGCAGATGACATTAAGCTCTTCCATTGCATACATAATCAACGCGATGTAGACATGCTTCAGGATAACTTGAGTGCACTGGCCAATTGGTCCGACAGGAATAAGCTTGTTTTGAACGTTAACAAATGTTATGCTATGACTTTCACTAGGAAAACCCGTCCATACTTGTCCTCCTATTCAATTTATGTTGTTCCACTCACCAGAATGAGTGAAATTAAGGATCTTGGTGTGTCATTTGATTCATCTTAATCGTTTAACAGTCACGTTCAAAAAATTTGTTCGTCTGCCTCAAGAATGTTGGGATTTACTATCAGAACTTGTAAATATTTCAATGATGTTGCGCTTCTGGAGTCTTTATATTTCGCTCTTGTTCTTCCTAAATTGGAATATGGGTCTGTCGTTTGGTTTCCTCATTATATATCGCAGCAACTTCCTATTGAGCGTGTACAGCGACGCTTTTTGAAATTCTTGGTTTTCAAAAATACTGGAGTGTACCCAGACAGAAATGCTTCCTATGATGAACTAAGGCTGAGTTTTGGGTTCCAGACACTTACTGATCGGAGGATTGAACAAAGTGCTCGTTACATGTTTAAACTTGTCACCAACAGTGTTGACTGCGCTGGGATATTAGCGGCTGTTCGATTTAATGTACCTTCAGTTAATACTCGCTATACGAGTACATTCAACTTGAGCACCCCGAGGACCAACCTACTAATGAAATCACCTGTTTACCACATGATGCGGAATGCGGATGCAATATACAGCG